>CM075885.1:8079163-8794163 GCA_038021265.1 Cyprinella venusta
AAGGAGTAGTTCACTTTTGAAAAAAAAAAAAAAAACATTTGCTGATGATTTACTCACCCCATGTCATCCAAGATATCCATGTCTTTCTTTCTTCAGTCGAAAAGAAATTAAGGTTTTTGATGAAAACAGTCCAGGATTTTTCTCCACATAATGCACTTCAGTGGGAATCAAACAGTTCAAGGTCTAGACAGACGATGAATAAGGGTCTTATCAAGCGAAACGATCGCTCACTTAATAAATAAATAAAGATGAATTTTTATAAACTCAAATGCTCGTCTTGCTCTGTACTGTGATGCACGTTCATGACTCTCCTGTTCGAACTCGTTCATCAAAATGAAAGAATCTTTTTCCGAGTCAATTTGTTCGTTTCGTTCGTTGAATCAACCAATTGACTTGGAAAAAAGATTTGTTCATTTTGATGAACGAATTCGAACAAGGCGAGCATTTGAGCTTATAGAACTTAAACTTTATTTATTTATTAAATGAGCGATCGTTTCGCTTGATAAGACCCTTGTTCATCGTCTGGAATCGTTTAAAGCCCTTTGAACAGTTTGCAGTTTACACTGACAGTGTCTTTTGGACCTTGAACTGTTTGGTTACCACTGAAGTGCATTATATGGAGAAAAATCCTGGAATGTTTTCATCAAAAACTTTCATTTCTTTTTGTCTGAAGAAAGAAAGACATGGACATCTTGGATGACATAGGGGTGAGTAAATTATCAGCAAAAGTTTTTTTCAAAAGTGAACTACTCCTTTAAATTGTTTACATTTTTTGTAGGATATGTACTTTTTGCACATTTCATTTATGTGCATGTGCCTGCATCCCCTGAACTCCCCCAAAACCTGAATAAAGCAGCATGTGTTGCTTTTGAATAATCTGTATCACCATTTACTCTGCCTTCTTGATTTGTGGCGAGTTAGTTTAGCCTGTAGCAGCTCGGCTGTTTACCAGATTGTTGATTGGCAGTATCAGTAGGCAAACCCCAGTGAGTGTGTGATGTGTGAGGTCAGCTCAGTAATTCTCAGCACTTTTGTTTGCTGTATTACTTGCTTAACTTCCTCGATGCATGCCCAGAAACAAGGTGCCTCCTTCACCTAATGATTCGCCTTCCAGAATCCCCCCCACAACCAATTCCCCCAATGGGTGCCGTGCTTTTAAACTCAGCAGAAACCCTATTTACCTACAAATTAAAGCACAGCATCAATGTGGCAGCAGTTCCAGTGCATTCGGAAAAACAGGGCAATTACTTGGAAAGAGCGCACCTTGGGAATAGCGCTCATCGCAGGAGAGTGGGTGCGAGACGCAAAATATCTGGGGTTTCGGGCTCACACTGAATATGCAGAAAAAACTTTCACCATGAAGTTCCGAAAAAAAGAGCGAAGTGGGAAAGCAGCAAAGAGTTTTTTGGGAGGGGGAAAACCTTGCTCGTTCATTACATCATGGACGTGGAGAGTATCTTCTTCACTATGCTTCTGAGGATGGCCTGGTTCCAGTGGGGATTCCTTTGTTGTCTTTGTTTTGGGTGTGGATTGACAGGCTCTTGGGAAAGGACGGAAAAGGGAATACGGCGGGAGAGGATAGGGAAATATCAGCTTCATGAGTTTCATGATACTTCGCACCCACTTTCAACCTACCACCCGCGTTAGATGCAAAGTATCCGTGCAAGGAAGAAATGCACAAAAACTTGCCTCCTTCTTTTGCTCCCTTTGGGACAAGCCGGCCTTGGGGAACTCCAAACTCCGCGCTGGCAGGGATACCAGTCACTAAGGGAATGGCAGGATATGTGCGCCGGATTGTAGAAAGTTTTTGATCACTCACAGTGGAAGTCACCAGCAAGGTTCTCCATATGCTATTTATCCCGAATCAGTCTTACGTCTATCATGGTCTGTGCTTCTCGGTCACGGGGGATGTTTTACCTCTCGTTACTAATGCTGGAGTGTAAGTGAAACTCATGAGCAATAACTTTCGGTAACCATCTTGTGCCTCCACATCATTAAAAAGCTTCTGAGGCAATCCAAGTAATTCAAAGCTTTTCAGAGAAAAGTTTCTTTCTTAGATCAAACAAATATTTACCAGAGAGTTCTCAAATAACTTTTTAATGCTTGTGCAAAGGTTCAAAGGATTGATAATTTGAGAGTTTAATTTTCCATCTGACTTGTTGTATATAAATTAAAAAATGTGCCATATTTCCGAGGTAAACACAAATATACTCAAATATTCAACAGGGAAATAAATAAATATTCACCAAGAAAACAAAATGCAGTATGCAGGTCAAAACTTTTTATAATTTTAAAACATTTTATCCATAGAAATTGTCCAGAGGGGATGTTACAAACAAGAATGGAGTCAGACAGTACAAATTAATATTAACATTTAAAATTAATAAAAAAAACAAAAATGTTGTATTTGGAATAACACGCATCAATGAATCTTTCACATTAAAAGGCATTTAAAAAGCAAACAAGGCAGGGTTATTATCGTTAACTAACTAGTAGTTTCATTATTGAAATAAAATAAAATTTTAAAATTTCTGTTTAGTTTGAGTTCAAAAACTAATTCTTGAGTGCTAAAATAAATTAACTACAACTTAAAGCTGCAAAATACAAAAATATAGGCGTTTAAATGTCAAAAACTATGACAAAAGCACAACAAAATGATAACAATGAAATTTTGAAAACTATATCAATGATATGAAGTATAGCCTATATATATATATATATATATATATATATATATATATATATATATTGACTTTTATAAAGACAATAAAATAGATTTTTTTTCATCCCCAAAACAGAAAAAAACTATTTGATCATCAATAGATGTTAATAGTGCATCATATACAATATTTTTTAAGGAAATGAATACATTTCTGACCAGTAGGAGGATTTTTCCCCCCCGTTAATCTTTCATTAACTAAACTTTGTGCAAATGAAAAGGTAAAAAATAAAGAGCGGCTGCTTATGGGCTTGCATCATTGGCCTTCCTGTCTCTTTACACCATGTGCCATTGCCTCAAATTATATATCTGGTAACCCCACTGCCCTCTGTTCAGATAGCTTTTGACTGTAATAAATTGCCTTCTGAGTTTTCGCCTCATAAATGGCTCCTAAATCGAGATGTGGAGTGGTCTGATGATGTTTTAATTGTAACTTGCAAAATGTATTTGCCGTGACCTACAGACTTTTTGTGGCAGCTTCTATTCAATATGTATGTGTGTTCCGACACCTTGGGGTTTAAAAAGGTTAATTAACCTCTGGTGGTAGACCTTTCCTTTGCACTTAACTTGGTCTATGTCCTGATAGTACCATTAACCCATGCCCTAGCCTTTTAACCTCCTCTATCATTACCCACATAAAATCCATTAAAACTTTCTATTGATCTTTGCTGTTTAACCAAGACGCGTTTTTTAACTGCTGGTTTGCTATTTTTATATTCGCTCAAAGCAACCGGCTCACATAATGGCCATAAGTGGAGACAAAAAACAAAGCTGTCAGAGCGCGAAACTTCACCGCACTTAATCTGAAACCATAATTGGCGATGATTAACCTGATTATATATTCTGTATGCTATCCTAATGCATGTGCAATTCTTAAATTCTAACATCCAAACTGGGACAAGCGCTCTCACGGTGAGAGTTTAAAGAGGAAGGCATAAATGCACTATAAGCTATGAGTGAGTCAGACCATAATTGATTAAAACATTCTGCCTGTGGTGAGGTGTTGCTAGTGGTTAATGGAAACAACGCCCCGACTAAGTTTGATGGAGAGACATCAGGCTAAAATGAGAACATTGTCTTTATGAGCAGACGTCAAACTGAAGCCCCCTTTGCTCTGCCGGCTCTGTCTGAAACAATAAAGCACAATTAGCGGGGGATTCAGGACTCGCTGTTTGTTCTGTTACTATGGCAGCGGCATTGATTAACACTTCAGCAGTCTCCAAATTAATGATGTAAAAGCTCCTATAAACAGCTACTCAGTGCATCGCTGCATCAATGCCTCTGTGCAGGTGTTACAGTGCGAGCGTTTGGGCTGCGAAACAAGGCATTGTGGGATGGAGGTGTTCCAGGTGGAGGGTGGCATCTCACTCGCTAAAATCTCGAAATGTAGACGTTAATTTGAAAGCCTCTTACGGCCACTTATCTCAAGTCGAACGAACCAAATTTGCGGAGGGGAATTGTGATGCAGTATCGTTTTGGTTCTCGTCAACTGCTCTGTTTTCAGTATTGATCAGGTCTATTTTTCCCTTTTCTTCATTTAATCAACGTCTCGCACGCCAGCGTTAACATTTAGTTACTCCGCACACACGTCTTTGTTGTTTAAATACATCGATTTCCACAGAAAAATAATGTCACCTCGCTTGGTCTGAGGATAATTGCATCCAGTGTTGCAGAAGCTAATTTGAAAATGCTAGCTTTCAAGCTGCAAGCTTCTCATCATTTGAACTAAAATCTAACTAATAATATAATTATATAATATTATATAACATAATTATTTAGCTACATGTATATGTTAATGCATAAATAGTAAAGCTAAAAACAGCTTGCTTTACTGCTAGCTTAGCAGTAAAGCTAAGTGTGCTACATAACAAAACAGCCTTGTGCGCTGCTACTTGCTGAAAAAAGGCATGTAATTGGACAAGCTACAATGTTGTGAAAAAATCTGATCTGTTATCATGCTAATGAAAAATGTAGTTAAGTTAATATCACTTTAAAGTTTTAGTTTAGCAACTGCACATCACTGTAAACAACACAGGCCATTATGTGCATTTCACAGCAACATGAAACGATAGCACCATACTGATAGCTACAGCCAGTTCAATGCAAAGAGCACTATTGCTCTAAAGCACACCTCCACAAACGCACTTGTAATCATCATTGATGTGGGCTTAACGCAGCACTCCGTGGGTAGCGCGGCCGAGAGAAACATTAACTCCCATTAACTACAGCCTCTCGCCAGGAGTAAGGCAGCTGATCAAAGGTGGAACACTGGGGAATCAGAAAATGTGGGCTTTGTTCAGATATCTTAAAAGTAGCAGCGATTTAATTATGCCGTGGATTAGCTATAGCGCAGAAAAGAAAAGACTTGCTGCCAGTGAAAGGTCTGAGATGCGCTTGAAGACACAGATCTCATAGACTACAAACTCATGAGATCAGGATTCAAGCAAAACGCGTATTAGTCTATAATGACACAATTGGAAAGGGGCAAAGATAGCAAAGTTCATATGTTGTCTGCTTTGTTTTCGCAAGCTCTTCTTTATCACTTGGTCTTTACACTAACTGCAACCACAACGGTGTGAGTTCACACCTGCAGTTCGGTTCTCTTGGTTCTTTTGGTCCGGACCAACAAAGAAAACAATACGTTTAGTACTGGTTCATTTTTAAGACCAAACCTAAAGATACAAAATTAAGTTGTGACGCATATTTATAGATAGATCTTCAACACATTCTCATCCCAAGGCGTCATATACGACACTTTTGCCAAAGCGACATCCAACGCACATGGCACCCTTTAGCGTCAAATGAGACGCTTTGGTTATGGGTAGGTTTAGGTCTGGGGTAGGGTTAGGGTTAGACCACTGGGAGGCGCCTTCTGCCCCATATATCTACGCCTCATTTAACACTAAAGGGTCCCTTGTGTGTTGAATGTCTCCGCTTTGGCAAAAGCGTCGTATATGACGCCTTAGGATGAGAACGGGCTCGGATCTTAGGGTGTTTTCACACTTGGCAGGGTTTGGTTTGATCAAAACAAACTCTGGTGCGAGTGCTCTGCTAGTGCGGTTCATTTGAATAAGTGTAAAATCGCAGCAAAGACTTCTAAATGAACCAAAAACAGGATGTGATGTCAAATCCGACCCTAAAAAGGGTCATAGGAGCTATGTTGCCGGTCACAGTTTGGTACAGGCGTCAGAAACTCCACCTCCTTACAGCAGATCTGCTAGTTTGGTGCACACCAGGCCCCTTAAACTGTGGGTGATTTATGAAAATGAGTTTTTGCGCTGAAATATAATATGTAAAAGTAGTGGAATTGCGCCATTTAAACAGACTATATTGTTTATTTGTTCAGTACCAGCTTTTCTGCTTAGGATCAACGCTTGGCACCCCATCTTTAGATTTAAGCCTCAGCGTGAGGCAATGGCAGCCTCCTTTTCCTGCTCATTTAGCCCGCTAAATTCAAGTCACACGCAGGCTGTAACAAAGTGACAGGTGGGACGCACGGCAAGACAGCAAGTTCGCAAAGGTTGACTCTCATTAGGTTTCCAAAGCCCCACCGACAGGCCCTCGCAGCTGCCTCCTGATGCACGTTCATCTGCACCTGGATCTGTTAACTGCAACGAAACAGCGAGCCGGAGCAGACGAGGACGACTTGGGAGGCGGGGGGTGGGTTAAAGGAAGTGGAGAAAGCCGTTTTTGAATCCCTTAGTCCACAGCGGGTGAACTTCCTGCCCTCAGACATTTTGCCGGCCTAACTCCTGTCATGCATATCCTGACACGCTGCACACTCCAGACTACGTGTTTTACGATCCCTAATCCCAATTAATGTCCAGGAGAGGTAAAGGAAAGAGAATCAAAAGAGAAGCTGTCCCAGAGATGGGGCATGATGGGAAAGGGGGAGTATGGTGGGAAGGGGGATTGGGGAGGGGAGGGTTGGCTGAACCAATTATTTTGAAGGGTATTAAGTCATCAGATTTACTTTTATCTTGATTGCATTGTGGAAGTCGTGCATAATTAATGGAGGGAGCTTATTAGGAAAAGATGATTAGGCAAATTACACAGGTGTCGGATGCATTTTTCATGATGAATTTTGCTGGGACAATCCCGTATTTCCATCTGTTCTGCTCCTATCAGAATGTCACTGCAGGGGAAATTAACGCGACGGCATCAATACCAAATAAACGGGGAGCCGACAGAACACAAAACACAAGTAAATAAGTCTTTAAAGGTTGATGCTGCTGTACGTAAACTTCAATCCTTTTTGCTAAGTAACACAATAGTTAGCAGTAGAAAGACTTCATCAATAAAATGGCTTTCTAACGGCCATTTCATCCTCCTATTTTATGACTGCACGGTGCATGACCCAACATGAGATACAAGCTCTTCTATTGATAGGCTGAGGTCATTTATGCTTTAAGGTTAACACATGTTTGACGCTTATAATGAAGACTTTCTTCCATTTAGTCCACTAAAAGGAAAGAATGGGAGAGGGAGCTCAATATTATGACCCCTTTACTTTCCCTGGACATTAATTTGGGTTTATGGGTCATTCGGCAATGCTTCCTTTATAGTAGTGCTAATGTAATTCAACACAGAATCTGTGGACATGCATTATAGTAAAAGTGAAATGGCGCTCACAACCATTTTACTTTAACTAAACTGGATATTGAACCAGGGAGAAAAAAAAAATGGAGAGTGGAATTGGATTTTATCCACCGAAACAACAAAGCCAACTGAAAATAAAGTACTTTCTAAGGCATCAAGTTATTACGTTTCTAAAAAAAAAGATTACAAAGCCATTTCTTCTTGAAATAATCTGCACTTTGTTTAATCATGCTGATCATATTGTGCACAATTAAATAAATTTAAATGCTAAATAAGGTGGGATTTATAATAAACCAATTTAATTAGAAAAGAAATGTGTTTGTGCCAAGAAGAATAACAATTAATTAGACTGCTGCACTACTTCACCTCATTGTGGGTGCCTCCATGTGCAATGGGAATTTTTGTTTTCTGGTTAGATATTGGATGTGAACAGTCCCTCAAGTCATATTTACAATTGGGAAACATGTATTGGTTGTATGGCATAGGTTATGTTGGCCATAAACTCTAAACATGGTGGAGGTGCGAACAAGTACTGTTAAGTGACTCATTTTCCTTCAACATCTATATTGCTTTCTTCTACAGTTACTTTCCTGAATTTACTAGTGTAACCATTTGATACATATTGTTTGTATTTTACACACCTAAAACAGCATTTTGACCAAAATTCCAGAATCACCAGCAAACTGTAAATGTAGTATACATTCACAAAGAGCAGGTCATGTTTTTGGTTGCCAACAAATTGGACGCTATTTTTCAAAATCTGTTGCTATTGGCAAAAAAACTGTCTGGCTATAATAAGATTTTCTCAAGAAATAGGCAAGAATGACCGTCCATGATTCCTATTCTTTCTGACAAAAAAGCACTTGAATGTAACAAATTTCTATTTACAACTTTGGAAATGAGAAGACTACACATCATAAAAGGCAGTTTTTCACATTGAAATAGAGTGGTGAAACTAAGTGAATTCGTCCCAGAAATCCCTTTAAATAAAGTAACAAAGGTGAATTTTGCTTTCATTTCAACTTCAGCTTTCCTCCCATGATCAACCGAACAATTTACAAATTTCTACAATATGGTTCATTGGTTTAAAGGGAAACTAGCCTGAGATATATTTGCATACCAATTAAGGCGGCACTTACAGTATGGGCATTTTTCAAAACCTTGTCTTTCAGGTAACCCCTCCACAAAGATCTAACCATACTTTCGTTACTGTACCTCCCCCTCGTTCTTATACCAAGGCTTCTTTCATTATTTGAATCTTCTTCCATGTGTAGTACAGTTCCCCAAGGACCACTTCAAGGATCCCTCCTGATCATTAGACGCAGTACGGTTCTTATTCTCACCTCGTGCACCTGTGCCACTATGACTCCTCATCAGGAATTCTTCCTCCTCCTGTTCTCCTTCTTCAGGAGGCCAGTCATTAAAGCCCTGTGTTCTCTTTCCTCTCACACTCTTCTGTTAGTCTGCTATTCCTTTGTTTTGTCTGGGTGGCATGCGATTGCTGTAAATCAGCCAAATCGCATAAATTCTTGTTCTTGGTCTTGGTCTGCTTAGGCATTCGTTTGAGCTTCTCAGACAAACATTCTCACCTGATGTGTGAGGCTTCAACCATCTGCCTTGGTGTGTTTAATGGAAGGTAATAGAATTTGTCTATGCTATTTAGAAGAGATGCTGCCTTTGTGTGTCTTCTTAAGCACTGTTTGGATTTGTTTTCAAAACAATGTTTGAATTACAATTATTAACATAGGACGTAACTTTCCTATGGTACTGGGTGACCCAATGCCACATAGACCATCAGGTAGTTGTGCCATCCATCCATCCATCCATCCATCCATCCATCCATCCATCCATCCATCCATCCATCCATCCATCCATCCATCCATCCATCCATCCATCCATCCATAAGAAAATTGAAGCTGCAGTCCGTAACTTTTTTTGGGTTAAAAATTATTCAAAATACATATTTGAAAAAAATACCAGCCAGTGTCAAAAGCTATCTGCTTGCCTTAGCTCCATTCAAAACGGTAAGCTTATAATGTAATAATGTACGGTTCAAACAACAATCACCAATGATAACAGATTCACCCGCTGTCAAATGCACAAGTCTTCGTTCGGACTTCGGAGCAGCTACAGAAAAAAAGAGACTGCAACCAGCCCATGCGAAAACAAGGATACATTTCGGAAGGACGTTACGTCATGCAATGCTGACGTTGTTAACATTAACAATTTAAGAACAAAGTATAATTTGCACGGTTTTGCGTGAAATGATAAGCAATTTTTAGATTTATTACAATGTCATAACATATGTTACTTAATTGTTCAGATGATATTTTCCGGTGAAAATTATCATGTTGGTCATACATCCAAAAAGAATAATCTGGGATTCTTAATGACACTATCCAGCTCCACGCTCTCCTCAAACATTGTGTTCATCCTTGCAGTGCCATGTCGAAGTAGCCTACAACTCGCGTAAAGTTGATAACTGCAATTGCAGATTTTGAACAGAGATGGCGACAAAGAGGAAAAACTGCAGACTGGAGCTTTAAGATGAAGATCATACCTGAAGCTGCTACTACAAGTGATTATTCTGGGTAGTCTGTGATGAGACTTTCCAACCCGATCTCAAATCGACGAATTCGACGAATGATTAAAAAGTGTCTAATTCGTAACAATTCATACGACCTCGCTCATACGAATTAGTATGATTTTGCTAAATCGTACATATTTTACGAATTCGTATGAATTCGTACGAATGACCTACCCCTTATCCCGCCCCTAAACCTACCCATCACGTGGGTTTAGACAAATCGTACGAATTCATACAAGTGAGGTCGTATGAATTAGTACGAATTAGCCACTTTTTAATCATTCGTCGAATTTGTACGAATTGGTCGTGAGATAGCGTAGGACTTTCCTAGCGAACATCATTCCCTTTATATATTGGAAGTGGAGACAGCAGTACTTGAATCACCAACTATAATTTTATACAGAAAGTTGGCAAATAGGTCAAAAAATAAATAATACGGTAGGAGAAGGGTTGTGAAAAATATAATACAATACCACAATCTCATATATTCCAACCCGAACTAGATTCGATTTTTCAGAGCAACCCTGAGTTAGCAGTAAAACAACAGAACATTTACTAAAATTACAAATAAAATCACAGGTACACCAATTTACTCTCTCAGGAAAACCTATAGTCCCATCTGCCAAGGCCTGTTCCATTGGACATGAGCGTGAGAAAGGGAGAGTGAGAAAGGTTGGATGAATGGACAGACAGACATGAGACCTTGGAGAAATTGGATCTGGCTTCTGTCTCTTGGCACTAACTGAAGGCTGTGCAAAGTTCTGTAAACACACGGGTGCCATTCCAACTGCTTTTGTTTTTTGCAAAGCATAAAATTAAAGCTATTTATAACCTGAGTGATAATTACATTATAGTTATTTCATCATGATTAGATTCCTGCTTTTTATGATACAATGACACAGTTTTAATTAAAATGTCTCTCAGGCAGCATGGCTGGCCAAGTGGGTTGTTTGTTCATTTGCTCTAGTTTTTTAAAGGGTCTTTGTCGACTTTGCATGCTGTCAGTGTCAGACTGACTTGACCTAGAATACACAAATTTAAATCAAAATGTTAATTCGGGTGATTTGTCTTCAATGTGTACATAACTTATTTTAAATTAATGGCATGAGGCTGTATTGAGTAGACCTTGACTTTCATTTGCTTTCAAGTGAAAGCTTTCATTTGCCAATTTAATAGCTAACTGTACTGAAAATCACATTTAATTTGAACGAAATTGGCATGGCCCCCCTTGGATTATTCAGCCAACTGGATTTAGAATGCAATTTCCAAATTATGAATGAATGAATGAATGATTGATTGAATGAATGAATGGAACAAAAATCTTTGATCATTAAAATCTCAGACAGATACATAATCAAAGCATTATTTGGCTATTTATGCAGTTTTTTTATAGTCAATTTGAACCCGAGCCCCCTTGCACTCTTAACGAAGAAAGCATACTAGAAGACTTTAAAAATAAGAACATTCTCTTTGGTCATGTTTTATCTCGCACAGGACACCAAGTGACCCAGAACTGCCACTAATGCTTGACGACCTGTTTTTAATCTTGAAGGATTTATGTTAGAATTATGGAACATAAACTCCTGAGGTAGTTTAGAAAAGTTTTGAGTTAATGTTAGCAGTGATACTTGTAAAAAAGAAAAGAAGAAGAAGAAAAAAAACAGAATACGAGAATACCCTGTAGGTATTGTGCACTGAGACCTAACTTAGGGCGAAGAAAGAAGTAGGCAATACTCTGTAAATTTTTAATGGATGATATATACTCAATAATAAATAGCTGATAAATAAAATATGGTTACTTGTCTTGATTAAGGTGAGTGTATTCCCTTCCCCTGATGCCAGCATGTCTTTGATTCACATATCTGTGGTTGTGCAGTCCTCCTTCCTTTCAGTATTCAACATTTCCACTTTGTGTTGCACACTTGAAAAGAGAACGGCTCTTGGCTGGAGGGTTGTTGTACAGAAATGAACCGTAGAAACGTTTCGCCGAAGGCATCGGCTTGGGGTATTGTATGAAGCTGAGGCCACCCCGGATATTCATTCATGTTTTATGGCGAAGAGGCTATCACTTTAAACGTGTCCCACTTGAGTGAGTTTTTGGCGATACGCTGCCAGCTGATGGTAATTAATAACTTGTGGGAAGTTCAAATATCTGAAGAGCGATAAAATCACGCAAAACACTTCTAATTATTATAACTGATGAATCCTTTCTTACTGCTAACCGCAAATGTCACGGTCAGGGTGAGAAGCAACAGGATTTAGATGATTAATATTACACTGGCTGTTCTGAAACATTACATATCTGTACACATCATCTCTGGCTCCTTTTTTGACTCTTGTGACATTTATCTGTCAGTTAGGCCGCACCACACTATCACAATATCCTTTGTTACAGGACATTTCCGAAATATATCAAGCTGTCATTTTTCCAAATAGACTGATAAATATCTTTAAAGAGTTGAATTTGTGACTGTTCCTTTAGAAGCTGACCAAAATTATGGCTTTCATTACGTTTTTGATTATCCCCTCAAACTATCCTTTGGCATGTATAGCTTTGTAGCCCTGACACAGTTCCCAGTTCAATGAGGTGATAGATATTCAAGTCAGAGAGCTGCTCTTTAAACCCTGGGAGAAAGAACTAAAGGATACAGGGGAGTAAACAGAATATATGGCCTTTAAGGTGATGTTTGGGTGCGGAGGGCAACGCTCCTCAGTCGAGGGACACTAAAGGTTGCACACCTTTCTCTCTTCAAAGACCCTAACAGTTTTGACAGTCCCTCACCAAACACCCTACCTGGTGGCAAAGCAAAAAGACCTCTAAAGGTTTCGGCAAGAAGTAAACCTGACCTTTTCTTGGCACTGAACGTATAGGAGAGGTTCACTGGGAGAGCAGACTGGTTTCCTACACCTCAAGCGAACTGAACATAAAGCCCAGATGACAGTTCCTGTTGAAAGAGTGTTGGATGGTAATTTACTCAAAACAACAGCCTGACCTTCTCAGTAGCTCCTGCACAGACTGTTTATGACACAATGGCTATCATTTATAGATCTAAGATTTGGCAGATTTGGGGTTCCGCACCAGTATCAACAATCAACTTTTAAAGATACATTGTTTCACGGGAAACATGGTTACTGGGTAAGTCTAGCTGATACTGTGCATTAATATCTGTGTGAACTCTATAGTCAAAGTATAGAACTCTATAGTCAAAGTCACATTTTTGTTTGCATTTGAGGTTTGATACAATGAAAAAAAAAAAGAAATGTTTTTTGGGGGGATAGAAAATTGAAATATAAAAATAAATAAATAAAAAATTCATTAAAATAAAATAAAAAATATATGACCAAAATAAAATAAAAAATAAATACAGAAAAAAAAAATGGAAACGATACAAAAATGAATTCAGGACTAAATTGAATTAAATATTAATTATATTTATGTATTTTTATGAAAGTCTTTTTCTAAAGCTAAAGACTGCACACAATATAATTTTTTATTCTATTTTTTATTCTTTTATTCTATAAAATTCTATTAATCAATTCTTTATTAGTACCTTATTAGTCCATATGATGTTAAAAATAATGAGACATTGATAAAAAATATATTTTGATATATATATATATATATATAAATATATATAATATTAATTATATTTGTAATGTATTGCTTTACTTATTTTCCTTTTACGTATTCAGCAATAAGTGACTGTCATATTTTCTGTGGCATTTCTTAAATGAGGAAAATGTATCAGGTTTGTGAACTAATACTCGCATTGAACCACCAAATCGAGAGTTAAAATAAATAAACAATATTTAAGCATATAGATATATAAATTAATTAAAATAAAATTAATAACATCTTAAATATTAATAAAAAGACAAATAAAAACATGATATAAATTCACGTATTATTGGTATGGCAGATAAGCTTCATTGTCTCATGATCTCAATGGCCAGTAGGGAAATCAACCGTGTTGTTTGATTTTAAAATAAAAAGAATTTAAAAAGAATTTAAAATATTCTCATTTTGAAGGGTCTTCTCTTCACAAGTATGCTTTCATTATGAAGGGCGAAAATAACACATCATGAATAAACAAAGACCTTTTTACTACAAGGGCTTACTCAAGGGGCTGCATTAAAAACGCTCTAGTTAATGAACACCTTTTCAGAAGTTGCATGTTGGAATGTCTCATTATGCCAGACTTAAACTGACTGACCTTTCATTTTTTGAGGATACTCACCTCATAGTGAGCCAGTCCCAGCTGGTTCACTGAAGCTTAAAGTGATCCCATATGTATCACTGTTTTCAACTAATGCGTCCGGTTCAAGCAATATTATTAACACCACCTTGTGCAATAATTCATATCAATGATCTTCAGCAAGGTGACCAACGATTTTTGTTTAATCACAAATTAGGGCTGCTTAACTAAAGCCAAAACAAAAAAACACAATAAAGCCTTCTATGTGGATGTACTGTTGTGTCACATGTTTCAATTTTAAAACACTTATTAAAACCAACAAAGTTATCAGCTTCACTGATTATAGCGAAAGTTTTCACTGATTTTTTCTATGAATAAACATGACGAGATTATGATTATGAATATGATGAGCGCGTATTGATTAATATGATTTGTCATGTACATGCAGAAATATCTAAAATTACAACCAACAAAAATACTATATTAAGTTAACTTGAAAAATATCTTTGTACTGACAAGTAACTGGGTGACTATTCTCAATGTTAAACCATTCTAACTTCACAGTATAATAGAAGCAATTAGCTACTCGTCTACTGTAAAGTAGACACAAATAAAAAGTCTAGCTCCCTCATTTGCGTTACTTTGCAGGTGGCCTGTGGTGCCGTTTTCTACTGGTAAGTGTTTGAGGGTACATTTGAGGATGGGGGGGGGGTGCTTTACATACAATCACAAGTCCCTAATAGCTCAATCTGAGGCCAACCAGCAATTCTATTTTTAAAGACAGTCGCGGAGCTTTCATTAATGAGCACACGGCCACCTCTCGCCACGGCAGCCGTCTCCATTGTGAAGTCTGCCACTCCGCTTTCATTAAGCTCCCACACTCTGACGGAGACAATAGAGCAATTCCAAACCGCGCTCAAGGTAATCTTTATGGAAGGGCGGAAAACAATGGGGCGCCGAGGGGGAGTTCACATGGTAATAAGTGGACAAACCCAGAAGCGATTAACTCTGTTGTAATCCCATTGAGTTCAATCAAAGGGAGCAAGCGGGGACTTTTTCAGAAATCAAGCGAAGAGTGTTGAGCCAAAGGAAATGTCTGACTTTGAGTGCTGCACCTGTAGAAATCCTGGAAATACGCCACTTCGGTTTCAAGTTTGATGGTTGGTGGAAGTTTGTCACAGGATTGTAATACACTTTCCCGAGTTGGATCGGACTGAAATTAGTCATCATAGAATGAAAACCATGCAATACTGAGCAAGCAATGAGTTTCGATTGCTTCGGTAACAGTAGCGGACCTATTCAGTAAGTTGATACACTTATACAAAAGTATACCATTTCTTTTTCTCCATAGGACATGGGAAATTTAAATCCAGTAATAGATTTGGTGTGATATTTGAATACTGTACGTGACCAGTCTCTCTGTCACATAAAACATTCCCATAAGAGTTGAGATCAATTCCTCATCATCACAATAGCAATTCATAGAGACCCCAAGCTATTGATTTGTGGGAGTGTCTGCAGACCATTGGAGACCATTGGAGACATGGACTTAATGAGAAATCATAGAGCACTGCAACATTTGTTTTGTTTTTGACACAAGGGAAAGTATGACCCTCGGATCGATGAGGGACAAAGAAGATTGATTGAGGAATCCGATTTTTGTCATAACTTACACAGCACTTTTCCAGTTTACTGTAACTGATACAAGCTGAATATCACAATCATTATGTACTTAATATCCGATGGCCTTAACTTGTCATGCTCCATTTATTTTTCTGCACGAGACGAATTCAGGAAAATAAACGAGCCCCTCTACTTCAATATTTTTAACTTTAATATGTTGTTTGACGCTTGCCTTAGGTGGAAAATGCAACTGACAACATATCTGTCACAGTGTTGGAAGAGAGTCAGAATTGGTTCTCTTGTGAGCAGAACTAATATTTGAAGCAATTTCTGAAGACTTACAACTTCAGGTTTGAGGCGAATACATTTAAAAAGTGCAATTAAAGAGTTTCTCTCAAAAACTAAAGTTCTGCCGTCATTTAATCACCCTTGTGTCATTGCAAACCTGAATGATTTCCAGTGTTCCGGTGTAACACGGATTACATTATCAGATTACTTTTACAAGTAACTAGTAAAGAATTACCTTTGCACCTTCTACTGTAGAGGCATGATTTTTAATCTTATTGAGTCTGAGACTTTTGGTGTATAAAAGGGCCTTTACATTTGCCACAAATAGAGAAAAAAAATGTTATTAAAAAACAATCAAGCCCAGCCCAGATATGAAAAAGTCATGTAGTCACGTTTTGAAATATAATGAAATGAAAGTAATGAAATTTTGTAATGCATTAGTTTAAAAAGTAACTTTCCTGTTTTGGTCCATATTATTGTATGAAAGTTATATAGTAACATTTCAACATTTTAAACTCAAAAAAACCGACAAAAACAAACAAAGGACATAAAGCTAAATCAAATATGGCAAAACAAACCTTAAATGTCATGATGTTTGGTCACATGATGTGTGAGAACCAATGAGGGTTGTTGTGTTGCCAAATTTGATCTGACTTTGTCCTTAGCTTGAAAGTTTTGTGCATCCTTTTAGGCAATAATACAATGTGAGTTTGGAATGACATGAGGTTGAGTAAATGATTGTGGAATTGACACTTTTGGGTGAACAATCCATTTTAATCAATGTCATTAAAAAATACTTTCATTTGTCCAGAGACAATGGCGCTAATTAAGGGGACGCCGTGTACCACAAGGTTATGAAACCACTGGGGGAAGCAGGGACCGAGGTAAGATAGTATTGATAGGATTGGAAATACGATCACCCACCAGTCTGTCCTAGCGTTTAGAGAGCTAGAGAGAGACAGACAGAATAAGAGAGACAGAGACAGGTACTGATCAAGAGTCTCCTTGCCACTTTCTCTCCCTCTGCTCTGTTCTAATCAGCATACAAGCGACAGGCGTCCTGTGTTACAGAGGCTTGGCTGCCATTCCAGTGGCTATTGATGGGACTTCGGGGCAGGGGGGGAAGGCCCAGCCCAACACTTTCTCATCTAGTGCTGGAGTCAGGCCGTCTGTCCGCCGCCCATCCAAAATGAGACACCATGAATTTAATCTGAAACGGAGAGGGGGTGGCAGGCAGGAGTTGGTGTATCATATCAACTCCTCTGATAGTGCCTCCCCTGCTTTCAGTGAGGGATTGGAAAGTGGCACCACTTTTTAAGCCAGACTGATCAATGGCGCTTATGTATTGGGTTGAGCGGCATAGAGCAGATGTATGGTTCCACTTGTCTGCTCGCAATTAAAGGGGGAAATAGATTGCCAAAGCATCGCACGGTAAGACGAACCCGTACGGGTGCCTGGTCCCACTGGAGCCGTTTGTTTTCCAAGTTTGAATGTGAAAAGGCAGTCTTTCCCTCTGAGGTGAACACGAAGACATCACCTTATGCTATGTACGTCATTATTCAGCTTTGGGTTAAGAACTGCAATTTAATACCTTGTTTTTAGAGGCAATCAAGAAATGTTACCCTAACTTCAAGACCTGTGATTTTCAAAATGTGGTAACAGCAGCGGTATGTGACAATACTAAAAAATGCATGCAGTTTTGTTTTCCCATGTGTTATTGTAGTTGAAATATTTGTACAATTTTAGTATTTCTAATGACTCCTGAAAAGGAGTTGAGCTCCAACTGCAATCAATCACACTTGAATGAGCTAGTAAAGGCCTTCAGAATTTCTTAAAAATTGTAGGCTGGCATGAGCTAAACTCTACAGTACATAGCACTGGCCTTTCTGGACCAGAGCTAAATTGCCCTGCTCTAATGCATAACGTTCTTCCACACAATACCAGATAGAAATGGGCAAGGCGTTGAGGGTTATACACTGATCGCAGTCTCCATGCTGAAAAAAAAAACTGAGGTGAATGATTGATATTCTGTTAGCTCTTAAAGCATATTAGATGCTGAATTTTAAAGACATTGTTTTAGCAATAAAAAAAACTATAATATTGTAACAGTCAAAGTCCGTAAGCATGTGTTCAATAAGATTTTCTAAAAAGAGAAACATACATTTTGTATAGAGAGTGAACAAAACTTGGTGGTGAGAAAACTTTTTGGATCAAACACTGCTCTGGAGCACAGTATGGATGAATTGGAGTGACAAGCAGCCCAATTCAACCCCTGGGGAAGACTGTTTTGACTTGGTGGCACTAGTATCATCTCATTTAGTCAAAGGTGAGATGGCCTGAAAAGTTTTGCGAACCACTAAATGGTTAACAATTCCCAAAAGGACAAAGTCCACCCTGTTACTAGACCTGATTACTGCTCTAGTAATGAGCCGCAATTACTGGTGTTTGTTTTGAAGGCGACAGCGTGCGGGTCACTCCAAGTTGATGGCCATCCCATTTACACTCCCTCAGGGCACTTCTCGGGTAATTAGAGGTCATGTGAGAGAGGGGTTAACAGACCTCACTTGGCGTAGAGAAGCGCACCACTGCACCTCTCTTTTGATGTCTCGGCACTTGGCCCTCCCCTCTATCCACCTGAATGTCAACCAATTGGGACAGCACAAGGGCTTGACATTATGTCTGCGGGTTATCATTATGTGTATTTTTTTCGCTCCAACTGATCGATCGGCTCCCATCCACAGTGGTGCTTCTGGGGGGAACTGTCATCGCTAGTTAGGGATTGACCAGTGGGGATCATTAAGAGAGAGCCCAGGCTTGGGGGAGGCTTTGTTGGGAGGTGGAGGGAATGAGGGAGGGGAGCTTTCTGAAGAAGCCAAGCCTTTCTCTTTTAGCCTCCTGGACTTGCTTGACCTTTCACTTAGGGAGCAGCTGGAGCCGAGAGATATTTAATTGAATGGAGTCTTCAGATGTATTTTGGAGAGAGCGATGCAAGTGAGAGAGCATTGGAGATAGTGCTGGCTCAAGATGAGCAAGTCCAGTCAGGGGAGAGCGAGAGAGCGAGAAAGAAAAAGACAGAACTGCAGAAGGAGGCACAGAGAGAGTTTGCTTGACCTTCAAAGCCTAATTGATGGGCTTTTCATAGACCTTGTTTGAGATGTGCGTAGTCCCTGTTGTTCGGCAGGCCCTTACAACTCCTGGAGAAGTACAAAGTCAACTGCAGGTAGGGAGCCCCTAGTGGCCCGGCACAATCAATAGCGAGCAAGCAGCACTAACGAGGGCTACAGTCACTCTCGGGCTCTCGCAGACAGCATTAACGGGCAGAGGAAAGCTTAATTCCACAGCCGGCGCTCATTAACAGGGCCAAATACTGCGAGATTAAGGAGCCCAATTGTGGAGGAGCAGATGCGGGGATGGGGCTCCGAAAGATCTGGAATGGTATCGAAACGGACCTCAAAGATGTGGCAAACAACTTAACTCAGCCGTAATCTACCCGGAAGCCTCTAACTTTCTCGAACACATTCCGCGCACCCGTTCGCTGGCATCGGAATGTATTACGCTAAGGCAAACGGATGTGAATGACAATTCAATTTTTGTGAAATCTCTCCAAGCAGCTTGGTAAAAGACCAGGGCTTAAGGTCTGCCTGAAGCCCCTGGAAGTGACAGGGGAGGCATAAGAGGCAGAAGCCTGGTCCTCATTGTCTTTGAGAGCAATTTAATTAGGCTTAGTTTCCCCTCTGTGGGCCACGAAAGCGAAATAGAGTGAGAGAGCGAGAGAGAGAGAGGACGAGCACAGGAGAAACAGAGTCCAAAGAGGGTCCTACAGGCTCTTGTGAAGGCTGTAGCCTTGGACACACAGAAAGGATTTCATAGGGATCATGTACGGAGATCAACAGATAAGCAGCTAATTTTGTGTACTTAGGGGAGCAAACGATTGAGCGCAGCCCCCTGCGGAATTCCACCAGCGGAGAGGATGAAAGGCAGAAGCCTAGCCGAGATCTTAGGCTGTTTCGGCCATTAATGCTGATCTTGAAAATTAAAGATTTATACCACTTGATAGAGCTCACTAACGGCACATGCCGAATGGAAAGGAGGAAGAGAGGAGCTCTCATTAAAAGCTATCTTGAAAAGTTTTCCAATGAAATGAAAGACATACAGTAATTAAGATCTTGTTTGGTTTAATTGGTTAGGTTAGAGTTGGTATTCTTCATCACATGGATAGGCTTCCATCAATTGTTTGACAATTCATTCCTAGATACAAGTCAACATAAGGCCAGTTCACAGTGTACTGACTGACAGATGCAAACAGACGTTGAAATATTTATAATATTTTAGTATTTCTTGCGGTAATTTAATTGTGTGGCAATAATAACAATAAAATAATAATAATATTGTAATACGGTCAAAGCATGTGTTCAAAGAGATTTTCTGAAAAGAGAGAAATACATTTTGCAAATAGGGTGAAGAAACTTGGTGGAGATGAAACTTTCAAGCAAATAAACAAACAAATAAAAATTATAAAATGAAAAATATATATATTAAAATATAACACAACAAAATGCAATATATATTTTCATATAGATTTCAGTTCACTTCTAATTTACTTAGAGTAGCCTATATACATGCTGTAAAAAATATTGTTGGTTTAACTTAAAAAAGTAAGTAACCTGGTTGCCTTAAAAACTTTAAGTTCATTGAAATTGAAAAATTGAGTTAATACAATGAAGGAGATTGATTTAATAATCAGAAACTCAAAATATTATGTTATCTGAACCACATAAATTATCTAAGTTGATTTGACGGAAGAAAAAACGTTACGATAACAAATCATGATTTTTTTTACAGTGTAGCACTTTTTGGATCAAACACTGAAACAGACACTTCCTCAGGTTTTGTCGGATCAGTGTGTTACTCTTGTCTGCGTCTCTCCAAGCTGGTATTCAACATGTTGAATCAGCACCTGTCAGGCCGTGCAATGTCTGAGAAGTGACATGCTGTAATCTGGTGGTTTTCTGCGTTTGTCGGCGATTGTCGGTGCGGTGTGAATTAATCGCCACATTTCACCATACAGTAAGTCACCAAGAGTTGATTTGAGAGCTGCAGTAGTTATTTGTGTTTATTACACAAAGTTATCAAATGGCTTCGGAAGAATTGGAATATAGTGCACAAGTCACCGTTGTGTGTATGTTTGTTTTTGAGCATGTGATCACTTGAAGCAAGATCAAAATCAAAAAGTTTAAAACTGTGACTTTTCATGAACCAACTGATTCCTGGTGGATAAAATCAAGCCTTATGTTAACTGTCCATTTTTAATTGGAAATGCATGAAATTATGAAACTAAAATGACCACTGCATTCTCATCCGATGCGAGTAGGATTGGGTATGGGGTAGGGTTAGGGTTAGACCACATAGGAGGCGCATCTCATATTGACGCAAAAGGGTGCCATGTGCTTGGATGTTGACGCATGTTCAAAAGCATCAGTTATGACGCCTTGGGATGAGAATGGGCTGAAAATGAGTTGTGTAAACCAATTATTTGGTTATAAATTACCAATTTATTTTCACTTTAACATAATTTTTCAAATAAAAATTGATCACAATCATATAATTGTGCTTATTTAGAGATATAGAGGAATAACAGACTACTGCGTAAAGTAGCCAGTAGTCCTGATTTCACTAAAAGTAGTGCTAACTCGCTTAGAGACACCATCTTACTTTGAGCATTTTATGCATTAACACATGCATGTGGGTAAGCTCTTAAAAGTGACATTGTAATGCCTTGTTATGCAAATATGAAGAAAATATAGCTAAATTACCCACGAAGGCACGCGTCTGGCAACCAAACCTCTCATTTATATATTCATTCTGTTCTTACTTCTTATCAAAATGGGACACGGTTTATGGACCCTCTCCCTCTAGACTTAACAGATCTATGACAAACATGAATCAGCACGTTCTTATTAATTCCAACCTTGATGTTTAGTATATGCTGCCAATCAAAATACGCCCATAACCCCAATTTTAAAGTTTCATTTTGTGGTGCATTTTCTTTTCAGTACAAATCTGAAGTTGGAGTACAATTAGTTGTCTAAAATGTCATTTTTAAACTGTCAATGTAAACTTTTAAACTATGAATACGCACACATACTTTTTGTTTTCATGTTTATTGGCCTTTTCCGTAGACATAATGATTTCTATACTGGATAGAATGTATATTACTCTAACCCTATACCCTAACCATCACAGAAAACTTTCTGCATTTTCAAAAAACATCACTTAGTTTTCTGAAAATATTTATAAACTGTTTTCCTCATGGGGACCAAAAAATGTCCCCAAAAGGACAAGGATTTCAGATATTGCTATCTTTGAGGACATTTTGTCACAATAATATTATAGGGTAATCAAAAGTGACAATAATCGCATTTATAATGTCAAAAAAAATTAAATTTTAGTATTTCAAATAAATGCTGTACAAGGAATCTGAAAAAAAAAATCCCACCAGGTTCCCACAAAAATTTCAAACAAATGAAATTGATTTATTGAGCAACAAATAAGCAAAATTTGAATGATTTCTGAAAAATCATGAGACACTTAAGACTGGAGTAATGATGCTGAAAATTCAACTTTGCCATCACAGGAATAAATGACATTTTAAAATGTATTGAAATAGAAAGCAGTTTTTTTTTTTAGAATTTTAACAATATTTCACAATAATACTATTTTTATATATATTAAATATAATGGTGCATAAGAGACAAGAACACATAAGGGTACAATATATATATATATATATATATATATATATATATATATATATATATATATATATAAACTGTCATAATTTTCTGTTGGCAGAGAACTGCCCGAATGTAGCCATGCCCCAGCTGAGGTGGACAGTGGACTCATGGGAGTCCTGCGAAAGTCTGCTGAACAGTCTATGACTCTGTTCTATGCAAGAGGCCAATCCTCAATGTTTAATCAAAGGCAGGATCTGGCATGTTGGTGTTTTTTCATAGAGCTCCACCTTCATTCTGTACAAGCTTGTGCTTCAGAAAGATCAAAACGTCCAAATAATATGATCTGTTGCCAAGATTGATAATGAGCATCTAAATGAGTTTGCCCCATTAAATGCACCTCTGGATAATGAATAAATAATTCACCTAACAACCCTGATGTGATCTCTAATTGGGTTTTGAAAAAGAAGCCCTGTACTTTTTCCAGATAATCTCCAAGCACCCCTCAATTAGGGCGATCTATAACACGCATTTTACAGTAGATCAAGCCCATGTGTTGTCACAATATTGCGAATCATAGCACAAAAAGAATTACAAAATGATCTGACCGTATTCCTCAATAGTAATGTAGTCTCTAACTCTGTTCATGGGAACGGACGTGTACCCTTGGTTAATTAAGGCATTGCAATGAAACCTCTAAACTCCACTTTGCAGAAGTCAGAGCCTTTGAGCGATGAGACCGAGCAGAGAAAGTGCAAGAGTTCAGGGGGGAAAACCAAAGAGGAAGGCTTTGCTAAACAAAGTAAACGGAGCAAGCCTTTATTGCAAGCTAATCGTGGGAGTCGGAGTTGTGCAATTCATTTCAATTGCTTTTTGACATTTGGCGAACCACTGCCTTAATCACCCTACCTTGACTCTTTACCCAATAATTATTCAATTATAAAACCTAATTGACACCTGACATTGTCTTTTATTGGTTGATTTATTAGGTAATTGCACTGCTGCTAAGAAATGCCCTTCACCAGGGAGCGTGAATAGTTTTGGAAGCGAAACTCTTGTCAAGCCAACGAAACACGTCAGGGAACAAAAAAACTAAAAAATGAAGAGGATCCTTCAACTGTCAAACAGAAGCTCTCCTGATGCGCTAATGTCCTTGTTCGTAATTACGGCACATCAAAAAAGTATCTTTTGTCTGTGACATTAATTGCAACATCTGCAACGAATTAAAAAAGCCGAAAAGTGTAGAGTCCTTGTGTTTTAAACCCTTGGCAGTTGAAACAATGGCGTATGTCAAAGGTCTGTTTGGTGCGGCCCCCCGAGTGGACCACTTAAGCGCTCCCCTGTCCTGTGCCTACAAATGAAGGTTTTCGCTCCCCGCAGTGTGTGAGAGAGAGACACTCGCGTGCGCTCTTCCCACACATATATCTCATCTTTCATTTCCTTTGATGACTAGTGGGAGAAGTTTCCCTGTGCAAAAGTACTCTTGAAAATAATAAATCATGAGAGTTTCTTCCTGCACTAATTGACATTTGACAACATCATTTGCATAATGATTCAAAACACCCTCGAGGGAGATGCTTAAAAGGAGGAAAACATTATGGATTTGCTAATTAGCTATCGTCAATTCTTTTTTCCCCCTGCAGTTGTCGTCGTTAGTTGGAATGCAGTAACTTGATCAGACAACCGTAGCCTTTATGACAGTCATCATCACTATTCAATCAGGATTATTGGTGATGTTGTCAAAGGGAAGCTTCATTTTCCTTGCAGTGGCATTAATCTAGATTCCAAGTTTTAAAGTTGGGAATTTCGTTTCAGGTGCTTTAAACTTGAAGGTGCTCTAAGCGATGTCGGGTGACGTGACTTCTTGTTTAAAGTATTTTCAAACAAATTGGAGGCTAGATAGACCCTCCCTCCTCCTCATCTCACTGACCACCCAAACCCCACCCCCAGGGCCTTCTTGTCAGTTATTGGCTGGAACAGTTTGTTATGTTTTGTGGAGGGGGTTGCCGCTTTTTGTTTTTGTTGCCATTTGTGGAGCCTGGGTTGAGACCGCATTTTTTTACAGTGTGTTTAGGGGATAGTGAGGAGATGTTTGCTGTATGTGATGATAAAATGTTTCGGCCTAAAAAAACGTGTGACATCGCTTAGAGCACCTTTAAAGGAGTAGTTCACTTTTTAAAAAAAAAACTTTTGCTGATAATTTACTCACCCACGTCATCCTTTCTTCAGTCGAAAAGAAATTAATTTTTTTGATGAAAACATTCCAGCATTTTTCTCCAGATAATGGACTTCAGTGGTAACCAAACGGTTCAAGGTCCAAAAGACACTTTCAGTACAAACTGCAAACTGTTCAAAGGCCTTTAAACGATTCCAGACGATGAATTATCAAGCGAAACGATCGCTCATTTAATAAATAAATAAAGTTAAATTTTTTAAGCTCAAAAAGTCGCCTTGCTCTGGTTCTGTGACGCACGTTTGTAACTCTCCTGTTCAAACTTTCATTTAGTTCATTCAACGAGCGAAACAAACGAATTGAAAAGATTCGTTCATTTTGATAAACGAGTTCGAACACTCACGAACGTGCATCACAGAACTGAGCAAGGTGAGCATTTGAGCTTATAAAACTTAAACTTTTTTATTTATTTATTAAATGAGCAATCGTTTCCCTTGATAAGACCCTTATTCATCGTCTGGAATCGTTTAAAGCCCTTTGAACAGTTTGCAGTTGCACTGAACCGTTTGGTTCCCAGTGAATTGCATTATATGGAGAAAAATCCTGTACTGTTTTCATCAAAAACTTTAATTTCTTTTCGACTGAAGAAAGAAAGACATGAACATCTTGGATGACATAGGGGTGAGTAAATTATCAGCAAAAGTTTTTTTTAAAAGTGAACTACTCCTTTAAGATCACAGTAAAACACTAAGAGGTCCAACGATTTGAGACCACTAGTGAAAATGCTTTTAAGTATGTTCATCTGTCTAAAATTGAGGGAAATTTTTTATTTTTTTTTAATTAAATCAGCAAGTCAGACTTTGTTAACTTTGTCTCCCTGTTGCTGTAATCATTTGATACTTTTACGGCTCATTTTAAACAGAACATGTTACAGTGAGGACCAGGAGAGGGTCAGCTGTACACATGGCCCTTTAGTTGGAGTGCCATTGTGTTTTTGTTTACCTGTGTTTGTGGTTGAGAGGTGCTCGATAAACTATGGTGCCATCGCTTTCAAAAGAGGTTGCGCTGGTATACGCTGTAAAATTGAACGTTTGAACCGTAAAAGCATTAACTTGTTCGATGGAGCACGTTGTGTGTTTAAAATTCTGCCTGTTAAAGTGTGAGGTGCTAATAGATGTTGCCTCTTTAAGTGAAATTTGATGAAGCCTCGATTCCCAGGTGCGACTCATTTATTAATTTTGAACTATCAACATTTGACAGAAAGGCATTTTGCCTGTGGCTTTCATAACAAGTCAGATTCTGTCACAAAATGTTCACCATTTAAATGAACAATATGAGAACCATTACAGAAGTATTCCAAGAAAAGAATACACAAAAACAAATATTGGTCAATAACATCGGACAGTTGTTTTTGAACAAATCAGTTAAGTGCATAATTCACATATATATATATATATATATATATATATATATACTGTATATATATATATATGATCTGATCAGCATGCGTTTACAGTTCACTTTAAATAGAACATGCTAGAGTGAGGACCTGAGAGGGTCAACTGTACACAGGGCCCTAGTGTTAAAGTATACGATAATGCTATGGGTTAAACATTCAACAGCTTTGCGAAGTGAGAGAAAGTGGCTGACCGAAGATTGTCCGCATGTAAGCCTATCCTATGATCAGCCAATCATTCATTCAAGTGCTTTTAAACCATCCAATCGTGATAAGAAGCAAAAGAGAACTCAATTCAGCGCGGCGCACTGTCTGTGAAGAGGCACTCTATGAAAACACACACGAAACAAGCATGCCAATAATGCATTGAGTTCTCTCTAGCGTCCTATAGCGTTTGAACTGACAAAAACAGAAAATTGTGATGAAATACCTGTTTTTGTCTAGTATCCTCATAAGTTAAAATGTTAAACAGTTAAAAAGTTTTATGAACATAAAGAGAAAATTGGATGTGCGTCAGGTGACAGCCTACACTCTAAAAAATGCTGGGTTGTTTTAACCCAACGTAGGGTCAAATATGGACTAACCCAGCAGTTGGGTTAAATTTTTACATTACATTTTTAACCCAACATTTCGGGTTTGTCCATATTTGACCCAACGTTGGGTTAAAACAACCCAGCATTTTTTAGAGTGTAATAACCCTGTTGCAGTCTGTCATTAATTCTAATCAAGCAACACAATTCTTGGCTCTTGACTGAACAATTTTTGTAGCTATTAATCTATTTTCAACTTATGCAGTGAAGGCTATGCAGAGTTATTTTACATTTGACTGTAACACTTTGTTTTGATTGTCCCTTTTGAACATTCTGTTGACAATTAGTTATTTTGCAACTGTTAATATCTGCTAACTCTTTATTGTGAAGCTCCTCCAACAGACATTCTACAGACTATAAGTAACTTTGTAACTCTAGTGAGAGTTAGTAGAGATGTAGGTGCAACGTTACTTATAGTCAACTGAATGTGTTAATGGGACCATCAAAATATAGTGAAACCATTTGATTACTATTTACAGTTCCTGGTAGTATTTCTGTTAAATATACCTGGAAATCTCAAAGCATTGACAATTTCATTTGCATCTTTTTTCTATATTTAATTTTGCAATTGATATCTTACTTTATTACTGACTTTTACTTGTCTTTAAAAATGTTTGAACTTGATATAGCAGTTTTTTGTTGTGGTATACAAATTGGAATATTGTTTCACTGGTATGAAAAATGTTGGTGTCATAACTATAATTGCAATATAATTGCAGAGAAATATGGGTAACACTTTACTTGAAGGGGTGTGCATAAGACTAACATGACACCTTCATAACCATGACATATGTTATGAATAAGCAAGTTTTATGCATGTTTGTGAGCAAAATTTATAAAGATACAGACGTTATGGTTTATGTCAAGGTGTCATAACAAACACATTTTAAACAATGTCATTTTTTGCATTCAAAATGTCATAACTGAGCGAAAGACACTTGACAGCTATCATAAATATGCATAAACCCTACTTCATATTCAAGACATATGTCATGGTTATGAAGGTGTCGTGACAGTCTTTTGCACAAGCTTTCAAGTAAAGTATTTTACTATCAATTAGTTTGTTTTCTAAATCGGCTGCATAAATTCAAGTTTTCAATATATATTCCACTTGCTATATATATATAGTGTCTGTTATGGTTGCCATTATTGTCTGTTTGTTCAAGTTTGAAACTCTTCAAATGGTTTTCCGATGAAAATGTGTTCCAACAGTTGATCATTAGCTGCAAACTAACACAGAATGACAACAATGTGCCATTCTGATGTACCTTCAGATTTCATCTTATATGCTCCGTCTGTTCCCAAAGTTCTGCCACATGCTCAATTAAATTGAAGTGATAAGTTCTAAATTGGTCTGGAAGCCAACAATGGGCCAACCCTGCCTACACTACACTAACATTAACAGCCATAAACAAATTTTACTCTCAATTGTACAGTTCATATGATTTGTTTTGCTAACAACAACTGCAACATTATGTGAGCAAGGTGCATACTTTTAATACAAATTTAAAGAGCAAAAAAAAAAAGTCCCATTTTTGACTATCAGTGCAATTCTACATTCGATTTACTTTCTGCCACTTGCTACATACTCAACACAAAGGGCAAATATGGGGAGTAGTCAGAATAGCAGCACGCCTCTTTTCCATCCATTCTGTCTCGGCAGTTTCTCCATAGAAGAAAGAAATTAGTTAAGGTACCCGTTGAGAGAGGCCTCAAAACACAGAATAAGTGTTTATACTCGAGGTGAATGTAGAGGCCAAGTTATTTTGTAAGGTTAAGAAAACATGACCATTGGAAAGAGCAACCGCAAGAGAAGCTGTGAAATAATTTCCTGTCAAGGGCATAAAACGTCTCTCAATTGAGGTAAACATTTCTACTTTCAAAAGCAATTTATTTCCTAACAACCGCTGAAGGAGACAACATATCTCATGTTGCTTTTCCCCTGAATTTTCATTGTGTTGTTTCTCTTCCCTCCAAACCCTCATTTTCACAAGTTGCTGTTTACCAGCAGCTTTGTCTTGGAGCCAAGATCTCAGATCTGCCAAAGTGAAATCACGTGTGAAGAAAAGCGTTTTAGGGTCAATGTAATATTGTGCCAGTAAAATGGGAACAGACCACCTTGGAATTCCAGTAGTTAGTTCATTTTATTCATTGATTAAAACATGGCATCAAAGGCAGTGGAGCCAAGAGGATAATCTGAATGTTATTGCTACAGTATATTACTCCGATTTGGATATTTACGGTGATCATCATTTAATGTACACAATAAAGTAAAACCGAGTCAGGTTCCACAGTTTAATGCACAACATGATGCAAGGATATTACTTTATGAATCATGCACCTCATGTGCATCATCAACTTAATTACTAGCTGTTTGTTTCACCCATTTAAAACCTTTTCCAATCATCATATTGGGACAAAAATACACTGATTGAAATCCCAATGTCCAATAAACCAATCAGATGCTTTTTCCATTCCAAACAGCAGTCATGATGCCTTCATAATTGACTCCCAGTGACATTGTCAAAATGTCATTGATCTTTGCCCTTTATTAAAGGAGAACTCCGGCGCAAAATGAACCTTTGGTCTAATAAAACATTGGTACCACCTAGTCAAACGTTCTCTGTCTGATTTGTTTTCATGATAATCAAATATAAAGAGTTTTATCTCTAAAAACTGTTTAGCGTCTAACACTAGTACTGGGGGCATAGAATAAGTAAAAAGAAATCGCTAGTTTATACCTTTAACAAGGCTCAAAATAGCCCCACACTAACAGAGTAACATAATGAGGGTCCATACATGCAAAACGAAGCATTGAGAACTTTGTAAGTGTAAAGACTGTTTAATAAGAAGATACTTTATAAAGACAGTCCACTTTGTGTATACAGACAGGAGCCATCTTAGAAAATAGTCTCAATAAGTCGAACCATGAACACCATTCATACAGTTCAGAAGTTCGCTGAACTTCATACAGTCATACAGTTAAGCTCAGGACATTCGTGGTTTGACTAGTCTTGACTGTTTTCCAAGATGGCTCCTGTCTGTATATACGAAGTGGACTGTTTTTATAAAGTATCTTCTTATTAAACGGTCTGTACACTTACAAAGCTCTTAATGCTTCGTTTTGCATGTGTGGACCCTCATTATGTTACTGTGTTAGTGTGGGGCCATTTTGAGCCTTGTTAGTGGTATAAACTAGCGATTTCTTTTTACTTAGTAAATGCCCCCAGTACTAGCATAACACGCTAAACAGTTTTTGGAGATAAAACTCTTTACATTCGATTATCATGAAAACAAATCTCAGAGAACGGTTGACAAGGTACCGATGTTTTATTAGACCAAAGGTTTATTTTGCAAGTCAGTGAAACACCAATCTAGCACAAGTATTATTTCATTAATATTCTATAAACATGTACAAAACAATAATACTAATAACCAATAATTGGACCACCAAGCACTTGAATGTCACTTGATTTGTGATTCATTCCACTCAGGGGGAAAAAAAATGTGGGTGTCTCTGCCTTCTCCAAAGTGGAATCAGTGGCCATACTATACTTTAGCCGAGTGGGACTTATCTCTTCACTTATCAATTTGGTTGAGCGTCCACCTCTCTGGCAGGTTGGTCCTGCCTCTACTCCATCCACACCATGGCTTAAAAAAAATCCTACTTTAGCACATTAAACTTCCTATTTCACCCAGATAATTACACAATTATCCGGCTTCACTCCAAAAAAAATCCATCCAGGGGTAATTGGTGCGGAAGGGGGAGGGGGGGCTACCCAGATTCCATGCTCTTCCTGAGAGAGGGTCTAGGGGAACGAATGCAGATAAGTCAAGCAGAAAAAGAAGCGAATGAAAAAACGGGGGAGGAAGAAAACCTAAACACCTACTTGATTTTAATCTCGCCACTTTGCGTGCATTTAAAGAGCCTCGGTCGGTTTACCGACACAGACTCCTGCCAATAAGCTGTTATCAATGTTGAAAATGAAACATTTTAAATGTCAGTGTTGGTTCTGCGTTGAAGAGCAGTAACAGGTGCTTAGCTCCCGGTGAACCGGAATAATGTCCCCATTATTGGTCGCTCATAGAGGTGTTACAAGTCGCTTTGTCGTGGTTCTGGGAAGACCATTCTCTTGGAAGAGCAAGCGTAGCTCAATTATTTGGCCAGAAACACAAAACGCACCGCTTTCATTGCGGCTTCGCATCAGCGCTGTCTATCATGTATGAAATAACCTTGATAAAAGTAATTGAATTTCTTTCTGAAAGGATTAACGAGTGGTAATTGCACGAAACAGAGGTGCTGAGCAGAGATATTCTCACTTACAGCTAGCCGGGAACAATCGGCCCGGCTTTCTCATCTTCAGACACGCCGCATCTTTTCAGAAATCGCTGGGAAAACAAGTGTGTGGGGGTGTCTGTCTGAAAATTTCCACTCAAATGCCAGCGGATGGCCTGATTACCATGTGAGCGCGTGCACAAGCGCGGCCCTCTAAATGTGCTGAAATGGTCTTTAAACAAGATTCAACACTTTTAAACCCCAGCAGGCTTAATTAAGGGTGGGACCTCACGCGCGAAGGAGGAGGGGAAGCGACAACGAGGAAGGGAAGGAGTTTCACACGGGGTGTGTTTTTGTAGCGATTTCTCACCATTTCCCCGCAATAAACGGCCTAAAGCTTCCCCTTTTAGCTCGGCGCGCTCACACCCACATTCACATACTCTCGCGCAAAACCTTGACTTAAAGTCCCCATTACTTCTCCAAAACTGTCTGAAATATCAAACAATGCGCTGCCGGTGGGGGTGCGTGGTGTGGAGTTAAATCGGCCCAGACTCATTTCCATACAGCTTTACATGTTTCAAAAAGATATGCATAATTACAGGGTTTGTACATAATTGCTCCAACACATTGGAAAAAGCCAGGTTTGTTCTTTTTTTAAATGTTGGCGCTGCAGCTCAGAGACTTTCGCTTCTCTTCCGTTCGTCGGCTCGAACAATTAAAACAATACGGATGTCTTGGAAAGGAGCTCAGCTCTCATTATCGCCTTCTCTTCTCCTGCGTCAGAACATTTACGGCTTAAAAAGAAGGCCCTGGCACCTTGGCATTGAAAGACACTCTTTTTTTGGGCTCCTTCTCTTTTGCGTTTCTGGAACAGTGCGGCGTGTCTGTGTGTGTCTGTGTGGGGTGGGAAAAAAAGAAAATGTAAATAAGATGGAGTTTGCGACAGCTCTGTTCTGTTCCAAGAGACGAACGTCTGCATCTGAAGCAATCAAAAAAGGCTTTTCTTAAAGAGTTTCACCCATCTTATTCTGACTCTTTGAACAGATGCACACATTGTTTGACTTGATACCAACACGCTCGACTCTAGAGGACAAAAAAAAAAAAAAAACGGAATGTGATTCAGGCAAAGGATGAATATTTGACTTGAACTTTTAACATGAAGGCAAATTGAGACTTGCTTTTATCGTTCCTTAGCACGCTAAGAAACTGGGAATAGTACCACGACGACTCATAATGATGTGTTTGGAGAACTTCATATTACATTTACTCAAGGGAATACGCATGGGAAACCTCAAAAATAGATTTTTAATGTCCAATTTTGAACGATGACAGTTCTCTTTTTATTTATTTTTCCAAACCCATGGAATTTTCCAGTTGATTTTTTAAAAATAATTATCGCACAGCTCTTTTGCAATGACCATTTCTCTTCATTTCTACATTTTGAGAATAAAGCGGTCTTGAAATAGGACTTTTAGAATAAACCCAAACGTTAACATTAAAGTTGTAATACTTTGAGAATACAAGTCAAAATTACAAGAACAGCCATATTGAAGCTTTGAGAATAAAGTCACAACTTTTACTAAACGTTGACGTGAATAAATTCACAACTTTTACCAAACTTTGACGTGAATAAAGTCAAATATTAACATGAAAGACGTGAAAAGACGTAACACATTGAGAAAAGATGTAACACATTGAGAAACACGTAAGACATTGAGAAATTGTGTTAAAATAAAATAAAGTTAAGCATACTGATATTAAACTAGTAATACTTTGAAAATAATATATTTTTTGGGAAAAATTATGGCAATATGACATTGAAGTACTAATATTTTGTGAAAAGACTCAACATTACAAGAATAACATTGCAGTACCATGAGATTAAAGTAATATTTTAAGGGGGGAAAAAATAAATGAGATAAAAAAATCATGACATATTTTAAGATAAAAAGTCCAATATAATAATGATGTAATAGAATTCTAACATTAAAGTCATAGGGTCCTATTTTAACGATCTAAGTGTATTGTATAAAGCGCAAGCACACTTAGGGATCCACTTTGCTAGCGACGGAAAAAGTGGTCCAGTGCATGGTCTAAAAGGGTTGTCCATATTCTCTTAATGAGTAATAATGGGTGTGTTTTGGGCGTAACATGCAATAAACCAATCAGAGTCTCATCTCCAATTCCCTATAAAAGCCAGTTGAGCTTGTGCCATGGTGGATTCACTGTTTACATGGAAAAACTGAACGCTTCTAGCAAGGGAAAAGATCTACTCATGTGCGAGATTAAAGCTAGTTTTGCTATATAAAATGATAACTGCGTCAGGCTGAAACTAGCAAAAAAACACTTGCGTTGCCGTGCCTGGCGCTGCATTGTGCCATGTGTATGATAGGATCCATGTATAATGAGAATAAATTCCAAGACATTGAGTTCAACCTACTGACTCCTAGTGTGTTGACTAATGACTGTGACAGTGAATCTTGAGTTATCAGTTGAGAAGAAGATTAGCAGGGAATAATCACTTCAATATCAGCCAGTTCCTCAAACAAAGCTATGTTGTATAACAAAAAAGCTTCGAAATAGTCACTTTTTGTACTACGGAAGAAATAAAAGTTATATAGGTTGGTTAAGGTGAATAAATAATTACTTTTTGTTTCTTTGAGTGAACTGTTCCTTTTATTCCTTAAAACTGTCAAAGAAATATAAGGCAGAGTATTGCAGAGCAGATACTCTCACTTAATTAATGTCTTGTTTGAAAAAGACACCCTTATTGCAAATGAGTCCCATCAAAGTTCTCCCATGGCCTTAAAACGAGATCTAGGTCCAATTATTTTAGAGTGAGGAAATTATGGAAAAATTGGACTAACACTGATATCAGTTATATGGCTATTTTAATGAATTCTGCCATGTTGAGGGTGCAATAATTGTATTCAGAACTATCATAGCCAACACTAAATTAGTCCGTTTTGCTGATTTAAATGTTATGGTCAAAGTCTGTGGGGTCTAAATTGGTCTCAGAGGATCTCTCACAGACGATGATTGCGCTTGGCTTTTGTGATGTATCAATACAGTGATGAGATTTCTTCAGCTCGGCACAATGCACACCACTCTCGGGATGGGCCGGCTGAAGGAAAAAAATATATCCTTTACCAGATAAAATTACTTTTTCCTCCTGAAAGTCAGAAAAATGATCGGAATAATGCACTATTCATGGCATCGGACAGCAGGAGGTGGGGAAAAAAAACAAGGTAGAATAAGGTTCCCTTTTATATCCTTTTTCTCATCCCAACACACCCTGCTGCTGACCAGTGCAAAAAAAAAAAAAAAAGAAAAAACACACAAAAAAACAGGTATCCTAATGTCTAAAAAAATAACTCTATTATTGGCCACTATTGAATCCAATTGCAAGCAATGCAGGTTGTAACAGATAAGGACCTGATGGAATCTGTCTTTGCACTATCTGAGCCAAAGTGGTCTCTGTATGAGTCAAATGGAACGGCGACGCATTGACAATTCAAATCGGACAGCAGCTTTGCAGGCAATTCGCCCTGCAATCTACATGCATCCCCCTGCCGGCAGGCCGGACCGAGATTGCATTTTATACACAAAGGCCTTCACTTTAAAACATCTTTCATATTCACTCACGCTCTAATATAGTCCCGTGGTTTACAAGTGCGCTAAAGAATTCACTTCAGAGTTTCTTAAAAATGACAACAGAATGGAAATTTGCGTAATTATTGCGAATGGAATTTTTGGTAACACTTTACTTGAAGGGATGTGCATAAGACTAACATGACACCCTCATAACCATGACATGACATATGTCATGAATATGAAATAGGGTTTATGCATGTTTGTGACAACTGTCATTAAGTGTCATTCGCTCAATAATTACATTTTGAATGCAAATATGACATTGTTTAAAGGGGTCATGAACTGGCTTTTTGAATTTTATTATATTGCTGTCTAGTCAACTCATGACGTTCGCTTGGTTTTTGCATTCAAAAACATCAGAATGAATAAGTAATAGGCTATATTGTACCCTAGTTTTGAGCCTAGCTGAAAAACGTTTGGTTTTTATGGGCGTCTCAAATAGCCCAATTCAGGCGTTTTGGGGGTCGTCTATTACCCTTATTTACAGAACTGTTTTGTTAGCTCTGTAAAGCCTGTATAGCCTAAAAACTAGCTTGAGGTATAAGATAGACACTGGGAAAAGAAACTGTGAATTGAACAATACACTATGTACCAGACATGCCCTTAACATATGCAATTTGTTTTTCTGCGCTTGCCGAAGGGATAACGCCGATCTCTGACCCCACTGCAAACTTAAGCAGGTCCCCCGATGCCGTGGCCTTCATGAATCTTTTAGGCAGAGGGAGTCTGGAGTTCAAAGTTTCTGTGAACTCCAGAAATAATAAGCTGCCTGATTAGCGTTGCTAAAAATACCAGCATGGCCAAAAGGAACCAGGTGGCAAGACGGGCCCTCCGGCCCATTTGCATGTTCAGATCTGATACACAGAGACACCCCGAACAATGAAAGGGGCCTTCCACTGGTTCTTTTTAACATGATACAAACCCCTCAACATGTTTTATACCCAAACAGGTTACACTTTATTTCAATAGTCCACTTTAGACATTTTAATATCTATAGGTTAAGTCAACTACCTCTCATTAGAGTATCAGTAGACTAGTAGACTGTTAGGTTAGGGTTCAGGTGAGTAGAATAAGTTGTAGTTGCAAAGTTACTTATAGTTAGTAGAATGTCTTAAAGGTGGGGTAGGTAGAAATTTTCTAAAAATCTTATTCCCAAAGTTGTTTAAACTATGTATACCAATACATAATTTAAATGTAAGTACTCTGAAAAAGAAAGTATACAAATCGAGTGTCTGTAGTCCTCTCAGTGCTGCAATAAACACGGCTCATTATTTCCAACCGGGACGAAAGAAATGATTGGCTGGGTGACTGTCACTCTCCCTCCCAGACACTCGATTTGTAAACTTTCTTTTTCAGAGTACTTACATTTTAAATATGTGTTGGTATATATAGACATTTTAAACAAATTTGGAAAAAAGTTTTTTTTTTTTTGAAAATTTCTACCAACCCCACCTTTAAGTAGACAATCGAAAGTTTTACAAACATATCTTAGTTTTGCCTTTCTTCTATCATCATGTGTGCTACTGTTTGGGAAAAGACAATCAATGATGGTTGCATCAAGAATTTAAACTGGATTGCATTAAACTGGATTGTAAATTGTGATGTCCATCATGTATATCAGTCATCATACTGTTGTTCACATATCCACACAAATAAAAACAGAAAGGAAATGGCCATTTCTGCTTTTATTCAACTATTTATTAACATTATTTATGCTCCACTTTCCTAGCCTGGCAAGCCAGACCTACATCAAGATGTTGGGTCTGGAAACTCACAATTGGCATACCTCAATTTGAGGGACGGGATAAACGGTTGTCTTTCAATATCCCTCTGCACGCCATTGGATAGCACCACAACCAACCAAAGCAATGAACGGTTGTGGCTGAGTGAGTCCCATGCATTTTCCCACCAGCGGGGCAAGTTGATATATTTGTTGATAGCAAGTTGATATATAAGTTGATATATTTGCCGTATCTGGTCGTCAAAACTCCGAAAACATCTTTGTTTTTTAAGAATGACTTAAGTGACGTTCTCTGAACTGCAAGTCCTCCAGAGTCGCGGCCAAAGCCGATTCGAAAGGCCGCTGTTCGGCAGCGTCTTGTTTGTTTTCAAGTCGCATGGAAATCACAGCGCAGAACCGTCACAACTCTGCCGTCATTGTGTTAAGCCCGCCCACCAACTCTATACACGATGTGATTGGCCTGACAAGAGTTTGTTTTTTTCCACTTCGAAAGCCAGTTACTAGACCACACTGGCTGCAACATATTTTTTGCTGCCGCTAGGGTGCATCTAGATGTCTAGGCTACCACTGTCCATCTCAAAATAGACTTCTACTTTTGTAATGTAATATATTTTCGAGTGGAAAGCTTGGATTTTATCCACAAGGAAAGTTGTTTTAGAGGCGGAGCAAGCTATTATGTTTTGAACCAATATCTTTAAATCATCAACAAAACAGCAAATAAAACTTGTCCATTTTAAGTCATGTTGACTTACAACTGCACACGTCAAGCCATTTCATGTTTACTGTGTAGGAATTTTGGACAGGAACTGTTTTTATCATCATTCCCATGGTTTACTACTTACTAGTCACTGGCATGTGGTTTTAGAGGGGAGGGGCATTCTCCTTCAAGAGCATCTGATTGGACAAAATTCTGTGTAGTGCAGGATGAGTCATCACTGATGCATTTTCCTGAAAGAGAAAAATAAACAAGTAAATATATAGTGATTTAGTCAACATTTAGGAGATTAGCATATAGATGAAAGCTATGACAAAACTTTGTTGACTTTAAATTGGTCTTTTACAGAATGGCAAGTTTTATCCCATGTTGTTTTTAGTCAGGATAACAAGAAGAGGATAAATGTATTCACATCAAAGAGAATTAAGTACGATTGCTTGGATGAAATTCATTCATTTTGCTGCTCCGTATAGCTGCCACAGACGGCATCGGCCGAGATAATGCGTTAAACTCTCGGTACCCCACCATACATGTTTTCTCTTCTTTTCCCCCTTTCTCTCCTACTGTTTTATATTTAACTTAAACCTGTCAATTAAAGAGTGAGAGGGCAAAGAGGAAATAAGAGAGACAGGGAGAGAGAGACAGCAAGAAGCACAGAACTAATTAGGCAACTGTGTAATTTTAATTAGCTGTTTTGATAATTAAACTAATTAGTTCCCCTGTGTTTCCACTACGTGCTACCGACTGGAGTTTTTTTTCTTCTTTTTTTTACAACGCAGCTTCAGAGCTCCACTCCGTTGGTTAATTAGTCACTTTTGCATCAGAAAGCTTTATTGATAGCCTTAATTTGCAGTTGAAATGAGAAATCTGCTGTCAATAATTCGGATAATTGCCTGCCGTTTGATTGCGGAGAACAAAAATGGCAGGCCTTTGAGTTTGAAGCTGCTGGAAATCCCTCGGGTCGTTTCCTGGATGCTTAGCTCTCCCTCCGATCTACATATCAGCAAATAACACTGCCGTCCGCAACATCTCGACCCCGCTAACAAGACAGGAATCCTGCCAAATAAGGAACGCTTTGACCCGCCCCACCTACGTTTCCCATCATGCTCTCCTCTCCTCGTCTGCGCCAGCCCTCCTCCCCGCTCCTCACACCCAGTGTCCTACGTTCGCGGTAATTGAGGAAGGAGGGTGGGGGGGGGGGGGAGAGACGGAAAGTTGCAGCTTTGCTTTGTAGCTAATTAGTGTCCTTGGAATTAAATGAGCAGCTCTTTGTGCACCTCCAGCTCCTGCGGCCCATGTTTGTGAATTGAATAATTGATTCCCCTCCACTAATCAGAGAGCGACATAATGAGCCAGTTTAATTAAATGGGGATCTAACCTGGCGAACACTGGGAAAATATTTGCTCGTTTACAGCTAATCAGAAATAACAGAGTGAGATGGTTCGGGGGGGTTGGGGACTGGAAAAGAAGAAGCCTGTGCTTGATTGTGCCCTTCAAGAAGGGGAATATTAAAATGATGCATTTTCTGAAGGAATATACGAGGAAGCGGTTCGAGGTTTCGTCGTTGGGGCCCGAAGAAAGGAAAACTTGATATTATAAGATGCATTGCGGCTCTTTGACTTCTCTTCTGGTATTTTCAGCGGGCCTTGGGCCATGGGATGACGGTAGCAGATTGACCTTTCCTTATCAGAGGCGCAACATGCTGACACGTCCCTCATGGGCAGCACCCCAGGACGAGGTCGAGATAGCCGAGGTACCCCTGAGCATTGACCTCTTCGCCTCCTCTCACCTCCTTGATGTGCCACTAGAGGCACCACTTACCCTCAAAGGCTTGTGGATCCTACAGACCTTTAAGTACGCTAAGATAAAATAATGGTGGCTCAAAGGTGTCTATGGCCAGCCACCAACCGGGTGATGGAGATGGATACATTTTGTAAAAAAAAAAAAAAAATAAAAAAATGTTGAGTTCAAGAGTGAGATTTCAGCCTGACACAAGCTGGAGGATTAAAAAGTGTGTCGGAGGATTTTTTCCATCTACATTGTAAAAAATATTTTTTGGAGTTGTTAAACTAAGATTATTGGAGAATGTTTTACATTCTTAAAATTTTTTTTGTGAAAATCATTGTGGTATCACTTTACTGAAAGCCTATATGTATAATGCATTATAAAAGCATGATTGTTAATGCATCAATTATGCCTTGTAAATTCACCTTATGATGAACTATATGGAACTCATGAATAATTGTAAAGTTGTATATTATAATACTTATCTTGAAAAGACATTTAAAATACATGTCAAACAACCAATTTTAGATATAACCAAAAATTCAGCAATAACCCATTTTAACTTTGGTTACAATTATTTCTTAAAAGATACAATGCCTTATTATAATGTAGGCTACATTATTAATGAATCATACGTAAAGTGTTACCATCATTTCTACACCACATTAATTATCATTATAGGGATAAACTTGTTAAAATTAGTTGATGAAAATGAGTTCATGTTTATACCATTTCAATGGTACATTTTAATTTGTTTCCATTAAATTTTTAAATATTATTTTTAATTAATAAATGTTGTAAACTTATCATTTATTGCTAGAACATGTTACCTAATGCACTAATGTTAACAGTACAGACTTTAATAGAAATGTTTACTTGAAAGGTTTGTAAGGGTTATGATGAAGGGGTCAAAGTAAACTTTTGCAAAATGCTAAATGATTGTTAAAACAAATGCTTTTGGTGCCCATAAACAAAACTATGACACCTTACATACTGTACAAATTCTCTTGCCACTTATGCATCTAACAACTTCTAATCTCAATGGAAAAGATTAGGACAACTACATGAACAAAATCACAGTTTCTTTTTTGAATGAGTGGCGGAAACTAGCTGCAGATTACAGTGTGTATGCTGGATTTGTGTTGATATAGTTTACTAAAACACATCAGCACTATAAGAGGGACAGAAGTGGATCATTGAAAGAATACACACTCCTCCTGCCCCAACCTCCTCGTCCTCCCCAACCCCCCAATGAAAAATGAAATACTGCATTGAAATTCCACACCAGAGGAAGGATAGAGAGAAGCTAAGGATAGAGAGAAGCTTTGAAGCTCCAGCCTGTCAGTCTTTTTTTGTGTTTTTGTGTGTGTGTGTATGAAAAAGAGAGAGAGGATGAGTGAGAGAGTTCCATGTTCTAGTGCTTTCTCTCTTTTTTCTTTCTTTTTCTCCTTCTCAATCCTCAGTCTCTCTCTGTCCCTCTCTACCTCTCCCACCACTCGATTCAACAGGCCCCTTTCTTTTCCACCGCTGCCATTCCCAAGAGCTTGCACAAATCAGAAACACATATTTGAAAAAGTTTGGTTTCTGGACTTTGGAAAGGAAAAGGAAAACATCCCTTTGCTTTTGAACTTGGCAAGCAGTAAAACCACACCTTGCCAGTATCTCAGTTGTGTCTGATGAAAAGAGCAAGAAAGGGAGGAGGACGAATTAGAGAGAAATAACAAAAAGTTAACAAACGAACAACATTCAACACTGGTCAACTTGGACAGCCTGTTCTCTTTTCAAACTCTGCATGAAGCACCTGAAGTTTACAACATCACTCCCTAAGGGAAGGATTGTGTTTTCCGTGTTTCTACTTTATTTTATTCTTTTCAAACTTGCTTCTCAAATCTAGGATTGCCATTTATTAATTCCAAAATAACTTAATGTCATTTATCCTTATTATCAGCTATCAAATATCATCATTTACTCAACCTCTAATTACTATGTCTTTCAATATTTCATTGATAAAACTCTAAAAAAAATATTTGTTTCTTTGTACAGTTTGCTCATTTCCACGTTAGGGATTTTTCAAAGTTTTTGAAGAGGACCCTTCCTAAATTATGTAGGCGGACAATTTTGGTGTTTAGACACAATTTACACTGCATGAAAATAAATATTAAAGGTCATATCAAAAAATGATCTGTCTTCAGAATTAAATAAAAAACAGGTTTGTATAAATCTTTGCATTTTATATTTAAAATTGCCAGAGCAAATTAGAATTTTTTTTTTATGGGAGGGGGGGTGATATTGGATGAATAGATGACGAGGAAGACAGACAGACAGACAGACAGACAGACAGACAGACAGACAGACAGAGATAGACAGATAGACAGATAGATAGATATTTTGAGTGAAAAGTCATCATCTCTGCAACAATTCAGTTATATAATTCAGTTATAAATTAAAATAACCAAACACTGCGTAAAGTAGGCACACAGAGAAATGACAACCATATTTACATGCAACGTGAACGTGGCCGATAATGACCTTCAGCATCTTTGAGAAATATCATCTCTCAGTCTAACCGTATACCGCAGGGGATATATCTCGAAGCGGCGGTCCACGTGAGAGCGAAATCCACCAACTTTCCTCCATCTTTACTAGAGAGAGGCGCGTGTGTGAGATGAGACACTGTGGCTGAATATCAGACAGACAGAGGAGGATAACGAGCCTCATCCTTGCCGTTCATTAGCGCAGAGAACTCCCTAGCCTCGAGGGATGGGATAATTCCCACGGTAACCATTGCACATTCTTAACAAGCATCTATGCTGAACTTGCCTTGAGTGAGTGCTGTAGCTAGTCCACCTGATTTGGCGGGTCCAGCCCACAAGTGTGAGCTCGGTTACATGAGAATGATTAGCAGGGTCTTAAGGGACGCTTTGAAGCCCCCGCTGACACCACTTGCTCATGTTTGCAAACAAACACACAGCCTCTTTACGGGAAACAAGGCATTTAGCAGCCAATGAGAGTTCTCACATGTGTACTTTTGATACAACATGGGGTATGACTAGCATTAGCGGTTCCCATTCATCCCAAAAGGTTTCAGGTTTGGTTTTAGTGCAGTCCAGGTCGAGCTCTTTCACTCCAGGTTTAAATTTCTTTCGAATCTGAAGCAGTTGAACGCATGATTGTATGCACCTTTTAGCAATTAGCTGGATTCGTCCATGTTCTTTTCTCACGTTGTGCGCCTAACTTCTTCACCGTCACCTTTTTTATAATGCAATTTTGTGCTTGTGAAAGAAAACACTCTGATTACTTGGCCTCGGGAGTGTGTATTTTTTGGGCGAAGGCCTTGAAGAGAAGCATTAACATTCGTTCGCCACTTTGAGGGGGCAGCCATTACTAATCGCTAAGAAATTTCCTTACTAGCTGCGGGCCTGTCAGGTTGTAAATGAAAAGGAATTAAGAAGAAATCCATACGTTTCTACACCCTGCCCCCTCCCCTGAGTTCGCTCTCCCAGCTTGCGCACACAAGATGGGAGTCTATCATTAGCAGGCCAAATTAAACATTAGCTCTTCGGCTGCCGGTAGTTTGGGCTAATTGCTAATCAGCAGTAAAAGTTGCCTGGCACGGAATATTGCTTACCATAAGCTAAAGGTAATTTGCTGCTTGAGACAAGCTAGGCCGACTTGTCTGTTGTTGTCCAGAGTCCGTTCCTAATTACAGCCGGAGGGCGATGACAGACATTCAATGGAGATTAAGACTGAGGCAAAAAAATGGAAATGCGACATAATGCAGGAATGAGCTAGAAATGCTTCAGTCTGCTTTTCTTTAATTTCCCCACTCTCGCTCTGCTTCCCTTCTGCACTCTGTTTATTACCAAGAGGGATGGATTCTCGCATGGTAAATCGACAGCAGGGAAGCTTGTTGATAGCCAAAGAGTCAGTTGAAAAGCTCCATCTTGAACTGAGCTTAGCTCATCAAAAGATTGAGCTTTGGGTAATTGACAAGACGTTCACCGTTGATTTTTTCCTGAATCTTTTCATTTTATTTCTCAATTTAGGGAGTGGCTAATTAAAACAAAAGTAGCAATGCTATTAAATTAACTGACTTAACTTTTATTTACTTTTATTAACTTTAATAACAAGCTGATTTTAGTTTGAACAGTTTAGCGATTGAGAAAAAAAGTCATGTTTGAGCTTTTTAATAGTGGGAGGTTTGAATCAGTATGTTCACGATTCATGAAAACAAACGATTCACTGATCAAATTAAACTGCGAGTCTTTTTTAAGTGAAATATTTATTTAAATGCTGCCGTTTATAATTTTCAACATTTTATAACTACTTTTATTAATTGTATTTATCGGTGAGCATTAATTTACCATTTAACTTATTAAAATATATTTAAATTTAGGTCATTTAAATACAAATTTGGGCAACGACACATTCAGTTACATGCATGGTGACTTTTATTTTATAATTACTTTGTGAGGTGGTCCGTTTGAGGAGTAGCTAATTAAAACAAAAGTAGCAAAGCTTATAAATTAACTATTATTATTGATCGGTAGTAATCAAAAAGTTGTATTTTTTACTAATTTTTGCAAATCTAACTTGAGTTTTAAAGTGTAGCTCCGCCGTAGTTTATTGATTAGCTTGTAGCTTAGCTTCAAAATTATTATTTTTTTGCCAATAACTTGAGATTCTGCTCTAAAAAAACACTTTTATGCTGTTACACACTGTATTAGAACTACAAATCATCCCCAATGTCGCAGATGAAAGTGGCACCGTTTTCCCCCACCGCGTTCCCATCGAGTGCCACGTCATCCTGTTCCTGATTGTCTCAGTGTCAGCCAACCCGGCTCAGCTGATGTCCCACAGGTCTCCGACTGCAGGATAAAATCGGAGTCTACAGCTATCATAATTAATAATCACCCACCCACAGGCTTCTCAGCCTAACCTTCAAAATCCAATCCAGCTCCTCTTCTGATCCCCGGATTGATAGATGTGCATGTTTCCGCGCGCACACTGTAAATATGTATGTACTCATAAACTCAAACAACATTCGTCCCTTTCATCTGCAGGTTCGCCGTACAGGGAGGAAAAGACACACACGTACAGATACACACTCGTGCGCTTTTATCTAATGTCAGATATCGAAATGTCAAACCATCGGCTGGGGGGGAAGGAGGGCGGAGCGGGTAGTCGTGGATGTCTCACACCCCCTAGTCGAATCCCAGTGCAGTCCGATCAATACATCGTTATAGATCTTAATCACGTGAAGCGTATAATCGCCTAAAACCTATCAATTATAGAGAGTGAGATAGCTGGGCCGCCAAATCCTGGCCTGCAGCCTCCTTCCTCCTTGGATTAGGATCTGAGATTGGGTCAGGATCATAGGAGCTACGCCCTGCCCGGCCAGATAGCACATTAATGACCACTCCAGGGGCAGCTGTCTCTCAGGCTGCAGTCTGGCAAAATAAATAATAAATCATTTAGGCTGGAGCTGACATAATTACCAACTAAGAAGCTCGGCACAGGCCAGCGAGGCCAGTAACAATGGCAGAGGAGAGAGTGATAGGCCGATGATTAGCTCCTCTTTCTGCACACATAAAGCTCGGCTACTCTCTTTACGGCATCCTTCTACCTTTGCTGCGTGCCTCTCTGAAGTTTCTATACGAGATCATGGAGCGCTGGTGCTGCACTTTTGAAATTATGCATCGTTAGTGGCACCGAGCGGAATTGCAAGAATGACTGTTTCTCATGGTTTCAGGTTTCATGTTCAAATCTTTGCTCAAATGCTTTATACAAACAGCAAAAAAACGATCAATGATGCAAACTTCACTAAATATCAGACTAATTAAAATTTTGCTGCTCTAAAGAAGACAATAGTGTCATTATTCAGCTCAAATCAGTTCAATTATTGTGCAAAGTTCATCAGTTATGAAATTAGTTCAATTCGATTAATCTATAAGCAGCTCTATAGAAGTGTCATTATTGAGCTCAAGTCAGTTCAGTTCAATGTGCAAAGTTCATCAATTATGAAACTAGTTCAATTAAATTCATCGGTGACACTTTACTTGAAGGGGTGTGCATAAGACTAACATGAGACCTTCATAACCATGACATGACTTATGAATATGAAGGAAGTTTTTGTCATGACAACTTGACATTATAAGACAACACAACCTGTCATAAACATGACATAGAAGATTAATTTTCAAACTTAAGAAAGCACCTAGCTTTATTGGTTAACATTACATTAAACTGTCAGGTGGTTGGTTTTGACATTGGCAGTCATGAAGTCATTATAACTTGATGACCGGTCAAGAAAAAGATTCATGACAGTTATAATGGCCTAATGACAACCAATATCAAAGCCAACCACATGACAGTTTAAGTTAATTCTATGTCAAGTTGTCATGACAAAGACGCAGGTTATGATGAATAACCTGACGCGGAAAGTCACATGACAATGGCAATATGGCGGATGTACGACTGCATTCATACTACATGCATATTCATAAAACATACTTTATTAAATGAAAGGTAAGAAAATTAGTGATTTTGGATGCAGCTACAGGACAAGGAGGAGGAGACGGAGACATTGGAATGAATGGTGGCAGAACATAAATCCTGCATTTCAGTTCAAAGAGCCTTTTTGGTCAAGCTAAAAATGATAAATTATGATATCTCAAACCTTAATTTGATCATTTTTGAGTTTTTTTACCCTCAATTGGGTAGATATATTCTTTATTTGAATGCCTGTTGTCTACATAGAAAATCGCGGCCTAGGGGGAAAACTTCCAAGAAGGCCGCCAATTTAACTGACTTTCCTTGAAGGGACCTTAACAGTGTTTACACTATGGAAATTAACCAATTAAATTAACCCACTTTTCCCCTCCACATTATATAGGATAAAACTACACCTTTGAGCCAGAATGAAATTAAAGGACACAGAAAAAGGAAGCGCAATGTTGCTATCATGAACTAAAACAGTTAAAAACATTTTTTTTGTCAATTGAAATAAAGCTGAAATAAAACAAAATAGAAATATTTGACGCAAATAAATTGAATTTGACTGAAATAAATTGAAACTGTTCATAAATATTTGCATAAAACAAAAACTGATAAAAAAGACAAATGCCCATAGAAAAATTACTAAAATTTAAACTGAAAATACAATAATAAAATTCTAAGTATTCAAAACATAAAATAGGCTAACTAGTGTCAAATCATCCGAGATAAAAGTTTTTTAAATACACACACACACACATATATATACGTATATATATATATATATATATATATATATATATATATATGGAGCACTAAAATAACACAAAACCGGTTCTGTTATTTTTATTTTATTTTATTTTATCAATGACCAGCACAAATGGACCCTAAGTGGAAATAAAAAAATAAAAATATATATCTTTTAAATAGCTATTTTGAATATGCCTATAATTATTCCAAAATGAATGCCAACCTTGAGGTAAATAAAATATCTAAGCAATGCTGCACAGTAAATATGAAAGTGGTATTGACCAGCCCCCCTTTTTGCTGGCAAGCAATTGTCATTCCCTCCGACCAAAACACCTTGTTGCCGATGGCGATGCAATTAAAGGGACGGAGAACTCATTTCAGATGCATGTCTCCTTTGCTCGAATTGCCAATCAGGGAGGGCGATTTTGAGGTAGCTGTAGAAATGCTGCACTCACCCGCTTCATTTGTTCTGCATTCAAGGGAAGATTTGAACGATACAGATAGAAATATATAGAGAGTAGGAAGGCTGTAAACAAATATGTTGTCTACATGTTCTAATTTATCTCACCTTACACACCTTTTCTGTTCCGCACCTCTCCGAGAAGCCTCCTCACTTCCCAGTCCAAATTTAAATTCAGAAAAATTCCTAAGCGGATTTTCTCAATTTAGCCATACTTTTAATCTTTGGCAAAAATGAGTGATGACTTCTTTCAATATAAAAAAAAAAAAGAAAAAAAAGAAGCCTGACAGGCTTACAGCGCACACCGGCGGATTAGTTTCCCGTGGAGATGAGGTTTTCCTTTGTGCTGCCGTGTGTCTGTTTGATGGGGGTTTAACAGGAAGCGTTCATGCTGAAATTGGATGCAGACAGGGATAGTGGTGCGATGGCCGGGTTTTGATATGGACCCCACGCAGTAACTCTGGTCTAACATACCCTCATCTTCATCTCCCTGAGGCCTGCCTTAATGCCTATGAAGACTACCATACTCCCTGGATACACACAGCAACAAACCGGGGTGTTATTTAAACACATATATAGCTAGATCTGAAGAAAATGCACTTTTTTTCCATGTTTACGCCCATTGAAAGTGGTTTCCGGAGGCCCTATCATTCTCGCTTTTGAGATATTGGATTCCTCACATGTTGCCGTTCTGCCAAGGATGCTGACGAAAGATGAAAATAATGCGTATGATTCCGGACTCTCGCAATGTAAGATGATTATGGCATCTCGTTGCGTAGAAACGGGCCATATGCTGCCGCAAAGCAAGGTTAACAGGCTGTTTACCAGCTAAATCAGTTCAGGGTCCTGCTTCGTGACAGTGCATTACACTAAAATGAAGGACAACTCGAGCTTTCTTCCAATTTGGGTGAAGTAGGGCGGTCCTAGACAAGAAGCATGATTTGAAAAGTATTAGGATCAACACAAGGCGCTTCAGAGGCACGTGATTGGACGACTGGTGTCCTGGTGAGCACCCCAACCCCCCTCCTGTGCTGGCCAGGGTTCACGACAGATGGGCAAAGGCAGGCATAAGCTCAGACTGTCTGAGACACTCACCAGGGCAGGATGGGTATCCTGTCCTATCAGTCTCATCCTCTCAATCCTGCAAACAGGCATTTGTTTGTTGATTTGGCTGCTTTGATGCCCCATTACACACCCTGTGCTGACAGACAGAGAACACTGGCTTTCCCCTGATTTGCAAGAGGTGGTGTAAACAAACCTGAAATCATGACAGTATTTCTTATTTAAAGTGATGTATATAGTTCATATGAACATGATCTTGACTGTTCTAGGTTTATAGGTATGAACAATCATGTGGTCTTTATAGAAAAATAACCCCCTTTGAGATTTTATAATTTAACGGTATTGTATGATAGTGGGTGTTTATAACTGAGCATGCTCAATTGTCAATTCTAGTAACGCAATTCTTTAGCAAATATTACATGAAAATCCATTTTTTTTGTACTGTACATTATAATATTGTGATTTCAGTATCGGTATACTATTTTTTAAATATATTTTGAATGTAAATTTCTGTTTTTATTTTAATTTTAGTTAAAATTTTTGTAATGTTTATTGTTTTTTGTCATATTTATTACTCACAGTTTTTAAAACAAATGTCTATATATATTTTATTAATTTTAATTTTTAGTTTAAGTTATTTCAGTACATCAAGTTAAACTAAATAAAAAATGATAAATGTTGCTTTGACAACTAGCTGAAATAAAATAAGTTTTACATTTTAATATTTTATTTTACAGCTCACGTTTATTTCAAGTAACAAAAAAGCTTTATCTGACAGTATTTAAATATATTTAAATATATATATATATATATCAGTGCATTATATTTAATAATATGTGCATAATAATAATCAGTGCATAAAGTTTTAATATACAAAAAAAATATATTAAAGGGTTAATTAACCCAAAAATGAGAATTCTGTCATAATTTACTCACCCTCATGTTGTTCCAAACCCGTTAGACTTTCATTCATCTTCTGAACACAAATTAAGATCTTGAGGAAATCTGACAGCTTTCGGTCCCTCATTGACAGCTACGCAACTACCATTCGACTCTTCAAAAAGTTCATAAAGAGATCATAAATGTAATCCATATAAATTGACATGATCTCTTTATATGCTTAACAGATTTAATTTAGGCTTTTATTCACATATAAATGTTAATCAACACACACATCAGTTGTGATAAACGGAACCTCAAGCATGTTCGTTTGATGTGCAAGAACCAATGAGGTTTGTTCTCGTGTTATGCAGCACGTTTGACCTTCCGCAAGAACCAATGAGGTTTGTTCTCGTGTTATATACAGTAGGACGTTTGACCTTCCGCGAGAACCAATGAGGTTTGTTCTCGTGTTATATACAGTAGGACGTTTGACCTTCCGCGAGAACCAATGAGGTTTGTTCTAGCATGTCAAGCAGGTTCGGTTAAGTTTCTGTTTATGTATGCTGATCAATGTTTACAGTATATGTGAATAAAGAGCCTAAATTGAACCTGTTGACATGATTGTGATTGTGTCTCTTCAGAAAATTTGGACTAAACCACTCGATTCCTATGGATTAGTTTTACAAACTTTATATGAACTTTTTAAAGCATCAAAGTGGTAGTTGTGTAGCTGCCAACCGAGGGACAGAAATTGCTCAGATTTTATTAAAAAGATCTTCATTTCTGTTCTGAATATGAGCGAAAAGTCTTACGGGTTTGGAACGACAAGAGAGTCGTGAAACATTAGTAAAATAATGACAGAATTTTCATTTTTTGGCAAACTATCCCATTAATCTAAATATTATTGCATTATATAAGAACACAGAGCATGAACTGACATGCTATATTGGGAATCTGCCAAAACACATTAAAAAAAAAACTGACTTCAAAATTACAGTCAACCAGTCAAATTAAAGTATTCCAGAGAAATGTGAACTAAGCGAATTCTAATTTTATCACATTTTTTATAGATTCAAAGGGTCATAGCATTACCCAATGCCTTGTATTGCATGTGCTGCAGTGCAACCAACAATACCACAACTTTACCCAAAATAACCTGATTAGGATACATCCTTTGATGTGCACTTGTACTTAACTGGTGCAAGTGCTGAGTTAGGACTGGGATAAACCACTGGGGTGGCTTGCTAGTCTGCAGGGTTTTTTAAAAGAGAGAAGTAAGGAGAGGAGAAGTATATTGGCTTGCCGTTTAAAGCCTCTGCTCTTGACCTACTTTTCTTTAATGGAGATTCTGAGTGCAAAAAAGAGCTGTTTATCAGACGATGAAAAGCATAATGACACAATTTATTTATTCAAAGCTGAGCAGCCAGGATTGAAAATGCTGACCCTTAAGGGGGGCTGGTGGTCAGCCTCAAGGTAGGGATGTCAAATAAATGTTGAAAAAAAGTGCTTTTTATGCATTAGCATTTCATAAGGCTTATTTTGCTCACTTTTTAATCATCCTACGTGATTTCTAAGAAAAGGTGTTGAGAAAATGGTTAGCGATGCGATGAAGCACTGGCACTCTTCGAGATCGCTCTTTGGAGAGTTGGTCACTAGCGAATCAAAATTAGTTGAAACGAGTCAAAATTAACTGGTTTAAATACGGTTCCTTCATATTGTTGGTCCTCGGTGGGTTGAGCAGGTGTGGGGGTGGGGGGGGGGGTGTCTTCATCAATTCAGTGGGTGGGTACGTGCCGAGCGTTTGCAATTAGAGTCATGTTGTGCTCATGAGGTCCATAGAACTTCAAAAAGAATTATTCAGGCCTTCCCTTTATTTGATTACGGCCGGTCCCCTGACTTTCCCTTTGCCAGCAACCACAATGCATTTCACCAATTAGCTGGTGCACCTGGCCACAATTGATATGTTGTCAGAGAACTGCGCTCACTGCAGAATGCTTAATAGTTGCATCTCAATACCCAAATTATTCACTAAAGCATATAAATATTTGATTCCTGTACCCTGTAGCTGTGTATTGGATCCTTTTTTTATTATTATTCCAACCTCCATAAAAACACAGATGTTTTATATAAATATTTTAGGTCATCAACTCTTCTCTTCCCCACTTTCTCTCACTCTCTGTATCCTTTCCTCATTTACTATTTGAAACAACTATTAGTATTTTAACACCACAGGAAAGCGGCTTCATTGAAATGCAATGAAAACTGCACAGAAAAGGCAAAGTTAACTAATGGGCTCAAATTTTCAAACGAATGCAAGATTAAAGTCAATTGAATCTCCCATTGGGTTTTGACTGAAACCCTTTGAAAAGGAGCCCCGTAGTGGTTTTCAGAAATGAAAAATAGGACTTGTTCTAAAATATTAATAACATTTTATACCCTCATTATGGCAAAGCAATTACATTTATTCAGAAACTTACTTTTGATTCTACCTTGAGGTGATTCGCACGCAGGTAATGCCACCCTCAGCTCTCCGAAGAGTCTTCTACGCCAAATGTACTGCACTGACGCACCAGAGGAAAGGATATAATTTAATATAAGTCGAATTCATATTTGATCTGTGCATTGTAAGTGAGAGCTCTAATACTCCATGTACCGGCGGACCGTCATGAATCTCCAAGTGCGAACGTCAAATCTGGCTACGAGACAATTCCTTTTCTTCGTGGTTGTCTAGAGGGGAATCAGAATTAGAGATCCGAGGTGCGATAAAACAGTAGAATAGTGCATAAACCTTTCGGGAGTGCATAACTAAGTTCCGTATGAGTGTTTTATATCACTCTTTGAGCACCAGACATCTCCCATCAACTAGTCTGGCCTAGTTTCCCATAACAGACACCATTAATTAAATATATTACACAATATGCGCCCTCATAGATATAAATGAAGCATGCAATACAAAAACAATTCAGAGAGGAGATTAGGCGGAAAAGTTGCATTTGTTCTCCTCTCCCCCCCCAAAGCCCCCAAAGTTCCTCCCCGGCTCTTCAGAGGGTTTCAGCATCTCTCGAATCGCACGCTGCAGTTCCACAAAAAGCAGCACATTTGCTCGAACTCGCACACTTTCTGACGACGGTGACAGGGAGGAAGATTTGAGACTCCTCTCTCGTTCTCACTATAGCGCGCGCTCTGCCCGTAATGGGGTAGAAGTCATTAAAAACATCACTGCAGGCCTAATTAAGACGGGACATCTGGTCTCTCCTCACAGAACGGATCGCAGGCGAGTACAAATAACTCCTCCATGACAAGTTGAGAGGTGTCATACATCTCAGTGATCGTCAATCAACAGGGGACTTAGGGAACTCTTTCATCGTTAACGAGCGAATGCTTTGTTTCCCCGTTATAAGAGAAAACATTTTGACAAATTTCAAAAGGGGGGTTGGAGGCAGGGTGTCTTCTGTCATTTTTCAATTCCCCTTTTATGTTGCTGCCAATTAGTTGGTGTAAACTTTAAGTTGCCTTTGACGATGAAGATTTTTGCATAGAAAATGCCTACGATGGCGGATCTTCTACAGGTTGGTCCACGAGTGACACCGAGAAGGAAAATGAAGACGGAAGATCTGCGCTAGTTTTTACGAAAGCCCCGTTAAAAGTCGTTTTGGGTCATCAAGAGGACTTTTAAACGTGAATTTCTTCGAGAACAAGTAAACATTGTTCATTTACATATAGCATATAGCAACATTTCTAGGTATGTTAGTATATTAGACACAGCATAAATATCAAATATGCCAAAAAGAGCGTTCACTGAATCACATCTAGTGGGAAACTATGGTCTACTCATCTCGTTTAATACACTGAAAGCTGCTAAGATGTTAGCCAGCATCATGTGCATTTGGGATCCACAGTTGCAGCCTTTGGTGATTCAATATGTTCGGGTATTTGTCACTCTTTTATGAGATTAGACAGCTAATCAAACATTAATAAGTGGATAAGAATTCACAACACGCTAGAAAAACGATTCCACTTGGAACAAGACAAAGGGTTAAAGTTGTACAACGCAAACCCTCCAAGAAAAATAACAAAAAAATACAAAAAGATGGATAAAAACATAATAAAGAACAAAGACAAAACAACCAGACCTAGTCAGAAGCTAAGGGAGACAATGCATGAAAATAATTGGAGCCCAAGGGGTGATATTTGTTCTCCTGAAATAATAATTACTCTTATGGACTATGTGCAAACACTTTAACACTAAGGGAGCAAAAAAATCCTATCAATAATCATTTCTACAGCAATGCGGCCAAGCTTTCTCTATGCTTCACTATTTTTGCTGCTCTGATTTTTTCACCAATATCACCTTGCATTTTAATTAGATAAATGCAGAATTCTTAATAATAGAACTGAACCCTATGACAACTTCAGTATGCGTCACAGGCGCTCTCCAGCCCTGATTGTGTATAATTCTAATCAGAACCTCGCCATCTTTTAGATAAAACAGAGTAGCAGATAATGCACTAAAAAAAAGCCTATCGAGTCGAAAATAAGGCAATTTCTATGTAAATCGGCAATAAAGCAGAACTTTCCTAACTGCTGAGGGCAGTCGCATTATTGACATGCGGGCTGTTCGGAAATTGTTTAACTGCTTGATAGCAGGTATCTTGCCAGATATTTGCTTACCTTTCCTCTTCCATTAATGTTCCCACTAATATTAAGCCATCTTCCGCGCACACCAACAGACGCCGCGCGCTCTTTAGCATCTGATTAGCGCCCAGTAATTCTATCTCCACCAACGACTGCGCTGCAAGATTGCCCGTAATATTATGTGCAGGATGAAGCATATCCATCCATCTCGAATTGAACTCTGGGATGCATTATTGATTGACCAGCGAGATTGTCTCAGGAAAATAAGTGCCACTGGGTTATAGTTTAATATGGATGATAATGCACAAGCGCCTTGGTGAACCATCAAAGCTAGGTCTGTTTTCATAGGTAGCAGTGGGCTTCTTTTATGAAGCTTGAATCTGACTCATGCTCGCTCTTTGTTTGACATAAAGTTAAGTTTCCACAACTTTGAAATGAGATGATAAAAGAATTCGGGTGTCAGCGGTTCTCTTATTGTAACTAGGGCTTATATTTCCCTGCAGGCCTCCTGGAGGGATTATGATTATACAGTAGATTAACACTTTTATCCCTATCTGTGAGAAGTAAATTATTGGTAGATGAGGCAGAAACCAACAAAATACATTGTATTCAAGTTAACCCTGTTGACTTTTAACCCCTTGGCATCCGTCTTAGGGGATACTGAAGATGATGTTCCCATTGCTAGAAACAAATCTGATTGGATGGTATTTTCCATGTAATTCTATACTGCATGTGTCTGTGAATGGCGGAGTAAGCTTAAAATATAAAGGTTAAACCGTTTGAGTGAGAACTAGATGTTATAATTTTAAGCATGTGTGTTCTGTGTAACCAGTGAATGCCAGTTAATTCAGAGTCAAGGTGCATGGACATGTCTTGTCCCCGGCTGAAATTTGTTCTCAGATTCCAATGGACACAAACGAGATACCATTCGTTCAAAAGTCAAACAAGGGAAATTAGAGAGGCGTAAATGTTACAGGGAGTGTTTAACCAAAAATGAAAATTCTGACATCATTCGATCACCCACATGTCGCTCCTAATCTGCATTATTTTCTTTCTTCTGAGCTAAACAATAGGGAAAATTGTCCATCAAAGTAAAACAAATAGGGCTGTCTAAGTCCAAAAATGACAAAAACAGCATAAAAGGTTCAGGTTCAGGTTGGGGTTCCAAAAATCCAAAAATCATATCAATTAAAATATGTTGTACTCTATGGTGCTTTTGTGAGTTGGCCCTAAGCTGTGTTTTCATCACTCAGCATATGCACAACCACTTCATTTAAAAGATTTAGGAAGAAATATAGAAAGAGCAAATGCAATACATGCCATTCCAATGTTTTAGCATCCAATGGAAGATTGCACAAAATATGATGATGATCTCATTCTCATTTCAGTGTTTAATGTCTAGGACAGCGCTAAAGAGCATTCTTACATCACAGAACTTTGCTGTTGTCGAAGTTCTCAAGGCATTTACAGTAGCTGTGGGGCATTTATTTATTCATGTTTTTTTCCTTTAAATATTCACACAGTGCAATCTGTTAAGACTCATTGGCTGTCTCCTGAGCACTGTCCGGAGCGATGCAGAGAAGAGAAAGAAAGGGACAGACGGCAGTTAATTATTAAAAATGTCAAAAATAATCTCCTTGCAAACCACCACTGTCATCAAACCTGTAGCGAATATCTGAATTCTATTCAGGAGGTCAAAGGCATAATATGGGAGCCACTAATAGCAATGCAACAAAAACTCTCGCAAATGCAGTGAGGAATGGTTTTGTAAGCTGCTACAGAGAGGCTCAATAAATGACGGTTAAAACATGACCTCCATCCTACCGACATATGTTGTAACTGAAAACTACTTTCACCTCTATTTTCGCTGCTTTGTGCGTGAGATGTTTCAAGGTGGCCTCATTTGAATCAAGGCTGTCATAGTGCTTGAATTGGAAAGGATGTATGGAATCTTAATAAAACCCTCCACCGTGGGCTGCTTTTCTATGAAAGCACTTCATATCTCCTTTAAATGCTATAGGAGCTTATTTAGTGACATGATTGTGTCTCTCATTTTAGGCTTTTGTCAGGGGGGTTTTGTTAAGCTTTTTTTGTCCAATGTAGCCTTTTGTACACGTTTATTTGATTTCTGTATACAATTTCCAGCACGTTATTTATTTATTTATTTTTTGCTCAATGATTCACTGTTTGGATGGATGATGGATGGATGGAACGATAGACAGACACACAGATGGATGGATAGATGTTGGATGGATGGAACGATAGACAGACAGATGGATTGGGCCAGAAGTATAGACACATGTACCAACAGATTGGACAGACGGACGGACGGATGGATGGATAGATAGACACACAGACAGATAGATGGATGGATAGATGGATGATAGACACATGGATGGACGGACGGATGGAATGATAGACAGACACAAAGATGGATGGATGGATGGATGGATGGATGGATGGATGGATGGATGGATGGATGGAATGATAAACAGACACAAAGATGGATGGATGGATGGATGGACACATGGACGGACGGACGGACAGATGGATGGATGGGTGGAATGATAGACAGACACAAAGATGGATGGATGGATAGACACACAGACACATGGATGGATGGATGGATGGATAGATGGATGATAGACACATGGATGGACTGACGGGCTGAGGATGGACGGATGGAATGATACAGACACAAAGATGGATGGATAGACACACGGACACATGGATGGATGGATGGATGGATGGATGATAGACACATGGACGGACAGATGGATGGATGGGTGGAATGATAGACACAAAGATGGATGGATGGATAGACACACGGAGGGATGGATCGATGGATGATAGATACATGGACGGACAGATGGATGGATGGGTGGAATGATAGACAGACACAAAGATGGATGGATGGACTGACGGACGGATGGATGGATAGACAGACAGACACAAAGATGGATGGATGGAACATAGATAGATAGATAGATGATAGATAGATAGATAGATAGATAGATAGATAGATAGATAGATAGATAGATAGATAGATAGATAGATAGATAGATAGATAGATAGATAGATAGATAGATAGATAGATAGATAGATAGATAGATAGATAGATAGATAGATAGGAGAAAGAATAAGAAGTAATAATTAAAAAAAATCTGGTTTGTATGATGTTTACTATTCAATAAGTGAGAAAACAGAATCAGTCCATGTGTCGCTATATCCTATCTTGTTCAAGTGCATCCACTGAAAGCAAAACTAATGGAATTCTGTGTGGTGGGCTGTCTGCCGTTTTCTGATCACTAGAAGATTGCACTATTGACCAAATGTCAGGCGCAGAGAGATGCAATGATTGAATAAAAGAGTATACATAATCGAAGGCGAGAACTCTGCCAGGGCCGCCTTCTGTTGCCTCTCTAACTACACCCTGGGAAATTCTCAAAAATCATTACCCCTCCCATCACCACAAACACACATGCTCGCAGCCACACACGCTGCTGTCATCCCACCTCTGCTCTCCTGTGATGCTCTCTTGAAATGCTATTTGTTTTTCTCATTAAAAGCAAATTTTATATACGTCTCTCTCGTGCACGTCACATCTCTCATTCCAATGCATTTCTGCCCCGTTGCCAACAAACTGCAGCTTGGTATCTGTCTGAGGACATGTTATGAAATATTTTGGGCCCAAATTAATGTGCTATTACTACAGGAGGACCGAGGTGAAGATGACAGAGAGCCTCAGGATATTTAGATCAGAACCAGATTGGTTACCGAAAGGAAAAGTGGGTGTTGACCCCTGGAGACCAATACACCACCCCAAAAAAACATAACTCACAGAGGGAGGAGGAAGCGGCAGCTAACAGATTAAATTCTGATTAGGGAGAAGATGCCCAGAGGAATTTATTGGTCACTTGAGAGGCTGAGTGATGTTCTACCAGTCTGACATCTGCTTGAACATGCTAATGACACTGTTGCATTTATAAATGCAACACAAATGGCGAATGAAAAATGTATTCCCTCAAAAGAAAGATTTTTTCCCCCCTAGTTCTGTTCTAAAGTGATCCAAATCTGTCAGAGCTGTAATAAATTACGTCCTCTCAGGAAAAGAATGGATTTTTTAAGGTTTTACCTACCTTTCTGTATTTTATATCTATCCTGTTAAAATACATTTGCAAACAAATACGTGTTAAACGGGTTGTTCAATTAAAGTAATAGTATAAATTCTGTCATCATTTACTCACCCTCAAGTTGTTTGAAACCTGTACGAATTTCTTTCTTCTGCTGAACACAAAAGAAGATATTTTGAAGAATGTCGGTAACCAAAAAGTTGATGGGCTCCATTGACTTCCATAGTATTTTTTTTTCTACTATGGAAGTCAATGGGGACTATCAACTGTCTGGTTACCGACATTCTTCAAAATATCTTCTTTTATGCTCGGCAGAAGAAAGAAATTTTGGAACTTGTGTCTGAGTAAATGATGACATGAACTATTACTTTAATGAAAATTTTGTCATTATTTACTCAGTCATCTCATTCCTCACCCAAAAGGCTTTCTTTCTAAAGCAAAAAAAAAAAAAAAAAAAAAATTGTAATTGCAAAAATTGTACAGGTTTTTTATTTTCATGCATATTAACTTCAAAAAGGAAACAAAAACCTATAAAAAGTAGCCATTTATTTATGTATTTTATTAATATGTAATATTATTAATAATATTACATTTATTAATATGTTATAATTAATTGTAACCATTTCATTATTCACTGATAAGTCCGGTGGTTAAATTGTCAGACCATTGAATTTAAGAACTGGATGAGATCATTCACATCAAAGATCTGATCAAAAATCCATTGTTACATTAAATGACTTACATCATATAAATATAAATATTACATTAATTTGTGTAAATTAAAGCTCTAAAGCTCCACACAGATCTTTGTAAGTGTATTGAAAAAAATTGTATTTGCAAACTTTTTTTCAATTTAAGACAGAGCGACAGGTGAACGCTGAAAGAATCTCTTTGAACGTGATAGCAGAACTTTTTTGTCGCACCTGTACTCTAACAGAAGACACAGTTCTAGTCCCCACTCCCCCTCCAACCACTTGTGCATGCAATTACACCTAAATGCACTAAAACGATTGACTGAACCATGTGAAGGGCATTTACTTTTTGTGAAGCGTGACATAATCGGAGAGGTTTAGATTTCTTTTTATCAGGAGGCCCAGGTAATGATGAAGGCCTAGGATCCTTTCAGAATTCTCATTTACAGCTAGGAGAGGAAGGCCCCATCTGTTCTGTGGCAAGGCCCCTTCCAGCAATCTTTGATATCACTGAATGCTATTAGCTGAGGAAGAGGCTGGGCTAATGGACCTTTAAGAGCTCATTTATTTGAAGCAATTATTTTGAGGCGACCCCTTTTTGGAGTTGAGCATTGCCCTCACAAACAGGAGGAAGATTATGCCGTGTTTGGAGGAGAATGCATTTGACTGAAGGACACAAGGAAGTGGAGGAGAAGGATGGAACTCATTTCATGGAAACAGACTGGAGACCCACAAACAAGCACTCAATGTACCCTGATGTCAACTCAGTTTTCAGTATTCAGAAGCACAGGTTTGAACCACTCAGTTTTTAACAGATTAACGTTGCAATAGCTAAAAAGAAAAACAATCTCGAAAAAGGAAGGAACTGAGTCAGCAGCATTGCCTTTATGGTGGACCCGGCCTTTACATCAAAATGGAGATTGAAGAACTCAAAGACGCCTATCATATGTCTTCTACTGCACAAAGGCATTAATACGTTGGATGTCTTTGGCCGGTTCTGACTCCAGTTATGTTTATAGGGGGAAAATGTTGCAATGGATACATTTTAAATTTCTTTCCGATTTTAGAGTATATTGTTCATAATAGTTTATTAAGGGGCCAAAAATATCAAATAAAAAAGCAATTCTAGGGCAAATGCTCCATTCATGAGATCTTTTTACAATATGCCATCCATTTTTTGTAAAATGTAAATTCTTAATATAAACTACTGCGGTTGATAAACACCAAAAATAGCTGTGAACAAAATACATTAAAAAAAACAACAATTGAGACTGGACTATGTTACATTTTACAGCTCTCTACTGTTAACCATTACATAAGATTTTGCTGTAATCACTGTGCCAAGTTTTGGAGTAGGGGTATTTTCCTGGAATATTTTCAGGTTTATGTTTATTTATTTAAAAATATTTCATTTTAGCTACACATTCAACAGCACTATCCTGAGGATGAATACACAGATCTGTCAGTTAAGGTCACTACAATGTCCGCAGAAGTACTAAACCAAAAAGGCCTAGCAGAAAATAATAATATGAAAATAAATAAAATGCTAGATAAAAAAAAAAACTGTGATGCCATTTTCCCCTATTTTTGTATTTAAATATCTAAATATATATATAAAACAAATGTTTCCAATGTCATTTTTAATACTTTTTTTCTAATACTTTACAAAAATGTGTGGGACTATGATTCGAGCAGTGAAACAAAAGCTAATTTGGCATGTTATGAGTTCCAGGAGCTTTTCTTTTTTGCAACACATTCAGAATCTCAACAGATCGACACTCGACTTTTAAAATATTGCCAGAAAGAACACTAAGTCCCTTGCTGATCATAAACGTCTCTTTCTCCCTCCCTCATGACGGCATTTGAGGATATCACTCACTCTGCTAGGATATGAGAGAACCAAAAGCTGAAAGAACTTTGCAGTGGCTTCAATACATGACATTCCCAAAGTAAGAAGATCAATCAGATCTTTTATGATTATGCCACTTTCATTGAATGTTTCAATCTACCAAATATAGACAACCTCTGAAATTTCCTCAAACCTCACCCGCAAGAACCACGAGTTTGTGATATACTTTTGTACCTTATTTTTTTTTAAAACCTTAGCTGTATTCTGAGATCAGACAATGAGCAAGTGATGCAATATCGTGGCCTGGCGGACTCAGTAATGTAGTCAATGGTATAAGTCCTACTGCAATTTAAAACTGCTTATCCGAGCTGAATCCAGATGGGAAATCACTCCCAAACAGTTTTCTCTTATAAGCACTCGTCAGGGCTTAGCCAGGGTGGTGTTCATCTCCTCACAGAGGATGCGCAAATCGCTTTAGTAAAAAAAAAAAAAAATTGTAAGGCCTCATGAGCCATTTGATGAGACGCTGGCTCATAGGCCTCTGTCTCCTGCCTTCAATTTGGTGGGCCCAACGCCTCAGCTCAGTTGCGCATCCACTTCCATTTTCAATATTGCTTCTATCATGGCGAAAGAGTCTCTGCAAAGACAGACAGCCTCATATTGGAAAATAATGGGCCTTGAACTACCTGGGCTGTACAGTCTCACAAGACTAAACTACTGTTCTGTTTTTGGTGTTTCTTTCTGTTCATGTGCCATTAACGTATTTGCATTTCTTGACAGAGCCAAAGATATATTCACTCCACTTGTTTTCCGCATGTGATAATTCAGCACATTTGAAGAAGGTGCACCTTAGATTGGGATTCTGTGAAGATGGCGTCAGAGCAATCTGAACTACAATGGGGCGCGATGCGAGAGGAGGGAGTTTGAAACGCCTTCCTGCGCCCTCCTGAGAACGGGATCCGGTCTGATCGTCGCTGGAGGATTAGTAACTATTCCACCGGGTCCCCTGACATGCAAAGAGAGCAGCCAATTAAAACATGAAGGAGGGGACTCGCACGTTCCTACACCAAAACACGGAAATAAATGAAAAAAGGGAAAGAGCGAGAGACGTAGAGACAGGAGTGAGATGTAAAGATTCTCGGTTTGCTTGTACATCAACCCCGTTTTTGTCGCTGTGTACCATATGAATCAGGGAAAAAAGCCTCATTCCTGGGTGGCTTTGAACCACCAAAAGAAGCTTGAACTACACGCCTAATTTGCAGCTTTATGCCAGAACACATTCCCATCAAGCTCACAGGGGTTGTGACATGAGAAACCAAATTCTAAAAAAGGGGGGAACGGGTGCGTCATGCGAGTCTTCCGGATGTTTAGAATATACCTTCCGTACTAATGATGATAAGAGTCACCTGGCTCCGCCATTTTTCATCACTTTAGATCTGATGGTTCCTCACCTCCCGTGGGATTATGGAATACTCTGTTAGCACTTCTGCAAACCAGGGAAGGATACATTCACACACCTGACTTGACTCTGGGCCTTCAGTGGATATTTGGCGTGGTTTAATGATGTCACGTGCTTGTGTTACAGCCATCGAGTGGATCGTAAAGAGTGACAGTTGCTCTAGCCACTGTGAAATGTGGCGATTAGCCATCTTAATTAGCTGTCGTCTCCGGCTCAAACCCCCCTCTGCATGATGGAACGTTGTTCTCCAAGGATCGATCATAGCAAAGCGGAGACAATCGTCTTTAAATCCTTTTTTATACTCCTCCTCCAACTTGCATATTAGAAAATAGGTTGCAAAGTTAGTCAAGGCTGTATGAGAGAGATTCGCCATAGTGGTACAAAATATTAGTGACATAAAAGCCACTTCAGCTGATTTTCCTTTCAATCTTACTCACTTGGCCTTACCTTGACAACACTAAACAGCATGGAAATAAGTGTAATGCTTTGACTATCTCTCTCGTGTTTTAAGCCTATGAGTTTTGGAACTCACCAAATTCGTAGTTCTTGCTGAGGGGAAGGTTAATACTTCGCATTCAAATAAGAGAAGTGTAGGGGCTCGCTTAGAATGCCACCTATTGATGTGCAGAAAATTAATTTCCTGATAAGTATGTTTTGAAAAGCTCACCAAAGCTTCCGCACTTTATTCCATCTCATTTTTGTAATGAGGCTATTGTAAGGCCCATCTGTGCACGCTTTAGTTCATCCCGCAGACCTCACCTTGTATGTTTTTGAGTCAATTAGCACTGGGTAAGAGAATGAGCTAGAGGCTAATGGCACTGAACAGAGAGGTGATGTCCTTCAATGTTTCGAATAAAGGGAGAGACTGCACAACGTCAACGCAGATGGAGGATGGGGCCGTCGTGTCATTGACTCTCGTGTGCTGATCAAGGTTTATCTCCCCCTCCTCCAATCGCAGGATTAATTATTTTAAGAAATGGCGCAGCGCTGATCTCAGATCAATGTAAAAGGGCAACTTTTACGGTAGCAACACCATGTCATTACACTGACTGACGCGTGTGGGTGGGAAAATTGCAGCAAGAGCGCAGGAGAACATCAGTGACATCAATCATTGCTTCATCTTGCCAATTAGTGCTCCCAGATATACACGCAGATGAAATCAGAGCCTCATCTAACTGCCTGACAGACTCTGCGATCAACCCCCCCAGCCTCCAAAACAGCATCAGCAACACCAAAACTTCACAACGAGGTGTCTGGTTTTGTTCTTGGGCCTCTGGAGTCATTCTTCAGCAAGACAAGAGTTGCTTGCATTTTTTATACTCATTTTATTTACAATCAAGACAGAGCAGACGTGATTAAGACACCGTGGGCTTTGATACAACAATTAATTTTATTTGACAAGCTACCCATTGGCATGCGTACCAGAATTTTGACAGTCATGGCATTGACTGCTGTGTCACAATCACAAGGAAACAGAGGGGGAGGTTAAGCGCACGCAATAGTTAAAGTAAGCTTTTAGTTGTTGCAAGATTGCCCAAACAAAGTGGATTAATAGTTAGTAGTTAACAAATTTGAGTAGTTTACAAGTTTTTGTTCATTTTGCACTAGTGGTTGTGCTAGAAATGAAATATTTATTTGAGTATTCAAAGATAAACCTTGGACTCCATATACACCAAAAACTGCACTTTTTCTGAGTAGAATGAAAATACATTTATACTGCAACTCATGGCATCTCTTTGCTATAGTGTGAATATAACAAGTCTTGTTAAAGACTGTTTTGTGTAGTACATAAACTAAAGGTTCCATCACAAGCGAGCCTCCATTTTACTGTCAACTGATGCTCAGCACTGCAATCAGGGATTGTCGGCAAGAGATTAAAAGATATTTTCCTCTTCAGGCGGAGTAAATTGGTTTTGGATTAAGGCTGATTGATTGCCGCAGAGGTATACAGCAGTTTGTTTGAAATGCGTAGTTCCAAACACACAAGTCATTTCAACCAAGCTACTCAAGGAAATCATGCTGGATAGAATCAATAGATATTATGTAGCTGGTACCAGTATTGCTCAAGGTTATCATTAAAGGCTTGTAGAAATATTATTCAATGGTTCATCATCTTGTGCTTTTAAAAACGTGTGCGTCGGCCTAACACTCAAAAGGCACTGACTGGTTTATTGACTGTAAAGGCTCCATTGTGGTGGAAGATTTAATTGGAATGCATAGTGACCTCCAAAACTCCAAAAGTGTCAAGTGACAGAAGTGTCAAATTATGGGCTATATGTTACTTGGAATCTTATGAAATAACTAAAGCTGATTCTGTGCAAGGGCAGGCAACTGTTCTTGAACACATACAAAGTTTAACAAACCCTAACAAATAACTTGCCGCAACTGTATGTAGCATAGTGTCATCCCAAGACGTCATCCAACTGACGCTTTTGACCATACGTCAACATCCTACGTTTTAGGGTACTCTTTAACGTCAGTTAGATGATACTATCCTAGGGCGTCATCTAACTGACGCTTAACCTTTAGCGTCAGTTAGATGACGCGGGTAGGTTTAGGAAGTAGGAAGTATCCAACCAGCCTTGAGGCAGTCCAGGAACACCCTCCTTCTGCAATGGAGTCACGTTGCACTTGGATATTCTAGCTCTCAGACTGGCCTTAACAAATTAATTGCCGGTTGAATTAAGTAATCTCCATTGATTCCCACTGCGACAGTATCTCGTAGTTTGGGTATTCTTTAACTTCAAAGGTGTCCCCTTAGGCCCATTACTAAAGGTGATTCTTCAGACTTTGCTAAGGAGTCTCTATTTTTCGCTTTAGTTGTCTCTCGGCCAAAACTAAAATTGGTCTACAGGGCAGAGAAGGCGAGGTTGGGAGTACAAAAGTTGTCATTAAAAACTAGGCATTCCTTGACCCTAGTTGAGGGTCACCTATCTGAAGCAATTATTGAGTATCTCTTAAAGGAGAGGCTCTTGGTCATTAGTGAAAAGTCACATGTGTCCCTTTGTGTCCACTGGGAGCAGAGAACTCTAGGAAAGCATGTGGAATTAGATTGAGGCTGAATCTGTACCAGAGTCAGGGGGTGCTTACTAGATTGCAGAAGTATAGTGTGGGTAACTTAGTTTGGAAAAGATGATGAGATGTGCTGGATGAATATAAAAGGTGCACGCTTTACAATCTCAATGGGGCAACAGCTAAGCCACTAAAAGAAAGAAATAAAACAACAAATGCCTGGACACTAACACATGCTATATTACGACTGCAGCCAATGCATACTTTAAAACCCTAAATTGGTTCCATCTGATCAAGATCATCTCTCTTTATGTAACCAATTTTTAAACCGTGGGTAAAGCGATGTTTTACTCTTTTACGACCATTTTTAAGTCTGTGTTATGAAACCCTGCTTCTGGTCTACAGTCTGAAACAATGCGGTTTTAGAATGTAGAGGCCAGTTGTTTTTTACTGATAACAGTGCTTGCTTTATAAAACATGCAGGTGCTTTGTACGGTCACAGAAACTCAATTTTTCGTTGAATCTTGTTTCAGTTTGAAGTGGGGAAAATCAATAAATCAACCAGTAACAGAAAACAGGTTAATTGTAGAGAAGAGACATATAGTCAGAAGTCAACAGGAAAAACTGGACACTACATTTGGGAGTAAATAAGCCAAAATGTACACAAAAGGTCATGTGCTGTGTTAGTCTAATCAAGGATACTGACTGGAAATTTTTTTAATTTGGATTTGGGTTGGCTGAACTTTTAACAAGTGAATTCTTCGCATTTACCAATATTAAGATGCTTGGTTTGGAAGTGAACTCTGAGTAACGGCGCTTTGCTATGTGCGGCTCCACACGGCACGGACTCGGTTCGCTTTAGCTCGGTTGCTTTTCCAATGCAGTTAGTACCGCTTTAAAGTGGGTGGGATTTGGTTTCTTCTGTCGATGTCAATTGGTCGCAAATACAATGACGCTGGTAGTGACGATTCTGTCTGACCAATCAGTGATCTGCAGTGTTTCATGTCACATTTAGTACTGGTACGGTACACTTGGAACCTCAACAGACTAGGTACAATTTAAAGCCAAGCCGTACCGTACCATGCAGTGGATAAGCGCCAAAGCGTGCCGTACCGAACCAAACCGTACTGTACTATGCAGTGGAAAAGCGCCATAAGTGGTGCTTCATGCATCGCTAACCTATTGACAATGTACAATGGATCTACTTTGCCCTCAAAGTTTCACTAAAGTGACCACACTTTGAATCAAAGAATGTGCATAATCATTCCAGCAATAAAATGCACACTGTTTATGCATTATATCGGCTCTTGAAACAGTTCAAGTCATGGAAGTAAATTTACAGACTGGACCTCTATGAACATTAATCAAACACCTGTAAGGCTTCAAAAGAAAACAAAACTCACATATTATTGCAATGTTTGCACTCTCGCAAAGCTCCGCTGCCAACACGGTCATGTCGAGTTCACATCACAAACTGTACATGATCTAGAAAAATGTACGCAGATGATTGGCACCAGGCGCACCCAGCCCTGCTTCCTCCTCTCTCTGTGTGACGAAACAGTCTCCTCTTTTAAGTGCGTAAGCGTGACATTCTCATTTCCCTAAAGTGCTCTGTGCTTTAGCGCGGCGGATAATTAAGCGGGTGGAGGGAGTGGCTCTGATTGGCATTATAAACGCTGCACCATCTCTGCTCACCGTTCACACCACCTGCCTCTCTCTCCCTTCTTCACGCACATTCACCATCAGTGGAATTATTAAAGATAAAAAGGCATTGTGCAAAAAAAAGAGATCCTCCCCTGACAGATATTATCATTACAACCTTTTATCAAAAAGTGCAAACTTGTTTTTTATCCATCCGTCTCCCCCCTCCATATGTCTCAGGCTTCATCCTTCACTCTTTCCCTGGGTATTTGAGCAGGGAGAGAAAATGAGAACCAGAGAGAGAGAGAGGGAGAGAGAGCAAAAAACGAGAGGGGAAAAAAGCTAGACTGAGCTCTGTCAATTGGAGTGAGTGCACTACTAAGTCTGGCTTCACTACAAAGGTTAGCAGATCTGACTGTCAATACTGTCAGAGGAATGGAGTCTTAGGGAAGGGAGGGAGCAAAGGAGGTGGAGACACGAAGGTTAGGTGGTGGGGGAGGCAGGAAGGTTTGCTTTGAGAGAAAAAGATACTTTGATATTTCGGAATGTTAGAAGGGTGAATGTGGAGAACTGGAGGTTGGGGATCTAATTACCGGGCCATAATTGGGGGCTAGGGAATAGGTTGCCGTCCTCTCAACTCGCTGCAGATCAATTATGTTAAGAGAACATCTGTAAGTAGAACTTAATGAGGTCCATTAGAGCAACATGCGCTGCCTTCCCTAACGGTGCTTGTCAGCTTCTTGGATGAGCTGGAGTGTGCTGCTAACTAGGGACCTGGTGAAGGTGCTTAAATAGGCGAGGAGACGTGCGGGCCGGCTCAGGTCTGTTTTGCTTTGCTGCCAGGGAGGGAACGAGACCACGAGCGAAGAAACAGCCGTCGTGGGGAGAAGGAGGGGAGTCTTTTTAGAGCGGGAGCGAGGAGGAGTTGCACTGAGGCGGGCTGCACGTTTTTAACCCGCTCGCCTGGAACTTGACAAGGGAACCGGCTATATTTGAACTACCATCTCGTCTTAATCTGCAACTTTTCCTCGGTACAGTATCTTTCAATCAGATTTTCTCTTCTTCAAACATAGTCTGATCTGCAGCCTCATTAAGCAGCTTGGAAGCTCTTTATTCGTGCAGCGCTTTAATTTGACCCTAAACCGGAACTAATTGGTGATGATTTTTTTGTTCTAATTAAGGTTGTTAGGATAAAGGATCTCGGGATAATTTCCAGCTACTTTGTTTTCTCTCTTCAATAAGGAAACGAAGAGTTAGAGCCGTTTGCGTAGATTACATTGTGAGTGGCTGTGGTGGGTGCGCGAGAGCATTAGATTCTCTTTAAGTTACTAGCAGCGGTTTAAAACTGGGATTAAGTTGAAGCTTCCGTGAAATGAATGTTCGCTGGAGATGCTCAAAGGAGGCTTAAATCCGGGTAAGAGTACCAGGAAATATATTTTCTTTTACTCCAATCATCCCTGAGAAAGATTTTCCTCCCTTATGAAGCCCTGTAATTAAACTCCCGCTTTCATTTCTACCACATAAACGAACCTGCATTCCTCGTGCTCGGATGAAGTGGGGTGGACGTCTGATCGGATATCCCTCTCTTTGCTGACGTTTATTTTGCAAGTCTGTGTGTGGAAAAGAGAGAGAAGGAGGTAATAGTGAGTGAGAGAGCTAGATAGTGAGGTGAAATAATAAGCTGCTCTTCATTTTAACGACGTCCGTTCGCCAAGACTGCGCGCGCTTCCCTCCGCGCGTGCTAGACTGTTCCGCGCGAGCGTCACGTAACGTGACGGAAGGCTGTGTTCACCTCGCTCGGCACAGTCTGATGATGGCACTCTCTAGCTCATCACCTCCAATAATTCAGATATCTTCGGTGAATAATTGACGTGATAATGCGTGAGATGAAGTGGTGGCGGGAGGGTAGGGTAAGAAGGGGTTACAGCGTCCCCTTCTCTCTCTCTCTCTCTCTCTCTCTCTCTCTCTCCCCCCCCCCCCTCTCTCTCTCTCACACACACACACACACACACACACACACACGCTCCCTTTTACTCAGCTTAAACCGTCTCCCCCGCAAATTGCATGATTACCAAGATAGCCCGCTTTGAAATAATTCAATCCATGACAAAACCTAATTACTGGCAGGTAATACCCTGTCAGCTTTAATGCATCTCATCACTCATAATGGAAGCGAGGAGCATTTTATGACCCATCTCATTACTGCTGTATTTTAGGCAGAGAGTGATTGGCATGGGGCCACAATCTTACCACTACTCAACTCTGTTACTTACCATCAGTTCTATGTCTCCACATTCTCAGTTAGTCACTTCCAAACTGGGCTGACGATAAATGACTTCTTTTTTGGCCATGACAGAAAATAAACTCTACAGTGAGTGTGTGATTATGTTTCCTTTTCTCTCTCTCTCTCTGCGTGTGTATGTGTATGGGGAGGGAGGGTAGGTGGCACTGAAGGCCTGTGATTCATCCTACCTCGGTAACATGGGCATCAAGCAGTGCTAATTAGAGTGAACAGGTGTAACCAAGGGGCGAGGAATAGCTTTACGAACACAGGCTGAAAAAGCAACTGTGAAATACAGTTCTCTCTCTCTCAACTTCACATAGACAGTTAAAAATTGTATCCAGGTATTCATGGACTTTGATCTTGCAGGTGCACAGTGATCACATAGCATGAAAGTTCAATAAGGGGAAATGTTCATTGTTTGGCCTGGGGTAATACAGCTTGATTTAGGCCTATAAGTGGAGGCAGACAAAACACTTTTGGACAAGATATCACGCACAAAGTGCAAAATATCGTAGGCTTATTCAGAAGTCATCAGATGGTTTTTGTTCCACTGCTTTAGATTACGTCAATTGTTTTTCAAACTCAATCAAGACAGCTCTGATTAATATGGTCTTAACCAACATGTCCTATAAACCATTTATTAAACAAATCACTTAAATAGTGAATGAATTAGGTGTGTTTATTTCATAGAAGACCAAAATATTCCTGGATTTGAGAACTGATCTGCACCTGGTGTTCTCAGCGGTGTGCAAGTCCAATGGCATTCATATACTGTATTTTTCTTACACTCTTAAAATGAAATGTTCCTCAGTGGTTTACTGTAGTTCCTTGTGATCAGCAAAGTAAATGTTTATCATTATCAAGAACCATTTTTGTTTTAAATGATACTACTTGATTTATTTATATGATTTTCTTTTATTAAAAAGTTTCTGAAATTAAATGGTTCTTCGTGTCGGCAGCATACTGGCTTCTGGTTCCTTTAAAGCACCGGATGGTTTCATAAAGAATCAGAATAAAAAAGTTATTTGTGAAACTTGAGGTTCTTACATAAAAGTGTATTTATTACAGTGTATTTGCCTGCATTTAGAGGCAGACAATTAGGCAACTAGTAAAACAGTTGCGCGTGCATAAAAAGCTGTCGTAAAAATGACAGACACGTCTGATAGACAAATTTCTGATCTGTTTTACGAATTACACCGGTTCTGCAATAAAACACTAGCACTGCGAATTTGATGCCGAGCTTCTAAGAGAGAGAGGGAGAGAGAGGGAGAGAGTCTAAACGTGTAGAACAGAGCTCATAGCATGTTTGCGCGCGCGTCTCAGAGAGGTGAGCATTAAGTTTGTGTTAGCGAGCGCGCGCTCCGTTACTCCGGCAGTCGGTAATAACCGAATGACCTTTTCCTCCTCGTGTAATGTCTCACTGGTGAGGGATTGGGTTTGAAGATAATAAAGCTAGGCTTCACTATTGCTCGTTCCTCACTCAGTGATGGGCAAGTTGTTGTGAGCCTTCTCAGAATACTCAATACATGACGGCTCGCGCGAGAACACCTGTAGCTTTTGGTGCGAACAACTACTCGTAGTTGATCCATGTGGACCTCATTATTTTCAACCTGAAGATCACTCTTATCCGCGGTGCAATGTCAGATTCGTGAACTTTTGCTCCGAGGAATATTGAGTTGGAGTCGGTGCTCTATTTAAGTTAACCTTCTGCATAACTTGGTCAAGAAGGTGAGTGTGTTGTGCATTAATTGTCTTTTTACGAACGGGCTTGTTCTCGTTCTTTTGCTCCTAATGACACTGCGAAACTAATTGCCTAATCAGCCGAGGTTGCTTTAAGTGGTCTTTGGTGTTTAATGAAAAATGCAGTGTGTGCCTAACGTAGATGCATCGCATCATTTGCGCATGTGATTTAAATTATTTCAGATAAACTGATCCAGCAAAGTCGATGTTAGATGTGTTGTCATTTTTGCACATTGTAGAGCAATGGACAAAAACAAAATGTTTATTTCACTACATTGCAACGCTTAACATACATCCAAGCTATCTGCAATTTATCTAATATAAATAACAAACAATAGATAGGCATTAACTCGATAAGACAGCACTGGATATAGAGCATATACGTAAAGGAAGTGCATGAGCATTATAAGCATTTTAATGTACGTTCTTTATTTGCATTAAAGTTTGTAATTTGAAAATATAGATTAAGTCGGGGGATCCAGTGCTCTTTTTAAAGCTTGAGAGAATTTGCAAAATGTGTTGGTAATGTGATCGAGGTTGAATTCGTGTTTACATTCTAAAATATATGGCATGCTTCTGAACAAATAAATGCTAGACAAAATATGATTTCGTTTTAGTATAGGCTAGGCGAGTTCCTGTTTGTTGTCCCTTGTTTACATCCAACTTCTTGCCTTTTACTGTACGTGCACTGAAATAGGCGAATAGCGAGAGGCACTATAGGATTATAAGATTACGGCGCGCGCGAAGGGGTAAAGCATATGCCTTTGTCATCCGCTGTCATTTGTTCGCCGCCACTTGCCTCGCCACGGCTGCTGGTCGATCTAATTTCATAGTCGAGCACTGTTGTGACAAACGGAGTCTTAACAGCGTGTGATGCTGAGCGATAGCGGCTCGCTCTTTCTTTTTTCCTCCCCTCCCGTGTTTTGTTGATTGGTGTTTTCGACGTTTTCACTCTTTTCTGGCGAAGCGAGGTGGATTGTTACTTGTAACAAAAGCGAAGCACCCTCGCGCGCATACAGCTGCTCACTTCACGCGCATCTTTGGCTCGCGCCTCGTCTTGTTGCATGGTGTTTCTGGGAGCCGAAGCGGGTCAACCAATGCAGAAAAGGGAGAAAAGTTTCGGTAAGAGCTGTGTTTTGCATCATATCAACGTGAGTGTGATGTGTTTAAATGTGCGGCTGAGTAGTTTGGATGTTCTATGCGTATAGCGCAGTTTTGTCTTACCCGCATTTCACTGAAGCCAAGCATTTTCTTCATTTTTCCCGTGTGTGAATTTTCGTGGTTTGCTTAAACAATTGTCAATAACGTTATGGTGTGCCGTTGCGTATTGTGTCTAACACGTTAACGGTTTCATTTCGTCATTTTGTAAGCTGCAAATCTTATTGGCCTTTTCCGTGCACTACGCTGCCATGGCAACAGTAATTAAACTGATAAGAGGGTGAAATGTCAGCATCTCCGGCTCGCGCAGCTGTGATGTGAAATCAAATTGGTACTTTGCTCTCGGTGTTTGCCAAGTCTAGCCTGAAATTTCCCCTTCAGTCTGCGAACAGTGAAGCGCACAAAGAGCATCGTATCACTATGCGAACGGGACATAATGAAAGATCTGACTCAGTGAGCGAGCAAAGACAAAAAAGGACACTCATGTCCCACACCTAGGGACGAGCATTTAACGATTTTTGTTGCAAAGTCCATTGCGCGTAACGATCCCGAATCATTAACGGTTCCATTAATGATTCTTTGTGTAGTCTCTCTTGAGGAAGAATTATTTAAGAAACTGCTGTTCGTTTAGCATTTACTGCCCTTAGCAACCTATTGCCAAACCACGAGTTTCAGAACCGATATAACAAAAAAGAAAATACATTTATTTCAGTTCTTTCAAAAGATGGGTTTACACAGGCTATACTTCTCATAGACTTCTCAGAGGCGGCATGTGGTGACATTTCATTAAGTATTGATTTATTTGTTATGAAATTGCCATAACCCTGGGTACAATAACTCATAATGCGTATTTGTATGTACATCTCATGACATTCAGTCAGTAAAGACACTGTTTTAAGTCTCACGAGCATTAACACATAACAGCTTGGTTCATTCCGAGCCGAACATGACGAAAGTAGCCTAATAATCAAGTGTCAGGATAAATTCAGTAACAGCTCGTACTGATTCAAAGTGTGTTTGAATAGCTGAAAGAACCGGCTCACAAGAGTCATTTAGGACTCGGACTACACTGGTTGCGCTGCATTTTTTGATTCACTAAAAAGAACCGATTCATAAGAGTCATTCGTTCCGGCTTTGGGCTATGTTGGTCGTGCTGTAGCCTTCGTTTTTGAGTCACTGAAAAGAACTGACTAATAATAGACATTCGACAAGGAATCGAACGACACTGGTCACGATGTATGATTCCAATTCACTAAAAAGAACCGCTTCATAAGAGTCATGCGTTCAGGAATCAGTTACGTTGGAGATTCATAGAACATTAGTGCACTATCAAAGTAGTTCTGTACACTGTTCTGCATCAGTGGAAAAATCATTTGGTTACTGTATTTTTTTAAAATGGCTACATAGCTAGGCCCAATTCCAGTGTGTTAGATCTTTTGTTCACTGTTTGATATAGGAAAATCAATGAGGCCCCGGACATTAGAGAAAATGAAATTGGACATCCAGGCTTTTGAATTGAAGGGCTAGTTAATTTGTCCCATAATCGATTCATTTGGGACCAACCATGATTGTGGACAGAGGGGAGTCGAAACTCTAACTTCTTTGGCTTGGTAATGAGAGGCGGTGACTTTGTTGTGTTAACCAGGCGAGCTGGGACGGCGCAGATGAGTGGGACAGAACAAGGATGCATAGCAGAGGAAATCAGCCGTGTGCTCCTCTTACGATCCAATCCAGCCAATTAAAAGCTCAACAGCCTAAACACAAAGGGGTAAACAGTGTGGCGGTGCTACCTGTCTGATGTGCCTCCTTGCAGTTTTCCCCTCATCAAGCCCTCTCCTTTGAATAAACTCAAAATAAAGCGACATAAAAACACCAGCGTGGTCGAAGGAATCATCATTATCCCTTGCCTCATTTTCAGTGAATGTTCCTACATCTTAACGAGCATGGTCCTACAGCAGAAAGAAGTTGTTCACAGTCTAAGCCTATGGTACTGCATCAGATATTTGCTCTAGGCTATAATTATGACCCTAGAGGGATCGGCTACCTGCTGTTCCTTTCCCTGCATTGTAATGCTCAGTTGAATTGAAACAATTTCACACCTGTCCTCAGTCTTACTAATTGGTGCACTGTCTTGTTTATTTTCTGAGAGGGCCAACTGCCACGCTTTTGGCAAATCATTTTTGAAAGTAATTATCGTCAAGGCCACATGTTTAAAAAAAAAAAACAAGGAGAGCGGCAAACTCTCTGTCTGTTAGGTAGGGCAGAGTCTTAATGGTCTCCAATGTGTTGACATGCATCCAAAAATAAATTTCAACATGTATTCACCCTCGTGTCGTTCCAAACCGACAAGACTTTCTTTCTTCTGCAGAACGCAAAAGATGATGTTAGGGATTGAAAGCCTTGATTCACGTTCATTGCGTATGTTTCATCCATACCATGAAGCTGTCAAGCAAGTTTGTAATGACATGAGGGGGAGTAAATGATGTCAGAAATGTAATTTTTGGGAAATCTACCAAATATACCCTAACTGTTTCACAAACTTTTCTTGTCAAGAGAGATTCATGAATTCCAAACAAGGCTTTTTAATCTCATATTCCTCTATGAATGTATTTCAGCGAGATTGCCTGGACAACGCATCGCGGCGAAGAGCACATTATAACTATCCCGAGGGAGGTCCTCAATTCAGACAGAGACACTCAATTTACCACAGCTGAGAAATCTCTCGGTGACCCTCTCACTCAAAGTTCGCAATTTCTCACTGCTCGCGCTCTCACCCCCCTCCACGAGCAGCGTATACATTAGGTGGAATCTATGGCTCTGACAGCTTCTCCTGCACAAGGTGAGAAATGGGGACTGTCTCCATGGCAGGACAACGGTTCAGAATCAGACGTACTTGTAAAAATGTAGGACAGAAACTTTTTGGGCCAGGACAAAAAGAGGGGCCGGAGTGGTGGCGTGGGGGGAGTGGGGTACAGCTTACTTTCCTCTGTATGGAAGGAGAATACTAATTACAGGCCTTCAGCATGAGCCCACATTGTTCCCTCTCTACCCAACAAAGCCCTTTCACGCCCTGTAAAGGGCTACACAATGCCTGCTCTGGGGGCAAGCTTTGGCCCCTCCCCTAAAGAGGGGGAAGAGGAGGATGTTAGCTACATTGGCTTCTTGTTATCGTTGACTAAAAAGTGTGTGTTCATCTCTTGACTGAAATGCAGAGCACATGATTTTACTTGCAAAATCAACAAGGAACCATGTCCTCACCTTTGTGTCACCCCTTGTTGTCTTTCTCCGCAGGTATACAAATGCTCTCCGTCCAGCCGGACACCAAGCCAAAGGGCTGTGCCGGCTGCAACCGGAAAATCAAGGACCGCTACCTGCTGAAGGCCCTAGACAAGTACTGGCACGAAGACTGCCTCAAGTGCGCCTGCTGCGACTGCCGTCTCGGAGAGGTGGGCTCCACGCTGTACACCAAAGCCAACCTCATCCTCTGTCGGAGGGACTATCTACGGTAAGAGGAAAAACTCACTATTTGTATAATAACACGCACTCTAGACGCAAAATGTCAGTGAAAACAGCTGAATCTGTGCCACATTCTAAACAGACCTCTCTGAGGGCCTTCTGTCAAATTCAAAACAAAGCAAGTGTCACAAAAAGCCATATTGCTGCTAACACTGGCTTTAATGGCCGCCCTTAACGCCTAGAGTTCTCCCATGCTGTTAGATATCCTTTGCTCTTCGTAATAGAAAAGGGGCTCAAAGGGGATCTTTATGAGCCTATAAACTGCTCCCATTTCTGTGAGTTTTCAATGGATTCACTTGTTGAATTCAATCAACACACTGAGGCTTGATAGAAGGACATTGTTTAGCAAAAGACCACCCTGGTTCTTGTTCAATCAGCTTACCTTTGTCCACTGATGGAAGGTTTCCCTTAGAAACCCAACCTCTCAATTCCATACTTTTCTCTATTTACGTCCCCAATATTAGTTTAAAAGCAACAAGTCTTCTAGTTTACATTTTCGGCTAACAGACAAACATAGACTCTGACATATTTATTGTCTGGTCATTCTCTCCTAATGAGTAAAAAGGAAAGAGTGCATAAGCTACTTTCTTGTAGGGGTGTAAGATCTGTAGGAAAAATATGATTTGCAGTTAACCTTTGAAGCAATCAGATCAATTTAAATGATTTTCAAGTAGATTTAAAGCCAGAAAATAATGACACATTCTACGTGCAAAGAAAGCATCACATGACCAGAAAAAAAGCAGAAATTATGACAATTAAATTGAAATCTAATAATCCGAGAGCTTGTTTTTCATGACTGAAGAGGTTTGTGAAATTTGATACAAGGATTTTTTTTTATTACTATCATTAATTTTAAATTTATAATTTAATATTATTAAATAAAATATCTATACATAATATATGGAATATAAAAATAATACATACATATTATATATTGTTTCCAAATTTTTATTATATATTTTATTTTTTCATCTTGCATTGGCATTGCTACTACTTGTTTACACTACATATATGACGTCACAAGTGCGTACACAACCTAAGACAATGTCAGGATACTCTCTGCATGTTTGTGAATTTTAGGAATGACTACATTCAGCTACCACAGCATTATTACGCTGTTCATTTTGCAACATTTAAAAAATATATATGTAATTACATCATGCAGCTGTAGTTTAGTTCTACAAAGCAGCATTTTGTTCTCTCTTAGTGTCTCAACCTAATAGTTACACATGTTAGTAAACTCGCTTACACACGTGTGCTACTGTATGTATATAAAATGATGTAAATGCTCAACGGGACGCTCCAGGGAGTCGCAGCTTTGTGAGCGTGCTAGAAGCTACAGTAGGCAAGAGGCGCTTTGAAATGGCACAGTTCATTTAATTTTGGCATGGGCGATGAGAGAGTCTCCATTAGGCGCGGTACACAAGCAGGCTTTGGGGAAACGCGACTGTAAAGCATCGCCAGAGGGCCAGAGGCAGGCTGAGATTACCATCTTGCAGTAAGCCTCATTGACTATGCCCCACTAAACTGCATCTTCATTCACGACGACGCTCACAAGTTTGTGCCTCGAACAACAACGGCGACGAGATAGATGGCTCCATATGTGTCATTAGATCATTCGTCGTGGTGAGGTGACGGTTTGAAATAGATGCACCTAATAAGGTCCTTGTACATGTGTATGTTGTGTAATATGTCTCTTAATAATTTGACAACACACCTCACTGACAGCGAGGTTGGAGAGAGGCCAACTCTGTGATTCGTTCATCTTCAAAGTTCAAGGTGACTGAATTGATTCGATTCTGGCCATCACATGAGTGGTCTTCCAGCGCCTCCAGCTCGCCGTCTCCTCGCCAGCAGCAAATTAGGGGCGAGTGTGGCACAGTCCCAGTTTCTCAAATCACATCTGCAACACAACAAAAGAAAAGCAGCCTTCATTGACGAGCCAATCAATCGGCAGTTCCACAGAGCGCTCCAACGTACTCCCCTCGATTGGATCGTTTCCCTATTTATTTTCCTAAGTTAGTGCCGACGAGATAAGAGATAGACTTAATCCCTTCCTCTTTGTTCTGTGTTCTATTTTGCTCGTTCTTATTCCAAGTAAATTATGCTTGGATTTATTATACAAGATTCCCCACCCCCACGTCTGCACAGAATCAATCCAGTCCTGTTTAGCAATGTGGCATGTTATTAAGGCTGACATAACCAGGGTTAATAGAATTCTTCAGGGGTCTACAACCATGAGCGATGTGATCCCACCAGCTGAGAAATAATAATCCCTATCGCAACACACACAAAAACAAATTAAATAAGAAAAAAAAAAGAAGATTTATGCCTTCCCGGACCTGTCTCCCTTAGTACGCATTATCAAATATGATGTGGGGGTTTTTTGTAGTCGAAGGGAGAGGCAGAATTTGTTTTGGTCTGGGGATAGAATATCATTTGATTCATATTCAAAGCATCAAGAAGGTAATTATCGATGGAAAGCATCGTGTTGCTCTCAAAATATGGGTAAATGGTATTGGCCTGTCATATCAACAACAAATGATACTTTTGATAGCGTGCGGACATCTCCATTGATGATAAAAGTAATAACCGGCGTGCCAGTGTTAATGCCGATGCGGTTGCATTTTTATAGCGGGGAGCGATAAAGTTAAAAGGCACAGACAAAAAAGCCACGGACACATTTAAGTTGAGAAACGGGCAGAAATGAACCCTGTCAGAAAGTAGTTACAGACAGGAAAGCCCATGATGCAAGCAGGGAGAGGGAAGCTGTTAGGCATCAGTTAATGGAAAACTGTAAATTTCAGGCATCCATTTTAAAGACAGCGCTGGGTGACCACTTATTTATTTATCTATCTATTCATTCATTTTTTTTTTAAATCCAACTTCAATTTTCCTCTACAGTGGTTTTACTAAGATTGTAAATGCAAGCAAACTCACAGAGCAGTCAACATGACTGGATTTATTACCGTTATGGAAAGCTGGCTATCGGTGAAAGATAACCAACATGTAAAGCATGGTTTGGTTGTAATAACTTGTATTTTTTTTTTTCCTCTCTCGCCCCTCATTCAGGAACCACTCTGTGGTCCGCATCTACCTTGTGCTGTGTAAACTTTTGGAAATGAACCATAAAAATGTATCTTTCACTTTTTCATACAGTATTTGCATCTGGAGTCACGCGCAGATTGTATGCATTTATGTATGTGCCATATGTTTATCTGCAGGTCAACAAAATGAGAGCAATCTTTAAAGTCAGGAACATTTTGGTTGCACACTTACAGATAAAGATATAATTACTTTGTTGTTTGATCATGAAATGATGATTTCAGGACGGTTCCAAGATAAAGTAGTTGTATTAAAACCTGCAGGTGGCTTACATATTTTATAGAAGAAAAAATAGTGTACCTCGGATGCAGTCGTTGCTCTCCGCATCCATGCAAAGTGATGTTCGGCTACTATCGCCCTTGAAAACATAAGAAGCATCATACTTGGGTTTGTGCCATTGAGCAGTCCAAAGAGTCACCACCTAAGGAGACAGAGACAAATTGTTTGAAAAATCGCAGTATGTGGACCTCAACACAAACTGCGTCCAATCAGCTATTTTAGTTTAATCTATGTTTTGGGTGCTGTGCAGGTGTGCGATACTCATTTTTTTCTTCGGCTAACCCGCTAACGCTCTCCTTGTAATTTTGAAAAGGTCACAAATGCATAACTTCTTGGTTCAGAAGTTCTCTAGTTCTCCTGTGCTCTAGTTTACGCCCTCGGCTGATAATTCTCAATATATAAACACATTTATTGTTAGCTGACATGACACTAAAGTAACAAAGTCGTTGCTATGTTGTCTGTCAAAGGTTAGCCTGGTCTCTCCGGCGGGACCAGCGCAGTGCAGCCCGGTGTAGTTTGTCTTGTGTTTTCTTCAGTTGTTTTGAAGCTAGCTGAAAGATTGAGGCCATCTCTCGTTCTAATGACCAGTGCAGATGTTCACAAACAGAGCAGTGCTCTCGGTCTCTGGAGGGCTTTAAGCAGGACTTCGGTTATAGCAAACATCGAGTGCTAAAACAGAGCATTTCTTGCATTTTACTTTGTGTTTTACTGCCAGAATCGATATTGAGGTGTAACTAACGTGACAATGGTTTCGGTGTTGTCAAAATACTCAAGGAACTTTTACATCAGTAGCCATGTACAGTACCATTATCAAATGGTACATTGCTGGTTTTTGTCATACACACACACTAGAGAGAAGACAAGCAGGTTGACATCTATCTCATACGAACTGATATGAATTGCAATTGTTCATTTGGTTAAAAACAAATTCTGATTTTGAGTTCGGATTCATTTTAGTTAAAAAGCTTGTTTGGGTGGTAAGTGTAAATGAAACAAGTTGCAGAAGCATTTTGATTTTTTGTAAAGAAATATCTAGTTCAATTCTGCCGTTTTTGACTTTATATAGATTAATGTATTATTAGGGGCATTTGTTGTCAGTTTACTTATTCAAGTTTAGTACCTAACCCTAAAAGACATTTTTTTTGTGACCAATAAATAGTACTCTGAAAAATAAATTATCAGAGAGTTTAAATGGCTTCAATTAAATTAGTTGGTAAATTAAAAACTAAGAGCTAATTTTTAAAATTAGGATAAACTGATAAACTCTGACATATTTGCGGTAATATTAATGTTTATACCTACACAGTGAGATGGTGAGACACTTTAAGGTATATTTTTTAGGTTAATATAATAAATTTTGTTTTGAAATACAATCCGTGCCCAGACCATTTCTAGTCTACGTCAAAACGACTGCCATAAAACTGAGGTGAAATATGCTCTTTGAATAAAGACTATTAAGATAAAACCCTTTAATGACACATAAAACAAAACAGTTGACAGAAGAACAATTTACCATTTACGTTGAGACGTTTCACTTCAGTGCGATTACAATGCTACACAACACTTCAAACGCATGTTGTTTGGTTTTAAAACATTAAGATTCTTTATGAGCATCCTGTACTTTTGTTGGCAGCGCCATCTTAGCTGACAAATTTCTAGGCCCTGGGGGACGTGTTTGCAAGGTCTGCTTTTGAAAACACTCTGCACCCTGCATAAAGCTGTTTTCTGTGGGTGCACCTGTGCTGTAATTGTTTTTTTCCCTTTCCTGTCATTTAAACAATGGCTTTTTCTTAAAGCTAATGAAAGCCTAGTATTAAAGTATCGAATGAAAGAAAAGAAAGTAATATTGTCATTTATAATTACAGCCTTGTGACGTAAAACATAATGTATTACTTTTGTACTAAGTCTTGTGATTTTTGCACGATTTCTTTGTACAGCACAGTCTAATTAGCCAACAAAACAATTGTCTAAATCTCTAGTATGTGGGAAGTTGATGCATAATATGTCCATGAACTTTTTTTTTTTTTTTTTGTTAAATCAGCATTCAAATTTTAATTAATGTCTTGGGGAACATGTATAATTTAGGTTCTGTGACAGGTCACAACATCCATAAAAATTAAAAAACAATTAGCAAAGTGGTGGTTAGCTAAGTTTTAGACCTCAACTTTCCGAAAGTATTTAATGTCCAAACCATAGCTCACTGGAGAGTTTGATTTATCCAACCTTCATTTTGGCCTTATGAACTCTGATGACTTTAAGGAGGTAAATCCTCAAAGAGAGGGGCTCCAATAGGAGTGGGCTTTAGTGTTGCGGGATCACAGGCACTTGAGGTGTGGATTCAGCGGGTGTGCCGTCTCTCACAGCCCCGGATTGCACTCAGTCTCAACGGCACTCGTTACAACAGAGCACTCAGCGTGCACAAAAGAGCTTCTTCCCGGTGAAGATTTTAATGGTGTTGCGGCTGTGGACACTTTACCTTCTTATTCCCCCCGTCTCATTAAACAGCCCTTCAACCGCATTCTGTTTATTTCTGCTTTGATACTGCAAATGAAACCAGTTTTCATGCAAGCCAGGTTTTCATTTTAACTCAAGGGTACATTTGTTCACCTAAGAATGAATCATTTGTGTGTTGTTTTAAACTCGAGAAGAAATACGAGAAGAAATTATGAAGAGCACAAAAGTCGCATTTTTACATCCAAAAGATTTCAGACGATTGAACACTCCGGACATATTGTTTTTTTGGTACACTATTTCTTTTTTGCTCTTGAATTTGGGACACTTTCAAACTAAGCCGCACTGATGAAATAGATGCAAATTCAAATATAAAATGTAGTTTTCGAACACCTGTAGGCACCCGAGAGTTTGTGAAAAGTATTATAACAAAGTACAAGCTATAAACACAAGCTAAGTAACATAGCACAAACTTTACATCTACAGCTATAATAATGACCCCAAAAAAAGTTTAATGGTAAGAATTTTACCATGTTTTTACGCGCTTGCCCACTGTTTGTTTATTTGTTTCCCCATAGCGTCCGGTATGATTTGTGCCCCCGGAGGCTGCACAGCAAGCCTCTAAACAGCAACGGCCGTTCCACCGCCACAAGGTGAACTATTCCCCGCTGTGCGTTATTATTAATAACTGTCAGCCAGAGGGGGTCACCCACGACAACTCCTTGAAAAGAACCCAGGGCAAGGCAACTAGGCCGCAGCTGGGCGCCTTGTAAAACAATGCCCCACCCCGCCTCCCTGCTTCCCCAGAGGATGAGTGCTTAAGGCAGGAATAATGCATGGGAGCGATTGGGGAGTAGGGCACGGCCATGTTTCCAGCCGTGAAAAATTAAGATGTCACCACCTGGCACTGTTAAGCATACCTTTTGCCAGAGCACGGACCTATCTATTAGAACAGGACAAGGCAAAGACAGAGTGTTTGAATGTCTCACTTCCACCTCCAATCACATTTCCCCCTGTCGTCCCATCCGATTCTGTGGCCTAAACTTTAAAAATAAATAAAATGAAGAACAGGAAAATCTGTGATTTACTTTTTATAGTATAATATAAAGGAGTTTTAAAAATTATAATAATTTATAAAATATTTTGGTCCCACTTTATATTAAGTGGCTTTAATTACTATGTACTTATATTGAAAAATAAGTACAATGTACTTATTGTGCTAATGCTGAATTGTAAAACACTTTTTCTGCTATTGAGGTGGGATACAGGTAGGGTTAGGGACAGGTGTGGTGGTATGGGTAGGTTTAGGGGTGGGTTTAAGTATAAGTATGGGTCAGCTTTGTAATTACAGCTGTAATTACATGCTGGTATTTTTAAAATATAAGTACAATGTAAAAACATGTAAGTACACAATAAGTCCATTGTATCAAATTATTCATTTCAATGTAAGTACATAGTACTAGTTATAAAATAACATAAAATATATAGCATTTATTTAAACAAATAATGTATTAATTTAAATGTGTTGTGCCTATACAATGTTAATTATATAATATAATATACATTTTTAATTATTTATAAAATTATAATCATTTGTAAAAATTGTATTTATTACAGGTTTGTTGCATTGAAAACAAATAATTCAAATGTATTACCATTTACTCAACTGTGCCTATATAATACAATTTAATAATATAACTGTTAATATAATATTATAAATTATTAAATATTTGTAAAAATGGTTTGAAAGAATATAATACATGTTAAGTATTTGTGAGCAATCCTTTTAAACGAATTTTGTAAAGCGTCGTATTACTGTATTCTTTTGCTACACTGTCTACAGCTCAAGGCATGTATAAAATTAACTTGGCTCTGAACAATTTTTTGTCTTCGCAAAGAATCTCTCTTTTAAAAATAGCAGCTTTTGTTGTTCTCTGCATATAGTTCCATTCCTGTGGTCAGAGCAATTCCAAATAAGTGTTCCTCCAATCTCCCTACACCACCTCTAATCCAACAAGTTTCCATTAAAATGAATGTTATAACTGAAACAGGGTGCCGGAGATGTGTGTGGGAGGGTAGTGACAGCAATTTATTTGTGCTCACCTCCTCTCCCGTGCACTCTCACTTTGAATGCATTACAAATCCTGCTTTAATTTTCTCCACTGTACCACATAGACATCTAGCTACATCACTCCAATCTCTCCAAATGAAATTGGTTTTGGAGGGGTCAGAGTTCAGTGCACTGGTCTGTGTTATGATTTCCATCTAATCTGGGAGACGACTATAAAGACCTAATCCGCCCTACCTTTTCCAGGCGCTGCTGCACTCTTGAGCCAGCGTATGGGAACCTCGTAATAAGCCGAGAGAGGAAGGAGGGGAAAGAGGGATGACTGTTTTTCAAGTCCTATTTGTTCTGTGGATTTATGGCATGCAAAATGCTGGATGGCTTCAACTGTGCCACGAGTAGACAGACTCCATGAGGCCAAGGCTAGATTAACTGTCAACTTTGACCCTGCGAGCTGATAGTAAAGGGCCACCCAGGGGCTTCAGATGGGTTTGATTTGATCCAGAGCAAGAATAGGAACCCCTGTGGATTTATTGCTTGGACTGCCACCGCTTCCCCTCGAAACAACGAAAGCGAGAGCCTTTTTCACTGAAGTTAAATGTCCATCATTTGCCTCATTTTATTGCTTTATACGTCTAAATGTAGTTTTATTTTAATGTGTTTCGCTTCACTGGAGTTTTTATCAAGTTGTACTTCTTGTTGTTGCACTACTGTATATCTCAGCTTGCACCTGCCAAATGAATGTGTTTACTTTGTCCCAAGAGTGAAATTGGCTGGACAGTCGTGCAAAAGATGGACAATCACAAAGCATTAGACAAATGGCTTTGAAATACCCTGTTTGCAAAAAGCCATCTTTTTGTATTCATGACGCCTAACAGTAGCAGGTGATATTTTGCTACAGTTAAAATTGTCGGCCGTGGAAAAACACCTTGCTAGCTTAGGAACACATGCTCTAAAACACGACTACCTGCTGGGTGTGACATTATCTGTTATAGTAACGCTGGAGGAACTGTTTTTTTTTGCTGCTCGTAGTACCTTTCAGCATATTCAGCTGTACTAAGTATCATTTTTTCTTTGTATATACCAGTGGAAAGCAAGGCTGCCAAGACATTCGCGACATTGTGTACATGCATCAATGACAGTAGGCCTCAATAACGTATGGTGACATTGAAAAGGTTTTAATATTAAGTTTCCACTGGATGAATATGTTCTTTCTTACCCTCATTATTCCCTTGTCTGTTTGAGTCCCTAAAGCCGTTGAACGAGGTTATATTAAGCTTGAGTCAACTATTACCTTATGAGGCTTCATTTTTGATGAGATGACTTTCCCGAAATAGTTGTCGTGATACATCGCGTAGTCGAAAAAACCTCCACAGGCATTACGACCATATGGGCGCTTCATTTTTCCTAGCACTCTTGTCATTACATTAATTTTCTGAAACTGTGGCCATCGCTTAATGCCAAAATGAAATCCTGCACCTGCTGACTGGACTCATTGGGGCGATCACTCCTGTACCCTGAACTTAACTTTCTACAGCAGACATTTATGTGGATTTCTTTTTCCTCTGCTCCCAACCATTTGATATCCTTGCTCCTCAGAGATTAACCTTTATTCCCTTGATAAATGCTCTATATTGACATCAAAGGAACGGGGAAAATGGCGCAAGGCCTTCTGGGAAGAGGTCCGGGAGCTTCCTCAAAGAACCCAGGCCCTGGCTCTCCTAAGCGAGAAACCATAATCTGGGCAGAGCGTATGGAACTTACCGCTCGTCTTTGTCTTTTTAATTAAACTTGAGCACAGTTTTGAGGCTATTTGACCTTTCTCAGCCCCCTCTTTGTGAGGATTGCCGTAGGTCATTTCCATGCATATATTACCTCATTTGAGCTCTTCTCTGCTTCTAGTGAGTCCATGATCCGCTTGGATTTACAGATTAGGCAGAGGTGCGGCTGAAGAATATCGGCCACATATTATATCTGCTGTTGGGGGGAAAATATTGAAGATCAAGTATATCATTTTAGTGAGGCCTGACTGAGCATTAGTAAGCGAGAGATTTGTGCTTTTAAAAGACTTTAATAGGTCTGTATGTTCTGTAACTGTCAAGCCTTTTTTTCTTTCTAATTTTCAATTTTAATTTGAAATTCAATGTTCTTTTACAAGAAGCAGCATTGCCTTGCCTGGCACAGCTGTGGTCGGGGATGTGGTGCCACTGCATCCTTGGCTGGCATCTCTTCTCTGCCGGCATGTGAGAGTGTGATAACCAGCCTTGTCGCTTGACACGCCGAGATATGCAAGCCCTCAGAGCTTTGGCAGACACCGATCGGCTTTTGTTTCTGGGTTACGAGCTTGGAAGCCATCCGCCATCTTGGCTCATGACACAGCCATTTGAAAACCTCGCAGCTCATTCTGCAACCTCCTAGAACAATCCCTCCAAAACCAACTCCTCTTTTACCTGTGATAAAGCAACAGACCCAATCCAGCAAACTGGGGAATGGATTCCCTGCCTTGAGAGTAAGGCCGAATAAATAAACTCTACTCTTCTGAAGCATGGTCTTGCATGGCCTGGTAGCTTTTAAACTATTCATAGCGAATTGTACAGAGTAACAAAGACAACCATGTTGTTGAAGGATCAGGCGCAAGCACAAATAAAAGTTATTCTGGCTAGCCCTTTGCCATTAGGTGTAAACTCGATTTGGGCTGCATCACAATCTCATAAAACAGCGTTCTCTTCAAGTGCATGTGTCGTACTCTGTAAATCCGCAAGCTCTTTTTAAAAAATCCCATCTGTTTGGCTCAGAAACACACAGAGGGCTAAAATGGAAGATCTCAGGCTTATTGTTTAAGGTGTTCTCACTCCTTGCATTCACACTTTCTGAGCATCCAATTATTTAGTACAGCTTGGTGGGTCATTGGTCCAAGCAAGTTCCCTCCCTCCAGACCTGTCTGCTATGCTTACACCTTTATTCTGAAGAGCCACTGATGGCATGAGTCATTTTTACTGTGATACAGTAAGTTTGTTGTTTTCAAGAGACCACAATGGTTCTTAGTATCTGACTGGAGCATCAATGGCTGTCTCTTTCACATGCAAGTTTAACAACCGAACAGAACAAAGCACCCCAGCCCCAACCCAAACCTCTGACCTTCTCTGAAATGCTTGCTTTAGGGCTCTGCAATGCCATGTATGTGTTACCCTAACCTAACAAAGCTCACTCTGGAATACATCACCATGTGTGACTGGCAGCTCTACGGACCTGCACAAGGCAGTCAACTCCGCTCACCGAGAGTTACACTGCAGTTTCTGAGTACATGCTTGGCCTCAGACCCTCAGTTGCAGCACCTTAGTAATGAGCCTCTTATGGAGATGAAGAAGGGGGAAGATAACAGAAGATCCTTTCATGGTAGTCTGGGGGTGGTGGGGGTTTAGTGGAAGAACCACCAGATGGTGATTGGTCCATGTCAGCCCCACTTACAGGGGCTTGATTTGGATAGGGAGCACAGTGCAGCGAGCCCCCTGTGCTCAACCCCTGAGCGACTTCTCAATTAGTGTGCTGCCTAGCGGAACTGTGAGACGCTGCTGGATGCTCCTCACCTCAGCCCCTCCGCTCCAAGCACACAGCATCTGCCAAAATATCTCATATGATCACATGGTCAGGCTTATTTTGCTGTGGATGGTACATCAATACACATGCTTCTATCGAGAGCAGCAGACCAAAGCGTAGCCTGACTGAAAAGTGCGGAAGGCACACAATTTTTTCGGTATTGGTAAACACCAATGCATTCGCTGAAGAGCACTGCTTGCGAGACATTAAATGCTTTCTCGTCTCAAAATGTTTATGTTATTCTGGCTATAATCAAAATGCTGTTTCCCCCTATATTTAAGTTGTAAATAAAGTATCTTTCTCTATATGTTAATGGCGTGGTTGAGACCAGTCAGACCTAGTTGCTCAACTGTGCTCGTGTAAAATGAGATGTAAATGCAGCCGTTTTAACGCCCTACTTTATTCATGAGAGAGTCAAAAGAAAGAGAAGAATGCAGATGAGGCACTCAAGTTTGCCCTTGAACTGGACACATCCACAAACAAGTCCATCTCACCAAAAGAATGAACAACTTTATTAAATCATCTGACAAGAGCCCTTGTGTAAATGTGTCGGATACTTCCTGTGCAACTCTGTTTCGACATTTAATGCTCTAGAGATGATGTCCACCTCAATTGACTTGAATGCTCTTATTACAAAGAGAATAGTTTTCTTTCATAATACTTTATTTTTTTCTTTCTTTCCTCTCTTTTCCTCCCTCTCTTCCTTACTTATAATATAATCAATAATACATTCCTAAAATCACTACCAGCCTCTTCACTACATGTAAATCTGAGCTTACACACATAGGATTACTCAACGTGGAAAAGGAGAGGGAGAGGGAAAAGAAAAAAAAAGCAAATAGACATTCAGTGCTGTCACCGCCACATTGATGGCGCTGAATCTGCATGATGATGATACACAGGACAGCTTTTTGAGCAATGTTGCTGGGCACTGTTGCCGTCAGGTGAGACACATGGCCCACAAATCATATAAATTATCCAGATAGAAATTTGATGCCCATTCTCAATGGGAAAGTACCCAAGCAAAAAGTTGCCCCGTGTATCCTCACATCAAGTCTGCATTAGCATTTGTGTCAAAGTCCTGGTGTCTTTGCACTTCACAGGCCCTGTTTTCTCAGCCTAGCTCCTCTGCATTAGCCATGAACATCCTGATCATTCATACACACGGGTTTGTTCCTTTTATGGAGTGTGTTAAACTGTTGTAATGTGATTAGCACTCTAATGCTGTGCATATTGCATGGTAAACGCTATCACGGCTGGTTATTTAAATGCAAAGACAGAGACAGAACAGAACTGCAGAGTCTTGCATGTTTTTTATTGCTGGTGTTGTTGCTGTATTAGCACTTACCAATTAAGTATAAGCAGGGTCACAAGAACTAACATTGTATTCTAAAGTGAGATGATACAAAAAAAAAAAAAACAACAACTGGCAAAAGCATGCTGTCGTAAAATAGCATCTTCGCTGCAATCAAAGTTACTGTGTCATCCCTGCACACTATTCATTCCAGCTATTTGGATTTGATCAGACCCATGGCCTTTGTAAGCTCTCATTTAAAAAAGCAGTCTGCTCTTGGTCTGTTCATTAGAGACCTCTCCATTGTCAGGCTTGGATAGCAAGATCATTTGCACTGATTCGCTTCTCTCTACCACAAATCTGCATAAAAAAGAATCATCACACCGCGGGAAGTGTAGGTGCCGCTGTCCGTAACGCATTACTCTGATACCCATATGTCCCCGGCACAAAGCGACAGAGGGTTTTGATACTGAGAGGAGTGCGTATAATTAATTTGATTTTGAAAACATTGAGGTGGGTGGAGAGAGAGGGGTGCCGGTTAATGTATTGATCAAGAGTTCATTTGGCTTTATCTTCATTCGACTAATTACTTTACTCTGAATAATATCAAGGTGGTTTTCATTTTAACTGCCAGTGGGAATTCCTGAGAGAGAGAGAAAAAAATACATCCAATCTATTTTATCAGTGATTAAAACATTTCAATCATTGGGCCCACAAAAACTCCCCTCAAGCTCAATGTGGGGCGGCATTCAGGATTCTGTTTAATTAAAATCCGACATTAAATATTTCTTAATTATCTTTTTCAGTAAAAGGAAGGAAAGGAAAATTAATCAGGATGGTTTTGAAGACCTTTCCACGGATGAAATCTGCAAATCTAGTGCTACAACAATATGGCGCTGTTGGTTTATCCCTTTCCTACAATCAAAACTCTGCTCTTCTCAGATTTACACATCATTGATTTAAAATCCTTAATTATTCAGTTATAGATTTAGGAACTTTGCTTTGTTACTTCAATTAAATTAAATTTCTCTGACAAGTCAGCTGAATTTTTTGACTCGATACAAAAAGCTATAAAGATCTAAATTGATTGCATTACTTAAAAATATAAATAAACAGAAATTTTAGACATAGCTTGCATCAAATATCCTGCAATTAAACGTATGCACTGATACATGATTTTTTTAGGACTAAATATCATATTATTATATTACCGTATTTATTATAAATGATTTATCTGTTTACATCATTATTTTTTTAAATCCATGTGCCCTCGTAATCTTTAATCAGAATCCCTCTAGCAGTGACATCTATTCTCTTCTCTAATGACGTGTCACTCACATGAGATCACTGCAAAAGCAAACCACAATGATCCAATCAATTCTCGACAAAATCAAGTCCCACCCTACATTTTTTTCTCATTCCAGAAGCTGTTTCACTCCAAACAAAAGAGAGAAAAAGGATCACAACTTCCGTTTTATGCCAACTTTAAATACAACCTTGTGTACTTTTGACAGTGTCCAGTTTCTGGCCACAAACGAATGATTATGATCCTTCAATAAGGCACAAGATGATTTTTCTTTCATCTCAATCTCCCATTCTCACAGTTTCTCGTGTCTTGTGACATTTCAAACAGCGGCTCTAAGCAGGAGGCCTCCATATTATGAACAAATTCTCATCTCGGGAACAGATGGTTTAAGTCTTGCGTCCTCAGGAAATAAATTAACAGATAAAGCTACAGAACAAAGAAATCCACTATCCCCTCTCGCCTCTATTTTGTGTTAAATGAGATGGCGTGGAGATGTTAAAAGCTCTGAAGGCGTCCTGTAATTGCTATGTTGTGCTTGGAAAAAAGCTTTGCCACCATTAACCTCTCCTCAATACAATTCACTTCACATGTCTGGCAATTACGTGGCCAATAATGCTCCATTCTTGCAAATGTGTGTGTTCTTGACTTCCAGTAATTAAATTGGGCTTTTCACATGTAACCTGAAATCGCAGAGAGGTCAAAATGGGCACTTGTAATCACCATTGATCGAATTTGAAGTAGAGGTGCAAATACTTAATCTTCTATTTTTCTTTCATGTTAAATTGTCCTGTTGGGAAGGTCAAGGATATAGCTAAGGGGTCAGGGGTGGGACGGTATTGTTTTCTCCCTCTTTTCAATCTTTGGCAGAATACGAGTTGTGCAAAAATAGAAGAACAGACAACAAACACTTTTTTTTGACAGACCTTGTAACTTCTTAAGAGCAAAACCCGCATCTCTTCTTTGAAAAGTCACTATCTCTCAAGTAGATTATGAATTTTAGTATTGAAAAGTAGCTCATGCTCGAAAAATGACATTCACTAGGTGATGTATGCTTCATGTAGCCATAACTATCCTTCACCAAAGGCCACATTCTGTTGTCAGGCATCTTTCCAACATTTTTCTATAAAGTTAGACCTTTAGAATGATCCATTTAATGTGCCGACACCTACACAATGCCCTAACGCGACAGCTCGACACATTTACTCTGCAATGCCATAAACAACTGTAGGACGCTCTTTCAGGAACCCTTTTCTCGATCAACAAAGCAGCAGAATAAGGTTGTCAGCTCTGGTTTAAAGTGCTAAATACAAAAAGAATTGCCTGAAATTGTCAAGTAAATCAGAGAGGATTGGTTAGCCTGAGATTTGCTACATTAATGATATAAGGGGCAGGGTTGTTTACATTTTTTAGCATGATAATTTAAGACTTGATGAATTTGTCAATTGCAAATTTCGTTGTTGTTGTTTTTTTTTTTTTTTTTTTTTGGGGGGGGGGGGTATCATTCTTCTCGGCTATCGAATGAATAGAACAGGTGCTTGACTTCAGTTATGCCTTCATATAGATTTATTCGTGTCCGATGAGCTTCTGACTGATTCAAGATTTACACCTGTTAGCAAATCCAATTGTGAATGCAGTCTCTGCATCAGCCGCCATTTTGTTTGCATTGCGGAACGTAAAGCTCACAACGCCGGCATTTCCATTTGAGCTAAATGCTTTTGAGATCATTCGCCTGGACACATTATGTTTTTGGATGGTCCCCTCCAGTTGAGATTAGCTTAATTAGCTGTGAAGAGCAATGACTCGTGGGACTGAGCATGTTTGGTGCAGATAATTGCAGGGCTAGCGTGGCACACCCCGGTGCCCAGCTTGCAACTGCAGGTGGGTTGGCACCGAGAAGTGCCTATCAAAGTGCACATCTGGGCCCTGCGGGGGTTGAAAACTTTCATTACACCCCTCTTCAAAATACCCCTCCGAATCCCCGCACACCCCTGCCAGGTTTTCTTGCTGAAAAGCGCTCCAAAGCTTTTGGATGTTTTTTTGCGTGGAGAGGGCATAATTATTTTGGTTTCACTGTGATTTTCACTTGAAAGAGGTTTCGCACCTTTCATCTCGGTTGTTTATTGAATACACAGATGCGTGAAAATATTTGACTGCCATTGTTTTTCAGGAGTCCATTAAAGTCTGCGCTTTATCTCCTGATAAGAACATCTACGTTATTATCTCATAATAGCAGTTTCTCGAGTCAATTCCTCAAGTTGTTGTCTTCTTAGAGGGCTGTTTACAGTAATTACCCTGTTGAGGCAGTAACTTTCGATGTCAGAAAACAATTACCCTTTACTTTCAGAAAGAATTTCTGTGCTCGATCTCACGCCCGGGTTGTAAAAGCTGTCTTCACTGCGCTTTTACCGAGAAGAGAGAGAGAGAGAGAGAGAGGAAGAGAGTGAAGGGCCTAATGAGTGAAGGATGTTCATGTGATGCTCATGAGTTTTAAACACGCACATGGTCTTTCTGGGCAATTATCGTGGGTCTCTGCCTCAGCCTAAGCGAGCTGACAGGTCAGTGGAGAGCTGTTCTATCTGCCCTGCAGTGGAGAGCTAAGAGGCCCATAATTCATCATTAGGATATCAGAGTCCAGGTGCAGATTAGAACTGATTGAGCCAGCAGCCAGCCAAAGTCAGGGCACTCAAGGAGGAAAATCTTATCCCACAGACAATTCCCAGGTCACGCCCGCTGTAATTGAAATAATTTTGCCCCAAGAGTTGTTTAATCTTGGAAAATCATACGTGTAGCCGCTAGATTCAAGAAAGTACACGTCTGATAGCATCTGCCAACTCGTTCCAACTGGTCAGGCATCTTTTCTTTTCAATCCAAATACTATCAAAACCAATACCTTTATTCAATCGAACGTGCGATTTTTGTGATTTCTGAGGATAATATGGGTAATGATAACTATTTACGTTTAAAAATCATAATTAAATTGGTCTAATCTGAAGATTTTCAGGTTCTTTTTTGTTTGTTTGTTTTACCTTTATTATCAATAACTATAGTTAGGGATGTAACGATTCAATCGCAACCATGATCGCAACCGGTTGAAAATCAATAAAAATGTGTTACGGTTCGAATCGCGATACACGTTTTAAACAGCAGGACGTGTTTACTGTATAGCCTACTGTGAAGTTGTGAACCTCACTTTCCAGGCAAAATAGCAGCGAGCACACTGGTGTGAAGCTAGCTCACGCCACGCCAGTTTGTGGCATATTGGTGTACAAACAGTAGACATGGCGACGGCAAGCGTAGATGTTGACTCGTTCAAATCGGAGGTGTGGCGGAATTTTGACTTTCTGTCTGTAGACTCATAATAATCACCTCCGTGAGAAGCACCAGTCACCTATGCAGTAAAAGTGCCCTGCTGTTTAAAACGTGTATCGCAATTCTTTTAACATTTCAACTGACTTGAACGACTCGAACCGACAAATTTTTATCGAATTTAAACCGGTTACAAATGAAAATTATAGTGCACGATCAATCATTTAAAGACCACATGAAATCTAAATGGGTGTTTCAACCTTTTAGTCCATGTAGACCAACTTTCGAGGTTATCTACTGTAAATGCTAGTGGACTTCTAAATGTTGTCAAAATTAATTTATAGCAGAACAAAACTCTAAAATCTCTATTGGGAACATGTGGCAAAACGAGCGATGACTCATCCTGTACTACTAGATTTCTGTCCAATCAAATGCTGTGTAAAACGACCCCTCTCTAGAATGACCCTTCTCCTAAACGCAACTGATTGGACAAGCAAGTAGTTAATCATGACTATGACAAAACTGAAGTCCATTGGCTTTTGAAAAACAGCAACAACAAAAAAGGCCCAAAACATTGATGCAATAGGAAATATCAACATAGGACAGAAAACTGCAATAATTAAGCAATTTTCTAAAGTTATATTATTAAATCAATTGCCCTACTGGTAAGAAGTCACATTTAGCTTATGTAGTGAAATAACTTGAGTATGCTTCTTTTTACTGTCGGGTATGTTTTTCCACATGGACACCAATGATGCGCATACAGTTTATGCTAATAAATAATAAAATCACTATCAAGTTTTTAACTCAGGATCCAAAACACTTACAGTCGATATTTTTACGTGAGGATCAATCATCTCGACAACGTCAGTAACATGAGCATCAATATTTCAAGATTAATCTTAACTTTTTTAACTCGCAGCACTCCAAACATTGACGTTAAAAGTTAGCGCCGGCGCTAACCGCAGACACAGCGCCGCACGGTAGCAGCAAGTGAGCCTGCTGCTCGAGACGCAACAAATCATTTGTCTGTTATTAACCCTGAGCCTGTAATTATGCAGATTGCCATAGATTTTCCCTGGGTGCCGAGAAGTGAGATCCAGGGGTTGCTCTCAGCGTGGCAGGCGGACGCGAGAACGGCCGCGCATTACTGAACTTGCCACATTCATCACTGTGACTGATGGCACAGGCGGCCGGTCCCCGGGTCCCGGTGGTTAATGTAGTGGGTAATTAACTGTCATTTGCCTGGTAATAGGCCGATGATCAATGGTTTGTGAGGAAACAAATTCTAATTCGGCAGCTGATGAATGCACGCTGAGGCCAGAGCGATTGAAGTCGCGGGGGTGGCGGCGGGAGTGAGGAGCAAGATGGAAAGAGGGAGCCACTGTCAGAATTTCAAATGCATCTGGAGGTGGTGGCGTTATCATGCTTTCTCTTTCGCCTGAAAAAAGGTGCAGAAAGGGAAAAGCAGTGCTTTATTTGTTGCCCTTGATGTTCAGAAAATACCCAAACAAATGAAGCGAAAAGAATACAGGCCTGACGTTTAAGATAAACGTTATGCGTTGCTTTGTTCAAAATCCCATTTACTTTTTTTAAATTCAATCTGTACAGGCTCTGGGACCCCCTGCCCAGACTCTGAGCCAGGAACCTTAAATATATATATATATATATATATATATATATATATATATATATATATATATATATTCCATAATATATTTCATTACAAATATTATCTACCGGGTTGAAAGGAATTCGAGCTCTGTTTCAATTCAGGAGCATGGATTTTAATTGAATTGGCCACACCCTACAGGAAGTTGAATTAAATTTGAATTGGCAGGAAGCTGAATTGCCTGAATTAAACACAGGCAATGTATTCATACATACAACTAAATTCAAATTTCTATAGTATTTGTGCAGGTATTCAAAACAGTTAAAACTCGAATTTCAGTGCTGCATCATGTTTGTGCACCACCTTGATTCATATTCGATTCAAATTAAACTGATAATACTAATTCAGTTGTGAATTGATCACAACCCCGATTGCACTGGGTCATTACTTACAGAAGTAATTACTTAATAGTTAGAAATTTCATGAAAAAATAATTATCTTCTCCATGGAGCCCTGGCATAAAGGGGTCCCAAAATGGCATAGTTTGGACCATATTGGTGTGTCTCATTTCTTTGTGTTATCTGAATGACTTGCGTATTAGAGTCCCAGAGGGGTGTCGTTTGATAGAGAGTAATTTACAAGGATTTTGTGGAGCTGGATGAGGATATTGAGGTGACATCGCTCATGCATTTTCCATTGGGGCACTGTCTAATGATTACAGTAAAACTGCACGCTTGAGCCTCGCTGCTGCGACCACTAGGATAAAGCCTTGTGGAATAATTTAATTGGTGTCTGTTTTCCTCTCATCAAATAGGTGCCATTCAACTGTGAAAAGCCGCTGTGCACCTCCAACACCTTTTGTGTCCAATCAGGTAGTACTGATTGCGCATTCTCTTTTAACTTATGAATCGAGAGCCGCTATGAATTTTAATTTCAAGCTGCCTCTTCGGCCTGATAAAATATAAATGCTATTTTGTAAGCATTTATGTCCAAGTGAGTTTGATTTCCTCCATAATACTATTAAAATATTACACAGCCACTGGCCATTGATGGAAAACTGGACTGAGCGATAAACTCAGTTGAACCATGGAACGTTTTCTTCACCCTACAGAACATAAATGGGAAGGCCGCTCTGCATTTGTCTCTGGACAGTCAGTTCCTTCTCTTACAGACTGCATTTAGAGAACATGCACCTCCAAATTCATTACAAGCCAAGCACGCTTAATTTGCCGCCTCCCTTGAGAGCCATTAGCGCCTGTGGTATCAAACTGGCAGACCGGTGAAAGACAAGTGGCAGGTAGGGCTTCATCCATCTTACCGCCCCTCCCCTTTTCCTGTTAGGCTGAGAAACAGAGCTCTCTGAGAGTCTCCTGTACAGAGGGATGGTTACCGTACAGTTCCCTCTTTATCATTTCTCTAGAAGTTATCCACTAGTGGTCGACCAATATCTACAGAGCATATATGTATATTAGATTATTTATCTGTACTGCCATTCAAAAGTTTTATTTTACGAAATTAATACTTTCGTTCCGTAAAGATGTTACAAATAGTATCTACAAATAAATGCTGTTTTTTTTAGTCAGTTATATATTGTTTGCTAATAAACATTATACCACAAATGCTGTAAATAGAGCTGAACTTCAAACATTTTGAATCTACTATTTAATCTGATTCAGTGTTCAGATCCATAAATCTACAAAAACTCTCTTTTCACATGATCTAACTCAATTATAAACTTAAAAATAAAGGAGTATGTGAATGTAGTGAATGTAAATATGAGCCAAGGATACAAATGTCATTTTTAAATCAAGAGAATAGCTAAAATCAGCAGTCAAAAGGAAGGAAGAATCCCCCATTGTATGTCAAGATACTCTCAGCTACTTTCTGATGGATTACAATCCATTTCATTGAAGAAAAAAAACACACAGTTGGTTCTTTAAATAAAAACTCCTATTGATTTCTCTGTGCAGCGCATGTATTACACAGCCAGATTCTCAGGCGAGAGCAGCCGTTTTCACTCAATGCCTGGTGTATTTGCAAAGCACAGACCTCTGTCCTTAAATTCTCAGAGCAAAAAGGCATGACTGTCCTATTCCAGGAAAGGTATTGGTTACTTTAAATTTGCACGAGATGAGACGTTTTGAGCTCACAGCTCGCTAGAGTGGCAAACCCAATACTGGTTTGATTCAACCTGATGACAAAAAGACCTTCAAGCATCATTTTTTCATATGGATATCATCTATCATTCATCAGCTGAAATCCAGCACATGCATTAATGCATCTTTTCTTCCCAGAACATGCATTAAATACATGCGGCATAAACATTTTCTTTCTATGAGCAAGTTGAACAGTGAATCTATCATCCTTTTTCTATTTACGCGCAGATCTGTGATACATTTAATTGCAAGATGGGAGTGGAAAAAATAGTCCTCATCATTTCATCGGTTTCATGCAGAGGCCTTCTGGCTATGCACTTTTTTGGAAAATAGGGGAGACGTGATAACATGAACGTGTCTATATTTAGACAGCTCAAAGTGAAAGACATAATTCCTTTAATTAAATCGGCACCGATCCACAGGACAAAGTCTCGTTTCCTTTCTCCTCTTACCTGGAATGCTATTGGAGATATCCTTCATTGTCTCAAGGTGCGTTCACAGTAGCCCTTAATTTTGTAGGTATTCATGAGAGTACAATCTATCTGCTCAGCTCTTTTATTTGCCTGTGGGAAACATAGTTTCTGAAGGTTAATAAACAACCCTGCATATCCCAGGCCCCAAGATCATTTATCAGATTGCGATCTCTTACAGAGCCGGAGAGTGGCATGCAGTTTTATCATTTTAACAACGACGGCTAAAAGTGCCTGAAGAAGTCCGCCTAATAGGTTATTTTGTTATATGATTTCGTTATCAGATATTTCTTTTCCCCCTACCCCCCTTTACTTGGTCTAGGTCGCAGTAGAGTAACAGCCATGAATCCCTAATGAATCCTCTCCGTAATGTCCCGCGAGCAGGCAGGAAGATAATAGGCTCATCTCTGGGCAGCCGCTCTGTGGCGTTAACCTCACCCGGCCTGGCCGTCTTCATGATGGTCACATCACACTCCGCTTTTGTGCTTTTATCCATTGAGCGGTCTTTTTCAAGCCAAAATATAAAGGAGGCGTCATCGGAAATGGGAAATTTGGAGTAGAACCTATCGGTATCGATACAGTTTTCCATTTCTATTTACAAGCTCTTTATTCAGCTCGATTCGCTTTGAACATTTCAGCGATAATGTCAGTTTTGCGTTCATATGAAATGAATTTCGTGTATTCAAATGAAATACGTTTTTCAGCTAATGCTGAGAATTACAAAGTGAACATGCTACTGTGGTGACAAAAATATATTAATTTAAAAATTGTACAGCAAAAAGTTGCAGATGTATTAATCAACACAAACACTTCTTGGTGGATACCAAGGCTACGTTCACACCGTCATTTTGGGGGATTAACAACCGCATTTACGAAATATCCAGTTCACACAGCAAATAATACAGTAGTGTCTCTATAAACGTGCAACGGGAGTCAAGCCCCGATTCTCTGACCAGGACCACAGCGACAGTGACCAGTAATATTAAAGATCGCAATGTCCATAAAACTGAAAAATCCTATAACTTTTGGCACAACAAGACTCCAGTCGAGTTCATCTGTCAAATCTTTATTAACCGACAGCAGCGTTTATATCTGGGTCAAGAGCGCAACATTTCACAAACCACATATGAAAACCCGCAACACACGGTAGACACACGTTTGTGCAGTACAGAGACATACTCTCGCACAGTATGATGTGACAACAAGTTGTCCGGTTCCATTCACACAGAGGTTCTGACAAGGAACCCAATTGATACCAAGTTCAAATGTCTTGTGTGAACACTAATAATTTGTAAAAGTATTATATAAACTCCTATGAAAGAATAATAGGTTTGTTCTTTTGGATGATTCATTAAAGAGTTTGACATTTACATTTATCCATTTGCCAGACGCTTTTATTCAAAGCGATTTTCACTGCATTTTTACACATTCTTATCAGTTTTTGCTTTCCCTGGGAATCGAATCTTGGTGTTGCAAGCACCAACGCTCTACTGTTTGAGTCACAGGAAAGCTATAGTTTGAGTCATTTGTTTGCGAATGGCTGCTTTTATGTTTTTGATTCAATAAAAAAAATCAGTTCATATGAGTCATTTGTTTATGACTCCAACTGCAGTCTGTATGCTTTTAAATAACTAAAATCAACCGAGTGATTTGTTTATAAATCACTCCTTGAACATTGATATGGTTGATCAAATGATTCTGACCCTCAAACTTTACATATTTTTTCAATCTGTCAGGTTGTTCGGTGTGACAGGGAACTGTGCGGCTTGCAGTAAACTCATCCCAGCATTTGAGATGGTCATGAGAGCCAAGGAGAACGTCTATCACCTGGACTGCTTTGCCTGTCAGCTGTGCAACCAGAGGTTAGTTAATTCATATTCAGTTTTCTTTACCATTTCACAGTACTTAAATGTATGTATCTCTGCGTATGTTTTAAGCCCCTTAAAACTCAAAGGTTGTCTTGAATCCAAAGCATCTTGCAGTACATTAACTACAAGGACGGTCCTGCTTAACCCCACTATCGTGTCTTGCTCAAGGGCACAATGGCGATAGGGAATCCCAGCAACTCTCTGGTTCATGAATCAAGACCACTGGGGTTTGAAAAATGACCTTCGGATTAAAGCCCACAACCCTACCACCGAAAGATGGTTTGGGTAGATGTTTTCTTATCCAAATTACATCAATATGTTTACAACAGGTACCGTCTCCCTAGAGCAAGAAGTACATTGCTCAAGGGCAAAACAGTGATATATAGACAAAAACTCTCCAGCCCATGAAACACCCTTCAGGGGTCTGAACTGGCAACCTTCAGATTGCTAGCACAGTTGTATTGACATACTGAACCCTTTCAGGTGAAATCTCTAGCGATTTTGAACAACAACCTCTGAACCACAAGCCCATTTTTGTAACTACCACCCTACCACAAAAAAAAAATCGCATAGACACTTTTGTATCCAAAAGTGGCTTGTAGTACACATCTCTTCATGCTTTGCTCAAGGGTAGTGATGATCAAGAACAAAATAATAAAATCAGCTCTTCTGGGGTTTGCACTAATGACTTTAGATAGTTTGGATGGTTTAACCGCTGAACTACAACCACAGCTGATCATTTTAAGCTCAAAAAGAAAGAGGTTACCTCATGTAAAAATGAATTAGGCCTTTATCTGAACTACTTTAAGGCTTTTCTACTACATTTAATTTTATTGCATGTATAGTTAATCTTGTATATTTCCTTGAATATACCCATCATGTTTTTACAGTAATTTTCCTATGGATGTAAAAACAAGAATAATTTTAAATTCTCGTATTATTTCAAAATAAATTGCCTGCTGCTGTGGTTCAACATCAAAAACAGACAGCAATACAACACTTAAATATTCTGTGGGCTGCAGTTTTCTTCATTACTTTGGGCAAATTGTGTTGTTTGTCTTCATTCGCTCGAAGAAGAAGAGGCCATTTGTCTTAGAATGTGGTCAAATAAAGAAAAAAAAAACTCATGCATGGGCTGTTCATTAGATACCTGCTTCATACAAACACACAGGTGCCAGAGAGAAGTACACACAAGTGGAGGCCAATTGCAGGATCCGGTTACGCTCAATTAACACCGGGTTATTGTCTTGCCACTTCAGTTGACTGCACGAACCACGCTCACCTAATCTAAGAAGTCAGCTAATCTTCATCAGCAGAGCCACAGACAGGTCCACCCGCTTGCCTGGCATTACAGCCCATTTAGAGCCAGGCAAATCTTTCTTTTTACATTAGGCCAGCCGATCAACTGTTTAATAAAATCTGTGTCAGTCTGCTTTGCACGCTGTGACGAGGCCTCTGTGCATCTTTCGTTCGCCCATCACAATTTCACTGGCGCTCACCACGAGATTTATCGCATGGAGCTGGTGCTAATTTCCCTTATTTCAGACCGGAACTTGAATTTCCTGACAGTTTATTCACGCTATTGGATGTTTTGCTGGAGAGATGGATGTAGCCCACATAGGTGTCCTTCACAACAAACTCACATTCAAGTACGTTAAAAAAATATTTGGATACTTAATCCATGCTTAAAAATGTATTGCATTACACACAAAATATTTAATCAAATCCAGTTTATTCCGTTGTAAGTTTGGGGTCAGTATGATAAAAATATAAAAAAAAAATATATTAATATTTTTTTATTCTGCAAGGGCGCATTAAAGTGACAGCACTTACATTTCTAATGTCACAGAAGTTTTCTGTATCAAAAATGATGTACTTTTTAAGCACAATTGTTATCAACAGAAAAATTACATTTATATGTTTAAATGCATATACATACATTTAAATAGAAAACTTAATTATAAATTCAATATTACTGTAATTGTGATCAAATTAGAGATAGAGATTTGAACAGAACTGATTTTGAAACCAAGTTATTTACCCATTTGTTTTCTTGTACATTGAAATTCAAATGTGCAGCTTAAATGTTCAAAAGTGTGTTTTGCCCACTATACAAACCACTTAAACTACTTTTTATCCTGACCAAACACAAGAATTTAATTTACACCGATCAGAAAGAAGTACCTGCATCGGATCTACAGTCTGAGAGCACCGCATCAACAGTCTGATATGCAAATACCCCCCATTTGACCGAGAGAAAATTCATTTGTCAACAAGCTGACGAGACATTATCTCCACAGACACCCGCCACCCGACACGTCTCAGACACTTTGTTGTTCTGTCAGTGCCTTTCGAGAAAGCCTCGCAAATTTTGATGGACTCCTCCAAAAGAGAAAAGGACGGCAGGGCTTTTCATGACGCGTCCGTCATTGTGACAGCTCGGCACATTACCCGAGTGCAGGCTCAGTCCAGTGATGCTCTTTGATAAACATCAACACAAACAGCCAGACATTGATGGAAGGAGATCTTTTAGAGAATCGCACGGCACATTATTGTTTTGACTTGCCAATTGGGCCTGATTTCAATTTTCCCATTGGTTTTGTTCTATGCACTTAGTGCTCGAATGAAAATGATGAATACATCAGAGGTAAAAGTACTAATTTTCATAGTTCAAGGAAATCAGAAAGAGTTTTATGGCCCTAATATTTTTGTCCAATTAAATCCTCTCTAGCATGAGAATGCCTCCCCCCCCCCCCTTTCTTTAAATAGGGGGGTTTGTTTTGTCGATTGCCTTGCATTTCATCTTTTCCATCTATCCCCTTTCTGTCTACTTTCATATACATCCCACCCTGCTCTCTTCCTTCTCATTTTCCCTCCTCAAACAATATTAAAGAGGCCATGGCCTTTAAAAGAGCCATCTAATCCATCTTACAAAATGCTCTCTTCGCCATCAGTGACGTGGGACAGGCATTCTGATGCTGAGAGCAGGCTAACGGGTCAGTAGAGGTCACGCCGTATAATTATGCTTCTCCATGAGGGTAAGAAATGTCCCGACATTAGCGTTTGATGCTTAAATGATTACAATCAAGCTTTTAATACAGCTGGGCCACCCCTCCTTTTCCCCACTCACATCAGCAAGGCCATCATCTCCTACAGAGTTGTTTCATTAGTCAGGCCACACAAAAGCACCATTAAATACTGCCCGTGATTAGCTTGATTTCCACAAAGAGAGTGCTGAAATATGTCTGGCTCACATATAGCACCTCTGAAAACCAGAAACTTCCACATAATATTGTAATGAATCTTTTAAGTGAACGAGTTATTCTTCTTCACTCCCATGCACATCTCGTATTGTCTGTTCAAATCTCTCTCTTTTTAAGCATTTAATTGGCCTTTATTTGCCTTCAAATACTAATTAAAGGTGCAGTGTGTATTTTTTAGCGACATCTAGCGGTTCGGTTGCGAGTTGCACTAAGGGCTCAGCCCACTGCTCACCCCTCCCTTTCGAAGAAGCAATGGTGGATAAAACGGTACAGTTTTATCTGTACCGGTGGATAGTTGGTGATTCCTGTAACATACTGCTTTACGGTCAGTGACGAGAACTAATCAGCTGTCTCACGAACGTAACCAGTACATTTATCCCCACATAACACAGTGAGGAGATCTAAGGTACATGAAACAATTCAACTACATGTTTTACACTACTGACAAGGGAAAACTCACTACTCACGGTGTGTATTGCTAGCTTCTAGCTTTCTGCTGCTTCTCTTTCAAGGAAGTTTGTTCGCTGAAGGCTACCGTAGAAACATGACGTCACAATATGTCGACCTTCATAGAAGGGGGTGCCCACGGTTATGTAGATATAAATGTCTCATTCTAAGGTAATAAAAACCTTACGGTTTATAAAATAAGTTCTTTATACACCACTGATAACATCGTTATGGATGTCATATTGAATTTCTGTTATTAGATACTCAATTTTTACACATTGCACCTTTAAAACACACAAAAAAATTTGATTCTGATTGTGATTCATCACTTGAATCATTACGCCCCCCCTTCACTGAACAAGTCAGTGTTTTGAGTCTGAAAGAGAGTAGTTTATGAAAGACCTAAAGGATTGATTTATGTAGCCTATTGCTGTAATTTTTTATAATTTCATGCCAATTTTTAAAAAGTAAATAAAATATAGTCTGATCTTGTCTGGTCGTTCAAAACACAAAAGATATGTGCCACCTGCAGATTAACCTGGCCACTGAATTAATTCAATGAAGCCACCCATCAAACAGCATTTATATTTAGCTTTAATGTATTTTAATGTCATTTTTAGTAGTTTTAGTACTTCAACCTTTCAACGTCAACAACTTTGTTTTTCCACCTGATTATATTTTGGAATGGAATTAACAAAATGGTTTTAGTTTTTTTTTAGTTACAGTTTTAGTTAACAATAACAACACTTCCAATCACTGACTGAACTGTACGTTCCAGACTTTTATGGGATCACGGAGGACATCAGTCATGCTCCGCGTCATCCATAGAGTATGCCATCATCCCATGCAGTCGGACTTAGTCCGGCATGATTATTCATGGGTAGGATATGAATCTGCTCACCTGGCTTGAGGATATATCCTCAGCTTGGTTAACAGGGATCGGGGCGACAGTCACAGCAGTGAGCGCGAACGCAGTGTGTTTGTGTGGTTTCGAGACTCTAGCCGGCCGTTAGCCACAGATCAGCCCTGAAGGGACAGCTAATCGATGAGCCTGTCGTCCGCTCAGACCTCATCAGCCAACCTCAGGAGTCCCAGTTCCCGGTGATGAGCCTGGGCCGCGGCGATCCGAGGCCCCACGGGATTGGGAGAAGGCCGAGGCCTGGGCAGCAGGGCAGGGAGGTCACTGGCATGGGTCACCGTCCTTGACGGAAAGTCTGAAAAGCCTGAGCCAAATTGGGCTGCACGTGCTCTGGGACTGCGGTAACTAAACGACGGCACAGACAACAGTCTCATCCCCTCAGAGACATCTGCAAACCTCAGTTCTTGCCATCAGTCGTTAGAAGAAACCACGCGGTTGCATTGCAGACACTGCGGCAAATCCACTCCATTCTGTCGGATAATGTCTTGTTCACATCCAATGACGTAGACGTTCTTTTTCTCCATCTATAGACCTCCCTCCGTGATTCATTTCCTCTCTCTTTTCCCTCACTCTTTCAAGTCCTCTCTCCTCCACTCAGCTCCAGCATGTTATTTCACAGAAGAGGAATGTTACTACTCTAGTTAACACAGACCTCAGAGGCAAATAGCTGACGAAGCCATACATCATTAAGTCCACTGCCTTGGAAGCCATCTTTTCTTTAACAAGATGGGTCTCAATAGACATATTCATCATTACTGTCACACCTGAGGAAAAGAAGAGAGGCGGAGGGAGGGAATGATGTAGAAATGAAGGAAAGAGAATATATACGGGAAAGATGGGGAGAATGTAAAGATGCTGTTGATAAAAAAAACTAACTAGCTCTGTCAATCAATTGAAATGTTATTAATTTATTTGATTTAGTTCATCAAATCAAATTGCACTTAGTTGCAAATATAAATATTTAACAACTTTCTTTTAATAATCATTTATTTTCTTAATGTTAACAGTAACAACTTATTCAATTATAAAGAATAATCGGTTTATGAAAATCATTATTATAACAGACAAAAACATCTAGTCATTTTTCAGTCTAGTTTTTCAATCTGATGCAAAATTAAAGGGCCATTCACAATATTTTTTGTATATGTTTTATTTGCTCACTATATTTTATGTGAGGATCTACAAAATTACAAAATATGGGATGCAAAATTTACTCAAAATTTAAGGTGGTTCTGATGGTAGGGGGAAAGAGCGCACTTTACAGCAAGGTTAAATTCGTTAACATTAGTTAATGCATTAGTTATCATGAACTAACAACAAATAATATTTTTACAGCATTTTTTATTGCCGGTTAATGTCAAATTCATGTTCATTCACTTGAAATGTCGAAAATGTACATGCAGAATTCAACCAATTGTAATAAATCCAGTAGAATTATATTTCATTGTTAGTTCATGATCCTTAATGATTTGTTTGCCTATAAATAAAGCTACAAATTTGAATGTTATCATAAAGGATTGGCACATTTAACCAAAAATGATTTAAAATAATATCTTAAAATGCATAATTTACATATGGGTCAGGGGGAGGTAACTGTGTTCATGCTTTCATCATGTTATTTTTTTTTATAATTAATTCACGCTTAATTAATGCGTTAAAATGACAGCCTTAGAAAACACATAAAAAGCCCCCATTTGCGGTCATACCTGAGCAAACACTATATCAAATGCATTTACTTTTTTCTCCTCCACTTGATGGGAAATACTAAAAAGCAATTAAAGCAATCTGAAGTTGAACTCATCTGGGAGGAGAGATTGAAAGGGGAGGGCGAGGGGGGCGCATCAAGCTAAGGGTAATGTAGGTGCTCGGAAACATGTGGCGATCGGTAATGACTGCACGAGTAGAAAAACGGAGGGCAGCACAAGGGCATTTATTACCGCTACCTCTGATGGGCTGACTGCAATATCCTCGTCATAATTGGCACACAGATGTCACAAACGCTGTTGACATTTCACCAAGCAGAAACAATTTGGCGCCGCGAAACGGGGCGGCGACGAGGCTAAGAGGGAACAGAAAACACAAGCTGTAAATAAACACAGAGAGATCCTATTAGTCGAGAAAGCGAGAGAAAGAACGAGCGAGATGGAGGTGCTCAGAAGAGGAGGTGGAGAGGGCCAGGATGTCAGAGAAGACAGACACTAATGGATTCCTGGCAAGAATGTGTCATTTAAACAGGACGTTTTTATTGGAGTGAATGACACCATTACATTAAGCACACCTCTGCTTTGTGTTAATCACCGTGTCAACAAGCACGATTAATGGATATTACTTGTTGATACTTGGTCCAAACTAATGGCTGCACCTTCCTGCTTGACACTGCCATGCATAACGAATAAAAAAAGTTTTCCGGAGCGCATGCAAGGGAGGGAGGGAGCCGTTTACAAAGTATCCTGGCGCTCGCTCATTATATTCAACAATGGCGGAAAGGGTAATGGCTCTCAGATCTGGTTCTGACCCCTTCTGAGGATGTTTAAAGGAATATTGCGGGTTCAACACAAGTTAAGAGCCTCGCTTGTGACACAATTCTGATCCTTAAATGTTAAAAGTTTTAATGGTATAGCCAAAACATATAAACAGTTATTTTAGTGTGAAAAAAAATGCTACTAAGCAGCAACATTCGTGGTTTTCACCACACTAATAAAGAAATTGGTTTCCCCCTCGCTCCAAAAGTATGGTGCTGTGCTGCATCTCGCCATGTTTACCTCTCAGTGTTGTGTACTCGAGACTCGGACTCGGTCTCGAGACCGTATTTTAATGGTCTCGGTTTTGTCATGGACTCTAACATATTAGGACTCGGACTTATTCCGGACTGAGTCCACTCGAGTCCCATTCAACATGTCATGATTATCACTGAATGTTAATATTTCTTTAAATTGTTTGACTGAAATGTCCAATGACTGCTGACTTTCTTGTGAGCAACTGCGCATGACTTGAGACTATAACGTTCACGGCACGCAAATGCAGCAGAACCCAGGTCAGCAACTATGTATCGAAAATTTCTGCCTTATCATCCATAATTCAGTTTGCATATAAGAGCCACACAGAATCTTACTGATTGTAATAATTGTAAGTTATAAGTATAAAAAAAATTACCTTTACACCACTATGTGGCCTTTTTACCATTACAGTGTACATGATACCATGGTATATTTGGTTTACTGTTTGAGTATGGTGCCAATTTTATTGTTACCACTAAATATTTTACATATTCTTGAAGATATCTTTAAGTCTGGTTTGAGACCCAACCTTAGGTTATCCAACCTCTCTGGTCTTGACTCGGACTCAACGCTCTACGGTCTCGGTCTCAACTCAGACTCGACCCCTTTGGTCTTGGTCTTGACTCGGACTCGACCCTCTATGGTCTCGTTCTCGACTCAGATTCGACCCTCTATGGTCTCGTTCTCGACTCAGATTCGACCCTCTATGGTCTCGGCCTCGACTCGGACCCGCCCCTTTTTGGTCGCGGTCTCAACTCAGATTCGACCCTCTATGGTCTCGGTCTCGACTCGGACTCGACCGTCTTTGGTCTCGGTCTCGACTCGGACTCGACCGTCTTTGGTCTCGGTCTCGACTCGGACTCGACCCTCTTTGGTCTCGGTCTCGACTCAGACTCGACCCTCTATGGTCTCGGTCTCGACTCAGACTCGACCCTCTATGGTCTCGGTCTCGACTCGGACTCGACCCTCTTTGGTCTCGGTCTCGACTCAGACTCGACCCTCTATGGTCTCGGTCTCGACTCAGACTCGACCCTCTATGGTCTCGGTCTCGACTCGGACCTCTTTGGTCTCGGTCTCGACTCAGACTCGACCCTCTATGGTCTCGGTCTCGACTCGGACCTCTTTGGTCTCGGTCTCGACTCAGACTCGACCCTCTATGGTCTCGGTCTCGACTCGGACCTCTTTGGTCTCGGTCTCGACTCAGACTCGACCCTCTATGGTCTCGGTCTCGACTACAACACTGTTACCTCTACTTTTTGTTTACTTCCGGTATACAATGGTATTACTGCCATACACGACTGGGTTATTGCTAATATTCCGGTTTTGATTATGAATCAGAGCTTGCAGATTGCAGTTTGTAAGAAATGGGTGGGGTTTATGCAAACAAATTGCTAGAAGAATTCTCTATGACTTTTTCAGTCATAACACTGAAAAAAATACGAGGTCAAAGCTAATTTTAATAAATTAATCATGCACAATAAGATCAATAATATCCATTTAGAAAATTGATTTTACATTTCATGCCGACTTGAAATGAACCTCTCTTACAATTCCTTTAAGACAGCGTCTAATGTCCACCTAACGTTGCATTCCCAAAGCAAACTTTTAATCATTAAAATGGTACCAGAAGACACTCAAAGCGCATTGTATTCCTCCTCGTTCACAGGCAGGAGGGTTCTGTAGGCAACGCTGGCCAGACACGAGCATTCGTTGGCACTCCGACCTTGTCGAACTCTCGCTGTGAGCAAGATAAGCGGCCCTCAGGACGGCTAAACACACAGAGCTACTCGCTCTCGCTCTCGTTCCCTCTGCCGCCTTCTTTGTCTCTCTCTTCTGCCTGACCAACATAATCTTCTTTCCAAAAGGTCAAGTGAGACAGCGGCCCGTCAGGCAGTGCTAAAGCCTGCGCTCCGTCTTTGGGGTATATTTATGAAACAGCTGCAGGTAGAGAAGATGCTAGGTGCACTCTGGAGATACTCTTTCCAGACCAGCTGATGTGTCCGCAGGATAACGTACGCTAATATTTGAGGGGGCGGAATGCGGCTCTGTGGGGAAGCCTGCAACTTTTGCTAGTAATGAGTCCTTCTGCGTCCCTTTCGAGTTACGTAAACACCATGTTTCTGTTTCTCGCCTGCATGCAGGTTCTGCGTCGGAGACAAGTTCTTCCTGAAGAACAACATGATCCTGTGCCAGACAGACTACGAAGAAGGACTGATGAAGGAGGGTTATGCGCCGCAGGTCCGCTGACCATCCCCACTACCCCACCGTTTGCAGTTGGGGAATGAGTTGAGAGAGGACCTGAAGGGGACATGCAATCAGACACAAAAGCACTAGTGTCCTCTCCAGCCCATGACCCCATCACATTGTATATACGAAGAGCCCAAATAAGGGATGGTGTACTGTACAGATTAGCCATAGAGACATTTTTTTGTAAGGGGGAGAACATTTGAAGACGAACCAAGACTCTGGTTCCGTTAAAATGACGCTGCCTGGCGGCTCAAAGTCTCAATGGCCCGAGTTTGAGAACACAAACATACAATCCACTGCAAGACATCTGTCCAAAACACAATGATGCCATTTTAATTGCTTTACAGGGTGAAGACCACATAGTTTAAAAATATATTTAAAAAAATCAGTATTTATTGGCGAACAAGTTTGCGAGAAGAAAAGGGGCCATGTCAACATAATTACTCAGGTTGAATGAGTTTCCTCACTGTCCTTTCGATTACAATTTATTTTTCGTTTACATTGCGTCTTAACCAGCGACAAGATATTTGGAATAAACGCAATCAGCCAATCAGAAGAAATGTGTACATGTCCGGGAACCAATGAGGTTTCACAGTGCTAGCGAGCACAAATGGCACAGATATAAACTAAATGTCCTGGCTGCTTAGGACAACTTGGCGAAAGATTCACAAAAATCGCACCTGGTTAAAACATGGTGTTTGCATTTACTACCAATGGGCTTCGACATCTTCAACATCAAGTGACGTGATTTCATTAGAGACATTTTGAAGAAGAAAAAAAAAATCACCCTCTTTTATACCTCAAAATGCGAACACTAGGAACATTTGGGTTTGGCACATATGTAATGTGGTTTGGTGGGTTGGGAAACGATGGGTTTGTTACTGTCTTCACTGTATTTATTTAATAGGCTTTTCATCATTGCGCGTAATTCAAGGCTCTGTCCATTGACATGTTTATACTTGAACTGAAAGACTCCTCCAGACATGACGAACGTCACATCGTATTTTTTTGTGCGGCCCATCAGCTGACATAATCCTCTTTAAACATAATCAGGTCGCATAAACTAGGAGCACGTGAATACCTGGTCGGAGGATGTTTGTTTGTTTACTATCGATTCAAGGCGACACTCAAGCGCAAATCACTACTGAAGCCTACAATGTTGATAATCTTTTTATAGGCTATGATTACCTTCTGAAAACGAGGGCATAGTCTAGAGAAAATATGAGGACAAACTTAATTTGTATATGGTGGTTGTACATATTTTAAAAAAAAAAATCCTTTTTGCTTGCTATTGTATATGGATTTTCTTTTTATGTGTTATTCAGCATGAGATGTTTATTTTTAGGACGTGTACATACTGTACTGTAATCATTTTAAGCACAAATGTAATACAGTTTTATTGTGTTAGCACTGTGTGGTGGCTTTCTTTGAGTCTTTTGTTTTTTTTCACAAAAAGCATTTGGCACTTTCCACAAATGGTACAAAATAGAAACTGAAGGGCTTAAGTAACGATTTTTTTTTTGGTTTGTTTTTGGCAAATTTTTAATTAAAATATTTAATTACATTTAAAAAATATGCAGTACATATTTTATTAAAAGTACTTAAAGACAAATATTTGTTTGATTTTTATTTATATAACTTGTATAATCAGATTGAACGGTTAAACTGATGGAACATACTCCCCATATTAATGGTTTACCAAACATATCAAGTTCTCTCACAACAAAAGTGCATGGGATTTGTGCCATTAAAAATGTCATGGTACACCAAAACCTATGAAAAAAGATTTTTAGAGGATGCCATCTCTCTTTTTCAATGGGCCAGTTTGCATACACTGTCATTTCTAAGACGGAGTGTTTACTGAAGCAATTTGGGTTAAGTGCCTCTCTCAAGGGCACAACTGTAGATGCCGAGCAGCCAGTGGTGAACCTTCAGGTCTCTACTCCAATTAGCCTATCCACCAGACCATGCTACACTTCCGGTTTTGTGATTGATCATAAGTGCAATTTGTCATTTTGTCATCCATTTAGTTGTCATTGCCCCTCAAAAATGCTCCTTTCCTCCCCTTTAGTCTGAGGAAAGGAAAAGAGGACGAGTGAGAAGGAAATGGATCCACCAGTCCAGCTAAAAACAGCTGTGTGTTTAACAGCGACGTTTAAAGGTAATGACTAATGTCAAAATTAACCTTTACCTTGGTGATTAAGGCCCTAAAACAAGCGGCGGCTCTTGAGGGGGTTCATTTAAAGGTGTTGTGAACAAACAAGTTTTGTTTGTTCAAAATTAACAAAGTTTAAATAATGAGTCAAATACTGTACACCAATCCTTCCAAAACATGTTTTTGTCTTAATATTACGGTTAGTCCATTATAAGTGTTCATATTTTAGACAGAGCGGGATGCTTTTGGCGCAAAAATGCGTACGTAACTCGCCTGTGTGTCTCGTCATATCCGTAAACAGAGAAAAGTTACTCCAGCTTACTTTGAAGCATGCGGGAGTGGCATAGTTTAGTTGTCACGAAGAGTTAGAATGATTGACATGGGCCGCGTTATATATCTCGAACCTCCGGGGAATCGCCTGTTTAAAAAAAAACGGCAAACAGTGGAGCTTCAGCTTGCAAAAAGAGTGACAGAACTTGTAATAAAATAAGAATCAACATCGGCTTGACTTTTTTGGAGATGGCGAGAACTGGGGGATTTGAAGTGTGCAACATGTGGGCAACTATAGTCACCTTAAGATCATTTCCATTTAAACTTGTAATATATCTATCTTAAGCCTAGTGGAGAATGTTTAAGGAGCAGTAGGATAATATTCATCCGGCCGAAGCACAACCAGATTTTTTTTTTTTTTAGAGGGACAAAATTACATAGTGTGCCTTTAAGCAATGTAAAAAGTAAGAGGACTGTTGTTCTAAATATCATGATGAATATTGTGCTGAGATTACAAAAAAACGCACAGCTTCAAGTATGATATTGCTTTGAGACATTAAGCTACTTTATAAAACAGTTGCCTGAGACATAAGTTATACATATCAATGGTCTTTGTACACAAACATCAGTATAGTGTATTCCAGGGAGTCGTGTAACAAACTAGCAATCTCGTCTGCCTATAAACCAATGCAATTGTACGAGTAAGGCCTGCACTCGAGCCATTTAAAAGCTTCTGTAGTTTGCTTTGCAAGCAAAGCCAGAATATTGCTTGAAGATCCTCTTCACTGTACAATTCAAAACACTGAGATTAAAGTTCTCGCTCTAATTAAGGAGGCTGTTTAAAGTAGCCCTGTGAAGTTTGACAACAGCGGCACTCGCATCACATTACAGCCTATAATAAGCAGACCAATTAAACTAATTGAATTTCTTTAGCCTGAAACACAGAGGGAAAAATGTCTTTGATTAGACTCAAGCTGTTAAGTCCTTCCATAAAAGCAGAGACGGCTCTGAAACCTCACTAGATAACAATCCAGTCTAAAGGAACTAGGGGATCTACTTCGCTAATTTACGGTAATTGTCTCATATGGTGAAGTGTTTGAAGGAAGATACGATGAAACCCTTCTATTAGCGGTAACACTGTGGTCATTCCTGACTTTACAGTCATAGTATTTCTCTGTCTGAACTCCTCGCCTTGCAGTGCTGTACTTCTTTATGTAAATATGGCTGCTTTTATCACATCCTAATACTCTGAGAGACTCGGGAAGACTCTGAAAGCATTGAGGGAGACGGCACAAACTGTCTCATTTAATATACTGTTATTGTTTTATCAAGGCTATTCACAGGGGCATTTGTTTAAGACCTGTGCTCCACAAAAGAATCAAATGTGTGTGTAGCAGGGAAACATCTCGCCCTCAAACAGAAAGCAGAGTAAAGCAAATCGAATGCAAGATTCTTTCGTAAAATAGTCATTTGGGGCATTTAGAAAGAGAATTATCTGCCAGGGCACGTATCGTTAGCGGCTCCCCCCTCCACACCGCAGCTGACCGTCAGAGTCTGAGCGGCCGTTCTGCTCATACGACTCTTCTCGTTTGGCAAACGGCTCCAGGGGCGAAAATAATGATCTGCGGAGACATGCCAATGCTATCTGGACCAGATAACGCTGTCTTAATGACTCCTTATCCTTCGGCCTCTTCGCAGAGATGGGTGCCACAGCAAATATATTCCCGTCATTGGGTCATTAGCTCTTTATTGCGCCGATAATGGACTTAAGAATTTTTGGTCCAATTCGAGTGTACGCTACCCAGTGGAAAACAGCCCTCAGATAGATTAGCCAACGGCTAGCGGGGAAGCTCAACGAGCGCTTTTCCCATTCCTGATTAGCGGATCATTAGCTGGTATTGGCGAAACACAATGACAGTTACTTCCTTTAAAACAAAAACCTGATAAAGACATTGTAATGGAGTCTGGATAATGGTAATCACACTTCCCTGAATCACACTTTGCATTTTCAAATCTGGCTTTCCTAGTCTCTTTGTTCAGACAAGCTGAAAAAAACTGAGTTTAGCTTGGCACATCCAGCTCAAATCCGTTTTTAGGTTAGCGCTCTGAAGAGGAAAAACTCACACAAAACCCAAATCCATTCATTCTATTGCCGTCTGAAACTGTTAATACACAATGTGGAAAGCATAAAAGAAAAAAAATGAAAAAAGAAATGTGTTGTCTTGTTTTGAAGTATTGATATTTGTAACAACAAACTAAAATAAATCACCTTGCTGTAAAAAAACAAAACATTATTTTTACGGTAAAAAAACGGCAACTGTGGTTGCCAGAACTTTACCGTTAAAAATACGGTAGGAACGTAAATGGTTTTACAGGCTCAACTTAAAATTTACAGTATAAACCATATTTTATTTTCTGAAATCTGTTAATATACCAAACTTTTGAAAAATAAATTGATTTTGGTTTTGTACCATTGTAATACACTGACAACCATCAATCATCACAGTAGTGATGAGAGTTACATGAGCAATCAAAGCTCATCAAAAGTTTAAACATTAGACACCATCATGGTAAATTAAAATTTAAAAATGTGTGAAATTACGTGAAATTAAAAAATGCAATAAACATTAATTGAACAACATTAAATGTAACAAAAAACCCCAATGTACATAACTGATTAAAAAAACAAGAAAATTATGAGGAAACATAGTTATTTCAACAAAAATACATCAAATGGGAAGTGTGACCCAGGGGATTGTGGGAAAGTCAATTTATGGTTTTTCACTGTTAATTATACAAGTTGTTCTTTTTCCCTTTCAAAAATTGTAAATTTAACGGAATTTTAAAGTAAAATTACATCACAGTTATTTACCGTATATAGTACGGAAACTTTCTGTTAACCAATTAACAGTTTTGCACTGTAGCATTTTACCGGTAAAATTGCGATTATTTGTTTTTGACAGACTTCATTAGAAAATGAAGGAAACAGTGGTATGGCAGGGCTAAAAATATCATTTTATAGGCCAAATGTTTCCGTGACAATTTACGACATCCAAAAACTCATTTTAAAACCCAGAGTAGTGTATAAAACAACTTATCTTACTTGTCTTATGTGGATTAGTCAGGAATGAGCCAGAAAATATATACTTAGCTATTCAATGCTAAAAGCTAATTTCTCACACTTAAGCCTGGTTTTTGAAAAACTACCCCATAAAGAACCAAGACAAACCATTATTAAATCCATGTTTGACGCATCAAACATTTCTAATCGTTTTCTGTTAACCTGTACAAGCAAACACATCCAAATGTCCTAACAAACTCATTTTTCATAACTCTTTTCTTAGGGCCTCTTGTGTTCAATGTCAAGAAAGCCATCAGAGAAGTCATTTGTGATTCCATTATCACTGCTTAAACCATTGCCATCAAAATTAACACTGTGATCTGTGCACATGGTTCACGACCAAAGGCCCTTCAGGGGTCCGTAATGAAGATGCTCACAACCACAAACATCCTTGGCTGAACTCACACACACATAACATGCCTCTCAATCCTTGTGTCAATCTCAACTCTGCAGATGCACATAAGTGGCTCATCATACGCTGTTAGGCAGGAAGAATGCTAGTTATTTCACCTTAAATGTCACCGGCAATTTATTCCATGCCGTTCATTCAGCTGATCTGTGATCTGTTATTTAAAGAATGCAAGACGTGTTATCGACACAGACGGATCTGCAAAAGCGGCCTGCCATTATCAGTAATGTGTTCTGGAAAGCACAGTGCCGACAAACGAACTGAGGGAGATTCGAAGTTCGCAAGCCTTGTGAAGTTCTGTCTTTTGATGTGGCACACTAATCTATTCCAGATGGACCAGGATTGGTCCACCAGGGAGGCCAAGCAATGACACAGAACTGCACATGCCAGACAAATGGAGATATAAGGAAACTCTCACAGGCGCACAAACACATTGAAGAGTCTATGTTCACAACTGCACACTGCTCTTACAATTTCTGCAGTGTATAGTATGACTCTGCACAGTATGTGAATTCTTTTGTATGCATGTAGTGATTTTCAGGAAAAAGACATGGAACAGCATTTACCTATTATATTTAGATTTATAAAGTAAATTCAGAGAGTGGCTTTGTGGCCCAATTTCAAAGAACTAAAACATGCCATATATTAATTATATTTTATTGTATTGTATTTTATTGTATTGTATTGATTAATTGCATCTAACATAAAAGATTGTAAATATATATTTGTGTGTGCGCGCACATATACTTATACATTTATGTTAGATGTGATTAATCGTGCACTGGTTATATTGCATTGTATTGTTTTGTTAAATGTATGCAATTTTATATTTAATGCATTTTTAATGCATTGATTACATCAAATAATTAATACAACAATCCAGTAACAAGAATATTTTGTATACCTTAAATTACCACAAGCCGTTCTTTGAAGACTTTTTTTTTTTTTACGAAAACAATTTAATATTTTTTTTGTATTATTTTGAGAATGATAAGTGGACACTATTTCCAAAATGAAACATGCACATAAAAAAGGTCATGTGACAACCTGAAGCATACAACATTTTAAGATTGAAACAAGCATTCAGAAAATTTCAAATAAAAAAATTGGTATTAAGTGTGTAGTGCACTAAAAATGTGATACAAAGCATCCATACAGTATATAAACTATGTGTGTGCACACTTTTACATTTTTTTTTGTTTTACATTGTTATTCGTTTCAACTGACCCCTTAGTGATCCCTAGTTTAAAAAGCTCAGTACACCATAGACCAGGATCTACATCTCAGTCTCAGCATGTCATGTCAGCATGCATACATCTTATTGCAGACCTTGAGTTATAAATCTAGAGATTTGTGGAATTTAAATGAAGATTGCATGTGATCCAGTCATGCAGAGCACCGCTAATGGCTATTTCAGTGTCTTAGTTAACACCTTCTTTCAAGTACAGCTACACAGCTGGAGCTGAAAATAGCTTTAGCCGTTTATGACGCGCTATTCCCATTTGACCTAATTTATACCAAATTGGAGAGATGATTGTATTCAGCAGGGGGTGCGAGACACACGTGGCTCCTGACAACACCCTCACAAACCCTTTCAAAGCAAATATTTGAGATTATTCAAGGCAATTTTTTACCGTCCCCATACCTCGAGCTCGCATTCTCTGGACAGGCGTAACGACTTGAAACATCTTATTTTGCCGGGCTGAAGTGGCTGTGGCAACAGGGAGAGCTGAGCTCTGGGTTCTCTCAGTGGGTGATTTAAGAGTAATCAAACATTGCTGCACTGCTATGGGAACCGACTAAAGCCCGTTAAACTGGAGTCCGGTGAGATAAGAACAGCACTACCTCATCTCCAACAACCCCAGAAACAAGTGCAAACCCTCCTGTGAGACTTATTTGTGGCAGATGGGCTTGTGATTTCTCAAGCGCCCCATGAGCGATATGAGAAGAATGTTGATCTGTTAGGCATTAGCGCTAGAAAACCCCGGGCCGGTGCATACGTGGCCTTGAGCGTCGAGTCGAACCCTTCGGTGGATGAGAGCTTTATTTCAGGTGCATAATTGGACTCCTGGCGTTTATGGCCTCATTTGCTAGAGGAGAGCTTGTGCACTACCACATCTGTGAAGGTTATGTTTGGGCACAAGGATTTTCGCGCACTACTGTTGTGATTTGAGCCAAAACTGGACTCAACTTTGTAGGCTCAAAGTCTGTCGCAACAAACACAATAGGTTCTCAACTTTGTGGGTGGTGCCAGAATGGGAATTTCTTTGAGCTTGATTTATAGCAATAGACTATACATACAATATGCAGCTTCTCTGACACTTAATTGCATGAATTACAGGCTAAGGTGTGACCCAGATGCGAAGGTAAACTCAATGTAACACACCAGCTTCTACAATAGCTGAATGCACAGAAGTGTCACTGACTAAGTGCCCTAAAACTACCATCTGCTTCCACTGATACTATAGATATAATACAACACGTCACAGCAAAAAATAAATGCATACTTGCAACTTTGAGGGGCCGGTCACACAAGGCACATTCTTGAGAGAGAGAGATAGCTCCAATCAGACCACTAAGCCATGTTTCTAATGGGCAGGAGACCCGGGACAGTGGACCCTGCCAATTCACGACGTCCGTTTTGACAGGAATCACCACAGAGCAGTGGAGATCTATACTGCTCACCATCATGTTCGTGACCTGACGAGACTTTAGCTTTACGCTGGGGGCTCATCACTGATCCATCACTAAACGATCAGAGATTGTAAGCTAACATTTTAGATTTGCAGGAATACAAGGGAATTCTGAATTCATTCCCTCAATCACGAAATGAAGGGCGCTGCTGTCCGCTCAACTCCGCTGTTTGTTTATTTGCCAGTTAAATGTGTTTATATTAGTAAATGGCGATAAAAGACGTCTGTTTTCCTCCTCGACTGGTGACCTGTGACCTCTGGATGAAGCTGGAAAAGTACGCCCACACTCCTGCTGTGCTTTCTGGTCTTGGGTCATATACGTGGGTTGGGCAAAGAGAGCAGAGAGATGGAGAGAGAGAGTGTGTGTGTGTGTCTCGCTCTTAACCACATAGCGGATTCTAAATGTGAGTGATTAGTTCTTGGATGGTTGTCTGAAAGCTTTACTATTGCCAGCGCACTGCAGGCTTTGGAAAGTAAAGCGCACAGTTATTTCCTGTCTCTCCACGTCACGCTCGAGAGCCAGAAAACTCCACAAGAACAATTCAGAGAATACCTGGACAGCACAACAAAAAAGAAGTTGTCGCGACAGACCACATGAATGTTCAACACAAGTTCCATTCGCTTATATCCTTCTGTTTACAATTTCAGTTTTCTAGCAAACACCCCCTTCACAACCAAGTAGCAACATTAAATTTACTGAATTCAGGACCTTTTTGGAAACCACATAGCAACACCCTGGTAACGACCCTAGCATCATAACCGATTTTCACACAAGGACCATCTAAATTTCTGAAGAAAATGCGAAAATCTAGTTTCTATCATCTCTTGTTGTGCTTGGTAGAAACATATAACTGGAGATATTAGACACAAATGACCTCCCTGTAGCAGCCCACAACTCTCATTTCCATTGCAAATGGGCCAAGGAGGTGCAGAACATCTGCTAGGCTGAATCTCCACCGACAATCACAGCTCTTTGCTCATAAACAAGCACCACGTGGAGATGAAGAGCATCCCTCTGGACCATACTGAACTCTCTGTATCCTACGAGCACCCCGATCTTAAAAAGAGTCCTCCAGGAGCTATTTATTCATTCGGCCATTTTATTTCCCCCCCCCCACACTCCCCACCCTAAACTTAATCAAATGATGAGAGCTTGAAACAAGGGCTGGTGGATGAAAGTATTGGGATGGTAATGATGCCATGTAATGATTTCCCCTGAGGAGATCATATCTATCGCCAGGAGGAAGAATGGGGAGAAGAAAGACGAGAGAGTCGGTGTAAAGAGGGAAAGGCTCCACATCAGCATTTCACACGAGCACCTCAGGTCATGAAAGAGACTCCAGAAAAGGAGGTGGAGGCCATATTAGGGTGAGAACGATCCCAATCGCACCCTGGCTGTCTTGATTTCGCATTCCTCATCACCCTTTTTGAGGGTTGCCAGTAAAATATCAAGTGTTTGGGAGGCAGCAAGTGGTATTAAACAGCTGAAAGGTATAACTTGAAAAGTTGGTGTGAGATAAGCAACAAATAAGACTTGCCTGTGTTAGGGAGATGGGAGGAAGGGGAAAAAAGAATCTCGCAATCGATTGCATCGTCAAATATTAATCTGCCGCTCCGCGCTTGGGACTCGCTGACTAGGTTTGTGAGAAGTAATAAGCACTCATGTAACTACCCGCTCTCTCACTTCTTCTTCGTCTTCCTCTTTCTGCCCAGGAATCTGCTCTTGGTCTCGGCAGGGATGAGAGCCCAGATATCCAGAGTAATCTAGACCATGTCGCCCTTGCTGTGACAACTGGTTCAGATGACTGATGGGCCAAACCAATGAGAGTGAATCCATGGCGTTCCCTTTTGAGCAATAATTATGTGATGCTTTGTTAGAACAAAGTCGTAATTGGGTGGAAAGCTCACTGTGGATTAACTACTGCCATACACACCGAACCATTAGCTCAACGAGAAAGTGTTAAAAATGGCTTGAACACACCCTAAACCCTAAGGATTTTTTTTGAAAGAATTGATGGGTGGTACACAGTCTATTCTTTGGACACAGACATGTATGGGCACTAAGTGAACTGCGTCTGTCAGGCTGGAATGGGAGTGCATCAAGTCTGAAGGTGACAATAGACTCTTGCCCATTTGCACCACATTAAGTCCTGCTCTCGGCAGAAAAGTGCCTTTCTGCGTTCACCCCTCTTTACCCTAAAGTAATGGAGCTTTTTCACAGCTCATGGAGGCTTTTGCAGGTCATACACTTAATGGTGTTTGGTTATCACATGACTGCCTGCACACGGAGTTCATCCCTATTTGTGTCAAGAAGGACTTCTGCTATTGTTTGGATCACAATCTCCTAAGCCAGATCTGAACCACAACACTGAACTCCCAACAACTCATTCGTGGTCATTGACTTTCTGTATTTCTGCATAAATCTGACCAACATTGAGATGTTCAGATCTTCCTACAAGTCCTACAACTAGAATCAAATAAATGCAAAATTAAGGGTTCACAAAATAGGATTACTTTACTTCAATGGTTCACTTTATACATTCTACTAAATACAAAGTTGTGTCATGAAACTCTAAATGGTACAGGCTGATTGGTCCTTATATTTACATTTATTCTTTTATCTGACGCTTTTATCCAAAGCGACTTACAATTGCTATAAATGTCAGAGGTCGGACGCCTCTGGAGCAAATAGGGGTTAAGTGTCTTGCTCAGGGACACATTGGTGTCTCACAGTGGATTCGAACCCAGGCCTCTCACACCATGTCTTATCCACTGCGCCATCACCACCCTCATAACTGGCCCTTAACTCAATCACGTCATTATCTACATAGCGCAGCTGATTGGCTGCTGTCGCATCAGCGGCCAATGAGCTGGGCTCAACATTCAAAAACTGATAGTGTTGCCATCAAGAGACTGCATCACTCTTTTAAAGTACCCCCCACCCTCCCTAACTCCACCTGTAGATCTGCTTTGGGGGTTGTTTCATGTATGTTACATCCTCACAGCAATGTCTGTGAAAGTATTGGCAAATCTAATGTTAGAGTCATGCTCTGTTATTTATATCGTTCCAAATTAATTCTACATGTACAATAGGGGAATAGGGGATTTGACAATGATGATTATCAAATTACACTAAATCATTATACTATAAATGAGAATGACTAAAAGAGTTGCAAATTTAGTGAAATTCATGCCCTCACTCTGTATTAGATAACTAGAACTTCTATTCCCCATAAAATAAAGATTTTTTTCTTAGAATAAATTGAGTATCAGGGTTGAAGGTTGATATATATATATATATATATATATATATATATATATATATATATATATATATATATATATTGTAAATCAATTAAGGTCAAATAATGATATATCATTAAGAAATTTACTTTTTTTTGTAATTTGAAAAATGATGCAAACCAATTGCATGCAAAATGTGAAACATTTTATCATTAAAATGAATACATACATTTATTAAGTTTATATCACATGCATTTATAATTCTGTTTGGTCTGTTCAATATTGACCATTTACATGATTGTCAAAACTTTAAGGGGAGTACAGATATTTAATGCGATTACATACCTACATGTTTTGATTTTACTTTTCTCGATGTTACTTTAGATTATCAAGCATATCAATTAGTTCTCAAAAGTAAAATACAAACAAACAAACATGTCATTTTCCCCTCTAATGCTAAAAAAAGTGCAGCCAAATATTTACACGTTAGTCATTCTGAAGTTCTCTATCCTTCAAGGCTGTATTTGGAATTCAAGCAATTTATTTCACCTCCAGATGAGTTTCTCCCGTGTTCCTGCATGTTCAGAAACGGCACGGTGTGCGTAGAAGCTATTATCCTCGGTCTGTTCAATTATTGATTGGCGAGTGCCACAGGGTGAGCAAAAGCGCAGTATACGAAGACCAAATAAATCTCTCTTTGGACCTTTTTAGACTTTGCCTTCGACTCCCTAGACTTGTGACGGTAATAGGGATGCTAAAACCACCATTATTTGTAACGTCAGGCAGAAATCAAACATCTGCACAAGTTTAAAATGATTTCGCCTGTTTTTCCGCCAGGCTGAATGGTTTGAGTGGACTGTGCTGTCTTCTGTAAAGACGCATGCACAATGCTGCAACACCTTTGTAACATGCGGTCTATTATGGTCCTATAATTGACAGAGCTGGACAGCATCAATTTCCCTTTTATCATGACATCTCGGATCAGTTGTATCCAGTACTACTCCAATTGGAAGTTTTTGACAGGATGGATTTGAATGATATTTCCAGAGTGATTGAGCTGCCAGCGGTCTCCCCCAGGTCCCTCACAACCTCTGAAAGAGCTTTTATTTCTTTCATAAAACCGGGCAGATTTATCTATTATTAACTCTGCTCCTCATAGCAGCCACATTTTTATGTATTGCTGAGACAGGGTTAAATGATTTTCAGTTAATTAGCTTGCCTCCAGGTTATTGATTTTCTTTCAGAAGGCAGCGAAGCTCCAAACAGGGGCCTCAGACTGGCTTCAGCTCCATCTCTGATCATGGCCTCATGAAGGTGCAGCTGAGCTGATGCTGAGAGACAATCCCGTTGCACCTTCACTGCAGCGCACACCATACTGTTTCCCTGGAGCTTTGAAAGTCTAGATTCATCCACAGAAGTAACAACTTTTGTAAGACCCTCTCATGCACAGCGACATGCATAACAAAACTGCCGCATTAAAGCATTTAAAGAAGCTAAATCAGTTGAATCTTTTGCCATTGTAACAGCACAAGGTCTCACATGTGATGAGTGTATGCCCACTGGGGTCATGAAAGAAGAATATTGAAGTTCTGCTGCATATACTGAAGACATAACTGAATAGATCCACAGAAAACGGCTGTAGGAATCTATTCGCTCTAATCAATACAACAATATTGTCAAATACATCTTTCCCAAGATTAAATTGTTGAGGTCAAGTTTTATATTTTGTGTGCAGAGCCTTCAATGTCACTTTCATCTTCAGATTTTCAAGTTTGCTGAATCAAATTTGACAGCTCTAAATGGAAAACATGTCAGAGCGGTGGCCAAGTGGTACATTGAGCTGCGGTGCTCAAGTGGGAAATTCAAGTTTGAGTTTGGCATGCATCCTTAATCTCATTTCAACTTCTTCTCCCATCAGTTTCGGTCAATATAAGTGGGATATTGGAAAGGACTGTGGAACTAGCAACAGCCTACCAACCCCTCATAACACCTTTCTAACTACCCGACAACAGGCTATATCTATATTCATAGATCAAATGCATAGATACTGTAAACTTTTTGACAAACCAACATTTATGTTTCAATGCTTGTCTTTAGCTAATTGACACTCAAATATCAATGCATTTTTTGTACACAATTTAAAAGGAAAATATGTTGAAGCGGTGGGCAAGGAAATTCTCAAGTCTTTTCTTTACTATACTATAAACAGAACAACCCAAACAACTCCATAGTAACTTCTCAAAACACTTTCAACGACCAAGAAACACCGACAAGCCAAAATTCGAAGACGTTTGTCTTTAGTTAACAGTTGAATTCCTGGTATTTAATGAAGGTAACAAAAAGATTTGAGGAAGAGGGGCAGTTCAGAAAGGTCCTATTGCAAACATACCCACTGTCCACTTCCTAAAGGTCATCAGGGTCTAATCTTTGCCCGTGATTGGCTTAAATCGAGATGACATCACATCAACTTTCTGTCTGAGTGAGAAAAAAGTGCTTAATCTTTCCATGATAACAGACTCCACATGGTGACGGCTGAGTCTATTCTCTGCCTCATCAATGTTTCAGACCCGAGTAATGAAGTCGAATGTCTGCGAGTCTCGCGCACAGCCGCTATCATGTGTCTCACACACACACACGGAGAGCCATGTGACGATGAATTATGGCGAGACCCCTCCCTATTTGACTTCCACAGAGGTGGGCTCTCTGACAAACATAAATTATGTTAATAGAATGAAATAAAAAACACTTTATTCCAAAGGTTTCAGTACTTTGAAATGTCAGGATGATCTAGTACGCTACCTGCCGAGAACTCCGAAGCTTAAGTCAGAGCGCTAAAATATTAAAACAAGAAATTTGCGCACTCTCTCTCGAGGTACTGGAAAGGTAGGTGAAAAATGGAGAACGCACAAGCGTGTCTCCCAGGTGGAGTTTTTCCATTCATTAATTGATCCCAGTGCCAAATATAGCTCTGCATAAGAGCGCGACGGAATATTGTAGATACCGAAACTTATTTGACGGTGCTTTCATGAGAAGAATTGCCATTAGGCCTGTTTTTTGTCCTGTTGCCTCAATCAAGTGCTTAGTCAATGTTATCTAAATGCCAAATTATAATTATCGTTCAAATTAGGCATTTGATTTAAAAGAAGTTGATTAACTCCCAATGTTATTACACTAGGGGGGTTATCTGGCAGGAAGCTCTCAGGAAACAACATTTTCTTCTATTATTCTTGTCTAGATGAGAAACATGGAGGACGTTTGCATCCAAATTGGAGCAAGTCCCACTGCTACCTCGACATTCCCTGTGTATGATGTGAGGGGGGGTTTAAGCAGCTAAATTAACCAGAGATAGGATATTAATTGAACAATTCCATTGTTGCCGTGGCAAACTGCCAATTGATTGGCCCTTCAAGGCCGGATCCTTTCCTCTTTATGGGCGCTCCTCGGGCCGCTGAATGCATTTTCGTTAATGCGAGAGTGAAAAAGAGGAAAAGGAGAGAGCGAAAAGGGTGCGGGGGCTTGGTCGCGGTGTTCAATTACAGCAGGCGAGAGGATAAATCAATATCATTTAAATTGCTTATGGTAATCACCTACGATCCAATCACTAAGATCAGCATAGGATATCTGCTGACCCCAGCCAAGTCTAACAGTCCCCTAGCTCCGACACTCAAAATCTCCAACTGAAACGCATGTGTAAAGGTCATGCTTTCCAATGCTTGGAGTAGATTGGGTCAGGGCGTTGCCTTAGTGACAGTTATTATGGGATTCGAGGTGTGAGTTTAAATCGTTTCTTCTATAAGGCCTGATCCACACTGCGCGCATAAACAGTGCATAGGCAGCAAAGTTACTGCAAATGCAGAATTGCATTTGGTGCTTTTAAACCAGCAGCTGAACAGTGAATTCTAGCTTACCACAACGAGTACTTTAATAATCACTCATTTATCATTCAAAGATTTTAAAATGGTTATAAGGAGTGAGCTATTGAGAAAATGGAGAACTTTAGAATTTAGATTGAATTGGCTCACAACGAAGTTAATTAAATTGGCCACACCCCACACAGCTGAAATGAAATATGAATTGAAATTACAGGAAGAAGGAATTTACTTTATTATACTTCAAAGTAATGCATTCTTGGAAATGAAATCTTTCAGCCTGGTAAGTTAATAAATTATGAAATATAAATTAAATATATATATAAGTTTTGAACAACTTGAATTTATAGTCAAAATTACAGTAATATTATGTTAAATAAAATTAATTCTGCTTATTTTTGCATACTTGGTATCTGAATTCCAATCCAGGAATTCAGTTGGACTTTAAAATGCATTCTCAATTCAATTATGAATGGCACTAACACACAACCCTGCTATTGAGAATTTGATCATAATGAAATATAGTTTACATGGAGAAAGGTAGCTTGGTGATTCATCTAGACAGAATGGAACCCAAACCACAAATTGTGTCTATAGAGGGTACGTTTTCTCGACAACAAAGTCCTTAGCATTTTTGAGAAGTTTTGCGTACAGACGATAACATTGTCGAAACAATCCCCGTTCACACGGATCCAAGAAAGCAACAAAAAAATGTTGTATTATTCATGCCAGTCCAGTAGTTGGCGACGTCACTTTGTAAAGAAACACTACGTGCCTAGACTGAACATGTATGCACGTGCATGACGTCAACGTTTTCACAAATTCACTTTGAACCCCGTTTTCAGGCCCCAAATCGCCATTGTCATGTAAATGAACAACGCATTCTAATTCCAAGGCGTCATATACGACGCTTTTGCAAAAGTGTAAACATCCAACGCACATGGACCCTTTAGCGTCAAATGAGATGCTTCGGTTATGGGTAGGTTTAGGTCTGGGATAGGGTTAGGGTTAGACCACTATGAGGCGCCTTCTGCCCCATATATATCTACGTCTCATTTGACTCTAAAGGGTGCCATGTGCGTTGGATGTATTCGCTTTGGCAAAAGCGTCGTATATGACGCCTTGGGATGAGAACGGGCTCAAATGAACGGCCAAAATGCATAAAAAGTGGCATTTTTAGTTGAAAACGGTATCGTGTAAACACCTAAACATTACTTAAATCATCCAGATTCAGTCAGATTTACTAAAAAGAAAGTAAATGTGAGCTTGCATCTTTTCTAAAAATCTGTGAGATATTTGTTCTTATAATGCTATATTGCAAAAGATTATCCAGAAAAAAAACGTCACACGGGCATTAATGCAGCAAAAACAGGCTACGCACTGAATTTTTTTTTTGCACTTGCAGCTATATGTGTTAACACGAGCACCGAAATGATGCTTATGCTTAAATGTTAGATGAAGCACCTCTTTCTTATGACTTTTGGCCTACAGGCCATCTATTAGGCGTTACGCTGAGATAAATATGCTGAAATCATCGAGTCAACACAGGGCATTTGCTTCACTGAGCATTGAAGGTAGATTTATTTGCCCCTTCAAGTGGCCATTTCAATGGTGAGTTTTAGCCCACATGAGATAATATGACTTCCTGTGTATAAATGGCAATGACAAGTGTACAAGAAAAAAAAAAAAGAGGCAAGCTTGCTGCAATTCTCTGAGCTCAGTAATGGGCTTCGGTAGAGATGAAGGGCAGAGAAGAGAGCAGCAATGCGAAAGGCATTAGTTAGTCCTTATTATGTTCACATTCCACTGAAGTCTGTTCTCGCACTGAGAAAGGAGTCGAACATATGGTCCTGACCTGCGCTCGCTCCTGTCTCAATGTGATTATGGCTGATCTCTGCACCCATAATTACTTCGCATAAACTCACAAGTCGTTAGTTCGTGTGCGCGTATGAGAAAGAAAGCATGCCGTCATTGAAGAAAGGTCACGAGACCGTGCATTCACATCTCGCCCCTGACCTATTTCGCCCGTGATGCACCTCTAAAAACACTCTAAAAACGCCTAGTCCAGCAGATACGGTCGCTTCTGAATTGCAAGGCTCAAACTCAAATTGATTTATATTGCGCCGTGTCGCCTATAAGTCGGATCCCGGCTAAGCGTTCATTAATTTTTCAGGACCCATGGAGCCATTGTGTGATATAAATCTCTGCTAAACCTTGATACTGGCCCATGCCATGACTTTGAAGTGCAGGCTAATTAAGCATCCGTACAGTTAACGAGCCTTACAATAAGGCAGTGGGAAGATCTGAGAAATATATGATGTCTGTTGCAATATAGAAACAGTGTGGGAGGAACACAACAGTACAGCATCTGCCTATCAATAGACCACTAGCGCTAATTCAGGCATGTGTCAGTCTCGACTCTGTTTACAGAGTGTCCATCTTAGAAACAACTTCAAGGTTGACTCCAAGAGCCTTGAGTTTCCACCCAAAAAAAATCTTCTTGGATAGGCCGGACCCAGCTCTTCCCCGGCGGAGAGAGAGCCCCTTGTGGGCGGATCAGTCATTATTGATCACAGAGCAAGGTTTAGCTGTTCTTCATCTGCCCGGCCTGTAAAATGCTTGGCTTGACTGAAATATTGCACAGCCTGGAGCTGGGCACAGGCCCAAAGCAAATGAGAAAAAGCCTTTACGGGGCATATGCATGACCAGCCGTGGCGACCTTGGGGCTAAGTACTAGTATTTACTGTGTCACCAGGAGAGGGCTGGCTTAAAAGAAGGACGAAGCAGCTGAAGGATGCTCGAATAATTAAGAACTTGGTTTAAAGGGATCCTATTATTTATTTATTTTTTCGCATTTACAACTTTCTTTAGTGTGTAATGTTGCTATTTGAGCATGGAAAATGTCTGCTAAGTTACAAAGTCTCCAAACAGAGTTATTCTCCATATCAGCAAGCACCGTTTCTGAACTCCCTGAAACACCTCGATTTGTAGTCTTAGGTTTTCTTCTGGGAACGTACACGTCATAATATTCCTCACTTAAACAATTCCCACCGAAGACATAACAAACAAAAAAAGGCGAGACCTGGTTACGTTATTAGTACGGTATGTTGAAAGGGTTTTGACATTTGCAAAGCACGCTCGAAGCGATTGACCAATCACAACACATTGATCCAGCCAACCGCTTTTTGGAAAGAAGGGGCTTCAGGGAGACAGGAACTAAACAGAGCATTACTGACAGACTGGGAAGAGAGGTGCTGCACCAACAAGTTACATTACACATGTGAAAAATGTGTTTTTGGACAAATCCAGCTTGAAAACCTGTTCTAGTTGAAGCCAAAAGCAAAATCAAGAGTTTGAAAAGGGGCATAATAGGTACTCTTTAACTAGTTGTGTCCTTAATATAAATCTCTTCAAAGGGCAGATCAAAATCAAAACTATTTTTTTTGCTTTTTAATGCACATTTCTGCTCTTAATGTGAACGATTCTTTAATGCATTTACCTTTTCGGGGGTAATTTTTAATCAAAATGTCATTGCTCTTCTTGTGTTATGACTCACACAACACTCACTTTTCATAATTCAAACAATAACTGATAAATAAAATCCTGCCATACATTTTTTTTCTTGAAGCTGTTCAATAAGCCTTTACTTTTGGAAATATGTCACAATATGATAGACTGTTGCAACGTCTATTTCACGCTGACTTTAAGATCCCAGAGTTGTTTACCAGTGTAACAAATAAATTGCTGCAATGATAAAGCACAGTCTTAAACACAAATACAATGCATATATTCACTTACGCAGGATTTCGGATATTCTTGCTTTACTTCAAAGTTGATTTTCATAAGATTTGATTGGTCATGGCTGTGTCGAGATCATGGTTGAGATCTTTAGTTTTACCTAAATGCCATCGTAATAAAGTGAACTTAGATTTTATGACTTAATAATGGAACTGTGTTGAAATCTCATATGAAGACTGAAACACTTCAAGACAAAACACACGTTTAAATAGCCTATCTTAGACTAATTAAGTAGCAACGATTAGAATGAGATTAAAATTAGAACATTTACAAGCCAATTAAAACATATCAAGGTACTGTGTGAAGCAGGAATAACAAGTTAAGCAGGGCTATTTTTAACAAACATCTGCTAATGTACATCATCTAAGTGTAGCCGTGTGGCTGTAAAGAACAGTTCAGTTTATCGGTTGAGAAAGAATAGACATACCTGCAGAGGAATGAATGTTTTGTATGTCAAGGGTGAATTAGAAACAAATAAAGAGGTGTTCCATGTGCAATAGACAAACATGAATGTAAACATTAGTACTACTTGGGCTTTCAAATAGCTCCCTCTAGTGGACAACACAAGCACTGGTTTCTTGCACACTTACAACTTTAAAAGATTAACCACAACCATTTGTCAGAAACATTTTTTTAATCTTATTTTATCCACTAATGAGCTTTTTTGCTGTTGTAGTTGTTGGGCAAACTTTCTTTAAAATGCTAATTGAATATTTTCCTGTGCTTTTACAAACTAACAAAGGCTGTTTATCAAAGTCTACTACTCGTGATTAATAAGTAACAAAATAAAAACAACTGTCTGTTCAATGTGCAATCCATGTCAAAGCTTCAGACTCGTCCTCGAATGTGTGCCAGGAGATTGTCAATTATCAAATTGCTGATAAAGATTATCAGCGGTTTAAAGGCATATTATTAGCATTTACACAATAAAGTGCATTAAAGGGGGTGTGGTACTGAAAACCCATGGAAAACGCACTAAAAATTCTGTAAAAAAAATATTTTGTGTGTTCTTTCACACAAAACTGCAAAAAGTATGTATACTAAAACGAAATGATTTTAAATGAAGTGAGCGCTATTCGTTAAAGAAAAAGAGCGGTGGTGAGCACCCTATAGGCCATAGACATGGTTGCCAGCAACCCCACACCAAAGGACAGACCTCTGCTAGGCTGGGGCAGAGCCATAACATAAGTCACTGTGTGGATGAAGCGTGACCCCACAAACACCCGGAAGTGCAAGAGAGCCGAGGAGAGATCCGGCCCAGTGAGTGAATACAGAAGACCGATCACCACAAAGGGAACTATGTTTTCCAGGTCATTCTGATGGCATCTGTGATTCAAGAACAAAGGCATCAGAAAGAGAAAACACCAGTTGAACCTTAATCGCTCACCCACTGATCTTGTCATAAAACGTGACAAGTTTATAAGTTTACCTTCGCACTCTTTCCACATCCGGATCAATCCTGACCAGTTTCTTCCTGTCTTCTGTGGTCTTCACCAAGGTGGTGTCCTCCATGTTTGCAAAAACCTACAAGAGGAGTCATTAAATCTGTGAATATTAAGTGTTTGACAGTGTGTTCAAAACTTCATAAGCTGTAATTTGAAAACAATATAACGCGGTTTGTCTAAGCTGTAAATTGAGAACAATAAGTAGTGTACCTGTTTCGTCAAACGATAGTATGAAGTCATAAGGCTCATAAGCATCATTTTGAGGATGACTATGGTTGCATATGTGGAGAAGGCCAGGAAGACCTCGCTGTCAATCATGTGCACAACTTCCGCCATCTTTATTAGAACGGGGGAAAAATACAAATATAAACATAAAACAAAAATAAAGTCAACATAAAGCAAACAGAAATCCTGCAACTCATTTGCAAAATGATCACAAAAGCATGAATTCATTTTGATAGAAAATGTATTATATAATCGCCCCAACTAACAAATGTGGCCAATTTCTACCAGCTTATTGTTAAAAACTAAGTATCTTGTTCCAAAACAGCTCGTGCGTATCATAAAAGCAAGCTTCAAGTGTAGCATTCACTACCAAAAAGTTGTACGCAAATATTCCTTTAACAGCACATTGAGTTGTTTATGTCCTTTTTAAAGTGAATTTAGTGCAATTAAGTTATGAACAGAACAAAGTATCAATTTATCGACTGTTCATGTAGCACAATTGAAAGGTTTTCATATTATATTAGCATTGTAACACGGTGCATTTTCATGCATGTGTCGTTTGTTAACGTACGAGTGTAATGGAAACAATAGAGCAAACTAGGACGCCGAAGGAATGTCAAAGGAAAGGCAATTTAAAAAACATAAGTACTGACAAGAAGACTAAACAAAACTATATGAGCGATAGGTTAAAATGAAGTCTAAGCATTCAAAACATTGGCGTTTCTCACCTTTTTTGACTCCACTCAGTTTCACAGCTCTTCCAGAACTAACGTCAGATCAGATGGGTGGGAGTTTCAAGTCTCGCACATGCAAATAACTTGCACATCCAGACAAGGAACTGTTGTATTTATTCAACTGTCTGTTTTGCGCAATTTGGAGACATCCACAGGCACGCTGCTGTAGCTCAAACAATGGAGAATGACGGTAGCAAAGTCAAGCACATGCCATTATCTCATTTCTGTTAATATTTTTCTTGGGTGAGGTTGTTTTTACTCTATAAAGTAGGCTACATGACTTAAGGTTATTAAAATTTTACAGCTTACTTAAAAATACAGCTTACTGAACACACCTTGCTCTTTTGTGACGACATGCACCTGCAGGCTATTAGGGTAGGCACTGCTGGAGTAAGTTGTGCCACATTATAGACCATTTCAAAAGATATAAACAACACTGGCCCAGAAGCACTTCCTGTTTCAGTTTTTTAACACTACATAAAAGCTGGGATAAAATACAACCAACAGAACATTTAAAACTGAATCAAAAAGTTAAACAAACATCTTTAAGAAGTTTTCTTTACATTTGAAATAAAGAAAACAGTTACAAACTGAAACAGGAAGTGCTTCTGGACCAGTGTTGTTTACATCTTTTGAAATGGTCTATAGACTATTTTTCTCGATTTTTAGCTCATCATTTGGCATGTCAAACTAATCATGCTGATTTTGTGATGTCTCTCAAAGTCTTCTTTGCACAGACCAAATAAGACTGTGATAGATAGGCTATGTTGCAAAATGTTCAAACACAAGACATACTTTAATCCTTCAAGTCATAACAAATTATAATTATATATTAATATATATTGCGGCCTGGTTTCACAGACAAGGTTTAGATTAAGCCAGGTTTGGGCCTTATTGTTTAAGTAGCCTTTATAAAATGTGCCTTAGGGAAATAAAAAGTTTTTTTACATTACTGGTGTGCATCTTGAGACAAAACAGTGGCACTGACATATTTTAATATTTAGCCTACCGATGCAAGTTGCTTTCAGTTAAAACAGCTCAAACACTACAGAATTTTAACCTGGGACTACTTGTTCACAAGTATGGAAGAAAAGCATGTTTTAGCACTTGGAATGCCTCCCAAACAGACTGTCAGCATTGATAACCCTCCGTTGAATGCTGAGTCACTGTGACAATGACTTGTTAACAAAAATTGGAAGTTCAGCAGTGACATTAGCACTTTTATAGACAGGCATATACATACCTGTATTATGGGAGCTGCAAATTCATTAGAAATACAGTTGAATTGTTGACAGTTTTTATTATGAATTGCATACAGTGTATCAGAAAATAAAGCAGGGACAATAAAAGATATAAAACAAGCCTCTCCCGTTCTGCAGAGCACCGGTGTCTTTAGAGATGGAGTGCTGTTGTGAGAACCCTGTAGGCCATTGAGAAAGTTGTGATCATTCCCACCATCCAGGACAGACCTCTGCTAGGCTGGGGCAGAGACATCACGTAAGACACTGTGTGGATGAAACGTGAACCTACAAACACTCGGAAGTGCAGCAGAGCCGTGGAGAGATCCGGCCCCGTCAGTGCATACAGGAGACCGATCACCACAAAGGGAATGATGTTCTCCAGATCATTCTGATGGCATCTGTGATTTAAAAGCAAAAATCACGGTGAATATATGCAATTAACAAGTTTAGATGAGGATAGGTCTCTCCTTATTACCTTCGAACACGTTCTACATCAGGATTGGTCTGGAGCATCTTCTTTCTCTCCTCTGAATCTTTTTTCATCATCGCAGTGTCCTCAAAGTTTTGAAAGGCCTGTGTGATGAACAGAAACACATTAATTATAGTCTATTGCTGAGGAGCAGCACTATAAAACCTATACACGATCATTCTTGCATTAGATCCAATGTTCAAGTTAATTATAACATAATGCAGAATTAATCATTTTAAGTCACATTTCTTTTTTTGCAATTTATATCAAACTGAATTTTCAAAACCAATCGCACCTTTCTGGTTACCCTGAAGTATCCAGTCAAAGGAGCCATGAGCATCATTTTGAGAATGACAATAGTAGTATATGTGGAGAAGGCCAGGAACACATCACTGTTTATCAAGTCCGCCATGTTGACGAATTTTCTTTCAAAGGACGATACACAGCTAAAGAAAAGTCAGTGCAAAGTCAGGTAATGACAGACATTAAGATATAATTAAAAAAAATGCACATAGACCTATCTTTTTATAGGCCTACTATTTTGTTCAGGTAGTAAAATATTTCTGCTTTTATTCAGTGTAGGCTAATAATGGTTTCTAGCATATTTCTTGATCAATGGATGTGAGATATGTCTGTGAAATGGTTCTTCTCAACAATTCTTTTCAAATAACTGGCTCATAAAACAAGTCTGCGGTTCCTTTAGGGCATGGGTGGGGAACGTTGATCCTGGAGGGCCCTGCAGATTTTATCTCCAACCCTGAAAAAAAACATTCAGCTCTGCCTGTAACTTGATTATCTTTTTGATTAGGGTTGGAGATAAACTCTCGTTCCCCACCCCTGCTTTAGGGCATAGCCCAGGGGCATGATAGCCAATATTGGGCCAGGGCTGCAATGCCCCGCCCAGGCAAGGTTGATAAAACTACATTTTTAGTTTATTTTTATTATTCAAATGTATTTAAGAAAATACATTAATACCTGATTTATTGTTGACTGCTGTGTGTGTTCCCTCTCTCCCTGTCAGCCTGACGCGGCCTGTCTACCCGCCGATCTAACTGCGAAATTAAAATTATTATTTTAGCTCACTTTATTTTCGGGTGAAGTGTCTTTGCACTGCTGACTAGCCTGAATAAAATTGACAGGTTGTCTATACTGGTCTGTCCAGCCTTTATTGAGCTCTGTTAGTTGAACATGATTTGCTGAATATAAAGGTGTAACTGTTTTGGCAGTTTGTCTAATATTTTTTCTACTGTCCAAGGTTAACTATTATTTAAGTTTTATTTAAGTTAGTTTTATTTAAGTTTTTTTTTTATTATTATTTTTTCTATGAAAAACTATAGGTCCACTCAAATTTTCACTGGCCCACCTAAAATACAATTTCTGCCTATGCCATCATAGCCTACTAAAGCAAAGCCTACTACAGTCACTGTTTAGGCCTATTAGGCCTACAACACAAACCACTTTATCTGAATGTTTAAAACTGCATGTCATAGCTACAATTTCTGCTAAACTTCATTCCCATTCGGATCGATTCTATTCGTAGCCTAAGTCGCGTTCAACCGGTCCATTAACATGATAAGCTATCCGACTCACAAAAAAAAATCATTCATTCACAAATTGGCCATCGTTGTTGTTATTGAATAAACATTTGAGGAAATACCACTAGGCTACTTATCAAATAAACAATTGCGTTGTATGCACATTATACCAAAGACAAACACTGGGTACAATTAGCTATCTATTTTTTCACCCCTATCCACTGTTGCGCAGTTAACGCAGCGATCGGGCACAACAATGTCGCCCCCATTTTAATCAACCTGTTTACACTGAAACTAATAGAGTTTCAACTATAATGCATTGTGCCGCCTCGTTTAGTATAATAATGGGACTATGGGAGTATTCGATTTCTGTCCATTCGCTTGCATGCAAGGCCAAAGAGTTTATTTGGATTTTGTCACGCGCCTCTCCAATCAAATGCAGTGCAATATCAAACAATTGGGACAAGAAGGGAAATGTTCCTCCATGCTTACCTGGTTGACGATTCTGACGATTATGACAAGTGTCAGAGCACATAGAATCATTGCTCAGTTGTGGTGCAAGTAGTTCCGAATTGGACAGCCTACTTGGACCAGAGCCAGCTAGCACATTCCTTGTAGCGTGATTTTCTTGTCAAGTTAACAGCTTAATTCTTTGGAGCTTTGTGGATCAATGACTAATCCTAGATTATTTTGATCTGATTCTGTACAGTAAGGTCCTCCAGCAAAATCAAAAATTGCAATTGTTGAGCAATTGCTGTTTCTTTTGTGTTTTCTCCTTTCTTTTTGCTGTTGGCAAGTATGCTTACATTTTTATGGTGGCTCCCTAAGCCTGTTTGTCATGTTATGTAACAGTGAGGGGTTGCAAAATATGCTGATTTCACTCCAGAGTTTATCCAGAATATTTTACCAAGGCAGTAAACTTGTGTGAATAGTCACTGGAACAAAATAGGATCTGTTATTTCCCATGTAATCAAAACGTATGCTTTTAAGACCACTTTTATACACTTAGATTGGTCTTGGTGTAGGCCTAAACATATCTTCTTGAAAAGTTTTATTTTGACTAGAATCTACACAATGTTTTCTAGTGTTTTCTATAGGCTAATCATAAAAGTTATGTACATTTTCATTATGATCTGCATCATACATCCAAACATAATACTGTCGTAACTGAGCACTTTGTATCACAAAACACTTCTTAAATCAATGTAAAGTGTTATAGGTTATAGGGTTCAACACAGTCTCATTAGAGTTTGTATGAGATGACAAACTCGTAAAAAAAAAATTAGGGCCTTGACATTATAAGCCCAACCTATTTAAACATAATTTGGCATTGTAACAGGACAAAAAAAAAAAAATACCGTGACTTCCATCTCGTACAAATTAATACAAGTTGTCTTTACAGTGTTTTGTTTTTTTTAAAAGTTGCTTGGAATAAAAAGTAGTATGACATGTTTTCGCCACAGAATAAATAATTAAAAAGCTAATTGAGACTTTTTACTCGCAATTCTGACTTTTTCTTGCAGTTGCGAGTTTATATCTCGCAATTCTGATGGGGAAAGAAGTCATAACTGCGAAATTAAAAGTGGCACTTATCTTTCCAATTGTTTCATTCAGTGGTGGAAACAAGCTTCCATAAAAAGCTCGTCAGCTTAACAAATATATGTGTTTTTCTTCAACGTCTATATCAAAGACCTTTTTTTCAGGTGTTTTCCGTCATGCTGAACGCCGCATGGTGCATTGGCACTTAACCACTGCTATTTTGAAGGTAGGCTATGTGTTTAAGGTATCCACTTCATTAGGCCTTATTCTGACTGCACACATAAGGCATCATGCCATGTAATTGTAGGCACTAAAGAGATCTAGTAATTCTCCGCTCCTGTCATCTTCCTCAGCAGAGGATCTCGAAGCGAGAAGTTAGTCTTGTCTCAAGCTGAGTGAAGAGCAAGACGTCTTCTCCCTCCTTACAATTACACCACTGTCACGCTAAACAGCTGCACGTCATGTCGCCATTGTGCTGGTGTTTTTGTAAGCCATTGCAGGTGCAAGAAACATCCTTATCGCTGCTGGAACATATTCTGGTCTTTACATATGGATGAGCTCCACGAGAAAGTGCGGCGCGCAGAACTAGTTGATAAAGAATGTGGACTGATGAGATATTCTCCTACTGACACGTCGCATTTGCCGGCTTCTCCAACTAATATGCTTTACCTCGTGTTTACCATTCCAGGGAGAAATGTGGGACTGTGCTGCTTTGCCAGAGGAACACATGAGAGATGTCAATCAACGCGCAGGGACAAGGGATTTAAAGATGTCAGAGATTTAACAGTGTGGTCGGTGTCAGGTGTCAACAACTTCACCATCAGAATTGTAATGCTGGAAGACACATATCATTAGTGTTTGATTTGCACCTCACCTGAAGAGCGCTAACTGCTTTTTCTTCAGACTTGGAAGTAGTTTCACATTTAATACAAAATTCGACTTTGAACACTGCAAGCTGCACGGCTGCCTAGTGTTTCAACACTTTTGCCAAGACTTATGAATTTCAATTGAATTGAGTGGTGTACATATCAGGAATTCAGAACAAATGCATTGCATTCCTCATACATGGCGTGTAGGTCATAGCACACAATGCTAAAAACCAAATAATAGCCTGCTATAGCGAGATCACTGATGTCAGGGTTGCACAAAGCAAAGCAAAACAAGGTCACTAGGTCTTTGGCTGTACAATCTCTTGTTGATTTGTATAATTCACCGTTTTAGAGCGAGACGGGGAAGGAGAGCGCTTGTACGAGACAGAAGCGAACACAAATAATGCAGTATGATTTCCCAAAAGGACCTGTTAATGGCCAACACATGAATTGATCTCTCACCAGTCTCACCAGTAATTGGGATGCCGACTGTGGTGTCACTTTATTGATTTTTCACCGGTAGCCAACTTGCACCCGGGTTGTAGGACAACGATGACTAAATAACAGCCAGACCAATGATCTTAATGCTAGGAGCCAAGCACAGCTATTGATTTCATTACTGAATGCCTCCTAGGCTCCAAGCACATACATTTTTTGTATCGACCCAAGGCGGCGTCTACATTTCTTCCTGCGCTGTCACATGCACTGTGCCTGGGCATTCAAGAGCAGAACGCTGAGCAGGCCTATGTACTTGCTCGGATGCATGTTTACACCATAAATTTGCATCATGCAATCAGCATGTGAAGGTGACCCGCTTTGACAGGGTTGGCAGTTTTATGTCTCCAAAAACATGTCTCCCCGTTTACTACATGGCTCTCTGGATAATAAAGTGCATCATACGGGTGTTTGAAGTGCACTTTTTCTTTTTGGAATTTTCAGTGTGGACACAATCACTATTTATACTAGAAAATGGGATGGAAAAGTGCACAAGTCTGCTGTGAATTGGGATGCACATACAGTACGAGTGCAAGTGTTTTATCCATAGTTTTTGGTGAGTCTCGGGATATTGTTTCTATGTCAACCAGAGCTTAAACGGAAAACGCAGCCAAAAAAAAAGTAATAATTATGACAATAAATCATAATTACAGTATGAAATTAAAAAGTTTATATTAAACCACCATAATCATGAGATACAAATCCAAATTATTACCAAGTCATAATTAGGGACATTAAAATGACATAAAAATATGTTTTTAATTAATTTCATAATTTCAGAAACATAATTTAATAATTTTGGGCTTCCAAATTAAACTTTGACTAAATGACTATAAACACGGTCATTTATCAGAAGAACAACAAACCAGATACAAAGTTATGAAAAAGGTTCATTTTAGTGTCCTTGTTACATGTACGTACTTCTAGTAAATTATGCATAATTACATGCGAATAACCCTAAACCAAGCCTAATACCAACTGTAAAAAAATATTTTCATGATTTGTAATCACAACATTTTTTCTTTTGTCAAATCAACTTAAATAATTTATGTGGTTCAGATAACATAATATTTTGAGTTTCTGATGATTAAATCAATCTCCTTCATTGTATTAACCCAATTTTTCCATTTCAATGAACTTAAAATTAAGGCAACCAGGTTACTTCATTTTTTAAGTTAAACCAATAATATTTTTTTACAGTGTATATGCTGTTAATTATTATTCAGTACTTAAATGTTTTAATAATTAGTGATTACATTGAAACAAAGATCATTAAAATAAAATATTATTAAACCCTATTATATTGTAACATTGAGCATTATCTTTTCATGTGTGTAACGTGTGTAATATAGCTGTGTGTGAATGTGAAATGTCTATATAGTTTTAAAGGTGCACGACAAATAAAGTTATTGTCTCCAAAACGAAAGAATCGATTCTGAACTGGCGAAACAAATCAATTCCAGTCTCGCTTCCTGTTACATACTTATATAACAGTTACACAGCCATATATACCTGTTACATAGCCATTTCATTGCAGTGCGTGCAGTAAGCGGTCGACCAATCACAACAGGGCCATCTGACCAATCAGAGCAGAGTTTTGGAAAGGTGGGGTTTTGAAAGACCTTGAAAACAAAATTAGGATATTTTAAGATAGCATAATGGGGCACTTCTTACCTTGCTTATGTAGTCCATCAATACACTAACCGCAAACAACGTTACCAAAAGATACAGCGCGGCACTTTCTGGTTAAAAGCCTGCTTGTGACTTGAAAGTTATCTGAAGCTCCTGCAGGCGTGTCTGTTAAGTTATTTCAGTCTTTAATAATCAATCCATCGACAATGACCCTTAACTAGCAGAGCCATTAGGAAAAGAGGCTACTTGTTGTGCACTTAATTACGTCAAACACTGGTGCTCATTATCGTAAAGAGCTTGTTTCCCCATAAGCTTCACCTAAACTCTTTAAGAGTTTAATGGCAAAATTAGTCAACCTGTACAATCGCTAATGATCTATTATGAAAATCAAACACACAAACAACAGTGAAGGGGAGACTCAAAAATCACTTTCAGGAAACATTACCATCACAAACCCACTCATGTACTTTTGTGCCATGTCAAAATACGTCCAATGCATTTGGAAGAGGATGGCACTAGCAGTGGGTTGTGAGTTCAAATCCCCTCTCAACTGATAAATAAATGCTTCAGCTAAAAGCAAACGTCCATGGGGGATTTACTAAGAATTCCATCATTCGAAAATTCACATAGCTTCACGACGGTTTTAAATTCAACAAACCACTGCAAGGTTAACATAAGTCTGGTTCAAGCAGGTTAATAGTCAAATTTTCAAAACTGTATCTCTACAGGCAAAGTTTTGCAAACTAAATATCTCCAATCTCAGTCAATGAACTCTCTGTTAATCATCTCACTTCCCAACAGTAGCTTGACACCTTTTACGCGGCTGGGCCTACGAGTGAGTTACGTCAGAGTAGTCATGGGCGGAAGGTGTCACATCGGATATGGCTCCGGGGTGCAAATTAAGATAATTACGTACTGTGAATTCCTCGATAAGTGGTCCTCCAAACTCAGACGGTACCACGTTCACGCTTACTTAATGCACATCTGAACAAAAGCTCCGGCTCCTGCTAGGCGTAACGCTTGGGCCTCGGCGCTCTGCAGGAGGGCTCGTCTCATTAGGATGCTTATTTTAACGAAGCGTCTCCACGCTGCAGATCACTGCGTGGCCCCATGGATCTCCTCCTCACAAAGGGAAATAAATCTCTTTTCGGCAGGATAATTACCAAGATAATTTTATCCGTAATGATGCTTGTCAGTCAGGAGAGCTGATGAAATTAGAGATGTTCTTGTGTAAGGAAAAAAAACGAGAGAGAATCCCAGCAGATTTATCTGTCAAGAATGAAGAGAGATGAATAAAGAAACTAGCGAAAGAACTTTCTTTTCTTCAACCATACATATAACGGTGCTCAGATGAATCTTAAACAAACATCAGTGTGTTTTATATGATATGATATATGATACTATTATTTCTGTGGAACACAAAGATACGTTTAAGAGTCACTATGTAGCTTTTACCATATAATAATAATAGATTGTTACATTTATCTAGCGCTTTTCTCTGCACTCAGAGCACTTTACATGTGGAAGAGGTGAATCTTCTTAAAGGGACACTCACTCATTTGCATTAAGCTTTCCATTGTTAGAAATCCAGTTAGGCTATACTATTGAATGGTCATGCAACACTCTCTCATTTTCCCCTGAGACGAGAGAAATCTACAATTTACCTTTTCACTTCCTCCTACAATGACGCAAAATCATAATTTTACGTCATTGTAGGAGGAAGTGTGAGAGGGGGGGGATTTCTGTAAAGACTACAAGCACTAGATCCCACCCTTTCAAACCCACCCATAGGGGGTTGGACCTAATGCGCTAACAGACCTATCACAGAGCAGTGCCAGTGCGTTTGATTTCACCGGCAGAAACTTTTTGAAAATATGGACGAAGGTACTGAATACGCAGACGGATATAATATAAATTGTAAATTATATATAATATAAATTGTTGTAAATTAGCTTTGGCTAAAAACATTGATACATGCATTAGATCACTGTCAAAGTGTATCTATGTTACTTGTATCTGTCCCTATCTAAATAAACTGTAAATAAATAAATAAATAAATAATATGCGACTTCATATCTCACAATTGAACTTATTTCTCAAATTGTGACTATTTCTTATTTTCTAATTATCTCAGTATAACCTTTTCTATTATTTATGGGTACAAACACTTCACAGATAAATTATCTAACATTAAAACTGAAAATGTAATATTTCTCATTTTGTGTTTCATGAAAGACAATAGAACATACAGTACAGCTTTGGAACAAAATGAGTGAGTAAATGATGACAGAACTTCTTTTTTAAGCGCACTAGCCATTTAATCTATCTAAAGTCCGCTGAAGTATTGACATTCACATTAAGGTTGGTGTTAGAGATAAAGCCATCTTTTGGCTGGTACATAATCGGCTTTCCATTGGTGGACATCATATATATCTTGACACTTCATTAGCTGTTCACACACACCTGGATGTAAACATGCTCAACTTTACAGTCAGCGCTAGGAAAAGCTAACACAGCCTTTTAACCACAAAAAAACTACACTTGATCGCAACATAGAAAGCTAGAGAGCCAACACTTACTCCAGTGGCACTGCAACCGCACAGCTTTGATCTTAGATGTGAATTCTCTTAACTTGTCTGGGCTTTCAAAAAAGGGCTACTTAAATTATTTCAGAGATGCCGCTTTTCTTCGACGTGGCAAAGGTAGAGCCCTCCTGTGGATTTGGAAAGATAAAAGGTGTTCAAACAGACATCACGACAGGTTTATTATATTACTTAGCATAAGCACTGCCAAGCATCCCTTAAAGGAATAGACATCTTGTGTTTTTTTCCTTTAAACAACAAAAAATTAACAGTGAGGAATTGGGACCCTGCTCTTGTGTTGTATCACTCAACAAAGCCGCATGAACAATCGCTTATTATGTCAAACTTTGACAATGACAGAATTGGAACAGGGCTTCTTCAGCGCTCCGTCCCCCACGGGGAGCCCCCCCTACACACACAACTCTGGAAAGAAAGTTTACTTTCCCTGTCATATGAAATTACATTCGCATTTGCGGAGCATAGTAGACCACTGGAATGGAAACAAGTAACAGTGTTGGGCGTAAGGCATTACAAGTAACATGAGTTACAAAATCAGAATACTTGTCTTCAAGTAACTAGTTAAGTAACGCTTTTTCAATATACAACAAAATATCGGAGTTACTTTTTCAAACAAGTAACAAAAGTTACTTTGTTTTTCCATTTACTGACTAATTTGTTATTTCTTCAGTCTGAGGCTTCTTTATTTCTCTTTTGGGGTGAAGGGGCCTTTAAATTAGCCAAAAACAGAACTTTCGTTTTTTGTTATTTTAAAACAAACAAGCAGAAAAAGTAACGCTAAAGTAATGTAACACATTGCTTTCAAGTAACCATGGGATTAACACGATATTGTTACACATTTTTTTTGAAAGTAACTTTCCCCAACAGTGACCATTGTTATTATGACCATTTATTATTGTACTTTATTTTGTTTTGTTGTATAACTTAGTTAATACTGAGCAACTTATATTTTAGACACAATATTTAGTGATCTGCAAACTAAAAAAGTTACACGCGAAACCAAAGCAACAACACGGTTTTTATTCCGATTTGAGAAGATTGAGTTAAAGGGACAATTCACTTTGAAATTAATTAATTAATTAATGTTTTAGCTTACTTCAAGGGCATCCAAGATGTAGGTGTCTTTGTTTCCACAGTATTTTAATTTTGATATTTTTCGGTCACACCGTTGTTATCTATCAGTTATATAATGCAGGAATAGGGGGTTCACGTCAAAGAGCATGCACAAAGAAGTCCAAATTAAACATAATTTAATGTCTTGTAAATGTAAGTACACATTGATGGCCTAAGACACGAAACGAGCGGTTTGTGTGAGAAAACGAACAGTATTTATATCGTTTTTACCTCGTGTAACCGCAGCCTTGTCGAACTGATCTAAAGGCACGGGCACTTCGGTCTGCGCCGGAAGTGATCGCTTGTGCGTGTACGTCACTCATTGTTTACACAGAGATTTCGGAAATTTTACCTACAGTGAAGATCTAAACATATTTAGATATACAGGAAATCGCAAAGGAAGACGATATATCTAAATATGTTTAGTGAAAGGTAAAACTTCCGAAATCTCAATCACTCGAGCAAGCGATCACTATAAGCGATATATAAAATATATACTCATTAACGGACCTCAACTGTTGTAAAATAAAGGGAACATTTCCATAAACTGCAAAAGTTAGTTTCACTCAAAATATTCTGTAAGGTTTTGCTTGCTGTCGGAACTACACTTAACCGCCGTGGCAGCAATACAACTTGAAATGACTTCAAACGAGAAAGCACAGACAAGATGAAGTCTGCTGTGGTAAAATGAATACACCTCAAACAGAGTCGTTAGCAGGAAAGGGTTCACAAATTAAAGCAGTAGAGGAGACTAAAGATCGATTGTTGAGGATTTCGGCTGGCATCGCAGCGTGAGAACGGCAGCCGGATGTTAGCGTGCAGTAAGGAGGGGTCTAGTTGGCGGCCCCAGTCATTGACAGGAAGGAGTGGGCCGCGAGGGCATTGATTGATTAATCAAAGCTAATGTGCTTTTGATCAGCGGGGGCTGCCCTATTAACCAGCGAAAGAAAAGAGGGGGAGAAATGCTCCATCTTTTATTTACCCACTTGCAAGGTCCCTCGTCGGCTTCCATCGCTAACTTCAAAGGAGACTGTCACAATTGTGTCACAGTTTTGACTGATAGAAAAAAAAAAGTTTTTTTTATACATTTTCCCCCGACAGTAGATTTTGTTTAATCGTTTCCAGCCTCGCTCTGTTTTAATATGTGTCGGGGAAGAGAATACAAGTCTCATGTTTTCTTCATGACTGTTTCCGTTCTCGTCTAGTTGTCTAGTGGGTTGTCCTCTTTTTCGCACTGTGCCATTTAATGCCATGCACTGCCTGTCAAAAGGACACCCAGGGAAACTTCATGCAACTTTTTGTTGTTTGCTATAATTTATCCCCTTGTTCCAGGTTGGAGTGCAGACACTTTCGGTGTCAAGCATGTGTTGTGCGAGGCCCAAAACGACACTATATACAAACCTCCCCTAAGAAAACACTATTATTCATTTGTTTGCACATCAAATGATGGATATTTAGAAATCATTTCAAAGTGAATGTCAAAGAGTCCTTGATACACCTTTAATCTAACAGAAAAGCATTTATTTATTTAAATAGTCTAAAGTATTTTTGTTGTTTTATCAAAATTTTTAGATTTTATAAAGTTTTTTAGTGTGCGACGGCAGCAGTTTTCTGACCTCTTACATTCACCAGAAAATTACTTTTGGAACCAGTTGGTTAATTAATTGCAAAAGTGTGGCTATGAAAATGAAAGGTCTGACATTTGTATTATACTATAAGGCACAACTTTATATAATGACCAATAATAATAACTACCTACATGAGGCCTCTCAAAAATGGTATAATTTACGAAGTTTTTAAAAACATTGACGGATAATTAAAAACAAAGTCATGTGGCTCACCTTACTGTATGCGTAATATCAGCCCGTTCTCATCCCAAGGCATCATATACTGATGCTTTTGCCAATCCAGCGCACATGGCACCCTTTAGCGTCAATATGAGACGCAGATATATATGGGCCAGAAGGCGCCTCCTAGTGGTCTAACCCTAACTCTACGCCAGACCTAAACCTACCATAACGGAAGCGTGTTATAATGACGCTAAAGGGTGCCATGTGCTTTGGATGTATACGCATTGGCAAAAGCGTCAGTATATGACGCCTTGGGATGAGATCAGTAATATAATAATATTTAGGCTATAACTACTATAAAGAGCTGCAAATATAGTAGCACAAGTTGATAGCTAGCATTTTTCGGCAAAATTTATGAGCGGCCCATCGTGAACTCTCCCGATTCCCCCAATGGCCATTCAGGCCTGGTCTGAGGACATGAATAGTCATCACACAATTATGGTAATTCTGACATAGCATACATTTTCACAATAATATACAGCCTTGTACCTAGAAAAGAAGTTTAACTAAAAGAAACTTAAAAAAGAGCCTACAAACACATCAACTTCAAACTGAAGGGCAAGTTCTTGGCCACAGCTTGCTTTTGTGGACAAAAGACAATCAACTGCACACAAGCTCACCACCGAAGGGACGTTTGCTAGCCTTGTGGTGTTTCATATCATGTTCAAAGTTCCTGAAAGTACACTTTCTTTCTTTACATTCAGATGAAGGGAGACCCACCTGAGTTTAGACCAAGTGAGGTATCCTTCTATCCTCCATCTTGTTTCATGTCGGGTGACTCTCAAAGTCAAGGAAAACTCAAGGTCTTTTTGTCCGGGTCCCTCTGAGGTCTCTGAGGGGAATTTATCTCATATTTAATAAAAAAAAAAAAAAGTTCAGAAGCAACTCTCTCAACATGTATACAAACACACACAAGCAACTTAATACACAAATGGCACTTACAAGTTGTGTGAAGTCACCGCTGTCTTTGTTTTTCCTCTTCAGTTCGCTTCCTTTCTCATTTGAGAGCCTGTTTCTCCTGCTCAACCCCTGCCCTTGAGTTTTTCCCAATGTCAGCGCACACTTCAAACACCAGCTGACAAGCTCAGAGGAGTGCTGAGAATCCCTATTCGAAACAATTATTCTGTCTCCTACACGCCGGCAGATCTCTTCCCAGAGCATTACGCCTAATCAAACGGCCCCTTCGACCCATCAACAACTCCATGGACGTGCTGATAAATTTGCCCCTCACCGGTAGGTTTAAATATAGTTATGCCCGTATGTTTAATATACAAGGAGTGCAGATGTCGATTTCGGGAACGCCTGGAGAACATGTTTTGGTTGAGTAAACTCTCTCTCTCTTCCTCTGTATCTTGAACCTTCAGGCAGTCACCATACCTGGGAAAGGTTTGTTAAACAGACGACAGGCTTTCATCTCGTGAAACTAAATCATTTAATATTTAAAGCTGGGGTAAACCACCTCCGGTCCGTAGTCTGGATGCGGAAGCGCAATCCGCATACAGATTGCAATGCAATTCTCAACCTTTACAGTCCCGTTTGATTTTACTTTAGGATAAGAGTCGTCATTTAAAATCCAAAATAGCCAAACTGGTCCTCATGATGTGCAAACCTGAATTTTAAAAACAGCATTTATAAAATTCCCCGTACAGCCTCACTGGAGTCAATAATTACACTCCCTGATTAGAAACAAGACGATCAATAAAGATCACCGCCATGTTTTTGGAGTATTCATCAAATGTTGTAATCTGCGAGTGAAGCTTGATCTTTCAGTGCCCCTCCTTTAAACTCATCTTCACCAGCTGAACCTCCTTTGCAAGCTTTTTTCATTTATTTGGAGTATTTTCATATTGATTGCACCGCAGCCGTGGCCTTTCGTTAGGTCTGAAATATAGCCTTGTTAAAGTACATTAGATTGCAGAGGATCAGTTTCACCTCTGAAGAAGCTGAAGACTTGAATTTGGTCACTGCAAACACCAGTTATTAACTATAGTTGGTTCAGGGATTGCAAAAGGGATCTTACCTCTCAAATGTAATTGCAGAACACCTGAGATACCATAGTTGTGTACCAAATGACCTATTATTGTATAAAGCTGCGACATGCAGTGTATGAAGTGTCCAACACAACACACTTCATTTTCAAACACTGAGTATTTGAATTTACTATGAAACTGTATTGAATAGTGGATTCAATAATGCTAAAATATAAGATATATAGCTATCTAGATAGCACAAGTCTATTTGATGTAATATTTACATCTGGAAGACGTATTTTTAAGAGTGTTTGCTCATCTGCGATACGTCTATAGGACGTTTCCTTTCAGATGATGAATAGACGATGAATTAGAAAATGTCTTTAAGATGTAATGACTTAGAATGCATGTTAAACTGACATCTTCTAAACGTCTATTTGACATCTGACAGGAGACGTCCTATAGACGTATGGCAGATGAGCGAACACTCTTAAAAATACGTCTTCCAGATGTAAATATAAGATCTAATAGGCTTGTGCTATCTGGGATAATTAGTAATGCGTCAGGGACATTTTTGTCTTGCAAAAGGACGACAAGTGCTTAATATACTATTAATCAAATTAAATAAACTTAATCAACAGCCTTTAGCTGTGAATATTAGCCACTTAAATAAAGCTTAAAAACTAAGTTTTTCAACAATTTTCTATTGTCAACCTGCATAACCTTTCACTTGAATGAGGATTTATTGATATCGGGTAAATGCCAACAGTTAAGCTCACGTTAGTCTTTGTAAAAGCCATTCACCTTCCATTTCATCAGCCCTGTAGCATTCCGACGGATTCTAAATACTTGGCTGATCTGTCAATGACAAATAATTTATCCACTGCAGATCTGAGCGGGATCAAAGCTAATGAACTTTTCCTCGTTAATTTCAGCAGTGGAGTTTGACAAGTGTGGCTGGAGCAAAGGCTCTTCGGAGAGTCAAACATCAGACCGGCAGTGCCAGGTGAGGCCCGAGCGCAGGTTTGATCTCGTATACATGTATTCCTTCACTACTCGGTCGCAGGGGAGCTCCGTGCCAAGGTCAACATTCAAAGACATTCAACTGCACGCAACGAGAGACACTCCTGCAGGAGCCGTGGCTTTCTTTTGTTGTGCGCATCACAGCAGCATCAGAGGGTGCGGACTGACACTAGTGAAGTCCCAGGATAGCATCCATCGCTACCGGTTTCTGTCCCCTTCACGAGAAAAGCTAGTATACCTTCTAATTGCATCATTAATATCATTAGGGATTAATTGTCTTCTCCACCTCGTTCGCTTCAACTGTGTTGATGAGACGCAAAGTGTGAGTTTTGATGACCTTCAACCCAAAGTGAATAAAAGAAAACTTGTCTCCAGTGGCTGAATGGAATTTCTTGATGTGTATTGAAGGACAGCTTTTCTTATGCGCAGGATTCATTTTTCCCAAACTATTATTCATTCTAGCTCTCCCTTTAACCTTTCTGGCAGATCTGACGCTTTGAAGGAAATATTGAGTCCGAGACTAGCCCGAGACTGCGGAAAATGAAAGATTTCAAATCTAATTTAAACCTGGAAACACCGACAGATTTTCAAAACGAAACAAACAAAAATGAGCTTATAAATGAAAATCAAAAAAGAGCAAAAAAACAACCAAAAATTTGCTCAACTAAAAATAAAATAAAACAAAAGAGTGAGAAAGAAATTCACTCATATAAGTAAAATAAAATTACAACAAAAACGAAAGAACAGCAAAAGAAATTGCTTATATGACTGAAATGAAGATATAAATTAAAAAATATAAAGCAGTAAAATATAAAATAAAAAGTGTCACAGATAGAGCAGCTCCGACTGTCAAAATTAAAATAAAATGTGAATCAAGCAAACAAAAAAATATATTCAGAAAGAAATAAAAATAAAGAAATAAAAATATATTCAGAAAGAAGTAAAAATAAAGAAATAAAAATATATTCAGAAAGAAAGAAAAATATAAAGCAATAAAATATAAAATAAAAAGTGTCACAGATGGAGCAGCTCAGGCTGTCAAAATTTTTTTTAAAAAAGTGAATCAAGCATACAAAAAATATATATTCAGAAAGAGATAAAAATAAAGAAATAAAAATACATTCAGAAAGAAAGAAATATATATATATATATATATATATATATATATATATATATAAAAGAAAGAAAGAAATATATTCAAAAAATGATATATATATATATATTCAGAAAGAAAGAAAGAAAGAAAGAAAGAAAGAAAGAAAGAAAGAAAGAAAGAAAGATTTATTTTGAACTCATCATGGGAGAAAAATAGATAAGCAACAATTGATAGCTATTTCAGCAAAAGAGTAACTTGACTTGTGCAAAACTATATTAGCTTGTGACAGTTTGCAAAGTTCCCCAACACTGCGCATTTACCATATCCGTGCATTCATGGACAATATCTGTTTTGTCAAAACTCCTAAATCGAGGATGTCAAAACAAGCATGTTAACATGCAATTGACACAAAACTGTCAGGCTTCACTGTCATATGCCAGCTCAATAAATGCAACCAATTATTCATAATCTCACCGGCAGCGTTTCGAAGGCAACTTCTGACATTCTGTCACAGATCTTTTGCAGTCGTTTTGCTCTCTTTTGTCTGCGAGCATGTTCAAATCCAGCAGCCGAGAGATGACTTGCCAATGATAAGCAATGGCACCCTATCAGACTGAATGCAGCACAGTGCTGGATGGTTCTGTTTAAGCACCCTTGAACAACTCTCAGACAAATGAGAGAAACATAAGATGTGTGTATGCTATTAATCACACAGAATAACATGTTTCCATAGCAATTGATTACGAGGTAGGCTGCTGTTGCCGCTGGGTAATACGTGAAAAGCACACACACACACACACACAACACCTCCAACACGCAAAATCCTGGCCTGTGATGAATGTAGTTGACAGGTGACGCACGTGTCATTAAAAATGATTTTTTTTTTTTAGCCTGGAAACGCCACCCTGAGCGCACCATTTTTCACGACTGCTTCAAGGAACAAAGAGAAAGAAAAAACATTTATGAATAAAACAGCAGAAAAGCAATCAATCTGAAAAAAGACATTTGTCAGAGAGTGAGTGAGTGGCGACCGGCTGACAGTGAGTCAGTCAGATTGGTTCAGAAACCGGGTTACAAGAGCGTTTGCACCGGCCACCTAATAGCCTATAGGTCATAGATACTGAATTAAAAATATACGACAGATCGACTCCTAATTTAGTTTATAGTAAGCAATAATCTAAACTCATAATACTGGGAATCAGGGTCCAAATGTAGGCCTACTTTTTACCATATGCCAATAGCAAGAGAGATAAGATTCATTTTTAGTCTATAAATACACCTGTAAATGTTTAGTATTTATTATGAACTACTTAATACATTTGTAAAAGAACTATAATCTTAATATAACTTATATTAATAATAATGGTAACATTTTGCAATAAGGTTTATTTTGTAAACAGTTAATGCATTAATAACATGAAATATCAAAGAGCAATACATTTGTTACAGTATGTTTAATTTTTGTTAATGTTAGATAATAAAAATAGTCGTTTATTGTTTGTTCATGTTAGTGCACAGTGCATTAATTAATGTTAAATGCAAAAAGTCATATTAATAATGTATTAGTAAATGTTGAAATTAACATCAACTAAGATTAATAAATGATGTAAGTGTTGTTCATTTTAACTAAAGTAGTTAACTATTGTTAACTGATGAAGCCTTTTACCATAATAATTGTATATATTTATCTATTCAGTTAGTTCTGATATTATAATTTTGGCAGCTTTCTTCATTCAAAGAAGAATATTCTACATGTTGCTACTTGTCTTTTGATTTTGATCGATATGGGTCAGATACCGTTCTTACAAATCTGTCAAAGCTCAAAATAAAGCTAGCAGCCAACTACAGAGTACAACTACAGTTTTATTTACTCGGCAAAGGCGGTTTTGGCTTTCTTTTGGCGCATTTTGGACCCCATAGGGAATGCCATTGTGAACCACAAAGTTTTCCCATTACAAGATTTCCATGGGATGTTAAGAATTGTATCAGACTGTATGTCAAATGTAATGAAACACTTCAGATGCAAAACAGCGGCTTGAACAGTAGACCTACATATTCTAATGAATAATTCACGTGTAATTCAGTCATTCCCTTTGGCATTTCAGCTGTTTCTTTGGTTAATTTACATTTCATTCACTGCATGACCTCATAATCAAATTAGACTGCTAGAACAAATGGATATGTTCATAAAGATTTGAAAGAAAGAAAATGTGTTAAAGGGTGGAAACGGATGCAAAAACTTAACTAGGGCTGGCTGATATATCACATACTCACAATACTTTTTCTAGCAATACAAGATATAGAAGACGAACTTCAGTGGAAAAAATGGTGTTAAAGGTTGATAAGTTTCAATATTTTTTGTGAACTCGGATTCCATTTGTTTGCATCAGCATAAAATAATATTCAGTCTTCAATTGCCATTTTTATTTATTAAACATACTATACTATATTTACTATATTATATTTTTAAAAACACTAGTGAATCTGATTTTTTATATATTATAAATTTATATTTTACTATATTTATTTCTTGCCATACAAGAGACTGTCCATGAATTGTATACATGTATACATTATATTCAATAATATATTTCTTCTTATGAATTAGTCAAATTTGTTTATTTCAGCTTAAAATACACTATTATAGCATTGTTTTTGTGTTAGACAGGCGTAGAGGACCGAGATTAATAAAAGTCATATTGTATTTTCCAACTATACGAGTTCGTAAGAAATACACATGCCTGAAGGAGAGAATGTGATTGAGTAAAAGAGAGGCAAGAGCTAGGAGAAAAGCGAAGGAGAGGAAGTGTTGTCTGTGGAGGGGAGAATCAATCTAAAGGCTAACTCAATCCCTCAGCGTTATCTAGCTTGGTGGCGAGGGCCACGGGTCCAGATTGCAGATGATCTACATGCCTTTATGTAAGTGAAGCTAATCTGTCATGGCCTCAGGGAGCACTGGGGCTCCATCACTCTTACTCAGCCCAGCCAGTGTGGCCTCATAAACTACTACAGTCTCCGCTAATGAAACACAGGCACAACACACAGCTGACAATCAGCTGAACAGCTTATCAATGTGTGTCAGATCGATAACACTATAGACACAATTATAGATAGGACTGACAGACAGACATGAATGAACAGAAAGATAGAAGGATATATGGATAAATCGATACTGTATATGGATGGATGGATGAACAGAAGGATAGACAGACAGACATACGGATATACAGACAGATGGATGGACGGACAAACGAACAGGAGGATAGACAGATCGACAGAAAGACAGACGGATATACAGACAGATGGATGGACGGACAAACGAACAGGATAGACAGACGGATACACACAGAAGGATGTACTGAAAGGACGGACGAACGAACGAATGGATGAAAAGACGAACAAATGGATGGATGAATGGATGGACGAACAGATAGATGGATGGATGAACGGACGAACAAATGGATGGATGGATGAACGGACGGACAAACAGATGAATGGATGGATGAACGGACGGACGAACAGATGGATGATGGATGGATGAATGGACGGACGGACGAACAGATGGATGGATGGATGGATGAATGGACGGACGAACAGATGGATGGATGGATGGATGGATGAATGGACGGACGGACGAACAGAAGGATGGATGGATGAACGGACGAACAAATGGATGGATGGATGAATGGACGGACAAACAGATGGATGGATGGATGGATGGATGAACGGACGGACAAATGGATGGATGGATGATGGACAGACAGATGGATGGATGAACGGACGGACGAACAGATGGATGGATGAACGGACGAACAAATGGATGGATGGATGAACGGACAGACAAACAGATGGATGGATGGATGAACAGACGGACAAACAGATGGATAGATGGATGAATGGACGGACGAACAGAGGGATGGATGGATGAACGGACGAACAAATGGATGGATGGATGAACGGACAGACAAACAGATGAATGGATGGATGAACGGACGGACGAACAGATGGATGGATGAATGGACGGACGAACAGAGGGATGGATGGATGAACGGACGAACAAATGGATGGATGAATGGACGGACAAACAGATGGATGAATGGATGGATGGATGAACGGACGGACGAATAGATGGATGGATGGATGAACGGACGAACAAATGGATGGATGAATGGATGGACGGACAAACAGACGGATGGATGGATGAACAGACGGACGAACAGATGGATGGACGGATGAATGAATGGACGAACGAACAGATGGATGGATGGAGAATATGAGGACAACTGAATACTGAATATGGATGGACAAAAGAACAGAAAGAGACAGACATACAGACTGATATACAGTATGGACAAATGGATTTATTGACAGATGAATGGACGCAAAAACAGATGGATGGAAGGTAGATAGAAATGAAGAGAAGGATGAAAGGATTTATGGACAAATGGATACTGCATATGGATTGACGATTGATGGATTAACGTACGAATAGATGGACGAACAAACAGATGGATAGATAGATGGTGGATAGACAGAAATTAACAGTAGGATAGAAGGATTATGGACAAATAGATACTGCATATGGATGGACAAACAAACAGAAGGATAGATAAGACAGGAGACAGACGGACGAATGGATGGACGGATGGATGGATGGATAATTTCAAACGTTTTTTTTTTCTGGGCTTAAATCAAGTTCTAAATAATTCTTTTTGAGCATTAATTAGTTCATTCTTCAGGATCCCGCTGCTTGTGGATCTCTTAGGAATGCTAATACCAGTTCAACCATAATGCTTATGCAGGTATTATTAAGCTTTTACTGCTTCTCAGTGAATACAAATCTAGTTGCGCTCCAGTTTTCCGACTGAATTTACCGAAGTTTCAATCTCACTCCACTCGCACCTCTCGGCTCATTCCCCATTCCGCAATTAATTCAGTCATTTATCCTCCATCCCAGTCAAGGGCACGGCCCGAGATCTCTTAATTAAAGAAGAAAGAGGGAGAAGAAAAAGAAAGTTCTCGGTCTTCAAACGAAGCTCTAACTGGCACGCGCTTTTATCTGATCATTTAAACTCTCTTAACCCCTCTTAATTAATCCCAAACACACACTTCTGACATCCAGCGCTTGATTAATGAAATTAGCTCAGCGGAAGTCAAATAACATCAGCCTCGGACAGTGATAGCGTAACCCCAGGTGCAGCTTACGAGATCTGTACGCTTGTCTGAGGAACAACTGCTGCTGGGAATCGCAGATATGAGAAAGTGATGCAAGAGGCCTTTGCGCTGACGAAAAGTGAGCACTTTACTTCTGACGGTTCAGGTTGCACCATGTCATCCAGAAAAGTTCTTGGGTTTGCATTTTTTTCTACAAGATAACTTGAAAAAAAAAGACATCCATATCTTAAGTTTTTACATTATAATAAAATATATTCTTAGTTTAGGACAGAGTTTAGGACTTCTTTTCTTCATAATTCTATTCATAATAAACAGGTGTGATGTCTTTCCATTGTGTCACTGATCAGCTTTCGTCAGCCCAAATCTTTTTTTAAATCTCAGGCCATAGGAAGTTCGTGAAAGGCGGGATAGCGTCCGGTCACGTAGTGGTAAATCTGTAACAATACAAATCTTAGATTAAAATAACGTTCAGCTTCGATATGATGACAAAGCTTTGTCAAACGCGGCTTCATTTAGCCTAATACATAAATAAAAGAGCTAATCTATATTCTATTCACCACAGGTGACCTGGGTCACGACGCCGCACTCCCTGAACAGTGTCTGTTTCCAGCCATAATGGATGCTAATTATCACTTTATCACATCTGAAGTCAGAATAGAGCGGCTTTGAGAGTGTGAAACAGTGTTGGTGTAATTACCTGCCGCTCGATGTCCGCTAACAGGCTACTTGCTCCTAGTCTGAAAAGGCAAGGATTGAGCCACTCGTCTCCGAGCTCTTCCTTCATCAGGATCAGCCACACCACAGACTCCTGCGCCGTACGGATGCCTCCTGCGGGCTTGAAACCCACCTGAGGACCAACAAATGACCAGTCAAACAGGCTGGATGATTCCAGTGAAAGAAGGAGGTTTAGGGCCTTTACCTTATGGCCTGTCCTCAAGTAGTAGTCACGGATGGCTCGCACCATTACTATGGCAATGGGGTAAGTGGCATTGACTGACTCCTTCCCGGTAGAAGTTTTGATGAAGTCCGATCCTAGAGGTTCGGAAATACAAAGCCTTTTTGACAAGCGGCAAGAAGTATGGTCCACTCTAATCCTCATTCATGTAGAGAAAAGACAACTTAGACAATTATTTTAATTTGTAAATGTAAAGTTTTAATTGATATTTTGGGAGGCATGAAGTAAAAAATGTATATATATATATATATATATATATATACACACACACCTTTTTAATTATTTGGTATTATCTTTATTAGAATTATTAATTTTATTAAAATATTATTCATTATAAATATTGGAATCCATTTTGTACAAATTATCCAAAAAGTCATGTGGTGCAACCAGCATGCAAATAAATTAAAATCAATTAACTAAATATTGACAAAGGACAATACGTCTCTTAAAATATCAGATACTTTTTAAGTACCTTTTTATGGCAAAATATGTTTGTTAAATGTCATGTTGAGTGATTCCCAAAAACTATGATGTTTATGAATTGATAATTCACGATAATTGTTAATGTTTTTTAAAAAATCTTTTTAAAAATGATGAAAATGATTAAAGGTCTGTTTACACCGAGGAGGATAACTATAACAAAGATAAAGTTAAAAAAAAAAATCTACATATAAAAGAATAGCAGAATGCACACCACGACTATAACAATAACGGCACAGAAAGAAAAACTATATCCTTGAAGTCAGTTTCAGAATGATTTTTTTCCAGCTGAAGAATGATAAAACAATTGACAGCCAATCAGAATCCATCCTGCCTTAAAGAGCTGAAACAGAACGATATCATCGTTTTTTGCTTATTCACATGTATTAAAGGTGCAAGGAAGATATGCTTTTAATTTTTACTTAATGGTTACACCAAATGACATTCAGAGTCATCAAGCTAAAACCTTTCTTGAAATTATAAATATATATATATATATATATATATATATATATATATATATAAATATAAGATTTTCAAAAGCAAATGAAACCAACACGAGAGCACATTTCAACGTGGTTTAATACATCTGTGTATTTCAGGTCACACTGGTTAGTATTCGAATTCTTCATCAATAAAAGCCCAAAACTTTGCATCTGACTCTTGTTTGGCTCAGACTCCCATGTCAAAGTTCACTTCTTCGAAATAGAAAGCCCAGCACTTTTTTTAGCACCTCCATTCAGGCACTTCAGAGAGGCGTCGGATTCTGAACCCCGACAGGACATTAGTCGCGAGGCCAGGGGAGGCTAGACAAGAACATATGGTCCCGTCGGCAGGGCTCAGAGGGCGTGCGTTCCTTCATCAATAAGAGCTTTCATTTCTCCCTTCCTCTCCTTCATAGCCAATTACGGTTTATCAGCGTTCCGATAAAAATAGAAGATAAAATGACGCTTCTAATGGATGAACCACAAACTGTGGACCAGCTCTAACCCCCAGCACCCGAGTCCCGCCTGCCCGTCCTCGTGTCTAATGACTGTTCATTACCGCACCGAACAAGATGAACATTTTACAGTTCATTAAAGATACGTTCTATGTGTTTTTCCACTCTTTTTCCCACCCCTTCCCCTTTCCTCCGACACTCTTTCACTCTATTGCTCACCCTCTCCCTCAAACTGACATAATCCTTGAGATTCGTTCTGGGGAGTCTTAATTACACGATAATGGATAACGGTTATTAAACGCGGGCGACAGTAATGAAGCTCTATTCATTTGCGGCGGAGCGGGGGGACACTGCCGGAGAGCGTGGGAGTAAAATAGCTCCGGCGTCGCAGATTAATAGGTGAAATTATCATTCAATTTCAGAAACCTCATACGCAATTCATAGGAACAAGGGGAGATTAAGGAATGAGCGCGGCGACAAAAGCAATGCATTTTAATAACGATCCCTATCAGAGCCGCTGACAATTGGGTACAGTAATCGGCTTAATGTGCAATGGCTATTTAAGCATACAGTCACTGGCCTGCTCTCTCTCTGTGTGTGTGTGTGAGATCTGCAAAAAGGATGAGCAATGGCGCCACACTCTGGACAAAAGATCAAACTTGCTTAAGGCAAGCATCACTGTTGGCATTGACCATACCAGGAGGTCAGATTTAGCTGGTTTAGCTGCACAGACACTAAAAAGTGTGCATCCTTCTGAGGCCCTGTCCCATAAGGCACCCTAAACACTTGTGGTCTTCCTACGAGTCTGCACTTTCATGACGTAACGCTACTTTGACAACTCAGGAAGAAGTCTGCGGCGGAGATCGCTTCAGTACAGACTCGGTAAAGTGTGTATCGAGAGCGCATCGAGGGCGCTCGTGAACACCCTTCTGACACCTACATTGACAAATTGGACACCCTACGGTCTCATGGACTTAACTGACACATTCACACGGCAGCCTTTGTATGTCCACAAGACTGAAAGTGCATTTGAAGTGTGCCATTTGGGACGAGCCCCGACAAGGGTAGAAAAATTAAACAATACATTTAATTATGTTTCTAAATCGAATGAAATGTTTCCTCTGAGATCCTCACCTGCCATCATAGACACCAAGCTGGCCTTGTAGACGTTCGTGAAGTTTCCCAGCTCTCCAACTGCCAGGATGGTCTTCATATGGGCGTCTTCACAGGCCTCTCTGAACTGCCGGATCTCATCGTAGAGGGCTGAGGAGATCATTTAACAATGAGAGACAAAAATCAACTATCATCCATTTGTAAGTTCACCAACTATCAAAGTAGAGCTGAAGAAAAACATACTTTGTGTCCTTTAATATAAAGGAGTGTGATGGTTATGGCCATTATAAGCTGACCAGTTTGGAAGAGAGCAAAGTCTTGATATGGTTTTTGTGGTCTACCAGAGTTGGTTTTCAAGCTTAAATGTTCAAAAAACACCTTATTTTTTACATATTTGACATTGTTGCAGTACCTTTCAGTAACACTCTGTTCAGTTCCTGTCTCTATGAAGCCCCTCCAAAGTTTATACCAACAGAAAACAGTCTGGTTTCAGAATTCTTTTTTTGGTAGGAACTGTATCTGCATTCCCTTAGTACCCTGGTTACACACCTGCCCATTGTCCAGTGAGTGCTAAAGTCCGGTTTATGACAATATCGATCTCTGTAGCACCATCCTTCACAGCCATCCGGACCTCCTCGAGACGGGTCTTCAGTGGCGTCTGTCCAGCAGGGAAACCAGTGGCCACTGAAGCAAAGAGAATGAGAGGAGGTGAGACAGTGCGGTTGCACCCTCTCTGGGATGATGTCTATAGAAGGATTGAAATGTGTTTTGAGATAAGCAGTTTCAAATGTCTTACCAGATGCCACAGGAAGACTAGAGTTTGCCGCCTTCAGAGACTTTACAGCATCAGCCACCCGTGATGGGTACACACAGACAGCTGCAGTCGTGATTCCTGGAATCACACACACACAAACGCACGCACACACACAGTGTTTAAAGTAAAAAAAAAAACTATAATTCATTTCATGCAAAGACTACATTTGAATAAATACATAAAAGTAAAATACAGCGTAAAAATACAAAGAAAACACTTAAAGTTCGGTTAACATCTAATGTTTTTTTTGTGTTACAATTTTTTTTATTCAGTTAAAAGGTTGAATTTAAGTTGTTACAGTCACTGATCTCTTCAGCCAGTAAATTTCAGTGAAAAGAGCTTTATCTCCCTCTTGTGGGCAGATATACAGTGACACGCTTATGTTACTTCGAAGGAAAACCATAATAAAATATAATATAATATATAACAAAATAATTAACATTTATAAACATTAATAAAATAAAAGGAAATAGGAGGTCTTTCTCTTATTCTCGCCAAGGCTGCATTTATTTGATTAAACATATAACAAATATTATATTGTGACATTTTATACAATTTAAAATATATATATATTTTCTATTTTAGTAAAAATAGAATGTAGCTTATTCCTGGGATGGAAAAACTGCATTTTCAGCGGCCATTACCCCAGTCTTCATTGTCACATGATCCTTGAAATATGCAGATGTTTACATTTATGTTTATATATATATATATATATATATATATATATATATATACACACACACGTTGAAAACAGATGAGCTGCTTAATATTTTCGTGTAAACGGTGGTAAAATAATTTCCAAATTTGTCCTTTTCAAATGTCTAATGTCACTTTAATGTCAATTTAATGCATCCTTGCTGAATAAATGTATTTATTTATCTCCAAAAAGTACAATCCTAATGACCGCAAAAGTATGACCAGTAGTTAATTATAATAAAAAAATTGAGGTATAAAATATCACGTAGTGCTTAACAATGCCCTTCAGCCCTTATTTATTCACGATACAGCACAGCCTCTCGTACCTTATTGCTTACTTATAAAATATATTAAAGATAAATTTACAGACAAAAAAAAAAAAAAGAAAACCATCTAGCACTTTGGGAACAACAATGAGTTTAATACTTTTTATATTTGTCATTAAGGTGTCATTAAATATACTAGCAATCTGTATGGATCCAACTTTCTTGAGTAATTAGACAATTAATATGATCTAACATGCTTCTAACAGTAATTTGTTGACAGTAATGGTAGTAAGCTTATTTTATACTGAATACTGCAATATGAGTGACAGAAGATATAAGTGCACGACACCAACAAGGATGATGTGACAAATATGTGTTTATGACAGCGTACCTTTGTCATGCATGTCCATGCTCTTCAGCAGATCGTGACGGATGGGCTGTGTGGCCTTCATACAGAGTCGATGGACATTGGAAGGTGTGTCGTCACCAGCGAGGGTCGTCAGATCAATGCATGTGACAGCCTTCAGCAACCAGGCAGCCTACAATATCAATGAAAGTCAATAAAGATGGCATCAAGCAGTAGGAGTGAGCATGTAACATACATATTGTAAACAGTTTACCTGCCACTGTTTTTTGGCCACTTTACGTCCCTGGATCTGCTGGGCTCTTTTAAGAACAGCCTGGGTGTTGACTCTGACTTTTGACACCCATTCCAGATCTAAAATAAGGCAAGAATGAATGATTAATGAAATTTTAAAATCAGTTTATTCTGGTCTTCCCTCTGCTCAACTTGTGTCATGAGACACATGGGTCATGTGAAATTCATTAAGGGCATTTTATCTAGAGTTTAGAATCAACTGTATAGGGAAAAACGAAAGAAAACCAGAATTACACATAAAAATTAACTAAACAGGCCGTATGAAGGTTGAATTGTGGAGTTTTAACTGGTCAGATTGAGTTAAAGATTAACCACACATAATATACGTTGCACTTTACATGTTCGACGTACAGCTTAAGTTATACCACAATGCCTGTTGCTCATTAGTAGCTTGCAAAGAACTTTAAACTGTCTTGTGTCTTTTTTAACTAAATAATGCCTGTCCTGTCACGCGAAAAAAGTAGCGGTATTAATTTTAATTAATTAAAAAAAAATAACCAACTTACCAAGATGCATTCCAGGATTTCTTGCGGACATGGTGAAATATAATTCACTACTAGATGAAATTAAGTTTTAAAAATAGGGTTGATTTGTCAAGTTTGCAGCTCAGCACCACAGACAGCAAAAGAAAGCTCTGCACATTGAGTTTTCACGTCACTGCGCCTCTTCCGGGATTGCTCGTCACTGATACGCCGACGCAGAACACTTCAAGCCAATCATTTCACCGCTACGCAAGGCGTAGAGTGATGACGTTATTTGTATGAAGATTTACGGAACATTTATGTAAAAAAATAAAAAATAAAAAAATATAAGTATATTAAAACAGAAAAAAATCTACTTACTTTGAACAAAAGTATAGGTTCTCTTTGACAAGTGAGTATCTGAGATGTTTCTTTTTTATTGACATGCCCGGTAAAGTAGAAATATCCACTAATACCCTGAATATTTTATCAATTACACAAAAAGCACTCGATGTGCTGTTTTCATTAACTTTAGGGGTATTTTAAATTTATCTATATACAATATATTAAAAGAGAAGAAAGCTGCCCATTAGATTTGAGAAACAAGTTTAATATAGAGATCAAACATGCATTTGAGCTTGAATGAACTGTCTGGTTTATTAGATGTGAAAATAAACCTGTCACATGCTTCAGGTTTAAAATAAAAAGTGAAATAATGCCAAAAATTACAAGACCCAGTCAAGCCTCAAACGGATTTTGTATTGAGCCGTGACGATTTTTAAGGTATCCTGAATTGTGAAGTCTAGAGTCAAACAATTGCTTCAGCCCCAAAAGCTACAAACACTATGATTCATATTATAAAAGTGAACATTTTTTTTAAAAGAATTGCATAACATGTTAGTTCCTTTTTTACAAGTTTGCCAGGAAAGATAAGTAAAAGTAATTTAAAATGATACAGTAATTTACAAGAGTTATGACTTTCATTACAAATCTGGTCTACCCACTTCAGTTTAAGATTTAAGCCTTCTTTTGATCAATTGTTATGATTTAAGAATTATACTTTTCAAAGGATGTCTAACAGAAATCAGAACTGACATCTCTTGCACAGAGCCATAATATACTACAAGATATTGTTATTCTCAAGGGTGAAACTTGAAAATGATTCATAATTATGTAAAACGCTAATTCAGGTTTATCCAAATCCTCTAGTCCTAGCCAAATAACATGAACATTTGGACTGATTTAGTTCTTTCCACTTTGGCATGTTGAGTCTGAGAATAACCCTAAGGCTTTTCAAAGTGAGAATCAGAATCGTCTCGGAAGAGCTGTCGGCCGAGGGTTTTGGAGCTGGGACTCGTAATGGACAGAAGATTCAGTCTTGAGCTGCACAATGGAGACTCTTCTGGAATGGTTATCTGAAGCAAGAGGAGATCACAGAATGCTAAGCACTTCATCCTAAAACACTCCATATACGACTTTCATTTCCAATAATATAACTGTTGTCTATGGATGGAGTAGATTATTCGAAATTAATTTAGAATCACAAATATTAATATCTGACACATTCATCACATATTTCTTTTTTCCTGCACATCCAAAAAGACTTAAATAACTAAACTTCAAAATAAAAGTTTTAGTAGTAGAGAGAGGAGAGGGGGAAGAGATTAAAGGGAAGGACATGCAGTTAAGACGATACTGAGGTGTGATCTACTCAGTGTGATTGTGTCTTGGAAGAGTGTGCTAAATTTGCAAGACAGAATTCAAATGTTAATTTCCAGAAAAGTCTTTTGTTTTCTTAGAAAGAAGCCCTCTATGGGTCCAGACATCTTCACACCAGCACGTTTTTCATAATGCCATTGCACCAATAAAGCTTTGAGCTCTGGTGTGACATCTTAATGATCAAATATTCAGTAAAATTGTTTTGTGATCTGTTACAAAATAGCACATTGTTTGCCAATCATTTCTAAATGTTCTAGTGTATATGTTACCTTTAGTAGTTTAGTTGGCGTACTGCAGATGTCCACAGAAGTCCGTTTAGAGCCCCTGCTGCTTTCATTTGGGGAAGAGCTGACCGTCTCTAACGTCGCATCTTCAACCTGATTGGATAATTCGGACACATGTTCCTTCTTCACCATGCTTGGCTCATCACAACCATCCATGGGTGACCAAGAGTAGGTTTGAGTGAATGCCATGTCATCTTGTAAAGAGATATTGGATGTTTGATGGTTGTGACCATTTTCTTCCTTGCAGAGGTGTCGAAGAGGTGAAGGTTTTGTGCTGGAGAACGACTGGGGGAGGCTGTGGCAATGTGAGGCAACGGGTGTGGACTGTGAAGGCCCGAAAGTGTGATTCACAGGGGTCTCTACTTGACTCTGACAGCAGGCAGACTGAGTCAAAGTGTCTTCAGGAGCTTGTTTGGCAACTGTTGTTTTGATGAACGAGCACAATCGTGTGTTACGTGGGGTGATCCTTTTCTTGATGGCTGCTTCTATTTCGCTCTCTGAACCCACCACGTACACACGCTTCTGACCGCGTGTCACTGCAGTGTATACATGCTGCCAGTTTTGAGCAATGCTGTCTCCAAGAACGTACACAATAGTTTCAGCCTCTGAGCCCTGAAGTGAGAAAACAAACAAGCAATTTGCATGAAGCAGAGACAAATGCTGTGAACAGGGCCGTAGATGAACAAAGGGCATCACTACCTGAAAGGTGTGGATGGTTCTTGCCCAAGCATGCCGCAGTTTACACTCTCTCTGTAGTTCCCTGTAGTCACACACCACCACGCGTCCATTTACATCATCCAGTGTCAGGTAGCGGTTCGTTTTTTTACGTTTACCCTCAACCTCAACCGTCACATCCTGTGATAGGTGTACAATTACAAGGAAAAGTTAAACCAACTCAGGTTGTTATCACTCAAAACTAAGCATTCTGAATTCAAAAGCATAAAAAAATAATTTTGAGATGATCAATAAATGCATAAATAAATCAAATAAAACATCAGTACATCTTTAATAAAGAAAATTTCCCCATTGCACAGGCGCTCTTTCTTCTCCTTCGTCTCTTCATCTTGTGTCTGTCTATCGCCACTATCATGTGTAGCTCTGGCAGTCGCACCTCTCTTCTCCTCTGGGTCTGAGACATAGCCATTCTTAGTGCAGCAAACTTTATCATTTCTTTGAAAGTTCAATTTCTGTTTGGAAGTCCTGAAATTAAATGCACTTAATATTAAAACCTATGGAAGTGGTGTAAAGTGGAATAAAAATGTATTTGTAAGAAAACTAACTTTGTGGTATGCTGAGAATAATGCCTGCAGCAAAGCTCATTGATCAACTCACAGTCTTTCCTGCGAACAAAAGGAACAGCTTTAGCAAACTCAGCATTTTCTTAAAAAGATTAACATCGCAGCAAAGAGTGACATAGCTAAATCTGTCTTACTTCCTGAAAGCCACAAATTGTGAAGATGCATCACTTTCCAGTCCAGGGGCTTCATTAAGTAAGAATGTAACAGCGTCCTGGAGGCCTGAGAAGCACCAGAAATGTGTTGTTATTGCTCAATGTTAGATAAATACCATTTTGCTCACAGCCTCAACAATGCATTTGATTTTTAATTAAGTTTTTTATTTCTAATTTACCATATCGGTATTCATTGGCCTATATATATATATATTCATTTTTTATGTTTTAATTATCAGCCCAATCATTTTTTACCAATATATATTGAAGCCGATACATAATGGATTGTTTCCTTCAGCTGAGACACTTAAGATACATCCTACTGTTCACACCCTAAGGGTTTTGAATTGCTTGAAATGTGATTGAAGTCATTTAAAAAAAGAAAAATATAGTCTATAATATAGGCTACATAAAATTATAATAAGAACATCATTATAATTGTGTGCTTGGGATATGGATTTTAATGGTGAGACTTTTATTTTTTTTAATCAGGTCCTCAAAAATTATAGAAAAACTTGGATTTTGATTTATCTGCCAATACATCAGTTATCGGCTTTCAAATATGAAGAATAATAGGTTATCTGTATCGGCCAAAATTGTCATATCGGTGAGCCAAAAAGTTGCACTGAGGTTCTTAAGGGGGAGTAAAATGTATTGAAGGTGGCTGTGTAGCCACCCGAAGTATCAAATGAGTCACAGACAACAGGAAGTGTATTTTTAGGAAAACCTGCAGCACAATAGACACACAGGAGCCCACACAAATGTCATGGAGACGATCCAGTGATTGGTTTTCTTTTGATCAGTGTGTTTCTTTTGTTATTCAGATTGTCTGAGCCTTAACAGCTTTACTACAGATGCAAAGAACGTGCTTCTGTAGCACAGTGACAATGTGAAAACCTCCCACAATTCTTCACTTCCTGGCTTATAAGTGTTGTGAAATGAATAAAGCCATTTAAAGCACATTTTTTGAAAGAAAATGACACATTTTCCACATATTTCAGAACTACTCACTTACCAAAAGAATAATTTTCCTCACTGACTTTGACCAATATGAACCTTTTGTCAGGTGACACTGTGGAGGGTTTTGCCATTTGTATGGTGGCATCAAACTCCAGAGGACTGTAAAGCCTTTTTTTACCCATCTCTGAGATGCTGAAATAAAATAGAAGCATGGAAACAAAAGCATTATGATTATACACTGTGATTAGAATTGAGCACCATTAACATTTGTAAAAAAAAAATCCATATTTGTACATGAAAACATGTACACACAGCCAACAAACCAATGAGGAACCAAAGCTAAGTAGTTACGCAATTTTCTAAAAGCTCATCAAACATTACAGAGTAGAAGCTATGTGCTCACAGTCCAGCGTTTCTGACGATGAGCTCAGACTCGGCACGATGGTTGGTCTTCATCTCAATGGCCCAACGGACCTTCTTGAGGACTTCAAACAGATCGTGCAGTGTGTTTCCAGGTTCAATGCTGGGCAGCTGCCTCACATCTCCTGCAGACACAAAATAAATGGTTTGGTTTTTAATATTAATACAACAAGTCCTTAAACTGCAGAAAGTCACTGATAAATACATGGCAAACACACACGAAATGATAAACTACTATGCATGCAATATGTCTACCCAAAATGATGAACTTCTGGAGGTCTGCATGTTTGGTAAGCATGCTGAGAATGGAGTGAAGGATCTGAACAGACACCAGGCTCCCTTCATCGACCACCAGTACCCGCACCTTCGAGAACTTCCAATGCTTAGGATTTCCACTGGGATCCTTTTCTGTATTCATGAAACTCCATAAAATCTGAAGAAAGGGTGGTGGGGTTGACCATGTAAATAAGGTATCAATAGCAACTGAGACATCTATATATACTAAAATTGGAACGAACAGTTTGTGTAAAATATTAATTCATTGGACATATTGGAAAACAGAAACAATCAACATTGACAAAGCTGTAATTTAATGTTAATTAAGTGCAATGTAAAGTATGAAATATTATGTAATCCCGTGAAGTTATGTAAATGTTGTTTAAGCCATGTAATGTTGTTTCGTAATATTATGTAAAGCTAAACAATGCTTAAGAAATATTACATTCTGAAATGTCACGTAATGTGAAGTTATGAAATGTTATGTGATGTTTAAAGTCATGCAATGCTACGAAAAATGTAAAGCTGTCATGTTTACGTTATTATGTTATGTAAAGTTGTGAAATTAAATGTTATGAAATGCATGCAGCAAAATAGTGTAGTGTCAAATTGTTGTTTAAGTTATGTAACGTTATGATAGGTTATGTAGTGTAAAGTTGCGAATTAAGTTTGAAAGTTACGTTATGAAACGTTATATAGTGTTATCTCATGAAATCTCATGAAATGGCGTATGTATGACACACGAATTCGTTTTTCGCCAGTTTCCATTTTCCCAATTTTCCCAAATTCGCCAATTTCCATTTTTGGCATGCTATCAACACGCATAATAGCTTTTCAGCGTGTTTATGAACGCCGTTAACTTAACGTTACATTACTGTATATATAAATATATGACCTACCCCAAACCCGTCCCTAAACCTACCCGTCACTGGGGTTAATACCATTTATGAGTCTTCCCCTACCATCCAAGGAAAAAAATAGCGCTCCCCAGATGTAGATCTACATTTTGCTTCGTTTCGCTCGGACATTTAAAGGCATGTACATACACGCGGAATCACTCGGACATTAAGGGCGTAAACATACGCGGAGAGCTCAAAATGCGTATAGATAACACGCCACTTGACTTGAAAGTGGTGTGTATGTTAACGCAAAAATCATGTTGTACATTATGTTGTGAAAATTATGTTAAAGTTATGTAACATTACATTATGAAATGCAGTATAATGTTACGTGAACTATACCTGGTGCATAGTATAAGCAGTGAAGCCGGTTCTCTTAGTAAGAAGTGAAGAAGCTCTCCCAGTAGGAGCCGTTAGAAGAACTTCCACAGGCTTTCCATCACTGTCACTCGCCTCACTTTCTTTTTTCTCCTCGTGTACGTCTGACAGCAGCCCATTACTGGACCCCTGGGAGTCATTCTGAAAGTCTTCACAGGCCTTCAACACCTCCTCCCTGTCACTTGTCTGTTGCTCCATGGCCGCCTTAAACACCAGGCTGACCACTGTAGTCTTCCCACAACCTCCCTTCCCACTGATCACGGTTACTGGGTTGGCGCATATCATTTCTGCTGCTCGCACCTGATCGGGGTCCAACTCTATAGTAGACGGATCAACATCCATGTAGGTGGAGTCATCCGAGTCGTCCGAGTCTGAAGTGTGACTTTCCTCTTTAATAGTGAGCTTTGTGATTTCAAAGGACTGAGGAGAATCACAACGTTTTGCTGTTCCTCCGTTGTGCACCATGCTTGAAGAATCAGGCTGGGCAAAATCAAGAAGCATCTGTTCACACACGGCGCCTTGAACAATGTCATTTTGGGCTGCTGAAATCGATATTTTTGCATCAGTCTTAGATTTCGTTGGATTAGCCATACTGCGTTTTTCACAAGCCTTTGCTCTTAATCGATCCAGCTGCGCTTCACGAAGAACCTTCCTCACATCCAAGTGGATCTTCCAGGGTTCTCCCTCAACCAAGCTCCTCAAGCATTCGGCAATGCCTTTCTCATAGCCGAAGAGGTTCCTAAGCGCCACCTTTTCGACCTCCCTGATCAGCACCCCCTGTTTCTCAAGAAAATGCAAAGCATTCCAGGCACCCTCATCTCCGGTCTCAGCCAATATCTTATCCAGCAACATCTCCCGGTCGGCATACGTGCTGCCAGTGACTCTGCAGTGTCTTTTCAGTTCTGCATACAAGAGCAAGGAGTCACGCTGGAGCACCGGGATGCTAGAAAATAAATTACAGCTTTTGAAGGCCTCCAATTTTGCTTCACACCGGATGAGATGTAATTCTTTAAACATAATCTGTGGAAAAAATCCATTAAAGAATATCAAATAGTGAAGGAAATAATGTGAACTTTAGATTTAGAAACCAAACAACAAGTGTCCTGGGAAGCAATCTTACATGGCTGAAGCCCAACTTCCATACATCAGTCTTAATGAGCTCCTCAAGTTCGGCCAATACATTTGTATTGTTCTGTTCTTGTGCAGTAGGATCATCTTTTTTAGAGTTATCTCTGATTATCTCCATAAACTGACCCGGCAGCAATGTTGGCAAGTATTTCATGATTCCAGGGTACAAGCTGGCGACTCTCACGTGTGTCCAAGCGACTGTGTTTAAAGACAATTAACAAGAACAAGGTTTGTGATTATGATTTCGGTGCAATTATTTTAATGACTTTTTTTAAATAATTATTATACGTGCAAAAGTATAGTTTGGATTTACATTAGTTTAAGGCTTAGGAAATTTACCAGCATTTTATATGTTTTCTGTAGCTATGTTTCAATCCACCAATTTTAATTTTTAATATGATTAATTTTTAATTCATTAAAAAAAATAATAAAATTTTTAATTTTTATTTTGGGATTTTGCATGTAAAAAAATCTGGAAGGAAATGACAAGATGCGCATCAATTCTAAAAATGCGAGTAAAATATGGATTCAATTGAGGCTGATACATTATAATATACGAAAAGACATACGCATAAACTACGAAGGAAACATATGCTTCCCAAATTGCAAAAACTTCCATTTTTATTACTTTTGCGCCAATTTCCTAGAGAGTCAAGTTTTTTTTCTAGGAATAGAAATGCTGTATTAGTCTCAAATGTTTTATGCTATATTCTAATTCTGCATTTAAGTTAAACTCGCCACTTTGGATGGAAACATAGCTTGTGTCTTTGATTTACGATAAAACACATGCTAAATATGATATTCTACCAAAAATCACTTCAAAAGCAACTCTGATGTTGTTTTATGTGTATTATACAATTAGACATGGTTTACATTTTCCAACCTGAGAAATTGACACGTGCCTTGAGCTCTTCAGCCACAGCTTCATTTTCAGGCGATGAATCTTCAAACTCCTGCAGGACGTCCAGCAAATTGACAAGCTCCACATGTCTGTCATTGGGCAACCACTCCATGAACATGTTAACGAAGTCAGGTTGTGCTTTACATGCTTTGAGAAAAAGAGACACAAGAGATCGTCCCTCTGATCTCAGATTGGTGCGGAGGCTGTAGGAGGGATAGCCTTTGACAAAAGCTTTGTGCTGCCCTTGGCGAACTGTGCAGGTTACTTTCCACCATGGGTCACAGAGGAGAAAACGGCCCTCAATCCGGTACTTCTTTTCACCGGCCATGAATAACACTGCAAAAGAAAATAAGACATGCATGAAATATTAATAGTTCGGTCCATAAACAAAGACTAGCCTATGTGTCTATAAACAAAAATTCCACAAGAAGGTTAACTGTAAAATTAAGCTTTATGTCTCCTGTAGGAGTGAGAAACAACGGCTAGTTGCTTTTAATTGAAACTGTGTTAACTGTAAAAATGGTTTGACATAGTGTGAACTGTACTAAACATAATTGTTTTTAACAACAATGTAGGCTAATCTATAGGCTTACTTCGAAATTTTTACTTTTACTTGTAATAGTCAATTGTAAACAGGCTTACTTTGTAACGTCTAACAATGAAAGTTAAATATTGCTTCATATAGGTAAATGGTTCAAATTTTAAAATATAAATGGCATAGTTTAAACATGATAATTCTAATTTAAAACTCAATAACAGTGTAAGAAAAGAAATTACAATTTAAGAAAACATAATGTTTAAAGTTGGAAAAATGTCCTACAAGAAAAACTAACAAAAAACATAAATGTATAGGCCTATTACTTGACACGTCAAATACATATAAAACAATTTCGATATGTAGTACAAAAAAAATGTTTTTATTTAGGCTTATCTGTTATGTTTTAATTTCAATTTTCAGTGACCAGATGAAAAACATAATCATGGATACTTTGTTTCATACCACAATGCAAAATACAAACATGGACGCTTTCTTACTTACAAACTTGTGAAATGAAAACATGGTTACTTGTAGCAACGTGAAGTGAAAACATGTTATTATGTTTACTGAACACTATGTTTACTTGATGAGTGTGTCTGCTGATATTCCAAACAATTTTACATCTGCTAACTTTGTTTTCATAATACCAAAGGATAAAACAACAAGTTTGGTAAAATATAATGATGTTTACCTTCTTTTGACGCCGGCACGGAAGATTTAAATAAGTTTGCCCCAGATGAGACAGAGTCCATCTCTTTCATGTCAAGAAATTCAGGCTGTATATCCTCCCCGTCTTCATCTTCACTTGCTGAAACATCATCTTGGTTTGACTGGACAACCTCGCGTTCTGGTAAAATGTAACCAATTATAGTTTCTAATCCAGCGGAGGGACTTTGCCGCGCCATGTTTAGGCCCTACTGCAGTCCGTTTGAAGATTTCTACAGTTCGCGAGCGCGGTGTCGGTACACGATCCGTTCCACCGGCACAATCCGTTCTACGCATGCGCGTAATTACGTAGATGAAAACGTCACAGGTTTCCTACACTATCGGTACCACGCATGTGTGAATGAAACACTCTACGGCTAGGCGGCACAATTTGCGGCAGATGTATGTTACGTTAGTTTTATTGTGTTTAACATTTCATAGCGGGTCTATTTTGATGTTTTTAAATGTAACTTACTTACGCTATGTATTACGTGTTTACGTTTACGCCAATCCAACAAATAAAGGTGTTGTGAGTTATGAACATACATGATCAGTTTCCTTCATACTATCCTTTGTGATTCTGGTATTTGGCTTAATTTACTGTGTTTTGGTCTTCGTTTTTTTTTTTTAAATTAAAAACTGCTATTAGTTAACTTTTAAGTTGAGAAATTTTATATTAGTAGGGGTATACACACATATACATACATAATACATATATTAGGGCTGTCAAACGATTAATCGCATCCAAAATAAAAGTTTGTGTTTACATAATATATGTGGGTGCACAGTGTATAATTATATATATATATATATGTATATAAATACACACACATGCATGTATATTTAAGATTTTTTTATTTATATATGAAATATTTATATTTATGTATAATTTAAATTATATATAAATCTATATACAGTATATACATGAAAATATTTCTTAAACATATACAAGCATGTGTGTGTGTATTTATATATAAAATAATTATACACAGTGTACCCACATATATTATACCAACACAAACTTTAATTTTGGATGCGATTAATCGCGATTAATCATTTGACAGCCCTAATATATATATACACACAGTTGTGGCCAGAATTAATCATACCCCTGGTAAATATGATAAAAAATGGCTGTAAAAAAAAAAATCTGTATCGTTTATCCTTTTGATATTTCTTTCAAAAAATTGGGAAAATCTTTTTTTCCATATTTACCAGGGGTATGATTAATTCTGGGCACAACTGTATATAATCTAAATGAGGAAAATAATTCCTTCAAAGTTGTTTACAGAAGACACAATATGCATTTATGCCTAGACTATCTGCACTTACATGAAGAAAGAACTACAAACAAGTCTGGGGAAACGTCAGAGTATTTCAAACTGACTTGAAACAAGCATGTGTGCACACAGAAGTGACATAAGATCAGCGGTGGACAGTTTTGAGTATCTTTATTTAAGAGTAAAAAGTCACAATCTCTCTCTCTCTCTCTTTCACACACACACACACACACACACACAGGAACACTCTTTCAGCTGTAACAGCTCTCAGTCCACTTCAGACAAACACTCTTTCTTTGTAACAGCTCTCAGTCCACTTCAGATGAACACTCTTTCAGCTGTAACACACACAGGAACACTCTTTCCGCTGTAACAGCTCTCAGTCCACTTCAGATGAACACTCTTTCAGCTGTAACACACACAGGAACACTCTTTCTTTGTAACAGCTCTCAGTCCACTTCAGATGAACACTCTTTCAGCTGTAACACACACAGGAACACTCTTTCTTTGTAACAGCTCTCAGTCCACTTCAGATGAACACTCTTTCAGCTGTAACACACACAGGAACACTCTTTCTTTTCACTCTTTCTGCTTTATCATAGTCATTTATAAAATACATTATATCATAACTTACATCACATACATCATAATATTGTGCCTGGCCACTTAATATCTTATACCAGAATATTATATTACTGTTAAGCCTACTAGAAATATTAAAATTAGCCGAACCATGTGTCCTGCATCATAGCTACATAACTTAAATGACCTTTGCAGCACAAAAAAAAAACCCGCTTGAAAATCAGTTCGGTTTCGGCCATACAGATTACAGCGGGTGACCGGTCTAAGATGGCACCCCCACGGCTCGACCGCGCCCATAGACGACCGCGCCAACAGGCAGTGGCGGTCGATAGGCCGTGTAGCCTATCTATATGTTGTCTATGCACTCACGTACCTCTTATAACGAAATTTGCAGCCATTCGAGAAACTTTCTTCTTCAACGCAGCCTCCACCAAACCGTCAACCAAAAATTGTCTAACGGCAGCGTAAAGGGCAAACTTCTCATATAGCTCATTTCTTCCGTTGGACTCTATTTTCTCTGTCTCGCGGTAAAAACATGCGCATGCGTGGAACAGATCGTGCAGTGTCGTAAATCAAAAGTAGCGTCGCAAAACAGAATTATCATTTGCGCATGCGCGTTTTCTACTGCGTCTACTGCGCATGCGTAGAACGGATCGTGCAGGTGGAACAGATCGTGTACTGACACGCGGTTCAATTTTGACTCATGACTGTAAACATGATCAACAACAGCCAATCACACATCTCACCAAAATAAAAGTCCGTTCAGTTTATGTGCTGCTTCCTGTCAACTTTTTGTGTAAGGTTTTAGTAAGATTTTATATTATTTAAACTGAAATGCTTGGTTCAATGAATAGTTCTACATTTAATTAAACTTTTTTGTGAGGTTTTAGTAAGATTTTTTTATATATTCTTTTACAGAACAGAAAAACTTCCACAGTTTTTTTCTTATCACTTTCACAGCTACTGCTCAGGGCCATGGAGGGGATGCGGTGATAAAACACCAAGTCCATAAGTTACGCAAACAGATACTTTGTCATGTGTTTCAAAAGACACAGTTAAAACTTACTGTCAAAAACGACATGATCAAGGCTAGGAGGGTCAATAGGTCAGAAAACTAACTGTCATCATCAAAGCTAATACATCTCAAACTATTTGTCACACATACACTTCCTTTTTCTTGATTAAACTAACTTCAAACGATCAAACTATAACTGTCACCATCCATCATTTTGACAGAAAGTGCAGCCGCCCGGAAGGGGCGGAACTAGGTCAAAGGTAACCATCCATCGTTTCGACAGAAAGTGCAGCCGGAAGGGGCGGAACGAGGTCAAAGGTAACTGGAAGGGGCGGGACGTGAAGAGTTGGAACCAGAAGGGGTGGGGCAAAGTGGCACCTGTCAATCAATCATTTTTTGACAGAAGGTGAATTCAAACACTACTCCCGGACAAACAATGGGGGACCTGTGCATTACATTTTTGTTACAATACATTTTAATTTCGCGGTTTTTATCGATGATGATTTTACTTCACCACTCAAATCAGATAATCCCAAAATAAAAGTCTCTGTGAACTATGTAGCTGCTTTCGTTCTCTTTATTATGAAAAAACAGGGTAAATTAATTTCATGGGTTAAAATATCTACGCACATAATATATTAGATCAAAAGTCCCTTGTGTTTTCTCTATACAAATAGTCGTCAAAATCCTAAACTACAGAGAGCTTTGCATCGGGATGTCTAGACACTATCGGAAATGTTTTACTATGCAATGATTTCATCTTTAGACATTAAAATAATAGGTTAAACACTACCAACACTCTCTAAAATAATAGTACTGTTATTGCAACTTGCAAGTATCTGCATAAAATATATTAGTTATAATATACATAATATTTCTGCTTTTATCTTTTTATGTTAAAACACAGTTTAAGGTTATGTTATATAAAGTATAGGCTATTTCCAAACTACTTTCATTTCATGTAGATAAATATAAAATGTTGTTAAAAATATTCCAATATTTTTAAAAATGCAGCACAAAAAACAAACAAATAGCCTATTTTAACAAAATGTCCACTCACTGCTGATTAAATTCCCAGAGTTCATTTTTTCTTATAGAGATCCGACCCGGATGAATCACTCTGACTTAAGTGAAAGAAGTTCTTCTGTATTTATTAACCCCTGGTTGTACAGCTGAATTTTATTCTTCATTTTCTCTTTTGCTGGATTCCTGACCTCATTCTGAGAGGGCAGGTCATCATCATCTGAAAAAGAAAAATGTTGGATATTATTTCTGGACAGGATTAATCAATGAAACCTACTTCCAGACAGATGTCTATGTGCATTCTCCCTTGACTTGCCTAGAGTGACATAAAAAACCGACCGACTGAAGCCATTGGCGCAGCAGTCCTCACACCCCTGCACTTCGGCTCCAGTGGTACAGCTGCACTCCACAGGCCAACTCCCATATAAGTCCAAGTGAGGTGTAGAGTCTTCCTGCACATTTTGTGATGCTGAAACCCCTTTGTCATTTTCCTGGAGAGATTTCCTAGGGGAATGCGACAAGTCATGATCTCCCACACTCCGAAAAGTGACTTCAGACTGGCTGCACTCGCAGGGTTCTCCCAGTTTGGGAACTCTGGCTTCCACAGGGCTGCACATTTCATCATCTTCAATAGGGAGGCTTAGACCCGGACTGTGGCCGTTGTATGGCGGGTGAAAGAATATCATATCGTCTAGGGTGTGTGGTTGGTCCTCAGGGGGTTCAGGCATGGGAAGAAGTTGGCTTAGTTTCTCAAGCACCTGAAGACGAGTAAAATTGTGTTAAAATGTTTATCTGTGTATATGTTTGAGCAAATTAGGCCATTTACTAACCATTTCCATGGTCGGCCGGACTCTCATTCTGCTGGCTGTGCACTCTAGTCCGATTGGGAGAAGACTAAGTGCCACCGCAGGAGGCCAGTGCTCAACTTTGGGATCTAAAAACCGCAGACAGGCATCAACAGAGCCTTTTTCCTCAAACTCTGAATGCAGTACGTCTCTCTAAAAGAAATGCAATGGAATAAGTCAGTGAAGGGCACTATATATATATATATATATATATATATATATATATATATATTCTTCTTTATTTCCTGAAGTGGATTCTTACCAGAAACATGTTCTTTGCTGTCTCCTGTTTCACCTTCTGTCCTGTACATGTCTCTAATATAACCTACAAGCATAGAAACAGTATTCTGCAGCTGGAACTAAATTTTTACCATTACAATTCTGCCGTAAATCTTTATTTATACCAATGGTACCTGGCTCAGTTTTGAAATAGGATGCTGAACTCACCATTCCAAGACTGTAAACGTCAAGTTTGACAGACAGCTTCCCATCACGGATGTACTCCTCTGGGAGATAGCCAAGGTTGCTATGGGAGCCGGTATCCATGACGATGGTGAGGCTTTGGTTGACAGACTGGGGTCTCAGATGAGCTAATCCAAAATCTGATAATTTGGGCTGCAGGTTCTCATCCAAGAGTATGTTTGAACTGTGACCAGAACACAAAACAAGCTCATTTCAATGCATCACCTTTACTGGGCAACTTCACATTTGTAGCTTTGGGTTCAAAGTGACACCTCGTAATATTTCCACAAATAACCATGCACGGCTGTGCAGTGTGTAGGTGGTGGACTGCTTTTGCGGTGCCTTTTATGATGTTCAGTCTTTCCTGCCATGATAGAGGCCTGTCAACTTCCTGTAACAAAGGCAAGAGCCTATGAAAACTTATTTTTATATCACTATGATGTAATCTACTATTACTATAGCATGTTAGTTTGCTGGCAGATGATTTACCTCATGAAGCCTGCGGAACAACGATCCGTTACGAAGGTACGGATAAACTAAACAGAAGCGATCCGCCTCTGAAAAGCTGCCCCATAACTCCAAAATATTAGGATGCTGATAACTAAGCAGACAAAAATGAGAACAACTGACAACATGATAAAAACACCATTTTGAATATGACCAAGCAGACTGTAGACTAAACCTACAGTTGTAGAACTTCGATTTCTTTGGTGAATTTTCCCCACAACGCCTTCCAATTAGCTTTATTTTCCTGTTAATGTGATAAAGAATTTGATTAGTGTTTTGTTTGTTTTTTTAAACTATAATGGCAATATATCTGTATGTAAAGATAGACATTAATAATTGCAAAATATTGGTTTCCTCATCTTCCGCAGTAAAATAATTTATATCAGTTAATTCAATAAATAATTAGTGCATTACATATTTACATTGTTATTATTATTAGTAGGTTCTTATATTATTTTACAATTTTATTATTATGTTATTATGTATTTAATTATCAATTTAATGTAGAACAACTGCCAGAAAAGAACACAGTTATGTAATGGCAAATTAATGTGCAAATATAATTAAACAAAATTAAAATTGGTCTGTTGTGATAAACACAAGATGTAAAAAGATGGTTTGAAATATGTTTTGAAGGATGTTTTGAAAAATGTTTTGAGAGACATTTTGAAATATTTATGAAAGTTTGTTTACACCATGAAATAAAATATAGATAAGGTAACTGGCGACTTTTTGTCTGACAATTCTGACTTTTTTCTCACAATTGCAAGTTTATAACTCACAATTCTGACCTTATTTCTCACAATTGCAATTCTAAGAAAAAAAATCTTTTTTAGAATTTAAAACTCACAATTGCAAGTTTACATAAACATCACAACAATTATACCACAATTATTCCCCAATTATTCCACAAACAAACTTCCATAGATTTGAATAGGTTAGGACCTGTTTGAAAACTTTGACAGCAAAAGATCTGTTTCCCCATCTCCCAGAGTAGACCTCGGCGAACACACTTTCTCCAATTTTTAAGTCCTGGTGGAAATGTCTCGTTCCCACTATGACGTCTGAATATGTGATGCAATACTTCTGTTTTTCACCTATGAGATGACAAATGAGGTTTCATCTCATTTCCGTATGAAACTGCTCAAAACAGAAATGAAACTTTTTACCTAATATCTAGAATGACATGTATAGTTAGTTCTTCTATTACCACTACATATACAATAATACTAACTAAAGCAAAGACAACAGTCAAATACAAATATGCTTGTACTTTGAAAGAAAATTACCTTCAACAGAAATAGACTCTGGATGAAGAGCTGCAGTTTGAGAGGATTTCTCAGTATTTTGCAGATGCTGATTGAAAAATGAAAAACAAATATAGATAGGGTGAATTAAAAAAATATGCATAATGTGACTAAATTGGCAAAACTAAAACTGCCAAGATTCAGTTGAACATTCAGAGTTTGTGAGCATGCAGGCTTTTGCTTTCTAAGAATCCTAAACCACAAAAAGACAAGCATCTGATCATAATCTGTAAAAATATGCAGAAATAACAGCATCAAAATGAAAACAACAACAACAAAAAAGCATTACTGCGGCAAAGAGAGGGGGCGAGGATGACTTCAGCACAGGTGAAGAGTCTAGAAGAGAATCAAATAAGTTTGGTTACTGTTTGTTATATTGTGGCAGGTTCGTTACAGCAGTTTCATTACGTTTGCTTTCCAATGGTGTGTGGTCTTGTGGGCGATACGATTTGTAAGAACTGTGGGTTACATGCACAGCTGGTTATTTAAATCACATTCTTTGTTTTGCATCCAGTTCACAACATATTTAGGTTTGTCAAGTTCCTCTTTAAAGTACAATATACATTACAACTATAAAGTAGCGTTAGCTGATATAGGAAGCTTCAGTGAATAATAAGCGGAAGTTGGAGAGCCATGAAAATTTAAACAATCCTAAATATTAGTTATTCTATATTGCCAAAAAATAATATTAATAATAATAATAATAATAATAATATCATCTCCTTTAAAGCTTTCAGGCTCATTCATTTATATTTTTCTGCTTTAGGTTTTATATTTACTGCAGGCCTAGTTATTTATTGTGTCTAATTACTATAGCAACCATTTTAGCATAAAGTACAGTTACCATGGTGCATTATCATAAAGGGAACATCACAACCATAATTAGCTATGATGATGTTACCTTGTATCTGAAAAAGACTGGTGGCTCGAGCGTGTCCCATCTCATCCAGAACCTTCAGCAGATCCCCAACTCTTTTATTCTGCTGGGCCCACGACCACATGAGCTCTTGTGTTGGGCTTTTCCCAGCACCCACGTACATTTCAGCACATCTCACCTCCAGCTGAGTGGGAAGGATGCGGGCAGCTGGAAGAAATCAAACTGGGATGAATGTCACAAAATGTTTCCCATAAGACCCAGTGCAGCTTACGTATATGAAGACCTTTCTTTTGGAGAATCCAGCCTACGCTGTCTGGTGCGTTTTGTGTTTCTAGTTGATGATTAGTTTGTTGACTATTGTTCTAAAAACCACCTTGACCACCGTTTGTGGGGACAAGTTACAAAGTAGAAGCAGGATTGTTGATGGTAGATATTCTTGGACCAGTTAATGACCACCATACTGTACCAGTTTTGACCAACTAATGTCAATTTAACTTCTACACTTTATTTATTTGCATCATTTGTAGCGTAACGTCCATGAAACCTTTCCATTACAGAACGGGGATCTTTATAGTGGAAAATAGTTCTTAAAATGTCATTCACACACTAATAAAAATAATAATAACTGAAATGTACTTTAAACAACCACAAATCTACTATGTCATCGCTGCGAAAACCCCATTTTAGAACCTGTACAGTGTGGGGCAAAAAGAAGCTTGAACAATATCTGATAGTCCAGCGGCTATAATTTGGCATCAACACTACCAAAGAAAATAAATACAGGGAAATTCCCGAGATGATTGTTTGCTTAACTTCATTCTTATTTTTACGTTGATAGTACATTGTCATTGTAAAGTGCGTACCTAAAGCTCTCCACCCCAGACCGTCCACCCCGCTGTCCATCAGCATACAGAAGCTCCTCATGAGCACCGGCGGGACGTCGAAGAGGAACGTCGACGGGTCTATTTTACCTGACATCTTCCTCTAGTCGATACCATACACAGGTGTATGAAGTTTGTTTAGATGTTTCATGCCTCTCATACTGGTGACTCTACAGTGCTCTCTTGTGTTGATTCCTCTTGCTACAAAGCGGAAAGTCCCAAACCCCACCTACTTCCTCTAAATAATTTCACAAATGCTCATAATATTTGCTCGTAAAGGTTTAAACAACACTGAACAATAAATCCCCTGCAATTAATTTAGTTAAGAAATTGGTAGGCTACATTATATATATATATATATATATATATATATATATATATATATATATATATATATAGGCTATATATAATATTATATATATATATATATATATATATATATATATATATATAGTTTTTTATGTTATTATATCGTTTACTATTAAATAATTAGTAGCCTAGCCTACATTATATAGGCCTACTTGACTTCATTATAAAAAACAATTATTATTATTATTATTATTATTATTAATATCCACGAATCATTTACTACTTGTTATGTTTTGCCCTCTTATAAAATTACTGTATTATTAATTTATTATAGACTATACCAATCAACAGCAAAAAAAATAAATAAACACCAATAATTGAATGGCATTTGGATGTACAAATACATGTAAACATAAAATTAAAAGCAAGAACGGGATTGACATTAGATCATTAGTAGGCTATTCTAACTGCTGCTATTTTTGAGGCTCTGACAATCTTCCTCACAATAATCAGAAATAAAGTTCATTTAGCCTATCATTTCACCTCATATTGTAGGCTCCAAAAGAAAGCCTCAAAAAAAGTGTCTCAAAAGAGTTAATAAATAAAATTATGAATCCTTGAAAAACACACACATACACACAAAGTAAATAAAAAACTAATGTATTCATCAAAAATATCAAGTATCACTCTTAATAGAATTTGTAATAAGACAGATATTGCACATTTTATACTGAATTGCATTCACATGCAATGTGCATTAATAAAGGCACTTTCTTTTACATTAGCTAGCCTACATTAAAAAAAGAAAACACTTTATATATATATATATATATATATATATATATATATATATATATATATTCAGCTTCACGGTTACATCATCATCAGTAGTGTTAATATTAATATTACTGTTGGTTGCGAATCAGAGGGAGGCATGTCTTGTCCATAGACAAGTCTCACCACATCACAGGTTTTTCGGGAAGTCATGTGACTTTTTTTCAGCGCGCGACAGACTCGTCAAGGGCGCGAGATACAAACGTTTACTCTCAAACGCACTTCAGTCCATGAAAACAAATATGATAAAAGTGGAGATAAAAAAGGCTCGTAGCGTAAACGTTGAGGATTTTTTCAATTTTAATAGAAAGCAAAACTCAGTCTGTTTTTTTAATCCAATCAACGTCTTGATCACACAGTTGCTAGGCAGACATGTATGTTTTAGGTTAGTCAAATAACTGAAATTCACTACAATCACTATGATCTTGATTTAACTTCAAAGTGCATGCAAGACAGTACAGACTATTTGAAGCAAATAAACACAACTGTTTCATTGGGTTTTCTAAATTTTATTTTCCTCCCTTAAAAATTACATTTGTAAAACTGAATTATTCACATTCACAATATTCCAATTTGCAGTTGTGAACATATGTAGATTAACAAGAGGAAATAACAAATGTTTTTTTTTTTAGAAAAAGGAAGTTGGTCGTAATATTTGTAATTAGCCTAATTTCAAAATAAAGACAAAATTAGGCACATGATTTATACAAAGAGAGGAATGAAATCAGTGAAAAAGACCCATAAACTAATCAAAACCCATCCAAAAAAACAAAACATGTAGCAGCTACTTTGGTTTAAATTATTCTTATTCTTGTGAAGAAAAAGAATGTCAACTCAAGGAAAACTAAAATCACAGAAGTTGAGATGTAGACTAATTTGAGTGAATAGTGCATCTTGAGCAACATTAACTTTGTGATATGGGATAGTAGGATAATATGATCTTTAGATGCTGAATGATGTCCGAAAAAAAACTGAGAAATTATCCTAGGAAAAAGAAAGAAGACACACACCTTTATTCTTCTTTACTTTTCTTCTGAATTTGAATGTTAAAAAATGGTATTGCTATATTTTCTACATTGATAATAAACAAGGTAGCCTAACACTTACCACCCTTTGTCTTCCTTTGATTGTTCGCTTTACATGTTGGGCTCTGCGGGAAAAAAAAACCCATAAGATGTTCAATACGCATGCTGTGTCATGTAAACCACAAGGTATCTTCTAGGAATACACATATAACACTCACCATAAATAATTTTCCTTGTCTCGCTCATGTGTCGAACGCTGCAGGAGTATTCGTCACCTTTCTCTGGTGTGAAGGAGGCGCTCTTGGTGAGGTGAAACTGCCAGCCCTTTTCGAAGGCCAGGTCAGTCTGCTGGGAGTTAGGGATAACCACTCCATTTTTCAGCAGTTCAATGGAGATATCAGGAGGGTGGAAGCCACTCACATAACAGATCAGGGTGTTCGGCTTTCCATACTCTCCTGGAAAATGGCTGTACAGCTGAATCTTAGGTTTAGCTGAAAATAGAATTTAAAATATTAGTTAACAAAGATAATGAGCAAGTAAAGTAAATTTTAATAAAAATTAAACACAAACTTCCAGACTTCGTTTAAAGAATAGTCACAAACAAAACACAAATTAGGCCTACATCAGATTTCCTCATTCACTTTGCAGATAAAAAAAAGAAGTCTTTACATGCCTACATTCTATTTAGCTTAAGAGACTCTAACCTCAGTGTAGGTCTAACATTAGTTGTTATATAAAACATACTAATATGCATAAATTAATTATTTTCAATCACAGTAAGACTTAACTTTGGATATATATATAAAAAGATTTTCATTTAATTGACAAGACTATATATATAGATATAATATAATATCTATATATATAATATAATATCTATATAATATCTATATATATAGATATTTCAATCCTCAAGGGGAAATCCAGTTGCATGTCAGACGATAGAATCAACAATACAGCACATTAAACAAACAATGAGATACAGAATTCACATAAGCAAATTGAATGTTACTTACAGAGTTTCCCTTGTACAGTGACGTACAGCACACAAAACAGAGCAAAAGACACGAGTCCTCGCATTTTCGCGGATTTATTCGGGAGTATCAAAGAGAGTATCCTGTTCCTCTCAGGTCTAACGCGGACAATATTGAAAGTAAAATACCAGTAACCTTAAATGCACTGTCACCACCGAAACCAGCACAGCCTCCAAGATGAGAGGGAAGCCAATAGCAAAATTCCTACAAGCTGTTGTTAGGCAGATTTGATCTAGGGAGGTTATACAGACTGTGCCAATGGTCTGGTGGAACAGTCTGTTTTGGAAATACCCGAATTTACCTAAGCCAAAATAAGACACCTCCCTCTTCTACATCAACAAAACCGATCCACCATTATGTAAACCGCCATGAACCAAAACAATTCAATAACCATATAAAATATTAAATGTTAGTTAAAGAAAACTTCGCAAATATAAGTTATCCTAATATTAAAAGAGCAAATGGGTAGTGAACTGAGTTCAATAGCAAAGTGACAAGCTATACCGCACTTCTAAAACTATTTTAATCATTTTAATTTTAATACTTTTACAGTTTAATATTTTTTCTTTAGACTAAAAAGACTACATGCTATATTTGTATGTATATATATATATATATATATATATATATATATATATATATATATATATATAGCCTATACTTTAGGACTTTAAGATGATTGCTTTAAGATTAACACACTAGGACTTTAAGATAATTGCTTATATGTTAAAAATGTCTCACACCAAATTACTATTCAAATAAAGTACACAAATAAATAAAATAAAATAAATAAAAATAATAATATAATCTTATACTAGTTATATATATATATATATATACACACACATACACGATTATATTATTTATTTATTTCTGCACTTTATTATTTTTGTGAGTTGTAATGATATATAAATTACAACTTGCAGAATAGAATTAAACACAATTTGCCTGATGCTAATAGAATGCTACTGCAGGGAAGGTACAGAAGGGAAGTCCCCCTAATAGATCTAGGCAGGCGGTACATGGGCAGGATGGGGGTTTCAAAAAATTCCAATGGCTTGTTGCACTGAGTTGAGCGTAAATTAATAGATAAAACCAACAGATCAATCGGCATTAGCCGTTTTGGCTTTAGAGAATCAGCTGCTCGGAAGAGTTTCATGACAGAACAATGACTAAGGCTTAGTTATACATATTTACCTTTTAACAGAGACTAATTCTGTTTCAGTACATGAATAATCAGCTTAGTGTATACCTAGATACCGTGGATTTACGTCAAGCCATATGCAGTAAACCAGTTTCTAATGTAATATTGTCCTTGATTCCCTAACATTTCCATATCTCTATTACTGGGGATACCAAAATGTAAGATCATCACAGATTAGAAAAAGCAATTAATAAAAGATACTTTTTAGGGGAGAGTGCAAAGTGAATGTCTACATCTGTAAATGTGAGATTGTAAATGTGAAAAAAATGATGCCGAGCTAAATAAAGCATCAGCCATAGGAATGCTCAAGTTATCCCTGTTCCTCAGGCTTTTGGGCTGTATGGAATACAGTTGTGAGCCAGAGCAATAAAGAAACGCATATGATTTGTGGCTTGGCCTGGATGCCAGATTCCCTGCCACAACATTCTTCATCTCAGTCTCTATGGAAACTAAGCACAATATTATGACACTGTGCTTTGTGTAGATCTGTAATCCAATGTATTAAACTGCTGGAAAAAAATAAGTCGAAAAACTCTAGTTTATGCACTTTTTGTGCCGTCTACTTTGGAAGTGCTTTCACTTTAAGGTCAAGCATAAAGGATGTTTCAATGTGCATTGGTTTGATTAGGCATTTAAATAAAACCAAAGCAGATTTACCAGCCTGGGCACATTTCAGGCTTGTCAACATTGGTAGTTTGTCGTCAGATAAATAATTAGCATAGCAAGTCAATATGTATGTATACACACACACACACACACACACACACACACATCTTATAATATTGTTGTATTATGATTAGACAACTACATATCAAATCAAGTGGCAGGTGACTAGATACACTATTCAAAAATGAAAACAAAGATATTTAGACTCTTTAGTTCTTATTTTAAATAAATCTATTAAAGCATTAAATTATATGACACCTGTGTTAATTTGCCACTTGGTTTTGTATTTAAATATTTTTTTAAATTAACTTTATTTGAGTGTGGCTTAAGTGCCCAAATACAGGCCAACTGTATAAACAAAAAGTGAAAGTAGATTTTAAGGTGTGAACAAAGCATGATCTCTGGGAAATCATGTGGTTAATCTGGGATTTTTTTTTTTTTTTATTATTGTTACATACGCGGAAGTAAATCTAGAGAACAATGACTATTGCCCAATATGATCTAAATCGAAAATGAAACAATTGTAAATAAACATAATCTGATGATGTACTGTTTTTATTATTATTATTATTATTTGCTGTTTTGTTTTTGGGGTTAACTGCTACGTCTGAGATCACAAAATATAAGGCAGCTTGCAATGGCACAATTTTCCCCACTAGCTGTCAGCATTGTGCAGGAAATTGAGATGAAACTGAAGTCATGCATATAATTAAAGGCATAGTTCACCCAAAAATTCTGTCATCATTTGCTCACCCTCAAGTTGTCACAAACCTGTATGAATTTCTTTCTTCTGCTAAACACAAATGAACATATTTAGAAGAGTATGGCTAATCAAACAGTTGATGAACCCTTTTAACTTTCATAGTTAGTGGTTGGTGGGGGATGAATATGGAAGTCAATAGTTCTCATCAACTGTTTGCTTTCAGACATTCTTCCAAAATATCTTCTTTTGTGTGCAGCAGAAGAAATAAATTCATACAGGTTGGGAACAAATTTAAGGCGAGTAAATGTTAACAAAATTTTTATTTTTGGGTGAACCGTGCCTTTAAATCTGGAGTCAGGCATTGAAAACCGAGTTTGATGTTCTGACCTCAGATTTAGATGGATTTATATCATTGTGTTCACCTTCATATGACTAGAACCGCTAGAACTTTAAAAAAAGAGTTCATCATAAGCTATAAAATCTAATGATTGACTTGGTTATATGACATACAGCATCATGTGACAAAAATAATCAATGTATTTCCCCATCAAAGTCTCGATCCAATTTTTAGTTAATGTTCCAATCCAACTCAAATCTTAAAGTGTAGCTAATTACAGATCACTTAGCAGCCTTTAGTTAATGTCAAATCGACAAAGCCATGAATTCTCTGCTCAGATAGACGTGCACTCAAACGTAACACCACCTTGTTTTGACTCATTCTGCACCTGTCTCATTTTTCATGTCTCTATCTAGAGTGCACCACAAATCTTGAGAGTTTTGCAGTGTAGCCGACTGGGATTGAGGTTCGAGCATGTGGTAGCGTTCACAACCTCATAAAGGCTGCAGACACTCAGAGACCATAACAAAACCATCAGCTTTTATAGGAGGGGTTTTACTGTCTGCAATGACAATAGAGGCGTACTTTTAGTCTGTCTGTACATAAATGTGGCCCTGGCTGGATCACAAAACCAGTCACAAGTCACACGGTTACATTTGTGGCAATTGCCAAATACATTGTAGGCTATGGGTCAATATTATCGATTTTTCTTTTATTTCTTTTTTCTTCAATTATTTCAGAGAATTGACCTTTGTGACTGGTTTTGTGGTCCAGGATCACAAATAGATCTTTTCACTGCAAAAAAAGTAGTCTAGACTTCTAGCACATAGCTTTGCAGTCACAAATCTGCTAATGTCGCAGGCTACAAATGGGGCGATGCCATAATTGAACCATTTTGGTTCCCAAAATAATTCTTCCTTCATGTGCTATGGGAATTATCGAGTTTCCTAGTTGAAAATTGGACATGAATGCGCCCTCTTAAGTCGTATTTAATACTGGGAAGTGGGAAGCTTGGGGATAATTCTGTTAGACCTACCAGAGTTTCAGAGTTGGGTACGCCATTTCATCGTAACATCAATTGTGAGATTTAGATTTAGTTTTGACTTTAATGAATCAAATTTTATGTTTTTGGAAAATAGTGATCTATGATATTGTATTATGGCTATTTGATAACGAGGGATTTGTGGACACATTAATGTTTTGGATTTGTAGAGTGAAGGGAAGGTTATAGTTTTTAAAATTAAAATTAGACCCATGGGATAAGATGACCCCATCTCAGTGCCGGACCTGGTTTCCTCCATAATTCCTATTCTTTCCGACAACAAAGCACTTGAACGAACAAGCTCATAATCACGACTTCAGATTTCCAACAGCATGTGAAGGCATGATTAGAAGAACCATTTTTGACGAACAATTTGAAGAACCTTTAATGCATTTGAAAGGCTCCATGAATGCCAATAGTATTTATAGTAGCTATATGCCACATCTTAAATATCTCTTCTTCACGTCATGGCATTTCCTTGTTTTAAAGGTTAAAAACTCTAAAAACGTTCTGTTTATTTCCAAGTTTATATCAGACTTTAATTGGACCGCACTGTGTTGCATCGTCTCCTAGTTTATGGGACAATGTAGCAGCTTGAGCCACGGAAAGTAGTTTTATTACATGGTTTTGTTGTTGCTATAAGTGATGGAATGCAATCAAACATTTGTCGTGGAATTCTTGGAGTTACTCTAGAATTCCCAGACTTCCCGTTCGGTTCTATTAGCGCTGGGAATGAAAGCCAGATTCTGTAGTACAGGGTGGTTTAGAGAGATGGAGGGAGGGAGGGAGGTTCCAGCCATGCGGTTTGGTCTCCCCGCCAAGACTGTGCTTCATTAAAATGAGGTCATTTACAGAGCCAGGAAGGAAAGGGAAAGAGAGAGAGAGAGAGAGCGAAGGAATGAGACAGGCGAGTAAAAAGAGAGATAGACCCATTGAGGGAGGAGGCTGTAATGGAGGCGAGTTGGGTGGCGGGTGGAGGGGGGTGGCAAAATGAAACCAAGATGAGTCACAGAGACCAAGAAAGAGGGAGAGAATGAAGAGGTAATGGTTCCTCGATGACTGTGCGAGTGCGGCCGGATTGTGCGGAGCGGCACGCGAGCTCACGGTGCGGGTGACGGCGGGATGAGTCAGGACCGCAGGCGTGAGTCAGTGACACTCGGGTCAGACACACCCTCAAACAGAAGCGCACAAACACTGATCAGTCATACAGAGTAAACACACACTTATTCATGAAGCCTGGTGCACTAAGTAGAACACACTGCTCGAAAATTCATAAATACACACTAACACGGAAAATCAGACTCATATTTATGCAGCAGTTAAAAACGCCTAAATGACACACTGAGGTTACACTCTATGAGCTCTCTTTCAAAAAATGATATATGCGTTTCAGAAAAACTTGATTCTTATTGGTCGATAAAGATTTATATTTTTATATACGTAGAACTGCATGTTTAACCAATGTTTTCATGTCTCTTATATCACTCTGCACTCTTTTTCTTATGGCATAATAAAATAATTTAAACTTAAATCAATATTTTGTGTACATTTTTTTTTTGGTAACTAGCTGTTATTCCTCACATAAACATCTTAAAAATCAACTTAAAAGGTAAAGTAATAGAGTAAATAAAAATTATAAGAGCAGTGGCAGAAACAATATACATAGCCTATATATTTATAATACATTTCTTATATTTATATAGTATTATATTTCTTTATATAATTTTACATAATTTTAGAGGTTAAGCTGCAACATTTATTTGAATTTATTTGAACATTTATTTACATTTATTTTAATTATTCAGACATTAATTTATCTGAATAATTAAATATTTTAATTATTCCGTATATTAAAAATATAACAAATAATGATCAAAATGTGATATAATAAATATTATAAAAAATAATGAGTTATTTAAATCTTCAAAATTATAGGGAGACGTTACACACGCACACAGCAGCCTAGCATAGCAACTAGCATGTATACTACGTTTTTCCAAATGCCCCATTTTACCAGATTTCATACAATAAAGATACACATTCTCATGCACACTCGCAGTCACAAACATACTCAGTTTCAACAGGTCCTAAACACACTTGGAATGACACCCACACTCACCCACCCACTCGATCCATTCATCCCCGCCAACGCTTCCACACACGCCCACCTCGAACGCAGCCCACGCTGAGCTCCGGCACAGATTCGGTGACAGGCGGCCTCTGACACACACGGGCTGGGGGAAACCAAACACGGTCACATCCGCAGGCAGGATTACACACCCTGAAGTTTTGATGTCCACTGTGACTCATTCCTATAAACAGACACTTCTGGAGGAGGATCGTGTGTTGTAGGGCCTTTCAAAGTCTACAGACATCTCACCATTGTATAATTTAGTGTAGCCTTCATATGTGCTGCTGACTCACCTCGATTTGAGCTGTTTTGATCTTTGAAGGCTTGAATGAGGCCAAGGTGGTCCAAATGTGCTGTGACGGATCAGAAGACTTGGAATTCATGCACAACCATAACCATTTGGAGGAATGTACACTGCTTAAGGATGAGTTCACTTTAAAAAAACAAAAACTTTTGCTGATAATTTAACGTTACTCACCCCCATGTCATCCAAGATGTCCTTTCTTTCCTCTTTCTTCAGTCGAAAAGAAATTAAGGTTTTTGATGAAAACATCCCAGGATTTTTCTCCATGGACTTCCATGGGCCCCAAACGGTTCAAAGTACAAATGACCGTTTCAGTGCAGCTTAAGGGCTTTAAAAGACACCAGACGATGAACAGGGGTCTTATCTAACGAAACGATCGGTCATTAAAAAAAAAAAAGTTTTATAAGCTCAAATGCTTGCCTTGCTCTGTTCTGTGATACGCGTTTGTGACTCTCCTGTTCAAACTCGTATTCAAACTCGTAACTATATATATATATATATATATATATATATATATATATATATCATTATTATTAGTGACAATAAGGGTGTGTAAGTGCATTGTCATTTATTCTAATATTTACAATAATAATTATTATTTACAATTATCAGAAAAGGGCACAATACATATTGAGACAAAAAGGGGCAATATATATATATATATATATATATATATTGGAAATACTATGTTGCAACTCATTATGAAACTCATTAATAATTATATTCAATATTCCCCATTCAATATTCAAGATTGCAAGTGCTAATTCTAAAAGGTCCTGCAGTTCAAATTCACGTTTAAAACAACATATCCGTTTACACTTGTACACAATTACGAGGCATATGGAAAATATGCTAATATTTGAAAATGCTTATATGTAAGACTATATTGTGATATCTGGGTGTAGGGATTACATGGAAAAGCATGAAATGGGATTTATAAGGATCTGAGGCGGAAAGCTGAGTCTGCGCCAGGGCTACAACAGCTGCACCCAGACACACAAGAGAGAACAGGAAGTGTGTTTTATTTGCTCAGCAGAGTGGACGGACATCCTTTAGTGTGGAAGATACAAGAAACGAACAATTACGTGCCACTCAGAGAACGGGAAAAGAGAGAGGCTGCATCCTAAATCGCATCAGGCCTACTTCTCTAAAACAGTATGTGACAAAAGAAGTCTGTCCGAATTCACAGAACTCATAAAAGATTAAACAAAATGTGTCTGAATGACCTATTACTTCTGGAGAGATTTCTGAAGTGTGCATATGATGGACACTTTACTATCCCATGAGGCCACAGGAGAAGATTTGTGAATGGCAGTGAAGTGATGTAACTGACCCTGGCAGGTCACATGATAATGACAACATGGGATGTACGTCCGGATTAAATTCATACTATCATATTATATAGAATATACTTTTATTTAAAATAAGTGTACTTGATGCGATTTCAGACGCAGCCAGAGAGAGTGAGCCATTTAAACAGAAATCGTTCTTGCATTTAAAGTCACTATCAAAATTTGAGAAGCTGTGCACACGGATATACAGTACATCACAATAAGGGGGGAAATGACCATAACAACCTGCATCTCAAGCCGATCTTAAAATCGTGATACACTGTAAAACCAAATAACTTGTCAAAATGCAAAATAAATAAATAAATAAATAAATAAAAAATAGGTAGGCTTTTTTTGTAGAGGAAACTTGGCAAGCTTTAACTTGCTAATTCAGTAAAGGCTAACTTGCTAATTGGTAACGCAACGCTTTGATAACATTAACATTTAACATATCTGTTCTTAGACAAGTTTGCCTACATTAAAAGAGACAAGTTCATAAAACTCAAAACCCTTAAACAATTCAGATTACTTAAAATGTGTCAGTTCTGTGAACTCAAAAGAAAAAGAAAGTTCTAAAAAAAACTCATTAAGGTTCATTTGATTGAACTCATTTGTTTAAGTTTGCCCTACTCAAACCAATTAATTATTTTGAGCGTTATGGCGGACACGGTACAAGATGTTGTTTACGTTAACTTTACATAGGCCTACTGTGTGCAAACCATAGTGCCGCCCTACATTATTTTATATGATATACATCACAAAGAATAGGACAAAAAACTATCACAACTTCCGTTTTATTTCGACGAATATTTTACTTCCCATATGGCAATAAAAAAGCAGAATTTAGCATAGTTATTATTGAGTTGCAAGGTATTTAGACCTAATGAATGAAGTGCAAGTAAACCACATTTTTGTCCGAGGCCTTGTCCCTGAACAGCTGGATGATTGTTAATGAGAGAGCAGGAAAGAGGAGGGAAACACTCTCACACAAAGGCAGACCCTCTTTACACGGAAAAGAGGAAGAGGTGGCAAGACCACCTCTGAACGTGGTTGTGGTAACAGTGAACTCCCTCTCCACCCAATCCTCCCTCCCTCTACTTGGGTCAATCTGGCGGAATTACTGAGCAGCTTGATGATGAGAGCTGGCACTAACAACCAAATCCTCAGCACTCTGGTGGGTTGGGGCACATAGCCGAGGTGAGTTGAGGGGGTTGCACAAAGGAGGGGTGTGAGTGAGGCGCCCTGTCAGAGTGCACAGAATGGCGGGACTTTGAAGTGGGGGCCGCCGTCCCATTCACAGAGTCTGCTGCGGAGCAGAGGTCAGGGGCTCCAGGGTGGGCTACGTGTCCCCTGTGAGTACACCAAAGAACGGGAGTTAAAGAGATGTTTTGGAATTGGGAAGAGGGGGAGAGTCTGTGGAAGAGGAACAGGGGAGGGAGGAGGGGAAAAAAAAGCAGTCGTCTAAATTCCGAAACATTGTGTACCTTGAAGCTCCATACATAGCCTCTATGTTTTCTGTCCTAGCCTAGAATGACCTGGGACACTTCAGTGCTGACCTGGCTTGTGCCATAAGGAAGGAATTTGGGTTCATAATAAAAAGACAATTTTACACATAAAGAAAAGGATAGTTCTTCAGACAAATGATTTAAAACAACATCAGTTGAAGACTTAAGACTTAAAGTCTCTCTACTGTGACGTATATTTAGCCTGGCAAGCCAGACCTACATCAAGATGTTGGGTCTGGGAACTCACAATTGGCATACCTCAATCTGAGGGGCGGGATAAACGGTTGTCTTTCAATATCCCTCTGCACGCCATTGGATAGCGCCACAACCAACCAGAGCAACGAACGGCTAAGTGAGTCCAATGCGGTTTCCCACCAGTGGAGCAAGTTGATATATTAAACTTTTGCTGTATCTGGTCGTCAAAACTCCGAACACATCTTCGTTTTTTAAGAATGACTTAAGTGACGTTCTCTTAACTCCAAGTCCTACAGAGTCGCGGCCAAAGCCGGTTCGAAAGACCGCTGTTCGGCAGCGTCTTGTTTGCTTTCAAGTAGCAGGGAATTTGCCTATGGGAATCACGGTGCAGAACCGTCACAACACTGCTGTCATTGTGTTAAGCCCGCCCACCAACTCTATACACAATGTGATTGGCCTGACCAGAGTTTGGTTTTTCCACTTCGAAAGCCAACGGAGAGTTGCTAGACCACACTTTTGCCACCACTAGGGTGCATGTAGATTTTTAAGCTAACATATATTGACTTTTCGAACAAGAAAATTGTAGGGCTGGCCATGATTTTGTCCAGTTGGAATAGATTGAAAGCAACTGGATATCATTCATATTCAAAGTGAAACTGAATTTCGCCAGTTTGAGTAAAGGTGCTTTTAACCTTTAGTTACCTTTAGCTTTTATTAAACATTTACCATAGCTCATTTCAATAGGAATTTGCAAGTTCGAGAGTTTTGAGAGTTTAAGGGCTCAAAGATTTCGCTCACGTTCAAGTTGATCAAGTGAATTTGCCTGACCAAAGTTTGAAAGTGCTTCGGTACACCATTGACAATGAGCCCTGTTTTTGCCAGCAAAATTTCACTGAAACATCACTGTAACGGCAATTTAAAAAGGCGCTTTCACGTGAATGAAAAAGGTCTAATTGTCAATAATGTCCAATAAGCAAAGCTCACACAGAAATCTCTTTCAAGTCAATATTTTCGTTATCAAAATCGGTACAAAGAACAAGATGCAATATCTGAAAATGACTGGATTTCGTCTAGGTAAACGGTAGGTAAAAAGGTAAACGTGAACGCATCATAAGAGAGATCGGTGAGCAGAGCTCAACTTCATGCAAATGAGTACCGTAACAATACAGCGACTACCAATGGGAGTACAGCCAGATTTACATACAGTGAGGAAATGCCTAAAATCAAATGGATTTTGTGTGTTTCAGTTTATTTGGTTAATATTAGCCTTTTAATCGTTAATCTTTACCTTGAACGCAATTAAATAAAACCAAAAGAGATGTGGTTGTATGAAAACAAGTTTAGCTATAGATGACATTTGTGGGTAACGCATGCAGTGTTAATACTGACTTCACACACAACAATGATCACAGGCACCTTTTTTTTATTGTGCTGAATAAAGAGGTGGATATGTATAAAGAGGACTTTTTTTCTAATACGTTTCTTTTTTTTTGTCCTTTTTTTTAAACAAGCAAGCAATTTTAAGTGAAATCACAAACAGCAATACTAAGTGAAACAGCCATAATTGTTAGAAAACAAGTTATATCAAGTGAAGAAAGCTGAGAGTAAACACCTAGTGATACTTTTCCATCTCCACAGCTGCAGAAATGACAAAACATTGCATAAATGTAAGACATTTTAAAAACAAGTCAAATTGTCCAGTCTTACCTAACTTGTGGCTGAGAGGCAGAGAGGTACAGTCTTATATATATATAAAAAAATCCCCTCCAAAACACACAAAAATAAACTATGAATATATATTTTATTTATATATAAATTTAAAACTTTACGCCGTTCTCTCTGGACTCAGGCACCTGAATTTAAGCAGATAGTAAGTTTGAAAAATGAGGTAACAGGAGGCCCTCTTGGAGGTAGAAAAGTGTATTCGATTGTACTAGAACATGTTGTCATACAAAATACAACTTCATCTTCATTAAGACACCCAGAGCTGAAAGCACATGAACAGTGGCTCCTGTGGACACACATTCAAACCAACATAGGAAGCATATGAACACAATGCCAAGTTTCAGGGCTGAAAGCGGCGCACCTTCTGATGCCATAACAGTGCCATGACACGCCGAAAACGACCTCAAAACAGCGTTAAAAAGCAACCACTGCTGAGGCCGAACCGAGATACGCCGTCCTTCCACTTAAGCGAGCGACTGTTACATCTGTTGAACTCGTAGGAGAGTAAAGAAGCGGTCCGATTCGAAAACTGACACTTTTACAAGAACTGTAACCATTTAGGTAGTAGCATTACAGTGTTTGAGCAACGTTTAATGTTGGTTTGTGGCAAAAGCCAAGCTGCCGCATATAAAGACGGTCATTACATGCCATTGTAAGTTCAAGGGGCATGCCAACAGATCCATTAGCTTCCTCTGAGGCTCTACCTCAGGCCCAGTTGAGATTACCATGCTAACATTTAAGGTTTTCATGGTGACAGGCTGAAAAGGTGTATTCTTTCACTACATAAGCATTACATATACATCTGTTTGAACCATACAAGAAAAGAAAATCACATTTGTGTAAAGTACACAAAAAAAAAAAAAAAAAAAAACGCTAATCAAGTATATCTCAATATCTACTAATTTTTCAAAAACATATTCATATATGCAATATACAAAACCCGAACATATTTTTTCAAACCTGAAAGAGCGTTTCAAGTTTCTTTTGTTGTTTTTTTTTTGTTTTTCGTGTGTGTGTGTAGTTGTTTTCTTTTAGCACCTTCTCCCAGCTGAACTAAGATGAATTTAAAACGTTTGTATAACAGGATTTTGTGCAGTCCTAAAGTCTTTTTCTGTACACATCATTTGAATCCGTACTGAAAGAAACCAGGCAAAAAAATAAAAAATAAACGTTCCGTTTTCAAGACTGGAGGTAGGTATTTGTCAGCTGATTACTAGTCCATTTTTATCCTTTTCTTTTTGAGGTACATATCTGAATACTACATAGGAAACTAGAAATTCAGAGCAATAGTGGAGAGGGAAATAAAAATCGAGAAAGAAAAGAGAAATTAATTCGCAACAATATCATTTAGTGTCATACAAGCACTTGATCCTTAGAAACCATTGAGTAAATCAGTACAAAATATATATTCAAGTTAAAAATTTAAAACAGACATCCCAGCTGCAGAGACAGAGTGTCAAGTTACAAATGTCAGATAAATGCTAATGTGAAAAAAGAAAAATAACTAGAACAAACACAGTATTTTTTTCCCCTTAGCTGCATGATTAGTTCTACATTTGACTACAGACCTCAGAATTCAGTTATCACCTGCCCGACCCTCACAAAAAACATTTTGCAGAGCGTTCGCCTGCCCTTACGACAAGGGTCGCTTTCAACATTGGCACTCGCTGCCATCCCCTGCTTTGTAATGAGAACTCTACAGCAGCGCGCGTCTTTTTAAACTGGTTTGCTGGTTGAAGATATCAGAGGTAGTTTTGAAACGGTGAGGAGATATTGCATTGGTGACAGCACTGGCGCACTTTAGGATCCGACAAATACCTTTCGACGCCGGCGCTGCGGTTCAGGTATTTTTGTGTGTAATGAGGTATAGTGTGGTTTTGTTCCTGTGGTTTGGGTGTTTCTTGAGGTTTAGGTTTTGACTGAGTTGATACATTTCCCTTTCACTGAATTTGTCAGAAAATTGTGTTCTTAAAGCTATGCCATACAAGAAAATAAAAAAAAACTCAATTATGTACACGTATGTTAATTATGCGAAGCCGAAGTCACGAAGGTATGTACAGTAGAACTACCGTACTGTAGTAAATGCTAAAAACAGTCTCCCACCGAGACATTTAATGTTTGCAGTAATCAGTTTTGGGGGAAAAAAAAAAAAAATCACCACCAAGGACAAGAGGGACATTTGATACTAAAGGGGATAATTAACCCCAAATATAAACATTCTGTCATTACTCACTCGTTCGAAACCCATAACGCGAGTTACGTAATAAAGTTTCTTTTTAAGTAACTGATAAAGTAATGCATTACTTTTAAATTTACAATAAAATATTTGAGTTACTTTTTCAAATATATCTTATTTTATTCATTTACGTTGTTATTAAACCGACAGACAAGCCAAGCCGAGGTGAGAAAAAGTAACACAAAAGGTAAAGTAACTCATTACTTTCCATAAAAAGTAACTGAGCAATGAAATTAGTTACTTTTTAACACGATAATGTACAGGATTACTTTTAAAAGTTAGTTTTCCCAACACTACCCATATGACTTTCTTTTTTCTGTAAGCAGATGTTTTTAAGAATATTCAAGCTGCTCTTTTCCATACAATGAATGGTGACTTAGGGCTGCTAAGCTACAATAACTCCGAAGCTATTCAGTTAAGGTAAAAAATTGCATAGTGTTGCTTTATGGACCAATCAGCCTGCACCATTTAGAGTTTCATGACAGAAGTTTCCGTTTGACAGCCACCACTCGGTTTAGTTTATAGAAAGTACCAGTTTGGATATGCTTTGTATAATCTCCTTTTGTGTTCCACGAAAGATTTATTTATTTATTTATTTATTTTTACGATAGGGTCAGTAAATAATCACAGAATTTTATTTTTTTAGGTATCCACTTAAAAATGTTAAATTTCAATAACTAATAGGTTAAAGGTTAAGGCGAATGCTTTTAAAGCTCACTTTCATTTTGGTCAAAACCTCTAAATGAAGTGGACAGAGAGGGGAAAAATGGTCTATTTGAACTGTCTTTGGTGGTACGGTACTGTAAAAAAAAGGGGGGTTCTTGCGCAAATGGGTGTGTCCATTCAAAGTTCCACCTAGATATAGGAAGCACTACTTGCTGAATGACAAAACCAGACAGTTTCACCTCCAATGTAGCCTGGAAAATCAGTCAACAAGAGTGTGTGTGGCGCAAAGAACAGCTGTAGCACATATTGTGTGTTTAACCCCTGCACCTTTGTGCTTACAACAGTTTGTGGGAAGTGGAAACAGCAAGGCGGCTCCAATTGTCATCTGCAAGATGTTTGTTTGCATTCGCGTCTTTTTTCGGGTTGCGCTCTGAGGTGTTGTGTGTGTGTTTATCACGAAACGAAGCCAAACCAAAATAAACGAACGAGGAAAAACGAAAATAAACATACGAAAACGATCAAACGAAAGTGTGAAGTCAATAATAAGTGGTCAAGGCAGTCTTTTCCCTTGGAGAGAGCTGACAGCTGGATGAGGTAGAGGTAAAATCCTGTGGTTGCTTAGTCCTCCTCTGGCTCCACCTCCTCCTCCTCCTCCTCTTCTTCTTCCTGCAAAACACAACAGTTGCTCGTCAGTCACCACAAACACTGAACGCGCCACGGCTATGTGCAAATGTTTGACTGACAGCACCGGAATAGTGCCATTATTAGCATTTATATTTTCTTTTTTTGTTATTGTTTTGGTTACAAATGTTCTTTTTCATGAGCTTAGACAGTGAACGTCCCACAGCTGCCGCCGGGATGACCACCATTGAAAGGCCTTGAATGGGGGCTGGGGAGACGCTTGGTTTTAGGCACTTTTCAGAATGAAATGGATTTCATTTTCCACATGGCTTCATTTTATTTGGAAAGGCTAACTGACACAATTTATAACCCTCTTCTTTTCCCAAGCCGCTGTGTTGCTCCCATTCAGGGGAAAGGCCGTGGCAAAAGCCCGTCTGCATTATATGAGCCAAACTCCATTCATTAGTGCGGCAGACACTTCAGCTGTGAAGGACCAGCTAAGCGCTACCATGTGTGACATGGGCGAGTAAAAGAAAGGAAAAAAAAAACTCTTTAATCATATTCGGACACCCCCAGCCACAAATCGTGCTTCCAACTGAAGTGCCACACGGACCAGAAAATACCAGCTTAGTTCCAAATTCTTATTTGCTTGAATGGAACAAAAGATTTCTTTTGGCAGTTGACCGTAATACATTTTTCAGAATTCTAAAATTCCTTTGCACTGATTTGTTCTGAACATTCCTTTTTTTATTATTAACTGATTAAATGACATTCTCATGCATTGCTTGCTCTATCATTCAGAGAGTAATGAACACTCGAAAAACACTAAAACCTTAATGGAATTCCTGAAAAAGTACGATTACCACACGCTTGGTTTAACCATCACCAACAAGGAGAAAAGATGGTTCAGCGATAATAATTAAAACCCCCTGTTTTGGGTTTATGGCGGATCTTTGGTTCCCTTTGAAGTTTTGGGAAACTGAACACCATATTAACAAAAACAATACAATTAGAGTTGTGCAAAAACAACAGAACATAGATTAGTCGTGAATAATGTGTTGATTAAGGCACATGAGACATTTTTAAAAGTGACAAAGTTTAACCCCTGCCCGTATACGGGCAACCTAAATTTACTTCACTATATTACTATTAAATCCTAATCTAGTCATGACAAACTATATATCGTTGGAAAGGTCTAAGACGGCTAAATAGGTATTTGACTGCTGTTTTTTGCTACAAATTATGTAAGAAGAGTAACCAATGATTTTTCTGACAAGAGTGTGCCTCAAAAAAATCTGCACATAACGGGCACACACCTTTAATAATCGAAACTTTGGGTTTTCATGCTAAAAGTTCATAATAAAGCATATAATCTAGTATTTTTAAAATAATATTATCCTGTAAAAAAAATCTATTATCCTCTAAAATATAATATCTTTTTTATCGCCTTTTTTATTAGGCTAAATCACATATTTTAGTAGTTATCATTAATTAGGTAACATTTGAAAGCTTACAACCTCCCTACAAATTCCTGTGAAAACCGTTTTATAATTGAACATTGTGTTACCATAGAAAAGGTACTCTAATTTATTTTATCAGGCTCCGCCCCTTTTGGGCATCATTATATTTCATAATTTATGATCAAAACCTTTTCTAATCTTGACAAAACATATTTTCAGAAAGGTCTGTGTCTCAAGGTTCCAAATTTTGTGACAGAATTGATGTTTGGACAGAAATTTATTAATTTGTTAAGGCAGAATGTTTACAACTAAATTCAATGAAACTCAATGGCACCCGGTGGCTATTTTTGGTACTACACCTAAAAAAATCTCATGGGAACTTCAATTTTTTGTGATATAAACTTCAAATTTGGAACATAACTTGGTTAGATTAATGACTTTGATTTGATAGTAATTTTAGAGTCAAAACTATTTTGTAAAATATACATTTTATATCAAATAAAAAACATATAGTACAGTATATTTGATTTAAACTTAAATTTAAACTTTAAATTTTAAATTTAAACTGTAAATTTAAACTTCCATAACTTTTTCATAATTTCATTTTTTGAACTGTTTTATATAATAATCTGCTGAGTGTTTTCTTTAAAACAAGACCAAACCTGAATATATATCCCAAAGCGTTCTTGAATTACAACCATTTAAATTTGAATAGTTTTAACCACCATTCTTAAAAATGGGGGTGACAGGAAAAGGGTTAAACTTATAATAGCGTCTTAAAAACGCAATGCTCATGGTGTGAGATGCTTAAAAAACAGTGGCCAAAAGCGTTTGCATTTATTTAATCAAGGTGCTGGTAGTTTTGCCTTCCATTTCAGAGATACCACCTCGGACTACCTATAGATACCAGTGCGGTGTGTGTGTGAGCACGTATAGGACCCTCCAGTATGGCGCAAAGCCATCAGGGTCTCTGCGTTCCCACATAGCATCAAATCAGGCCTCAGTTATGCATTCACACTGTAAACTGGTCCGCACCAGCGAACAAGAGGAGGTGAGCAGATTCCTGGTAAATGTGTGGAAGACTGTGTGGGGGAGTGAGAAATTGGCGGTTGTGTCTTTTCTTCATTGGGGGATTTCTACTCTAATCAAGACAACGTAAAGCAAACATCATTAAATCGAGTGATGGCATTTTGTCATCATTAGTGACATTAGAAAGTTAAATAAATGAATTTGTAAAGCATTTTCACACCGAGTCAGAATTTTCATCAAAATTGTTCAGAATATCATCATTTCTTTTAACAGTGAATAGGTTTGATTGTTGTTTATGAATATTTTCAGACAGATATGTCAATTAATAAAAAAATGTAACTAATGGTATGCTGATTAAACGAATAATTACATATATTAATCTAGAAAAAGAGTCAATAAGAAGTCAATGTTAGTTTTATTTTCATATTTTTAAGGCACGATTCATTTGGTCACATCAGCAGCCGGCATATAGGCAGCAGACCGCTGGCTTTCTTTTCTTCCTGAGCACATTAAAGCAGCGCTGTGCACAGACAGAGACTTTAGAGTCGACTCCATTGTTAATACGCTGAAGGAATTTTGACAAGAGAGGAAAAAAGGGGCAACTCTTCAAAACTAATCCTGTCTGCCAGATTGCATATCCATCTGTGAGCGGATGAAACCAAAGAAGACTGGGATTCCACACATAGTGCTATAGGATTTACATTAGCATTAACCATGCAGGTCTCTCATCAAACCAGAATTATGTCCCCCTTTTACTAACTTTTTAAGGACTTTGTAAACCCAACCAGCCAATACCCTTCCTCAGACAATCATCCTCAATATATTTTTGCAAGCTGCCATCCCCTTCTAGCCAATTGGACTTTCATATACTGTATATTTATAATTCTTATAATTATTGTTTATATGTGCATGTCCACCAGCTGTATTAATTATACATGGTGCAAGATTTTATTTGACATACCTGAGCGGGCTTTTCCTGAACCACTTGCTGTGGCTGAAAGATAAAAAGAGAAACAATGACTTTATGAATGCAATAAATAATTGCCACAATGAGAATACATTTCATTTTGATTTTGATTAAAGGAGTAGTTCACTTTTAAAAAAAACTTTTGCTGATAATTTACTCACCCCCATGTCATCCAAGAAATCCATGTCATTCTTTCTTCAGTCAAAAAGAAATTAAGGTTTTTGCTGAAAACATTCCAGGATTTTTCTCCATATAATGCACTTTACTCGGACAGTTTCAGTGCAAACTGTTGAAAGGGCTTTAAACGATTCCAGACGAAGAATAAGGGTCTTATCAAGAGAAACGATCGCTCATTTAAAAAAAATAAATAAAAAAGTTTAAGTTTTATAAGCTCAGATGGTCGCCTTGCTCTGTTCTGTGATGTGCGTTCGTGAGCTCGTTTATCAAAATGAACAAATCTTTTTTGTGTCATTTGGTTCATTCAACGAACAAAATGAACGAATTGACTCGGAAAAAGATTCGTTCATTTTGACGAATGAGCTCGCAAGCGACCATTTGAGCTTATAAAACTTAAACCTTGTTATTATTTTTTTTAATGAGCGATCGTTTCGCTTGATAAGACCCTTATTCATCGTCTGGAATCGTTTAAAGCCCTTTGAACAGTTTGCAGTTTGCACTTAAACTGTCTTTTGGACCTTGAACCGTTTGGTTACTAGTAAAGTCCATTATATGGAGAAAATCCTGGAATGTTTTCATCAAAAACCTTAATTTCTTTTCGACTGAAGAAAGGATGACATGGACATCTTGGATGACATGGGGGTGAGTAAATTATCAGCAAAAGTTTTTTGAAAAGTGAACTACTCCTTTAATGCTTTAGGAACATAAACATACTCATAGGTCCTATAAATGATTTGAGATCACTGAAACCATGACAGGAGAAAGTATTTTACCTAAAGAATTTAAGCCTTAAAAAAAAACTTTTAAATGTATTTTTATGCATTTTTAAATCACGTCAAAACACCTATCCCTAAACAATATTAAGAATGATAGGACACATGTGCACATACAAGGATGTACGCAGCAGTGCCTCCACAGTGCCAAGATTGCAGTATACAATGCCCAGATTGTGCCCTACTCGCATTACATCATAAACGCTAAGTGCTGCCACCCCACAGGAAGTGCTTCTAAGACCAGAGCTTGACAGCTGAGGAGTCCTCCGCTGTTCTGAGAGCCAGGCAAAAAATAAAACCCTGAGAGTCCAGTGTTTGGAACCAAAGCCAACCACTCCCGATTACACACACACACACACACAACATTTGGGATTGTTGAGAGCAGCTGGTGTGTTTTGTGCCAACTCTCCCTAGAATGCTATCAGGCTGTAACACAGTAAATGTCAACACCGGATGGAAGCAGGCGAAGAATGCAGCTGGCGATAAAGGGAAATTGGGAAAATGATGCACACATTCCAAATGGGATGGACGGAACACAAACTTTGCAGACGCCAATAGATATGGAGGAGGAGGAGAATTCCAACACCTTCCTGATTGCATCTATTTACAAACACATGAAATACAAGATGCCATCTGCACTTTACGACTAACAGATGACCCTGGATGTCAAAACTGCACTGTGTTACATCACTAATGATACTATACAAGCACAAAAGTATCAAATTTGGACCGCTGTACCAAAAACTCAAGCATATAACCCATACCCCCCTTGCCCGTCTACCTCTCAGCACAAGACTGAGCTCTCTCTCTGAAGTCATTAGTAGTAGAAATCTCTTCTGCAGACTGGTGAGATGAGGCCTAGAAGAGATCTGAATGACTGTAGGACTCTCTGGTGCAGTGCATGGCATGCCCTAAAAGAGTAAGTATGTTCCTAAAAAGCTGAAGACCCAACAGCCATCTTCAGAGAGCCCCCCACAGAGTGGCTTTTTCTATACAGATCAATACAAACAGTCAGTGCTCTCCGTAACCTAATCTGTGTATCCTGTACTGGGTATGTTCTAAAAAAGATACAATTGTATATTTACTTTAATTATAATTGGATTCTATATAATTTGATTTAATGTGGTAACACAAAAGAAAGGTGCCACAAAAATAAGCATAAATCATTCTTTTATATATCTAGGTAGAGCCAAATAAGGGGAGGGTATGACTCCATTGGATATCAGGTGACATGGAAAAAGCTATCAGACACTATTTGTGTCCCAGTGGTAAATTTGGGATAATCGTTTAGAGATGCATTTAGCCATCAGGTCCTGCATATCCAAATGTCTTAATTTTAGATACCCTGTGGACCGAAAATCTCATAAATAAACTAATTCTTCACTGTTTATGCATAAGGTGACATGTTCCTTTTCTGTTCTCTGCTCTGTACACTTTATTGATAATGGGATCTGGATTTAATGTAGGAAGTCATGCTCAGTGACCAAAGCGAAACTAATTTGTGTGAAAAGCTCATTTTCTTTTGTTGTGTATTGAGTTAAATGTTAAATGACCTACATTAAAAATAAGAATTGCTTAGTGGGTTCAAACCAAGCAGGGGTTATGTTAATGATATTTAATCAAATATTTTTATTTATTAATTGTAATATATTTGTTGTATATATTAGTATTATATTTATTTGTATGATTTATTTTTCATTTAAATTTTTCTATCAGCTGAATGCTAATGCATTCTTTACTCGAGGGTCACCCATTTAATTTTAGAAGACTTAAATGCTCTTATTTGTGAACTATACAAATATTTGTCAACTCCTTGTCTGTGATATCTAAACAAATCATTTAATTCATATGAATAAACATAATTTAACAACAATGAGATTTTACATTTCAAATTAGATCCCATGTGCAAATATGAAGGCTGTTAAAATAGAGGTATTCTGAACAATTTGCAGTGACATTTTAAAAGCTTTGCTTTTCAGTAGGTGAACCTCCAATGTAAAGGTTTATGTTTATAATTTTATGCCAACATGAGAACAGAGCAACTGCTCAAATATGACTTCAAGTTGTAAGTCACATTCAGCGTACATCACAAAAATGTGAGGCTACATTGCAGTTGGTGTGATTGACTGAGACCAAAAGTGTCCAACAGCATTTTAAGCCAAATTACCAAATGCAAAAACCCATTCCAGTTGACCACTCAATGTCTTTGGTGGTCACAGCTTTGATTAAAACCATTTATTTGAATATACACTTTGATTAAATGCACCTATTTGAGAATCTAAACACAACCTGAAGGAATCTCAAGCCTTTTCTCACTGAAGTGACAGATTAATGAGTAATACACAAGTTATAGTGATTTTCCAAGCTCTTAACACTGCAGTGCCAACTGGCCTCGGAGTTCATTGCTTGCCACAACCCGCCACATTGGAAACAAGTTCTACTGTGAATTATTTTCCAGCCTACAGTGTTACGCATGCCTTGAAACAAGGAAAACGGAGACACCCACTGCGCTCAGGAATGATAACACTGATGAACAGTATCTCCAAAATAAAAAACAATGGCAAAATGGTAGAAAAGAATGTGGCATCCTTTTTTTTCCTGTTGGGAAGTGAATAACAGAGTTGTTCACACCAAAATCCCCATAATATTTTTTCTCTGATTTAAAAAAGGTTTGGAACGGCAAGAAAATTCATGATTCAGTTTTCATTTTTTAGCTGAACTAATACTATACCTTTAATGTTTCTTTAAATAGGTAGTACTACATCTCACCTCAGGTACAATTCCTCCCTTTTCACTACGAGATATTTCTTTTTTTATTAAGGAGTTAAAATAATAAGATAAGCAACATCTTCGACATCCAATTAAATCCTGTCTGGCTCTGGACTGGCGGCCTCTTTTAAAGTTGTGCTAACCAATCAGTCAAAAATGATGAAGCCGGTCTGAATTTTTTTCAAGAGAAGGATGTGTGGGTGTACCGTTATGGACCAGAAAACCCACAATTCCTTAACTTAGCATCTAAATCTTGAGGCTTAGGAAGAAAATGGCATGGCAAACTATCTCCTTGTTAAGATCATTGTCTTTAAATACTCGGATTTCAAATAATCTTCCAGTACATTTTCTGCATCAAAAGGTGATTCATATTGTTGTAGAAATGTTTTCTTGCTGCCATGGTCTCTGATCCTGCTTTGAATGGAGGGAGGATCTTTACAAATTATTGATCACTGGAAAGTATGCTTGGTAGACATGGTTTAGGAGATGCTTCATTCTTCAAGAATGCAAAGAGATCTTTGGGCCAGTTACACAAAGACATTATGTAATGGTTGCAAGTCAGCCTCTGGCACAGGTACCTGGGGACAAAAAGCTGAGAGCGTGCAGCTGCACGTCTCGGCAGCTCCAGAACAGAACGTGCCGGAGCAGAGCAAAGCCAAGCTAGTGGAAGACTCCTGCTCTTAGGACCTGGCATGTCTTACCAAAACCATTCTCTGCGCCAAGAGTCATTTACTAAAAGCTTTACACTGTGGGGAATCCCTCTCTGCTCTTACAAGAAATGCACTGGAGATGTTTATCTCTCTCTCGCGCTCTCATTTATTGCCCCTGTGATATTTTAATCTTTGTCCTAGCAACAAAAAACAGATGGCATCTAAATCTGAAATCTTTTTTGATTTTATGTCTAAGTATAAGGTGGAGTTTTACATTGGGAAACCTTCCATTATTATACAGGAATAAAAGAAAGAATTGGAGCATAAAATAGGAATTTGATTTAAAATTGATGCAGCACTCCTTCCTACACACTCCTCTATTTTTATGCAAACTTTATCCCACAGGACTACTTTTGAGGAGCACAGAATGTATAGTAAAATAAGCACCATTTTAACCTATTTTGTCTCTTTTTACAATTCCTAATGATTAGACCTAAAGGGAATCTGCCCACCCCCTTTTTTGTGGCTAAATTGTACAAATTTGATACTCTCAATTCAACCGAACCACCATATTCTCATCCCAAGGCGTCATCTAACTGGCGCTTTTGACCATGCATCAACATCTGACTCTTTAGCGTCAGTTAGATAACGCGGGTAGGTTTTTCTGGGGTAGGGTTAGAGTTAGACCACTAGGATAGCGTCATCTAACTGGGTGCCCTAAAGGGTCGGATGTTGACGTATGGTCAAAAGCGTCAGTTAGATGACGCCTTGGGATGAGAAAGGCTGACCTAACCAGTAGTCAACTAAAATCGTTAACTAAATCATGGCCGAAGGAGAATACTTTGTTTAAGGCTTGCGCACTCAACTCAAAATGAAGTATACCCAGGCGATAATAGCATATAAATAACACTACATTTTAATTTGTTTAAACTGGAAAACTGCTTGATTTTTTTTTCATACAAATTTCATAATTTTGTCAAAGTATCTGTAAATTTTGGATGAAAACCATACTTGATGTTGGCAAAATGTCGGTGCATCCCTAGTGTAGTGCTCTCAGCTTCATTTAATATATTTTCATGTGTATAAATAAGCAGAAATTAGTCCCTATTTTCCCTCAAAAATTCCATCTGAGCCTCTATGAATGTCCAAATGCGTACTGTTACATGGTATAGCCCATGAGACCCTTTCCTGCCCATAAGCCATATTCATTTTACCTGACTGCCTGGTAAAATAAAGAAGGAAAGTTTAGAAAAATGGAATGCAGCTCACATTTGCTTTAAACTTATACGGCTAACATATGTTTTGCGTTTGTGGAGGGAAAAAAAAGCCCTTACTTGAACATAGTCTCCTTAGGGCTGCTGACAAGAATTCCACAAAGACAGGAAACATAAAAAAACACTCTGCTTGATTTGATGAGGCAAACTTATCCAAGGACTCCCTCACTAGAGGCGGACCCCACAGACGAGCCACCCAGTAACTGCACCCCCTCCGCTCTTATGAATAAAGGCCACATGTTCTGTTAAACTGGAGGTGGAAGTGGGGAAAACAAGCCAGACATCTCCAGGGTACAGGGCCACAGCACTGGCTTTGTGATCTCCCTCGCAATGCCTTAACCGGTTCGGACGAATCTGAAAGGGATTCTGGGTCCGAAAGCACCCCAACTCTCACACATCCCTTCTTGGACTCCAAATCGAGCACCCTCCCCGACCAAACAGTGCTGTGAATGCCACCTATCAGAGCCGGGCTAAACCCTGCGATTAGGGGGAATTTGCCGAAGGGCCCTTTGTAGAAGAGAAAAATGTCTGCCAGAGCAAGGAATGTGGAAAATTCCTGGCAGGACAAGCAGCCTTTTGTTAGGAAGTGTTTTTTTTTTTTGGGACGGGGGGTGTTCTGGAGGGAAAGAAAAGCGCAGACAAATTGGATCTGGTCCGTTTGGGAGCCTCTGCTGTTTGAAGTGAAATCAGTTCCCAGAGTTTCTCAAAGGAGAGAGGAAGAGAAGGGAGAGGGGTGGCGGGGGTCAGCACAGAAATTCAGGTTTTTTAATTCAGTTTTACAAAACTTTCCAGGTTTGAGGGGATTTTTTTTCCCTGTTTTGAGGCTCTGTGCTCTTTATTGTTGGTCCAATCCAATGTTTTAAATACTATGGGTTTATAGATCTCAATCTCTTTGCCAAAGTCTGTTTCTATTCTATACTAAATATTCAATCAATAGTAAAAAAAACAAAAAACAAACAAACTTGTTATTTACATGCATTAAACACAATGTACACATGTTTGTAGTTTGTCTGTAAACTGAATAAATTATAACAATGCTAATAATAATATTCTAAATCATTTTTTTTATTAGTCAATATTTCATAATTTCAAAATAACATATGTTACATAAATATGCACTATATACACAACTCCCCCCAAAACACACTCGCACACATTATGTATTTAAAAAGGTGGCCCAGACATTGTTCAAAATACTTTCTGTTTGTATTATAAAGAGTGACTGGAGAGGTAAGGTTTATGAATCAAAGTGACTGTAACATGTTTTCATGGAAATGTCCTGCAAATGCCTGGACGTCAGTGAAAGAATGAGTGCGCGCAACCCTCTGTGTGAACCGCGTCCCTAGTACACGGCCATATCATGATAAGGGCCTTGTGTTGCAGAGGTGTCACCATCAATAATGTGTGTCACATACCTTACCCTGTTCATACAAACACAAAGGTTTCCTGTCTTCCTCACCCTCTCCCTCTCCCTCTCCCAGTTTTCCTTTATTCGTTCACATTCCAGAAACACATTTGTACACAGATTGATTAATTAAGTGCCAATTATAAGCTGTTGACTACAAATGATTGCATTGTGCTGTCATCATTGTAGTTGTTCTCAATAACAGCAAATAAACCAAAAAATATGATTTTTTAAAAAAAATTATTTTTTAAAAAAAGTTTTTAAAAAATAATTTTTTAAAAAGTTTTTATTGAAACTTTTTTTCTCTGTTTGTAAGTAAAGCTTTTATTGGACTACCATTCACACACTGTAGCTTACTGTATATTAGCCAATCAGAAACCTTGAAGGTAATTCTTTGGAAAGCTCAACCAAAGGCACATTTTCAAACAACCTGCATGGGTTTTGGTCTACAATCTACAAATTATAAAGCAGAAAACACTGGAATATTTAATCTCTCTAATATGGGGAAACCCATATTGACCCCTATGAGGTTTACCATGTTATTATAATTGTGTTTTTCCCCAATGCTTTTTCTTACACTTTTCTATCTCTCCCCCATTTCAATCTTTTGCCTCGCACATTCTCATCTCCGGAGCACCTATCGAGGCAGCTGTTATGGTCGCTAGCTCAGAGCAAAATGATTAAAGCACTTCCAGAAGCTGGAACAGGAAAGAAGGGGGGAGGGGGGTTGGGTAGGGCAGCGAGAGATGAGGGGAAGAGGTCACAGGGGTCACCGGTGGAAATCCGTTGAGGTGGTCACAGCAAACTAACTGCTGTGTGAGTAGAGCCGTAAACTGAACAGACGCCTCTATTGGCAAGAATTCAGCTTCTCGGGCCCCAGATAGTGAGGAAGAGCGAGATAGAAAAAGACACGTGAGGAGGGGAAAGGCTTCGGGGAATGCAGGGAATGAAGTAGAGATGTCCACTCTCTCTCTCTCACGCTGTATCTAACTCGCACAGCCGTCCAAGTGAGGGACAGGAGCGGCTCCAAGCCACAATGTAAACTAAGCTTTTGCAAGTGCATACTTCAAGACCCCAACTCCTGCCCAGGGTTTCAATAATTGCTAATAAAATGTTTGCAGCTCATTACAAAAATCCACTCACCATCCAACTATGACTAATTGGGAGAGTCTTGCCAAACGAAATCAAAACTATGAAAAGTAACTTTTCCGAACATGCTGTACAAACAAGAAGTTTGCTTTAACCAAAGCACAAGACCTTATGCCGACAGAAAGGCGTTTTTAACTTTCAAAGTCACCATGACGGGACATTCACAACCCTGTTTAGTTCTGTAATGTCACATATTTCTGAGTGAAACAAACGAGTTAATAATCAATGGCAAAACTGGAATTGATTGGATCATGAATAGTGGAAATTACATATCAAAATGAATGAGAACTTGTTGTCGACTTTGAAGGCGATAAAAATTTTCGGAGTACCCTTTAGGAGTACCTTAATCCACCCATAAAAGATGCACATTAGCACCTTAGAGAGTATTACTATGTACCCTTAAGGTACTATTATGAACCCTTTCAGGTAATTGGGGGAACAAAGATGTCCCTGTTGATTTCCTACTTAAAGGTACAACACTTTTTCTAAGAGTATAAAACCATCCCGCATTTCTTTGAATCAATATCCAAGCGGTTATTGCATGGACTGTCATTCAATCATTACATCAACCCTGAAACAGTCTAAATAGATATTTGGCCTTTGCTCAACATATTACATTAACATTACTCTGGGTCAATTAAACAGAAAGAGAAGTCAGACAAAGTTAGTTAAATAATTCTGATGAAATAATGTGCCTTGATGAATCATGTATTAAGAAAGTAAATAGGGTCAGTTTTAATTCCATGTTGACTTAAACATAGTAGCCCACATAGACACCTGTATGACTCAACATGGACTTTCAAAGTGGCGTTCACTATTTCAGTCCCATCTAGTGTGCAATAGGAAATGCAAGGAATAAAAACAGGCTGAAAGACCACGCCAAGCCACTGACTCACAGCAGGACAGGACCTCAGCTGACTGTCGAGTCTCCTGCCTAGAAACGCCCGGGGGGCCAAGTACAATATTTTGCCCGGGAGGCTCACGAAGGCTATAAAAAGGTTTTGATGTTTGACACCAAATTTCCCATCACAATACCCTCCTCCCACCTCACACATGGACACATTAAGAAAGGGAAGAAGGGGGGGGAAAAAACGAGAGAAAATATCTTTTCACACTTTGGCAGCGACTGAGGGTTTTCCGAGCCTCCCGACCAGATTGAGACTGTTGGATGACTCCCAATCGCAGCCCTTGTTCCCCCTCGAAACACCGAGCGCCTCCCCTCATCCTTGCCAGATCTCTCCCTCCCGTTTCCCTCGGCTCTGATTCCACTCCTCACCACCTGACAACACTGTCTGTCCTTCGGCCAAAAGCAGCAGATCCTTGTGTGAGATGAGAGAGAACTTCCTCTCCACCGTCTCCTGTCCTCCGCTCACTTGTGCCTCATTCATTCACTCATTTCCTCGTCTCTTCCTAGAGGTGGGAGTCAAAGTCTGAGCGTTAGGTTTATGAAGTCCCAATTCGTTTTTTGCCCTCAATCCAACAAGCTGCAGAGCGACCTGCTCAGATGTTTGTGAGCCTGTTGTGATCCAACAAACATTGGTGGAAAGAGCCACCTGCGAGTACGAATCAAGGCCTCATATCAAAGGAATTCTTGGCGTAAGATGAGGTGGTCCTCATAGCGTCAACCTCTCGGCCAGATCTTTTGAATGCATGTGACATCCCTCACGGTTTGAGGACGCCATGGGAAGTAAATCTATTGTCTTTGCCGGCATTCCCACTTATTGCTGTGGAAACGAACAGGCAGGGCTGCTGGCTAAGTGAGAACTCACACATGGAGGGCCGTGCAGGCCTAGAGAGAGCGCAAAAAGAGGCAAGAACTTCTCCCTTCTTCGCTACGGTCTCGCTTGCAGAGGAACCGAACGAGTAAACCCGCTGGACACGGGCCAGTTGGCAGTATGAAAGGGAACTGCAGTGCACAACTGAATAATGTTAGCTGTTTGAGGACAGAGATAGTCCGTTCCAACATGCCCCCACCTCCCCAACACAGTGCGGCTTGTCCGCTTGGCACAGCAGACCCGGTCCATCTCCGCACCTGTGCAGGAGGAGCACCCGGAAAAGGAAGAGGGGGGCAATAAATCAGTCTTTTGGCTGGTGAAGCAAATCTAGCAGATAACATTACGCCTGGTGCAGGGGATCTGCAGAATGCTCCCTATAGCAGGACTTCCTGTTGGCCTGATTAATAAATAACTAAAGGACAAAAGCAGAAACGAGTAGAGAAATGTTGTAATGCAATTTAACACCCAGTGAATGGAACTCTTTAAGTAGTCTGAGAGATTTATTCACATCACAACTTTTGTGGTTTTATTTAAATGTGATTTTTATTTAGCCATTTTGTTTCCTGAACACTGCACCATTATTGTAGCTTTATAAAAATATATACTATTACATTAAATTATGTTTATTATTTTATGTTTGTTTATTTCACAGCTGGCACGGTTAAGGGTTCTAAAAAATTGTCTTACTTCATAAAGAGAGGATAAATTTTTTTATAAAGTGATAAAAATAAAAGTAGGCCCATCTCACTGTAAAAAAAAATCTTTTAAAAAGTATTGTTGGTTTAACTTAAAAAAAATAAGTAACCTGGTTGTCTTAAAAATTTAAGTTGATTGAACTGGAAAAAGTGAGTTAATACAATGAAGGAGATTGATTTAATCATCAGAAACTCAAAATAATAAGTTATCTGAACTAAATAAATTATATAAGTTGATTTGACAAAAGAAACAAATCTTGAAACTATTTTTATAGTGTAATCACAACATTTTTTTCTTTTGTCAAATCAACTTAAATAATTTATTTAGTTCAGATAACACATATTTTCTGATGAGTTTCTGATGATTAAATCATTCTCCTTCATTGTATTAACTCACTTTTTCTATTTCAATGAACTTAAAATTTTAAAAAAGCAACAAGGTTACTTACTTTTTTAAGTTAAACCAACAATATTTTTTACAGTGTACAATTTGGACAAATCAAGAATATGTATACAATGATTTTGTCCAATTTCTTATTTTATCTTATATGTATATACGTAGATTGGTGGATTGGATATATAGGTAGATAGAAAGGTGAAGATATTCAGTGAAATACGTGTCTATTATTTTTAACTAAAAGTTTATCTGTGCTTTTCGTTGTTGTTATCACTTGACATTTTACTCATACTTCGGATTAATTGATTCTTCACCTCATTCAAAAAAGCACCGCATTCAACTTTTATTTCAGAATAAATACATAAAATAAAATGCTGAAAAATCAATAATGTGATTAATTTTAATAGTAGATGCAGTTTAGCAACTGATGAGCTGAACATGGCAGGCTGCTGAGAACAACGATTTCATTTTGTATAAATATTCCTGTTATCCAGATAAACAACTCAAGGTCTTAGAACAACTTTTATTCTTATCACTGGGGGAGGACAGTTTTTTTTTTTGCAGCAAACCAGCATCCTCAAGTAGCAGCTGTGCCACCTGCGAAATGTTATTTTAAGAATCCCAAACCATTCTACATCCTCTCTGACTGCTGAATTTCCTGTCTGATATAATGATGCTCAACGCATCCATCTCAACAGAGGTCATTTTGGAGCTGACGAATGCCCTAGACGGATGAACCGGTCTTGGTGAGAGTCTTAAATGTCTCCGGTGGAATGAACGTGATTAAACCATTTTTTTTCTCTTTTCTCACAGCCAAAGCCACCTTCCACTATTAACCATTTAGGGGAGTGGAGATACTTAGTTGGGGGAGGGGACCAAAGGAAAACATTCCTGCGGCCCCTTGTAGCCAAAAAGGATGTGCTATAATTAGTTCCAGGAGGGCGAGCAGTAGCTGAATGAAGAAAACTGACTTGTTTATCTAGAAGAGGAATGGCAAAACTCTTGTCAAGTTCACCCTGTATATGTGGAGACTGCCACACAGACTCTTGGCCATGTTAATTCATCTGTGACATGCTAAACAGATCATAACCCACACACAATGACCCATACAAGAGGACGGAGGGCTGCAGACACACACGTTTCCCATTGCCCATTCATAAAAAAAGCAGACAGGAAGACAAAAAATGTTGGTTTTCTGCCTGAGACTGCATTGGCTGAACTTAATAAAGCCTTGGCACACATCTTGAGATGCAAGGCTCGTTTTTTTTTTTTTTTTTCCCCGATCTCTCTCTGCTTTCCATCTCTGACTTTTTATCATTCATACACTTGGCCGTGAGTTCATCTCGGACACATTCACAGGATGTCATACCACTATGCCCACTCCACATTCAGGATGTTTGTAGAATGACTACAGCCTGATGAATATGCCTCCAGATTCACACCAGCTTGTAACACTCAAATCAACTACAACATGTGTCTATGTGCAACCGAAAAAAGCTTTCGACTGTATAAAGTATGTTAATTGCAGAAATATGTTCACTTCCTGGTTAGGTTTAGGGTCCAATTATCACTATTAACTAGTTGCTTATTGACATGCATATTATTTGGCTTTTTATTAGTACTTATAAAGCACATATTAATGCTTTAATCTACATGACCATATTCTCCATCCCTTTATTCTACCCAATACTTACTATTAAACTTATATAAATAAGTAGTAACTAGAAGTTTATTGAGGCAAAAGTAGTAATTAAGTTACCCCAATCTAAAGTGTGACCTAAATTTTCTAGGAAAAAAAAGAAGAAGAAAAAAAAGATTTTTGAAAAATTACATTTAAAAAAACATATGAAACAATAATAAAGAAATCTTAGCATTTAATGAATATATAAAGTGCAAAAAAAAGTTCTCCTTCTCACAGGATTAAGTCTAGTTAACCTTTGACCCACAGTATTTTGACCCATAATAGCTTATTTTTTTCTGGTTATATGTCTTTAAAAATGTACTCTGAAAAAGGACCAATATGAAATCTTAAACTTCATATTGAAGCATGCGAATTTTTGGTGGATAACTGATAAATGTCCTCTGCGGCCAAGACAAAAAAAGCTAATAATGTGATTATTATAATTCTAAACAATCACTTTACATGTATTATCAATTTCATGAATGTTCATAATAAAGGGAAAAACATACTCTTTCCTCTTTCTGTGAGAAAAAAAACATTTACAAAGTCAACTTAGCATCTACAAAGTATATTGCTCCATTATTTATTTGTTTAAGGCTAACTGACATCAGTGAGTGGGTGGATCAAGCATGTGTGTATGTGTGTGTGGGAGTGTGTAACTGCATCACGCTGCCATCATGAAAGAGCAGCCGAACGCACCTTCGGGCATCGGTACAAAGGAAACAGGGCAATAAATGTAAACTTTATCAGTTCAGTCCAAAGATTTCAGCCGTTCAGACGCTCAATCTCTCAAACTCATTTAAACTGACACTTCTAGATCATGTTGTAGTAAACAGTTGTCATGAAGTAAAATGCCTTTTACGGTTTGTTTGCAGCAATTTAAATAACACCAGGGTAATAGGGTAATATTAGGGATGTGTAAAACATATTTTTAAAATGGACTTTCGAAAGTTGCCTCTCTGTCATTTTCTCTCATGGACATATGCAGCACTATAGTGAAAAAAAATAAAAATAAAAGATTTTAAACTATAGATTAAAATCTAGATAATCTATAGTTGACCAACAAAACCTTTCTGCCCCCTATTTCACTGTCCACATATAAATAAAAGTAGAATAAAGTCCAAAAAAAGTAGTTTGTGTCCATGAGCAAGGCTCTTGCATTCTAGAGATGCTCCTTTAAGACTGCCCTCATTCTCTAACCTATCTAACCCTTTGTGTGTCTCATAAAGTTTAAGTTTCTGTCCTAAAACTGTCCGATTGTGGGGAGTAAAATCTTAAAGGGATAGTTCACCCAAAAATGAAAATTCTGTATTTACTCAACCTCATGTTGTTCCAACCCCGTAAGACATTCGTTCATCTACACAAATTAAGATATTTTGGATGAAATCTGAAAGCTGGATCACTCCTGCATACTAGTCCATAGGCTTCTTGAGGGATTGAAACTTGCCGGCCTTGAAAAGTTATTAAAAACATCGTTAAAATAGTCCAAGTGACTACAGTGGCTCAATCTTAACTTTATCAAGCGACGAGAACACTTTTTGTGCGCAAAAACAAACAACTTTATTTCAACTATTCATTTCCTTCTCTTAGGGCCTCTAGTCAGTTAAACGTCACATGTAGGCTCACTATTGGCCGACGCTGGTCATGTGAGTGATGCGTGTGACGTACAACAACAATTCGCCCAGGGAGAAAGAAATGAATAGTTGAAATAAAGTTGTTATTTTTGTTTTTTTTTTTTTTTGCGCACAAAAAGTGTTCTAGTCGTTTAATAACTTTTCGAGGCCGGCAAGTTTCAATTCCTCAAGAAGCCTATGGACTAGGAGGAGTGATCCAGCTCTCAGATTTCATCAAACATATCTTAATTTGTGTTCTGAAGATGAACGAAGGTCTTATGGGGTTGGAAAAGCATGAGGGTGAGTAAATACTGACAGAATTTTCATTTATGGGTGAACTATCCCTTTAACTTTAGCATGTAAGCTATAGGGGCTCAGCCGAGACCTGGAGGTAAAGGGTGTTTTGGAACAGCTCGGCTCACAAGTGACTCAAATCGCATTCCTGGATGATAGAGTCAGATGGGGCATGTTTTCCTACAATACAAATGTACTCATTTCTGTATTGAACCAATCATTTCAGCCCTTCACTTTCCTAAAATCGTATAGAGAAATCAGATGCGACACACTTTTAAATGTAAGTCTAGGGGCCTCAGAATGCTTTGCTTTTCCTGTCTGCCTGAGAAAAATCCATACGGACACAAAGTCGGCATGCCACAAAGGGTTCATTCTCTCCATATCTCCCTGCAGTTTTCCTGGTGGCTCTTTTAACTGCCTGCCGCTTTGCTTCTCCGGCTATCAATCAAACGTGTCATTTGCAGGCTGATAAACGCCGCAAAATTCAGGGTTAACTATTAAAATTATTGGGTTAACTGAATTCAAAATTAAATTGTCTGTTGCATATTTGGTGATCAACTGTGTGTGTAAGAGTATGTTTTCAAAAAATTAATATAGTCATGCTTTTCTACAACAGTGTTGGTCAATTAAAATATTTGTGTGATTCATTCATGTTTATATGTAGGTATCATTAATTAATCCAAGACTGCTCATATAGGCAACTTAAAATTATTTTGCATTATGCCTCATAAAATAATCTTTACAAAATATAATGGAAAAAGAAACATGATTCAAAATAAATTTTTCCTTTTTGTGATACACTGAAAAGCGATGCTAATAAATATGCATCGGCAGTTTTGAAAAGTATATGGGATCATGCTGCAATGGATGTGTCTAGTTATATACAACCAATGTAAACAAACTCACCCATTTTCTGGGTCTTCCTCTAGGTCTTTTCTCCCCTGTGGTCTCAGCTTTCTGCAAATGCCAACAACCATGAATTAGTGGCCGGTATTTCATCAAGTGCTTTAAACAAATTTTTCAGGCACACAATTTGTCACAAGCAGAGTCATTTTCATATATGGCCACGAAAGGAGAAGGTGAAATGCAAGGGTTCCATTTCCTCTAATGCTTTTAATACATAAAGAGTTTGTAAGGTATATCCGGGCCTCCAACAATGAACTGTCTCCATTGCCCAAGTTCCTGGTCTGTGCAGCGTAATATTTCACTAGAGGAATTTTATGCCATTCAAGTGTAAATAAGAGCACCATTATCAGCAAACCCACCCAGATAAGGGCCATGAAAGACAGTTATGGGGTTTCAATCACAGCGGTTCCAACTTAATAACAGGGGTCCATTGAAACACTGTAAAAATAAAACACCTCGCGGGAAAATGTCTTTAGATATCCAAAAAGTCTTGCAACACAATAAAGTTGTTTAACAGTAAATTGGCTGTCTGACTTTGGAAGAAGACCAGCATGGGATTTCCCACAGACATTTTGTGTTGTTTAAGCAACAATTCTATCGCCCTCTGAAATTGTACGTGAAATAATTTGACAGGTGGAAGCAGGAGAGTCTTTCCCCCGAGGGTTTGAATGATGGTGCCTTCCTGCCATGGTCGAAGGCAATTAACAAGACAAGACACGTCTTCATTATTTATAGGATATAAAGTTTTCTTCTGGCCGTGGGCTTTTGTCATGCAGAGCCCTGCGGGAAAGCTTACTCAAATCATCAAACATCTATGAATTCTGCGAATGAACCAGGAAAGGTAGGTGTCAAAGGTATCATGTTTGTCAGGAGAGTACATCCAAACGTGCGAGATACAAATCAATGCTGGTAGAGTATGCATCTCGGTCTCCATAAATGTGTAGCTGACATTCAATAAAATGTATTTAGTAATTAAAAAAATGAGCTAATAATCTGTTTGTATCATAAAATTCAGCTAAAATCATTCAGTTTTTCATTTAAGTAAAACTATTACAATTGTTTTCGATAATTAAAATAAAGCTGAAATAAAATGAAATGAAAATAAATATTAGATAAATACTTAGATTAGTAAGGTCGCCTTGTAACGTACTGAAATAAGTGATTTTAAGTTGAAGTACTCACTGTAAAAAATGATAATACTTGATAAGTACAATCAACTTGGGTCTTTAAGTAATTTCAACTTAAATTACAACTGACTTAAAAAAATTAGTTGAATCGTGTATATCTTATTAAAAAGTTGGCGATTGCTTAAATTATTTTGATGAGTTAAAGCAATGTAAGTGCAATAAATTATTGATCATATATTTTTTACAGTGAAAATGACAAAAACTAAAACAAATGGATTAAAATTTAATTAAATCGAAATAGTAGTATTAAAAAGACCAATAAGAAGATAAAAGCACATAAAATCAATATGAAACTGAAAATATAAAAATAAAGGGTAATTCAAAATTTTAATAAATACTATAAGAGTATCTAATAATACTAAAATAACTATGAATTGATCAAATTCAATAGAATGATTTCATGAATTGGACAACACTACTCTCAAAAATGTACTAAGCTATAGGGAAAATATCCAGAATTTCAGGAAATTCCTTACATTTTGGTTTTTCCTCACACAACGCTACATAGTTTATGGCTATATGGCTTCAGAAGACTTGAAATATCGCAATCAAGTCATTTTGGCTACTATTTTTGGAAATTCTGAACAAAAGATTCACATTATATTCTTCAAAAATGTATCTTTTGTGTAAAAAAACGTGCTTTAAGGCTACAAGAAAATGTCTTTTGGGCAGTACCCTTAAAGGGACAAGTTCCTTCCTTATTTACCCCAATAACATTCATGGCAGTACTTTAGGTGTACATATAACTACTATACGATACTAATTTGCATCTTTTAGTAGTAGATAAAGTACAAACTTGTCCCTTTAATGGTACTGCAGTGACAAGCTGTTGCACTCCTATAAGGGTACATTTTTTTTCTGATCGTAAAAAAAAAAGAAAGTCTCTCATATGGGTTTGGAAAGACATGAGAGCAAATGATGACAGAATTTTCTTTTTTGGTGAACTATGCGTTTAAAACCCAAACTCTCATACATAGTTGGAATACTTCAACAAAGGCTTCTACAATGCATCTCTGTCTGTTGTGTTGTGTGTGATGTGTTTAGTCCTGTTTGGGTCAGTCTGTTTGCCCTGACGAAGTATGCAGGCATTGTCAAGGCTCACATTACTACTTCTCCAACAAGCAGAGTTTGTTTTGAATACCCAAAGGACACTTTACCGTTCTGCAAAGGCATGATGGACTGGAGAAACATAAACCTGCGAGACGTAGTTCACGCCACAGCCAGTCACTAAGAAAGGACACAGAGGCAGCTACGGGTCGACGGTTAGCTTCAGAATTTTGTGTCCTACACACTTCCATAGATGTTTAGGGGATTGAAAAGGAGTGGAAATTGATGTAAATATTATATTTATGTGCCTATAATGAATTGCAAAGACTTGCAAACTCTCAAAGACACAAACCCTTTAACCTCTCCTCTCCTTGTCTGCGTCGTTCTCGGACCACTCAGTGTCTCCCTACCTTCAGTCCTCTGTTGGGGATGCTGCATTTTTAATCAGGAGTTTTAATGGTCTGCAAGTCGAAACCCTAATCAATTAATCATGACTGTGTTTGCGTATCTCGTCCAGCCATGTCCCGTGTCCACAGCAGACACGAGCCCGGGCGCTCGCTGTCCTCTTCGACACCAGGACATCCTGGCATGCGTGTGAGGCCGGGGACAAGGCCATCTCTCATTAATGGAAAGGGAGGGGCAGTCTCGCTTCTGCCAAACCCACTTTTTGCGAATGGAGAGTTTAAAATTAGCCCCCTGGTGCCCCGTATCAAGTTCCAACAATGTCTGGTCAACGGAAAATATTCCGGCTAGTCATTAGGGCCAATGAATTGAGCAAAATGATCATAGCGGGGCGGAAACGGTCTGGTTATATGTCTTGACAGTTAAAACTGTGTACCATCTAGGTATAACATGGCCTGTTCAGCCTGGAATGTTAATATGATCCCACTTCTCTGGGTTCTTTAGAGCAATTAAGAGCTGACAACAATGTCAGAATCTTAAATGTGCAAAATAAATTGCATTATTCATTGACAGCTACATTTCAAGAACCTGGAGGTTGTTTATTCGTTGCATTGTCTCAAGACATTATCCATCCATCCATCTATCTATCTATATCCATCCATCTATCAATCTGGGGTGCGTTTCCCGTACAACTATGTAGTTCGCTATTTCACTACCATAGTATGATGCATCGTTGGAGAAATCAACTAGCTAGTCACAACTGTTTCCCATTGTCGCAAAGTATTGTTCAACCACGTTGGTTTCGCATGTGGTGGAGTAATAACTACTTTCAATAAAACTGTTTGAGATTCAATTAACGCTAGATTTTTTTTATATATAAATTACAGAAATGTCATCTGAGGACCATTTCTAATTGTTCTCAGTTATTTTGCTTCATTACCGGACTCAATATTTGGCTCGTTCTTACATAGTAGAGCACGTTCACACGTGCGCACTCTTCAAAATCGGTGCTTTAAATCTTTTGAAAAACTAAAAGACGTACATTACGTATTCTAAATAAAAGGCACTGGTTGTAGCCTACTCAATGTCAGCTTGCTTATTTTGCTCAAGATAAGGATTTATTACGTCCAAATGTGTTGCAATATAGAAACTATGCTTCTAACCACAGTTCGAGAGCTGTCGTTCAAACCACACAACTTTGCGATGCTGTTTGCGAATGTTCATTGGAACGATTGTTTCGGGAAACACCGACTCGTTGAACTAAGCTGATAACGAACTTGCGATCATAGTTGGCCAATGATGCTTTCGGGAAACGCACCCCTGACCAGCTGTTACGTCCACTGTTTCAGCAAGTACAGCATCAATTTGGAGTCAGTCTGAGCCTTTAAATCGAGGAAAGTGTTAGGAGACCCAGAAGATGACTGATTTGGGGTGGGAGAGTAAATCTTTTGAGAAGTGTCTCGAGTGAGGCACCTTGCCGATTTTGTCTCCTTTCATCTTGGTAGATTATTCAGTCCACTGTATATCATAAAAAAGCTAAATAGCATTACACTAGCAGAAAATTGCTCAAGCTTTTCAAAGTGGGCCAATGACTGTTTACAGTGGTAAGAGAGTGGTCAGAGCTGTCACTGAGTTATTAACGCAGACTAATTCCGCAAGTAGACAACTCAGCTCCGCTCGACGTCTCGGGACGAGAATAACATCGTAATGCTTTTAAAAACCAGTTGAGGGCACTTCCCACAAACATATCCCAGACTAGACCACACACACAAGAGAGGCTGAAATCTTAATGACTTCATTACAAAATGCTCACCAGAAGAATCCCTCTTTAAAGGCATTCCCAATGCATACAACAGAATTCAGCAATTACAAACACTGACACTCACAACTAAATCGTATGTGCTTTTCTGTTTACACGGGCATTAGTAAGGAATGGGAACAGAGTTCGTTTGGCAATATGCAACAGTGCATGCTCTATACTCCCTGCGCAGAGTAGACGCTTCATGCACGCCTGCATGTTTGTGGTTCTCTCACGTATGCGTGGTCATTTGCCTAAGGCGAGAGTGAGAGTAAGTAGGTGTGTAGGTCAGCAGGACTCCCCCTGCCACATTACTGGAGCTTAGTGTTAACTGCTCTGCTGAAACACACAGCAAAGGAGTCCGGGTCACTGCGGTCCATTCACATAGGCAACACTGAGGCGTTATGATTGAGACATCAAGAAGGGAGCCCTCGACATTCACACACCCCGGATGTTGACACATTTCACATCGTTCACATCATTCGTTATAATCGATTCATGATAGATAGATAGATAGATAGATAGATAGATAGATAGATAGATAGATAGATAGATAGATAGATAGATAGATAGATAGATAGATAGATAGATAGATAGATAGATAGATAGATAGATAGATAGATAGATAGATAGATAGATAGATAGATAGATAGATAGATAGATGTTCAGAAAGTTGCCTGGTTCTCACCTTCTGCGCTGCTTTGGAGGGGCCCTTGTTCTTGCTTCCTTTGGGGCGTCCCCTCGGTCGTTTGGGGACAGGCTCTCCTGTAGGTTCCTGAAGAGGAGAGCAGGTGAACTTAGGCCATGAGGACAGGAAACAAAGCCATGGGCTACTGCCGCTCCATTTTCTATCAGCAAACCAAGTGCCATTTATTTGGAAGAAAGCACAAGCATACTATTCAAGCCAATTTTAAAGGTTTCAGTTGATGACATCATAAATATATTGCTCAAAATGACACCAACACTTTCTGGTTGTCAGACGTTAGCGGATCAGGTCCATAGTTAATGTGATTAATTACACCTGTGGCTACTCTGCTGTGAGAACTGACTTCATTCATCAACTAAAAATGCTTTTAAGTGATTGTAAAAATAGCTTGTGCCACAGAAATTCATACATTTGAAATGTCTAAATACTTTTCTGAGACTGAATACCCTGATGCACTGTCCCCCTCTCAACGAAGATAGGGTTCCTTTCAAGCATACGCACATTTACTGGTGGTCTCCCATTCACTTGTGCTTTATGAGTCAAGACCAAAGCGGACAAGGTTTTGTGTGTCTATGTGTAGTACTAGGCACAACTAAGGGCAACGACATTTCTGGACAGACAACAAAACATTATTAACGACATTTTTGCAATACAACTTTTTAGCTTTGTAAATATGTATGTGATTAACAGTCTTCTTTGAAATTGTTTCACTTATATTTGCCTGCAATATGGACTACATTGACTATGAAGCAACTTCTTTTTTACAATGAATTAACAACTGCACCGTTACTATACACAAGATTTTAGAATTCACATTTTTTTTACTTGCATGCAACATCTTTACATGCCAAAAATCTGTGTATTTGGTGACTGATTGACTATTTTTAACCCCACTTGCCAGCTCATCCTGATGACTACTTGCCATTAGAGGTATTGCAGAGAGTCACCGGTGAATTGCTTAAGATAGTGAATCACATCCTCTAACCACAAACACTCAAAACAAGAATTTAGATGGATGTGGTCATGACTAAACAGTTTGATGTTCAGTTCATTTTAATTATAAAACAACAACTACTATAACAACTACTTGTTGTTATAGTAACCAACCACTGCACACATCAATACATTTAAAACAGCATATATATATATATATATATATATATATATATATATATATATATATATATATATACACACACATAGTGCATGTCAAAAGTTTGGAAACCTTACATTTAATAACATTTCTTATTTTTTCCTAGGATTTTTTTTTTCCTATTTTTTCCTAGGATTATTTGATGAATAGAAAGTTCAATGACAAGCATTAAACATATTGATTAAATTTTTCGAAGCATGTATTAAATATAAATATTTAGCATTATAAGTGTCTTAACTGTCACTTTTGATCCATTCAATGCAACCATAATGAATAAAAGTATCTCTCTTTTTTAATATTTGGTTTCACAAAAATGTTGAGCAACAAATGTCTTCAACTTTGATGATGATGATGATAATAATATTTCATGAGCAGCAAATCAGTATATTATAATGATTTCTGAAGGATCATGTGACACTGAAGACTATAGTAATAATGCTGAAAATTCAGCTTTACCATCACAAGAATAAATTATATTTTAAAATGTATAAAAATAGAAAACAATTATTTTAAATTGTAATAATATTTCATAATTTTAAGTTTTTTTCTGATTAAATAAATGCAGCCTTAATGAGCATGAGAGACTTCTTTCAAAAATTTAAAAAATTGTAATGTTTCCAAACTTTTGACAGATACTGTGTAGAGTCAGTTATGCACAATCCAACCTAGGTTTTTAGTATATTGTCAAGTTTTGAACAATATCATTTAGTAATTATGTTTTGTAATTCAAATAGATGCATTGTGCAAAATTTGCTCCACTGGTTTGCTGATCATTTCTGATTCGGAATGCTATCTGCTAGAAAGAAGTGTGTACTGTACAAATGTAAACAAGTGCAACTCGTTCAATAAACCCAATTCACATACACGCTATACATTCAGTCTACAAGTATTCTTCACAAAATAAATTCAAACTGAAAATGCAAAACAATCACTTGATAACTTGATACTTCTGTCTTAAAATACAGTCTAAAAAGTGGGTAGCTGACATCATGTTTAAAGCAGTGACAGCTGGGTCAATCAGTGTGCCATGCTTTAATTCATCAAAACTATTTTAAATAAATGTTTTCTAATTCAGCCTCTTTTTTAATAAAAATGTCATTTTGCATGCAATTAAAATCAAGTGAATGTTAAAATATTGTTAACAGCGAAAATAAAACAATACTGTTGAATTAAAAACGTTATGACTTAAAGTCCTTGTTATAACTAACGTTACCTAAATAAACACGAGACAGAGTATACATGTACAAATGTGCAAAAGTATGCAGATATGCATTGCTTTAAGCAGTAGCCTACACAAACTGAGATATAGTATAGCTGGATAAATGAAATTTAATACAAATACTAAGAATATAATAGTTCTGAAAACAAACAAACATTCCAAACCAAACTAAATTGGTTTGCTGGACTCCCAACCTGGCTAAGCTGGTCACCCAAAAGTTTCCAAATTCCCCTTAAAACCTGCAACCAGACCAAAATACCAGCGTAGTCTGGTTTTAAAGCTGTTTTTGCAGCAGGGGAGCATGTAAATATGAGCCATAAAGTGCGCGCGAAGAGTAATATGGTTACTCTAAGAATGTTTATTGAGCAGTCCAGCAAAGTTTAAACACTTCCATTCCCAATTTAGAATATTAAAAGTGCTTATGGTGGAAGAGATACGAGTCACACACTGACCTGTTGCGGCTTCCTTGGTCTGCCCGGTCCCCTCTTCTTTGGCTCGGCCGGGGCGGGCTCGGGTTCGGGCTCGAGCTGCTCCTGCGATCCTGAAGCTTCGCCGGCAGCTTCCTCGCCGCGCGCGCTCATCGTTCGTGTGTGTGAGAGTTCCAAACAGAGTCTCGCGCACCTTCTGTTCCTGCAGCACGAGCTCTCCGCCGGTCAGTCAGTGTCTCGCGCTTAGCAGTGCGCGCTTATCAAAAACAATGCGATTAAAACCGGTGCGCTCATGAAGGGTATGCAAAATGTAAATTAAAAGTGCGGTATTGTGAGAAGCACGTGCTGCCTCTTGGTTGAGAATTTGGCTCACACACACAAACAGGGAGAAAAAAATCTCCTCTGTAGAATTAAGTGGGGGTGGCTTTAGTAATAAAATAAGCCCAGTGATCGATTGCAATTTGAGCGAGACATTCGCAGAGGGAAATTGTGACAGTGCACTGTCAGATCCACGCTACTGCGGATTCAAGAATTTGCGGGGAAAGACTTTCTACGCGGATTGGTTTAAATAAACATGGGGGCATTTTAAATGCATCCCGGCTGCCCACACGGAAATAAGTGTACAGAGACTGTGGATGAGGATGAGGTATATACATTAAAAAAAAAAAAAAAAAAAAAAGGAGAGAGAGAGAGAGAGTGGGGCGAAAATCACTTTTCCCGTGGGTGGATTAGAGTTCTCAACGGGCCTGAAAATTATTACCCGACCCGACCCGGCCCGTGGCTTTTAAAGCCCGAACCCGATGTAACCCGACACATCAACATGAATTATCTCCCCGAACCCGGCCCGCGGCCCGACTCGGACGCGCTGTACAATCTATTGCCGTTGCGGCGTCTATTCACTCCGGTGAAATCACAAAATAAAATGCACACAAACTTAGAAAGATTGACTAACTAGTAGGGCTGTAATCAACCAAAGAAATCCTTGGTCGACCAAAGTCTTGTCCTGCAATAGTCGAAAAAAAAAACTTGTTTTGATTGAACATTCTTTTAAACAATTGTCATAGAGCATTTATAAAACAACAACGAAAAACATCACAAATAAATAAAACTATAATAATAATACAATTTTTTGAGAATTAAGTGATTTTTAACTGAAAAAAGTGAGGAGCTCTGTCTATGCAGTCACAATCGCGCACCTGATCACACCACAGGATACAAAAAAATAACTGCTATCTGCCACATTATAAAAAATCCTAACAAAAGCTCTAGTTTATACAGACTTTATATTCTTCTTTACTTACAAAGCTATGGGTTAACTTTTGTCCAGCCGATCTTGGCATTTTAAACAAACACACAAATACCCACATAGCCTAAAAAACAATCAGAATAATAATAGGCTGTATTTTGGAAGGCATATAGGTTTATTTTCGTTTTGTTGCATTATTAAGGCTATTTTACAAATACAAATAAAAACGAAAAACATATTAAGAAAACACAATCTATTGAATCAGCATGATATAGCCGGTAAAAGGGCTGCTCACGTCTTTTGCGCGCTCAAGTTCGATTCAAACATAGGCGCGCGCTGTGCGGGCTCATGAAGCAACGCGGTCGCCTCCCTCCACAGTATTGTCGTCTTTGTTTTACAATGCAGCCAGACAAAAGATTTAGATTTCTTGGACATTTTGTCGACTAAAGTCAAAACAAGCAACGTTCTAACTGAATGAATACAGCATCCCTTACCGAGCGCGAAGCTGCAGCACAGCCGGCCACAGGCGCGTTCCCGAGTCTCTATGTATGTGCGCTAAAACTGTGTCTCATCCCAAAGCGCCATATACAACGGACGCTTTTACAAAAGCGTAAATATTGAACGCACATGGCACCCTTCAGCGAACAGCAGCGATGATTAATCATTTGGTTTTTATTGGGCGGAAAAGATTAAGCCCGAGGTCCGACCCGACCCGAGTCATTTGCTTATATTTTCGACCCGAACCCGGCCCGAACCCGCGGGTCCCGTCGGGTTTGTCGGGCCGACCCGACCCGTTGAGAACTCTAGGGTGGATAACACGAGGAGGGAGGGGGAACGAAAGGCGCAAAAAAAGAGAGAGAGAAAGAGAGAGAAAAGAATTGGACAACAGCCAGAGAAAACATGAGAAATACTAAGAGGAGAGACCACATTGAGACAAACTCACGTGTCCAGCACCATTCATGTTACTGGCTACACTCCAGAAAGTTTAAAGACACAGCAGCATAGTTCAACACCGTTTATTTGTTTGTTTGGTTAAAGAAATGTAATCCATAGCTAGCTGACATGAACTGATCATGTGCTCCGATTCTCTAAGAAATCTGCTAGCGGTTCTTTCTGAAGGCTATTTTTTCACGGGAATAAATAGGCTATTGTTTTAAAGTGTTGTAGAAAGTAGAAAAGTTTATAGTAGAAAAAAAAAAGTTTAAAGAAAAAGTTTAGCATTAACTGCTGCACTGACAAGATCAGATTTCAAAATCTTAGTTCAGATTTTTAGAGGTTGCATAATTGCGAAATTGCTAAAGCAATATTAAAACAAAAATGTGGAAATGTGGTATTTTATCAATTAATTAATTTGTATACGTTTTACTACTACACACACACGCATAGGCTATGCTAGTAGCCTAGGCATATATATATATATATATATATATATAGGCATATATAATTGCAACAAAAATCAAATACAAGAAAACAAAAAAAAAATATTTTTGATCTATGGCATAACAAAAATAACATAAGTTGCAGTTCAATAAGTGAGAATAATTGAGAATAATGTAATAGCCGGATCCCTGCTGACTAGTGTTATAGATTTAGACAGAACGGCACTGTAAAAAAAATATTGTTGGTTTAACTTAAAAAAATAAGTAACCTGATTGCCTTAAAATTTTAAGTTGATTGAACTAGAAAAAGTGAGTTAATACAATGAAAGAAAATTGATGTAACCATCAGAAACTCAAAATAATAAGTTAAATGAACTAAATAAATCATTTAAGTTGATTTGACAAAAGAAAAAATGTTGTGATAACAAACCTTGAAAATATATTTTTTTTTTTACAGTGATAAAATGCTGAATTCGGAAATGTAGTCTGCATACTTCTTATTTTCCCCACATCTTTCTTTGGCAACAATAAGGCAACATGCGATTGCAAATTCATTAACGCTAAAGTTTTTAGCTTGGGAATCGGACAGCACTGCCCGGTCGCGCTGTAACATAGTTCTTGTTCATTACAAAAACAAAACAAAACGGTTCATACAAACGGTTCAACTTTCCGAATGTTATGAAAACCATTCAAGTAAAGCTTGAACAATTTTGTTTGTAAATATCCTTTATGTCATTAAAAATGCAATTTATTGTTAATAGCATATGTAGCCTATAATTTTGGCGTTCACGCCACGCCTCACGTGCATACTATGACTATGTAGGCTACTTTCTGCCACTTTACACACTCCTCAAAAGTGTGTGTAAGAGAAAGGCAGTTGTTTTTTGTTCCTGAAGGCCGCGAGCACAAGCAGATCGACCTCCAACAGCCGCGTGTCTTTGAAGTCTTCCGCCCATCGACGTGGAGTGAGATCAATTACACAAGAACAACAGTGACAAAGAATAAACTGCTTTACGTGGAGGGCCTTTCCCACGATCTGACCGAGCCTGCTCGACAAACAGGGGGGAATGGCAAAGTCCTCCCAACCCTCTCCAACTGAATACAATTGTGTCAGAGATGGGCTTTAGAACCAAGAGCTGGGGGAACTTGAACTCCAAGAGCTGCACAAAAAAATACATAACAACGATGGGAGAAAATTCAAAAGTGCATCATAAAATATATAGCCTAAAAAATGTGTGTTTTATAGGTCAATGACTTGAATTATCTATTACGTCTTACTGTAACGTTTTAATTACGGTTATTTGAGTATTTTTTATGGGGATTAAAGCTTAAAAATGTTTAAGAAATGTTCTTTAAAAATAAGCAGTGCAGCACTTTTATTCAATTATATTAAAATACTAATATCAGATATTAACCCTTGTCTGCCGTGAGGTTCAATTCCTATTTGAGGTTCAAATAGATGACAATATCGATATCAGACTTGTCATTAATTGTTTTAAAATTAAACAATAGGCTAATTTAAAAAAAAACCTTAAAATATTATTATAATAAAATGTAAAATGCAATGATTTAATTCGATTTATCCGTTATCGTCATCTCAGACATATTTATTTGTCATTAATGCAATGCACTAATGAGTGTGCGTTTAACATTAATGCACTTTTATAAGGTTATATCTTATACTGACTGAAGATTCTTGCTAATTTGATTCATTTGATCCATGATTCGGTGTTTTATGTAATATGTCAACATCTGGTTGCTTATTTTTACACTACCGCATTTTTATATTATTCCTCACTGCATGCTCTTCGTCATTACACTGAAAACGAGCATGTTTGCAGAGCTGGACGCAGAAGGAGTGCTTTTCTTGTGAAAGAGACTGGTTAATTTGTAGTTGGTATTCAGTTCATTCATAAAAAACAGCTCTCAGACCCCCAAAGAAGGTGGAGAAGAGGAATTTCAGACCACTCCCCCGCAGACAGAGCGGCGTCAGGACCGCCAGCGAATGAAACGAATACGATCAATAGCCCCGGCCACAAATTACTGCCCAAAGTACTACCAAGATCGATTACGGCAAACTTGAAACTTTTGTCAGAACAAGGAGACATATGACTTGAACGTATACATATTGTGCAGAATGCACTTCACTCAGTCCGTAGCCAGATTCAAGAATGGCAAAAAGCTTCCCATTGCCAAAAATGCATAAAAAATACATACATCAAGGTTTATATTATCTTTGCTTAATCATTTATTTTGAAGACGCAATATGTTTTCCACCATCAAAAGTAATGATTGTGGTAGTAAATCACAAGAACGCAGGCCAAATCTGTAGAAATGTTAAGGAAACAAAGTGCTCACAGGGTGTAAAAAAAGGAGCATGTGCATTTCAAAAGACATTCTTTGGGTTAGACACAGATTTCCTTTCTCTCTCTCTCTCTCTCTCTCTCTCTCTCTCCCTCTCTCTCTCTCTCTCTCTCTCTCGGACAGAGGAGGGGAGCGCTCTGGGCAAATTGTGGGAGAACTCGTCCACCGCAGCACACTAAAAAGATTTGAGACCAACCACAGCCCCTTTGCCACCCCATGTCAATTTTAACCGTTTCATCCCCAGACAGCCTCAAAGTGGCCCCCACATATGCAATACATTTATGAAAGCCGGCTGCCAGGGGCCTACAGCCACACATCAGACGCAAACTGTTAAAGCATTTTCCTCTTCACTTCAGTCTCAAAGCTGCATAAGTAGCGGTAATGAAAAAAAAAAAAAAACGAAACAGAAAATATTCAATTCTCATGGGGCAGCTTATCAAGTTCTGTGAACAAGTCTCAGGCAAAGAGATGAGCATGTTTGTTAAAAACGGATGTCAGACGTTTTCTTCAATAGAGCTTTTCTCACAATATCTGTATTCAAATATGATGAAATGCATTAAATACAGTCTTATTAGTAGCAAAAAGCTAAATCAAGTAAGCCAAAATAACATGTAAAGAAATGTGCATGAGTTGTAGGAAGTATATATATACACACACACAAACAGTATATAGAAGCCAACATGGTCATCCTAACCAGACAGCCTTTTTACTTACTTAGAAATGGACTATCTAGGGTCAGTCACCCTGTTAAAGGGTTAAAGGTGATTTGGGGCCATAAAGACAAATGATCAGCCTGAGCGGCCTCTCCCAACCTCCTTTCTGAAGTGACATAGACGTCTGGCCAGCTCCCAGGCCACCTTGGAGAGACAGGAGGCAATGTGTACAAGCTCACACAAACTCCCACCTCACTGAACCTGAGTCCCCTGTGAACAGCAGGGTCCACTGGTCTATTCATAGTCTTCAGGCTCTCGTATTCCTAATGTAGTCATATGGAAAAGGGAAGGGTGGCCTGTGTATATGGAAATGGACCTCTGTGAACTCGCGCTTTACTTTGGGAAGCAGGTACATTGTGGCGTCACAGGGTCAACAGAAGGTTCTGATCCAGAAAGAAGACTTACGTGTCACTGTGTCCAGAGGCTACAGTTAAGTTTACTGTTTACCTTGGGAATCACACATCACACTTGGGATGGCGGCTTAGTTCACTCACACTCATGTCATTTCAAACCGCGGAACATAAAAAGAGACATTTAAAATAATGCCTTTCAATTATGCAATTACCAATTTTTCAACCTTGAAAAAGGAGACAAAAGTTCCATAAGTTCTCTGAAAATGGCGTTAAGAGTCAAACAAGCTTCATTGAAAAGATCTAGCTCAATTGAATTATACGTACACAAAATCATATGAACCCGATATGTGAATAATGAACTATACCGTATGGCTCCAAAAAGTCAAAAAGTCCTTTTCTTGTGCTTTTTATTGTCAGTTTGGAGCTTGACAGTTCTAATTTCACTTTATTTTAAAGTACTGGACCAGATTCTCTTCAAAAGATTCAACAATGACGGTAAACTATCCCTTTAGCAAATGACTTGCTATATTACCAATTGACAACAGGTGGAATCAGCCATAACACACTTCCACTGTTCCCGGGACCCCGAGGACCTGACCCCGGACCACCTCCATTTACAGAAGTTGTGTTTGTGTACAAACACAGAGCGATAGTCTGACTTGGGCCACTCCAGCTGGTGAAGGAGCCTCAGGTAAAGGTGATCTGCTATCAGTACAACAACCATCCATTAGTTCCCTACTGATAACTAATATCTGCTATGTGAACATTAATCAAAGCGATGCTCAAATAAACATTCTGATCACTTTAACAAACCCACAAAACCAGAAATAGACCTTGTGAACCCATTCAAAGCAAATAAGATGGTAGGTCTACATCGGATATTCTTAAATTACGCAACTGGCCCAACTAAAGATGCTAGTGCCATAAAGTGGTCTGTTGTCTGATGGCTCAGAACAATTGTACCGTAGCTCTAGACCCGGTGGGAAGGTCAGATGTGAATGCTGTACTTAAAGGAGAACTCTGGGGCAAAATGAACCTTTGGTCTAATAAAACATCGGTACCTAGTCAATCGTTCTCTGAGATTTGTTTTCAAGACAATCGAATGTAAAGAGTTTTATCTCTAAAAACTGTTTAGCGTATAATGCTAGTACTGGGGGCATGTACTAAGTAAAAAGAAATCGCTAGTTTATACCTCTAACATGGCTCAAAAACGCCCCACACTAACAGTAACATAATGAGGGTCCATACATGCAAAACGAAGCATTGAGAACTTTGTAAGTGTACAGACCGTTTAATAAGAAGATACTTTATAAAGACAGTTCACTTCGTGTATACAGACAGGAGCCATCTTAGAAGATAGTCTCGACAAGTCGATCACCGAACGCCGTTCATACAGTTCGCTGAACTTCATACAGTTGAGCTCACTCAGTACGACGTTCATGGTTTGACTTGTCGTGACTGTTTTCCAAGATGGCTCCTTTTTATACTGGAATTGAAATTCAAAAGAAATAACACAATCAATCAGTGCTTATACAACAATGCGGAAAGAGCTATTCTGAACTGTAAAGTCAATGTGTCATACAAAACCCATTACCCTTAACCTATAAAACAATTCATGGACATTTTCAATGAATATTTGCAAGAACTGGCAGTCATTTTTTGCATGTGCACGCTAAGCTCAGCAAACTTGCTCTTTGTGTTTAAGAACTTCCAGTGCCGGAAAATCTCAGCATGTCCACTTCCCGTGATGGAGGCATTCAGGAAACCAAGAGCAGAAAAACCCACTGACCTTTGACCCCTCTGCTGCCTGCCAGACTTTTACCTCCACACCTTGTTAAGGTCAAAGAGTAACTAACACAAAGGATGTACCACCCAGGCTGAGGTGAACCGCGAAAACCTTTTTTCCCCTTGCTTTCTCACGACTAGATTAACTAATTAGCTGACTAGTTAAAGAATGCACAGTCCCAAACTCGTCACTTTACTCGCGACTATCCTGTGAAGTCAAAAGCAGTTCATTTCATGCTTTTTAGACCCCTAAAATCATCGTCGGCCGCCACCAATGCATGGGTGCTGCTCCATTCAAGCAATTGAAATGCTAAGATGAGCTTTCTCCACGTATCATAGACCAGCTTGCCATCTGAAGGTACCAAATGAGCAGTGTGCTCCCCTCAATGCCAGCTCTAAATGTGTGTTCTGCAGATGACAGCTGGCAGGCCAAAGGCTCCATCTGCCGGCACAGACGAGAGAAGATGACAACTAACACTCCCCATTCACTCATTCACTGCAGTTCAGAGGACGCCAAATGAGCGCATTCCACTGAAAGCCTCCAGCCCTGCTAAATCTATCCCGACGCTTTATCTCTCAGTGCGCCTCACTGCCAAGAGAGACATACAGCAGTCACTGCGTTGTCTCCGAGACATGTTCAGATTTACAGCACACTTTATTACATCTAGATGGTTTTCTCATGAAAATGGGAAACGTTCAACCTTGGGAGTTTTCTTGTGTAAATATCTTGACTTTTAAATGATACATTTTTAGATGTATCATAAATAAAAGTTATATATTCTTCATAATATAAAGCGATCGTGTCTCTTCAGAAAATTCGGACTAAACCGATTTACGATCTCTATTAACTTTTTAAGCGTCAGAAATCACTCAGATTTCATCAAAAAGATCATTTGTGTTCCCAAGATGAACAAAAGTCTGTAACGACATGAGGGTGAGTAGGCTAATTAACGAGAGAAAGTTCAGTTCGCTAAAACAAAACATAAAATGAGTCTTTTTTACAGTGTAAATTGTATGGAGCTATTTTTTTTTTTTAAATGAGAAGTCTAAATTGGTGCTGTTGATGGAATATATAAAAACCTTGGTAAGTCTAAAGGTGAACTATTAGAAAACTGATGTAGTTGAGAGTGATTATTATCGATGGTTGTAAATCAGTGAGAACATTTCTGTGTATGACTGTTTATTTTACTTCCACGCAGTTGTTGTAAAAGAAATTCCTTTTCTCCACACGCGCTTCCATCATATGGCGACAGCAATCCCAACTATTTTCTATAGGGGGTTTTCGCCAAGTGGAGACACATGTAAAGTTTATGAATAGACCAAGTTTTGGTCAATACAGAATCTATGTTCTTCTATTGGCTGAACGCAGTCTAACAGGGTGCAGCAAACCACAACTTTGTGAGTTTTTCCTCGAAGGCAAATGTTTTTCCAACAGAAGAAATATTTTCAGAAGCATGATGTCCGTTTCACACACACACACACAAAGACACAACACAGATTCATACACAGTCTCGGCATAGACCTGTTGAATTCTGCCCTGTTCTACAATTAACTCGTTTTCATTAACAAATTTATGGAACGTTGGCCTCCTAGACAGGAAGTCTTCAAAAGAGAGCGAATGGCCTACTGCACATTAAAGATCTCCACAAAAAAAACAGCTCAAGTGTGGCTGCAACAGTAAACCTCACTACCACTGAACACTGAGGAGAATGCGTTTGGTTGCTGAAAACTAGCTTTATACATGCAGATTTATAGCATTACTAATTTGTCACACCGCAAAACAATTATTTAAATGAATATTCTTGAATACATGTTAAGCTGAACTGATAGCATTTCTGGTAATGATTACTACACTGTAAAAAAAAACAATTAGTTCAGTTTACTTAATTTTATTATGCAAACTCGTTGCCTTAATTTCAGTAAACTTAATTGCATGAAGTTATTCTTACTTAATCCATTTAAGTTTTGTCAACTTAATTCTGTTTGTGATATATTTATACATATATAAAATGGTACTCAAACCAGTCAAGTAATGTTTACAAGGTTTTTCTGAGTAACGAGGGCATAGCATCCAAAGATTACTAAGAAATTTTAAGTAAGTTCAGCAAAGTATTGGACATTAAGTAAAGTTAACAAAAAAATTCTTAGTAAGAACAATGTTCGATTTTACAGTTTGTCCTCCGTTTTCGAGATTACCATGAGGTACTTACGGTGGAGATGAAGGGGACAATTTTTTGAGAATTTAAAAGCATAAATGCTCATAATTTTATAAAAGTAACACTAAGTAACAATATTAAAAATAAGTTTTATTGGCATTGATAACATAGAACAAGTAACCTTTCCATTCCACAAAAGGTTCTTTATAGTAGAAAACATTGGTTTCACAATGAGAAAATGGTTCTTTTGGGAACCAAAATGGTCCTTCTAATACATCTTTACATCTTTTTTTTTATAAAATACCAAAATAACATTAACGTGTATATTGTTAAAGTTGTGTGGATATATTTTTAACCTTTATGGATTGGCCCCACTCAGTTCCATTGTATTTGCCTCAGTGCAACCCCGATTTTTGCTCTTTAAAAATTAAATAAAAGGAGGGACAAGTGGAAATTATTTTTTTAGTTTTAAAATTATGCCACAAATAGTGTTAATAGAGCTGAACTTGTACTGAACCCAGAATATTCCTTTTAATGAAAAACCTCTTTTAAAAAAAAAAGATCTTTAAAGAAAAGTGTTAAAGCATATGTTTCCGTAATGCATTTGCATAACTTCATTGATTCATTCAGACTTAAGTGTCTTCCTTAAATTTACTCTCCATGAAAACAAGAGTTTTATGGGTCATCGACCTGAGTTATTGATTAGTTTCCTTTTAAGTAAATGAGTATTTACATTTGAGATAAGGACACAAACTTTTGCTAATGATACATACCTTTCGGAAACCGTTCCGTCGTCACCTGTAGTTTGGTTGGATGCCTGGAGTAAAGGTCCATCCCGGTGACCTTTGTTTGGATTTGGGGCTGGGTAAGTGGGGTGATTGGTGAGTCCTGTTCCAATAGGAATGATCGGAATGTGAGACGCTATAAAATAAGTGAGGGAGGGGCCAGCAAAGGTCAATACTGTCAATACCTGAAAAGTCATTTGCATTCCTTTTCCATTGAGACAACTCAGGGAAAGTTCTTGCTATTTGTGCTGATCAACAGAGACAAAATGGGAAATTAAAAAAAGAGACTTAAAATATGTCCATAATTTATCTACCTAATCTCACTACTCAAATAAGCAACCTGAAGAATTTGCCAAAAGCCCATTCACCATTAGCCTAAGCAAACATAGGAAGTAAAACAACTTTGGATCGCTGTTAAACACCTGCCAAGGCCAACAGGAGAACAGCAGATTAAAGTAAAGACTCAAGATTTAGTCTTTTGCAATTGGATGTCTAATTTGACCTCTAAATATGTTGTACCTCAATTGCGAACAAACATGAACATATAGGCAATCGATACAATTATGCAAATATTAAATATGCACAATATGCATCTAGTGTATATTTGGACTTTCTGTTTTGGATTGTGAAACTAAATGACGTCTCAGTGTGTCTGTCTAGGCGACCTCTGGCAGCAGCGGAGCGCGTGAGCACTGCTCGCAGGGACCCTGAAAGAATGCACTTTCTGTGGGCCCGCTCCAAGATTTGTTTTGAAAAGAAGCCAGGGGAAAGTCTGGAAGGCTAAGTGGAAGCAACTGAGCAGCGGTGACATCCTAAAGATCTGGCGTTCGCTCAATGCTCCCTGCCGCCCAGGGAGCCAGAGGCAAGTTTACTTGCTTTAGAGAGAAAGAAAAAAAAAGAGTGAGTAAAAAGCGTGAATGAAGAGAAAATGTTTTTTTGTGAGCTGATAAGTGTTTTTTTTTTGGTGCGCCTTGGCAACCACATATCATGTGGTATGCGTGTCAGGACCTGTGTTAAATGTTACACAGTTTTAGTCAGTTTTTTTTTTAATTTAAATTAAATATGCCATGTCATATTCATTACTTACATATGTGTTTATATATTTAAAAAGTATTTGGTTCATTTAAAGGGGTGATGAACTGAGAAATCAAAATTTTCCTTGAGCTTTTGACATCTAAGAGGTCATCATATTTTAAGAATATCCTGTAAGTTTCAGAACTGAAAACGTCCTTGTTAGTCCAATAAAAGCTTTTACTGACACCAGCCTCAGCAAACGACTCGTTTTTCAAAGTGGGGGACTATGACGTCAAAGAGGATAAAACACCACCCCTGCAGACGAAGATCAATGCCTACTTCAACACGGCCGGTTAGCCCCACCCACCGATTCACGCATTAAACGCATAGCTAAATAACATAGATGCCTACCTCGTGATGACAAACCGGATCGAGCTACCGAGCAATACAAAACATTGTGCAGCGCCTGGTTGTGGAAGAAGACAGTCACTGCATATGCTTCCTCTGGATTCCAATAGGACTGCATGGATAAACTTGTATGACGTTCCAGCTGATGAGGTAAAACATTGTCCGTCTGTTCGCTTCATTTCACTGAGGATTGTTTTGTAAACAAGACTAGATTTGCAGACCAATTAAGATTAAAGAACAGTGCTGTGCCGTCTATATTGGATCTGACAGGAATGGACACGGACTCTGGGTCGAACATGTAAGGGCGAATCATTCCGGTTGCCATTTTACAAAATTGGACGTTTTCAAAACAATTTGGCCCAAGTGTATCGACGGGTGAGTTGAAACTCATTATAATATGCAAAACTGTTATCCACTCACAGCAGTGGGCGTTTACTTCCAAGTCTTCAGTGCGAGACGCTCATAAAAACAGAGCGTTTTTTCAGCTAGGCTCAAAACTAGGCTACAAAATAGCCTATTACTTATTCGTTTTGATGTTTTCGAATGCAAAAACCAAGTGAACATCATAAGTTGACCTCAGACAACAATATAATCAAATTTAAAAAGCCAGTTCATGACCACTTTAAACATGAATCATTTGTCGATGACATATAAGTTAAAAGATAAAAGTTGGCGTAGATGGAAAATGTAAGAGCCTGCACCCGAATCATGTAAAACGACTAACAAAGCTAACAAAAAGCGTTTTGTTTGCAATTTCATGGATGTCAACCAAAACACAGGAATATGATTTTAAAACCATTATCATCAAGATCATCTCAACCTTGCATCTTAAGAAGAATCGCATCTTTGTGCATGGAAATCAATACGTCATTTTCTTCTCACAAAGGAACTAGTCTGATTCTTTCTATCGGGAAACGGTGAATGAAGTTGTTTGGTTGAAGGCATGGATTTACATTTTCAATTCAGAGTTTAACTCAAAGAGCAGTTGTTCTGAGCAGCTCAATTCTCCAGAAGGTTTTCCACATTTCTGGGCTGCAGAGCGGAGGGAAATTCCCATGGCTTCCTCCACAGTTTGGCTAAGTTGTTCCAGAACAGGACCATTTTATTCTCAGGTATGCAAATCATGAGTGCTTTGTAACCATTCTATATTTAACTCTGGGCTCCGAGATCCTGCTTTTCCTCCCATGGGCTTTGGGAGAGAAGGGGCCAGCTAAGAACCTTAATCTTGTCTTTTCCTCCAGATGCAAGTTCTGCACAGGCTGAAACTACAAAGACACAAATGCCCTTTGTCAGTTTTATGGTGTCAGCCCTTGAATACACTTTTATAAAAGCTAATTTTTCGCTCAACAGAATGAACCGCAGAACTCGGCAATGAAACAAGAGTCCACAATTTCACCCCACTTTCTCCGAGGCGTAATTGATCCCAGAACCTTCGGGTGCCATTCTGAACTTCCTTTCTCACAAACACACACCTCTACCCATTAATTAATCACATGGCTAACATGTTCCATACATCCTCTACTTAAAGAACAAATGACATTTCACCACATTTCACAGTGTCAATATGGCACCCACTTGTCGTTATCTCTAAAAGGGCTCCCTGCATATGCTTTGACTTTACAACAGCGAGCCCAATACCGCTTGTCCACAAATGTTACGCTTCTGCATTCATCACCTATTAAAGCTCTCCCAAAGCATCCATTTTCAGCTGCGGGGTCACGCACAGGACACATTCACTGGGTTCATCAGGATGTGTGCTCAAGATGCAAACTTAAGCAGTCAAAACAACCTGGCAGATTCAAAACAAACACGGACAGAAATTACGTTTTCCCTGCTCGGGAGATGCGGACTCCCATACACCAGCTGCAGACGGACACACACGTCCCCAATAACAGCGCATACTCCTAAACCAAACACAGGGGTCATGGAGAGCCTCATCCCCTTGACCAACTTCAAAACACAGAGCTGCTTTTTAATTCCCCGTCCTGGGAAAAGAATGTCTTACCGAGGCTGCAAATTAACTATTTGAAGAGCATAGATCACCGCTGGACACTTCCTGATAGTAATGCTAGGAATAACAAAGCGGCTAAATCCTGGGGTTTATTTATGTTCGGCATGCCGGAGAGGTGGTGTGGTGATCGCCTGGTGGCATTCCAAAGCTGTGATGTCTCACTTGTAGACGCCCAACTCCAGTTCAGAAAAAGTAGTGCAAGAGTTCTCAAACAATTGGGGTTCCCTTAAAATATTAAGCAGTGGTTTCACGTAGTTTAGTATCGGAATGAGTGCCAGTTGCAGTGTTTTTGGCTTGGAGCCAAAGGTCTTGTCTTTTCTGACCTAATGATTATTTTTTGTTATTGGTACAACCTTGGGTAAAATACAGCCGAGTGCATTTGGAACCAATCACTTGGTACAAGCGAGGCCTGGTAGATGCGCAATGTTTCCTTCATGCTCCAAGACCCTGGCCATACTGCATACCCTCGGCCCTTCATGTGGTTTCTGTCAAATTGCATCATTTGGAGCGAGGCCACAGGCAGACTCTGTCCCTCTGCCCCCACACTGCTCATTGAAAAAAGCAAATACTTGGCAGAAGTTAACAGAGCTGAAATGAGATCACTGACTTTTCTCCAGGAAAGGAGTCACAACACATCCATCAGATGAATGCCTGATAGAGCTGGCAGAGCTACACTATTCCACAAATTTTTTTTTTACACTTACTTTAGTGATTTGTCCTCCCTTTCTTCTTGGCTTCTGCAATTGACCAGATGATGACATGTGAAGCATCCCGAATGCAGGGGAAAGGTGAGTCTGACTTTAACAAGTCTGTTAGAGCTTGGGATGAAGCAATTCTTTTAGGATAATCAGCAAGGCTTTTCAGGACTCCATGAAAAGCTGGAAAGGGCCTCCAAAGACTTATCCTATTTCACTCCTGGTCCTTGAGGTGTGTCTAACTATAGAAAAAGAAGAGTCATTTCAAAGAGTTAAACACATGCATTGAATTGATGCTACATCTAAAGAGATGCAAGTTCAAAAATGAAAATGATGTCATCATTAAATCACCCACATATTGTTCCAAAACCATATGACCTACTTCATTTGAACACAAATAAGAGAAATTCGGAAGATTGTCCAGATTGCAATTAATCGGGATGAAAGATTTCTATGTTCATAAGCATATACCCAGCAAACACAGAACGTCCCCTAATGTTCCCGAATGGTCCCATGAGGTTATTTTTTTGGGAACCAGACAAGAACGTTATAGGAACGTTCCATGTAGGTTATTTTAGGTTCCATTTTGGTAACGCTTCCTTTTACAGTCCAGTTACCCATGTAAATACTATGTACTTATTTTAGTAACTACAATTACTAAGTAATAACTAGTACTAACCCTGAACCTACTCCTAAACCTACCCCTGTTCCATGTACTTAACTTATATTAGCCAGTACTTTCTAGGTAAGTACACTGTAAGTACACTGTAAGTACTCTACTGTAAAAGGAAGCGTAACCTCCATTTTTTATAACGTAAGGAGAATGTTCTGGGAACGTTCCCTTAACCTTAAGGGAAAGTTCTAGGAGCGAAAACCTAACGTTCCCAGAACCTAAATTTGTTTGCTGGGTAGACTTGGAATGTGGACGTTTACAATACTTTTATGGTACTTTTGAAACGTAAAAGCTTCAGTCCCCGTAATTGCATGGAAAAGCGCCACATATATGAGAGGGAACTTGGTCAATGTTGGATTTGTGTGAATATAGAGCTTCTTTACACTGACCAGGAGATTGCACTAGTGCTTGGAAAGCTAAACAGAAACCACTTCCACTCCTTTCCAAGCACCTAATTTCAGTTTGGTTTGCACAAAAGTTCCATACTCTTTGAATATGAAAGTGACTACGCTGGTTAAAGAGCCTGAATTGGTAAATGGGTCTGATTTATTATCAAATTATTTTTTGAGTCCTCTACATGATTGAAGGAAGGAAGGAAGGAGAAAACGAACACTAATAATTCATTAACCCTGTTAAAGTCAAGGTTTCCTGTGCTTGCAACAAAGCTGCAGCCTTAAACAGGCAAACATTTTCAGGTGAACACAGAGGCAGGTCTGTGCAAAGCCCCTGTAATCCCTCAAAGTCAGCGCAGAGCTACAGTTAACGGCAGGCCACAAAGCAGGAAAGGATGCTTACCCAAAGAAACCAGTGTGTTCAGTCTATATGGAGAGTGTAGTGTTTGTTCCAGGATTGGAGGAAGGTGTTTATGTGTTGGATGACTTTGTGGATCATGGAGTGTTTGGGTTGTACGGCTGCTGCCAGGGGATCTTTTGTTTGGTTTATTGCTTTCATAGAGCAGACTAATGGGGCCAGTGGGACGAGATATAGTATGACTTGCTCAGTGTGACACTTCAGTGGCAGGAAGTGAGGCGGACAGTCTGAATGGGAAAACAGACTTACGGATGATTCGGTGATTGAAGTGTTAACGTCTGGGCCAGAGACAAGACGTGACTTATTTCAATGGGATGTTTTGGAATTCCAGCTACAAAAGAAAGGCTTGTAACAGTTCGAGTAGTCATGCTACCTACCGAGAGTGCCTCGCTTGTTAATTTTTGCTCTATAAATGACAAAATTGTTTGACTTCCGGGTGGGAGACGACATGGGGTTGAAAGCAGGTTTGAAACACTCCAGCTGCCCGGCCCCCCCAAAACCTCCATCCTCTGTCAAAAGCCCCCCTACCAGCGTCTCTCAGTCTAAACACATCTGACTTGTAAATATTCTTTATTGCATCGGTAACATAAACGCTCTCAGCGACAGGCCCGTTGGACGATTTTTCCCACACTCTAAGAGTAAGGCCAACCACTCAGTTCTCTAAACAACAGCACTCCAAAGAGGATGGCGAGGTTGACGTCACCTCTTCAGGTTTGGAGGACTTCCAGCATCTCACCAAGCACACCACCACCTAGTCAACCCAAAGAGGACATAGAGGGTGTATGGATTTCATCCAATGTGGCGACCTGTTGCAACAAAGTTGTGATTAAGATGAGCAAAAAGATGGTGGAATAGTAATTATGCTTTATATGCAAATGTAAAATAGCCAAAATGTTATTTTTGACAACCTCTATTGATTCCTACATTAACATTTACTCACCCTCACGTGAGTAATCCTCGCATTTTCTTTTCCATACAATCAAAACCAAGTGACCAGGGATCATCAAGGAAAAAAAACAAGCCACCATACACACAACTAGTGTGCTATATTTACATTTTCAGAAGTTAAATGATTGCTTTGACTGAGAAACATATTCTTCAAAATATGTTTTCCCTAGATTTGTGAACAAAATTCACAACAACATATTATTCTTAATATCTCTTTAATCACACAGGTCTATATGAATTCAATTCTGTCAAATCAAAGTGAATCAATATCAAAGGAGAAAAAAAATCAGCTTAGGATAAAAATAGGCACTGCAAGCAGGGAGACCAAAAAAGCACCCTTAAAAGTCAGGCTACATTTGTGTTCAGACTAAACATTTGTCAACTGTTCCATTTTATTTCAAAGAATGCTTTGTTCTCCACGCGGTGCTTATTTTACTGCTCACAGGAGCACTTGCATAGCATTTTCCTCAAACTTCTTGACCTCTCTGTAACACATGCCACTTCAACAACAACACAGCACTCTGTGAAAGTATACATTTAGAATTTGTTACCAATCATTGGATATTGAATATACAGTGGGGTCCAAAAAGTCAGAGACCACTATTGAAAATTCGTTTTTCCATTACAAATTATATTATCAGAATAACAATTTAAGTTCACCACGAATATGAGAAAACCTATTCGGTTTGGTTAACTCCAAAAGTTTGTTTACAACCTGATTGTCATGTTGTCCAGCATGATTTGAGAAGATCTTGAGCTTCAATGGAAGAGAATGAATATAAATAAAAAAACTCAAAATCCAAGGTTTCCAATGTGGTCTCAGACCTTTGTACCCAATGTACCTGTATGTTCTTGGAAGCGATGTGAGCTCTTCAGATGACTCAATCCAAGAGAAGAAGTTGAGGTGCAAACGTAAGGCCATTCTAATCTGTTATCTGGATACTGATATTGTTGCATATTGTGATCTTGAATGACCGATCATTGCATGTTGCACTTGATTTGGAATTTATAGTACGGGTGTGAATTTGGAGTAGCGTGACATCTGTTTGATCTATTTCAAGTCCTATTAAAGTTCTTCACTCTTACTAGAAGATGGAGATTGACCTGCTCCCCCAGATGCTTCCACCTCCTTGGAGGCACTGTTTTTCGACTGGAAATTGAGGGAGGCGGAGTTTATGCAGTAGCGTTTCTTTGTTGGTCGAGGTCCATCATCAAAGAGGTGGCCCAGGTGAGCACCACACTACAAAGAGAAAGAAAAAAAAAACTCAACAAGGTGCTTTCATAGCTGTGTAATATTTTTTTTAACATTGATGTAGTTTTGTACCTGACTGCAGGTTGTCTCCACTCGGTGCATCCCGTAGGAAAAGTCGTCCGTTAATTTTATATTGTCCTTATTGATCAAATCAAAAAAGGACGGCCATCCTGCAAAAGTACAACATTGAGGCTTAAGTGAATCTTCATGGGATCCACAAGCCTTTAAACCTTCCATTCTAGTGTGTTTCCATGTCGTGGTGTGCAACTTTCTGGCCTGCCTTGATGTTGAAGCTCATTCACATTCCCTGTATTCACTACTTTTGCAACAATACACTATCCTTAAAGGCATTTGGTTCGGGTGTAAAGCAGTAGCAAGTTTGTTATGATTATTTTGAAAAGAACACCAGAAAATTTAGGAAAAGCTTGGTCCTTTTGTTAGGAAAGAAACTTCCCCTGAATGACAGCAAAATAAGTTTGGGCTTTGAATTTTTTTTTTTTTTGCAAAATTCACCAATACGATTCTTGGGTGTGTGGTTTCTGACAAAACCAGAGATCTTCCATCTAGCCTACTGCATGGTTGGATGACGTTATAGAAGATCAGGAAGTGAAACAAACCTCAATGAAAACGGTCAGCGTTATCGGCAGAGTTACGGCTCTCTTACAATCCTGTTTCTTTTATCTGGAAAATTTACCCAGTAACAGGGGTGTAAATGGAAAGAATGGCTGCTCTGGCTCATGGGTGGTCCTGCTCATGGCTCTCTGGGAAGGTGGAACGTCTGGAGGAGAAGAACCTTGGGAGCTTACTACTACACAGCCTCTGCTGGCATGTTTGTTTAGGTTTTTGACAAAAAACCCATACAATCTTTAAAGTACTACCTCCTGATTACTGGTAGAGGGAAACACATTAAGGTAAACACTGCAAAGCAAAATGAATGAGCAGTAAAAGACTACTGGCACTGTGGAGTATACCATATCCAATCATTTGTCAAAACATCAGAGATAAAGTGTGCAATTTCTGCAACACCAGAATTAAAATATTGTCTTTTTTAAAGGTTTAAACACTCCAACCATACTGATATAAATGCACCATATTTAAATAATAATTAAATTACACTACCAATCAAAAGTTTGGGATCAGTTTATAAGTTTTAAAGAAATTAATTCTTTTAATAAGCAAGGACACATTAAATTGATCAAAATTTGTTGTCCACTTTCTGTTCATCAAAACACTGCATCACAGCACAACATTTCTTAACATTGATAATAATAAGACTGCAAACTGTAGTGTACAATGCAAATAATCTGCACTGAATAGTAAATAATGAGTGTCAAAATATAAAACAATTTTAAAAAGACCTAAATAAGACATTTCACTTTCTGTCCCCACATTTAAAGATTTAATGCTAAGACCTTCAAGAAGTTAATTTAAGACTTAAGGACCCACTGTAAAAATTAATATGCTTTATCTAATCAATAAAATTGTGGCAACAAATTACAAACAATATTATTAGTTAAATTGAACAAATTAGAATTGAGTAATAATTAATCAAATTATTCCTTAAATGTTTACACAAAAAAAATAAACAAAAATATCTGAATAACAGACAAGTCAATGTCAAAGATTAATTAAGAACTCTTTATTTTAAATTTCCAACATTGAAGACACCTGATTTTAACAACCAGAATCACTGAAGGAGAATTTTATTTCCTGTTTCATTTTAAAACAAACCTAAAACAAACACCGGTCACCATAATGGTGACTTAAATTGATGGGGTTTTTTTTGTATGTTTTATTCATTTTAAATAGTTAACTTTTAAGGAATTAGTTTGATTAATTATTACTCAATTCTATTGTTAAATTGAATTAATAATACTGGGTTTTTTTTTGTATGTTTTATTCATTTTAAATAGTTAACTTTTAAGGAATTAGTTTGATTAATTATTACTCAATTCTATTGTTAAATTGAATTAATAATACTGGGTTTTTTTGTATGTTTTATTCATTTTAAATAGTTAACTTTTAAGGAATTAGTTTGATTAATTATTACTCAATTCTATTGTTAAATTGAATTAATAATACTGCTTGTAATCTGATGCCACATTTTTTTTTTTGATTAGATAAAACACATTCATTTTTACACACATCAATTTTTTGAGGGCCACTGTTTGATTCATGGCTTCATTCATACCCTTTATTCTAGCTTGCAACCCCAATTATTACCAGGCACATCTTGGTAACACTATCTGCGGGTCAGGCCCACTGCTGTGATATTACGGGTGTTGGGAAACAGAAGTCAGTCGAACGTCCACCCGCTCATTCTATACTGTCCCTCCACAACCCCTCGAACACCCCTCAATCACACTCTATACGGACCCCCCTCTCTCTCCTCCCTCTTAGGGAGGAGATGCTTGGCCACAACTACAAAGCCACGAAATTCCACTCAGACACAGGAAGCTCTAGAGGGAATATAGGAATCCTATGACTCAGACCAGGAGAATCCTGGCGGATCGTCGCAGAGCTGATCTAATGGAGCTTTATCGCCAGGGCGAGCAGCCCAGTGAATGGAGCAGTGTAGAGGCACTCTAACAAAACAGGAAATTGAGTCTATGAGTCTAGGCTGCAGCGTTGCCAGCATGCAATGCGGGCCGTTTGGCTCCCATCTCCGCGTCGAAGACAGAAAAGATTCAACTCGAGAGAAAATCCCATTTTTCAATGCGGGGCCCAGATGTTTCTCATTTCGGCCTGTTTTCTGTAGAGAATTTGTGCATACGCGTAGGCTTTGTTCGGAGAGCGAATTAAAATAGCATGTGTAATGTTGCAGAAGTATGCGATTTGGAGCTCAGATCTGTAAGGGATCAACAAACCGTTGCTGAGATATATTATAATGGCATTGTACTGTATACACTCAGCGTCAACTCAACATTCATTTAGTCGGAGCTGATGAGAGTCTTTTAAAGCTTAAAACAGAAAACATTTAATACACATCTTAAACCCATAACAGTATAAGCACTTCCAGGAAACCACCATATGATGAAATTCCAACCCGATCTCACGAGAATTCGTAGGAATTTTACGAGGTGGCGAATTCGTAACAATTCGTACGACCTCACTCGTACGAATAGTATGTTTTTGCTAAATCGCACATATTTTACGAATTGGCCAATTCGTATGAATTCGTACGAATGACCTACCCCTGACCCCACCCCTAAACCTACCCATCACGTGGGTTTGGACAAATCGTACGAGTGATGTTGTATGAATTAGTACGAATTAGCCACTTTTTAATCACTCGTTCGAATTCGTACGAATTGGTGGTGAGATAGCGTAGCAAATTCATAACAACTTTGAGCTGCATTTTGTGCTTATTTGCACAGGTGCATTAAAATGAAAGTGATTAATAAAAAACTTAATAATTAGCCAGGCAAAACAAACAACAGATGCATTTTTAAACGTTTAACTGTTGAATATGCAACGTTCAGGGTGAAAGATGCGCGAAACAGTGCAAAAACAACCTCGTCATGTCTAGTCAAAGTTGTTGTCGGCCAATGTCGCATCTTCATCATTATCTTCATTTGACTTTTCTCAACAAATATTATGTTTTAATGAATTAATTGTGACAATTTGTCATTTTTGTAATCCATTAAAATGGCAAAAGAAAAACCTCTGTATACTTTTTTCCCAAGGAGAATTAAATTAATTCAACAGTTATTCTCTAATTATGAAGGAAGTCAAACTCTCCCGTAGTTAGACGGACAAGGGAAGAATTAGGAAACATACCTGATCCGGAGTCGAACTTCTTATCAGACCTGCAAGGACAGTAAAGCGTCAATAAAAAAACAGAAAAAAATATCCACAAAAAACCCTTTTGATTTCTAATGGCAGAACGGTTTATATAAGGTGGGCATGTTAAAGGATCATGGGTCATATATTACACTCACGTGAAAAGAGGAGCACCGCAAACGACACAGTGGTAGGTTCCTTCCTCTTTATTATCGACATATGTCCCTGTGAAAGCACTAAGGATGACAAAACACAAACGGTGACTTCATTCCTTTACATGATCTACAATAACTGATAAATTACATTGCTCACACTTGCTTGTTTCAAAGTCAATTTCGATTTCCCATGCTCCGTGTTTGTTTACGCAAAAGACCTGTAAATATGTTGACTGAGCGTTTCTAATCTAGATAAATTGCGGAGGATTTGTGGATGAACAGAGCAACAGGCCTCAGAATGCATCTTTCAGGATCCTTCCTTGCTTTCCTTTCACAGGCATTTTTCACATTCCTACTGCCAATGGGCCGATAAATACATTCCCCACGTGTGTTTTACCACTGAGGGATGAAGGGGAAGAGGGGAAGTGTCCGTGTTTTCTCTTCTGCGCTACATCCTTCTTATACTCAACATCTATCTCATGGCCTTAGGTTGTTCAGGAGAGAAAGTGCCATACATTTTTATCAGCCAAATCTGTACAAAGAACGTTTTGTCCATTGGTGTTTTACTGCCATGATCAACTACAAAAACAAAGTGCTTTAAGTAGAAAAAAAGGGAAATTTAAGAGAAAGACAAATCCAATATTCCAATTATAAGACCCCCTATGGTGAAAATCAAGATTGTAATGCTGTTAATGTCTATGTGGCCATGTCCAAATTCACCAGTCAGCACCAATGCAGAGTATTTTCTCCTTAAAAAGTCAGTGTACCAAAGACAGTGACTCAAAAACGCAGTTCAAACTATCCCCGTTTCCGGCCATCACAAACAAATAACCAATCCCGTCAAAGTACAGGGCAGGGCTTTTCCTATCACTGAAGACCCTTTTAAGCATATAGCAATATTATTGGGCGAATCAATGGGTGAAATTATTGACCGCAGGAGTATCGTGACAAACTAATTTAGTCTGAAAGTGTATTTTAAGGTGATTTTAAGATAGGGTTGGTCACCCACCTCTCTGTGCCCTTCTCCTGAGTAACATGGTACTGCATGGGGGTCAATCGCTTCCTCAGCTCCTCCTCGGGGAACGTTTTGGGCCATGTCTTCTTACTCCGGCACGTTCCTACAGGGAAGACATAAGTGTTCGTAATCACCAACATGAAATGTCTAAGTGCTAAACCATCAGTGTTGGACAAAACAACTATCGCTCTAAATCTAGGTTCCTATGTGTCCTCTTCCAAACAGCACTCAGCACTTTTGTCTGTTCACTTTGGTTGCAAGTTATTTGGGTTGGCTGATAACAAAGGATGACTACTTTAATTCCTGACTTGACTCTTGACTCACACACAATCTAAACGCTCCGTCAGTGAAGTGCTACAGCCAAAGTATTACGCCAAGGCAAATTTGATTTTCCCTGCATAACATACGCAGTGAGTTATGACATTCTAGATGAGCGCTCATGCTGGCTGTTCAAACAGAAGGCAGCGATCTCGAGCTTAACAACAATGCTGACCTCTAGAGGTCAACCTGAGGAGTGAATAAATGTCACCAGATGGACTTTCAAACTCGCATGTCAAACTCCGCTCCTGGAGGGCCACTGTCCTGCAGAGTTCTGCTCCAAAACACCTGCCTGGAAGTTTCTAGTAATCCTGAAGACCTTGATTAGCTGTGTTTGATTAGGGTTGAAACTAAACTCTGCTGGACAGTGGACCTCCAGAAACTGAGTTTGACACCCCTACTTACATTAGAAACTTTAAAACATCAGCCTGGAGATATCTTGCAGCCCGAAATATCCATTCTGGTAACCGTACAGTCCTCAGAAGAAGACAAGCACTGCAGCCATGTTTTTAAAGGGGGCCAGATGTCCATCTGCACGCCATTTATTCACCAGGACACGCAGCAGTTTTAAATTACATACAATTCTACTGCAATTTCCCATTACAGAGTGCTTTCTCCCTCCTTTCCACCTTTTTTTTCCAGCTAATAACGATTTTTTCACTCGTGTTCCTGTGGGGTCTGTCCTGCTCCTGTATTGTTCGGCCAGTTTTACGGCTTGTGTTCTGGTGAGAGCGGGACTCCCTTCATTTAGACTATGTGGAGAATTCCTCTCGACAAGATTGAAACCATGTGAATGGAGGAAATAATGGGGTCTTTAAAGGTCCCCCTGGTGAATGGACTCCATTGATGGGCCCTGCTCTGTCCAGCGAGTACAAAGTTACTTCTGACAAACATGGAGAAGAGGGGAGGAGAGCCCAAAAAGGGGGGGTCACCTCCCTGCAGGACTCTCCTGTATTCCTCTCGACTCTGTGAGAGGGGTCTTCTGGATCCTATTAGTGAGACAGAGAGAGAGAATTCCTCGTTTTTTTGTGTATGGAGGACTCGGAACACTATTTATACTGTGAGAGAGAGGGAGGGAGGGGGGAAAAAGTGTTTTATTTCTTGGTTTGTCTAGAAAAGCCTCTAAGGAGGCATTTAAAGAAATTCAGGAATTCGGTCTGTGTCACCCCCTGCAAATGATTTAGTTTTGGTGCACCGAGAGGTCACGCTACAAATCAGCACGTTGTTCCAACATCCCTCCGCTATAACCTCAAGTGAAAGTTATTTCCTAATTGGAAGCAAGATTTCTTTTTAGCACAGGGCTTTTGCTTCAAACCAAACATATCACATCTTCCCCCAGACATTCTTCACACTTTTTCGTAGCTATTCTCAACTCGTCGCTTTCAAACTTTTTGATAGTGCTTGCAAGGCAGCGCTCTATTGATTCCTCCAAGTTTTGTGTGTTGTTTTAAATGCTAAACTCAGGCCGGATTCAGACAGCACGTATGTAGGCAAAGCAGTAGCATAAGTGAAAGAGCGGGCACGAGTTGCACTCTCACGCTACCAGCGTTTCCGCATAATAGCACTGAAATGTGTCACCATACATATAATGATGAACTCTAATTCACATGAAAAGAGGCATCAAAATGAATCTGCATAAATCCAACAAACTATTTAAACCCTAACCTCGAAATATAAAAATAAATGAATTAATGAATAATAATACAATTATATAATTTATCTTGTATATAATGCCAGCCTTATTATGTACTACTTTTTAAGAAGCTAAGAAATTTTAAATTATTTTTCAACCCTCTGGTGTGGCGGTCAAAAATGCCTAATTATTTTTCTTTCAATGAAATGAATGTATTATATTTTAGTTTGATGTATTTTTAGGGGATTTTATAGTGCAAAATTATATTTATGCAGTAGTCACTTTTTGAGCATAGAGCTGAAAATGAAATTTCTAACTTAAATGCACAGAAATATGTAAATAATACAATTTTAAATGTTCATATGAACTATATTTACCAAAGCATGTTTTACTCCAGAAAATCAAAGCCAGAAATCTAAAGTTGCGTTCCAAATTTGAGGATGATATTTCGAAGATTTTGTTTGGGCGCAGTACTAAAAATTTCTACTACTTTAAAAAAATATTGTTGGTTTAACTTAAAAAAAATTAAGTAACCTGGTTGTTTTGTTGATTGAACTGGAAAAAGTGAGTTAATACAATGACGGAGATTGACTTAATCATCAGAAACTCAAAATAATAAGTTATCTGAACTAAATAAATTATTTAAGTTGATTTGACAAAAGAAAAAAAATGTTGCGATAACAAATCTTGAAAATATTTTTTTTTACACTATGAAATTTGTTTCCCATTACCAAGTTTTGTACCATTTTGATGAAGTAATAAAATTCTACAAAACCAAAACGTATAATCGTATAATCAAAAATGATTATAAGAGCACCAGAGGGTTAACTGACACCATTCAAAATGTACCTTACAGCGATGACTTCATAATATTTGCATACTGAATCGCAACTGTTCTTCCTTAGAACTATTCAATCATATAACATATAATAAAATAAACCTGACTAAAATGTGAACAATATTTTTTGCCACCTTGCAAGCACTGTTATTTCCATCAGGTAATGCAAATCCATTTACATTTCATTATTTTGCCAGAAACGTCCAGTAATCAAAATTAAACTATGACGTTTTAACCTGCAACAATGGTTATTTTACAAAATGCAATTAGATACAACTAATATCCTCAGAAGACACCCTGTTTCTGTGTTTCATCTAGATTCCTAAAATGGAGAATACAAATACAAATTCAATCATTAGTAGAAATTAAGTTAAATGTTGAAGCATGCAGGCTTAAAAGAAGGTAAAACAGTGAGTTAGGCAGTTTTCCATGAGCAACTGAAGATCTAAACAGAGAAAAAGAGCAAAGCAAAAGGTGACATTTCAAGGCAAGGGGGTCATCAAATGTAGAAAAACCAACTCAAGCATCAGGGGGAATCTGATATCTAGATAAGATATGATAAAAGAAAACAAAATAACTATCTATACACTTCCATGCATTTCTACACAGAGACTATCAATGTGAAGGAAAGCTCACCATCACGCTGCCTTTAGATAAATCCCGAAGTTGGTTTCTCCACATGTGACCTCATCATCAACCAAACACGCACCCCTTGCCGAACGCTCTCACACGCGTGTGCAGACACATGAAAGCATCAAGAAAGCAAAGCACACTGCACACACACACAAACACAGCATCCAGGTGACCTGAGGGGAGCCCGCAGGCCTTGAGTTTTACAGGTTGGCCTTGGCTGACCAGATGCAGTAGATTGAACCCGGACATGTCTGCTGCCGATGCTGCTGGGAGAACAGAAACAGCGGCCTGCTAAAACACCCTCCTACCACTCAGGCTAAAAAAAAAATCATAAAGACAAACATAGGCAAGGAGGGAGAAGAAGGAGAGGAAGAAGAAAAAAAAAACACAACATAGGTCAACACAGATGTCAGTTACAGAGATGGACAATTAGAGCGGCCAATCATGGGACGGCTGACACTTCTCATGCAGGGAAAGACTGATTAACGTCACTGTGTAAAGAGAGAGAGGTGAGCAGGAACGATAAAGAAGTTAAAGAAGATAATATTCACAATGGAAACCTTGTAACTTACATATATGAGAGTTAAACGTGGTATAATATTGACACACTTCAATTATAATAGGGACTTTTTGATTTTTATTTTCAATAAAGGCTTTTAATATTATACCTCGAAATGTTTAAACTGCAATGTTTATATGCAGAACCTTTTTGCATAGGACACTGATATAAAAGCTGGTGGTTTCTATGGGCGGCTTAATCTTATCGGCGGTTTCTATGGCTGTAGCACGTCAGTTGTGTGTCTAAGAGCCATAAAGAGAAAACTAAACCTCACAATTTAATTTACACTACACATTGCAACTTCACTAACATAGTTTCAACTGCACAGGCTTTTGTTGTAAAACCAATCTAGTCTGTTTCTCAATTAGCCTACTTAAATTTGTCAAATAGACACATCGCACTTATAGAACCTATGGTTACAGTACCTAGCGCAGTGGGCGGAGTCAGTGTTAGGAGCGGCCCTGCGGTTATACGGGAGCGCCTGCATTGGAGCAGGGCCATGGATGCGAGCGGGGCCATGCATCGGAGAAGACGGGCAGCCATCCTGGCCTAAGGCAAACTCGAGCACGCTGTGGATAGAGCTTTGAGGAAGAGAGCGAGAAGGTTTTTAAGACCTTCTCCAAACTTGAAAAATGTAACTAAAAGTGTTAGAGGCCAATGATTGTGTGAAATTATAGCTGAACTACAGCAGCAATAACAGGCAAAGCCACAGAGCGCTGCTGAGCGAGAGGGTGAAGCTGCGGTTTATGAGGAATGAGGTCCATCTAGTGGTTGTGCAGGTGTGTGAGGAAAATATTTGTATTAACTGCAACAAATAGAAGAGTATAAATGACAAATTGTTATTATATTATGATTGATTGATTTTTTCCATTTAGAAAATATTCCTTTGGTGGAGCAAAACATATTTGGAAAAATATAAGACCAAACAAGCTTTTCTCAGAACTAACCAATTTTTCTCTACTATACATATATGTTTACTAAAAGAAAATAGTGAGACATTTACTTTAAAAAAAAATATATTTTCAAGATTTGTTATCACAACATTTTTTTCTTTTGTCAAATCAACTTAAATAATGTATTTAGTTCAGATAACTTATTATTTTGAGTTTCTGATGATTAAATCAATCTCCTTCACTGTATTAACTCACTTTTTCCCAGTTCAATCAACTTAAAATTAAGGCAACCAGGTTACTTATTTTTTTTAAGTTAAACCAACAATATATATATATATATATATTTTTTACAGTTTTACAGTTACAACTTTTTTTTCAGGTTACTTAATTGTTTTAAGTTAAACCAAAAATATTTTTTACAGCATTTATATTTAAATGCAACTTGGTTTGATATCCTTTTTATTTTACTGAATTGCTGCTCCGTAGACTTTTATATTTCTATTGTACAAATACTGGTATTAAATTTCTAATGACATTTTTTTTATTCTAAGCAGCAATTTGTGTTAAAGGGGACTCTAATCAAAATAAATAAGACAGACATGATTATTCTTTAAATACAATAGCATTCAGACACTTGTTGGTACTCTCGGGAACTCTTCACCCAGCGCTGGGCTGTCTGGAAGGAGTGGTTTTAACACATGCACAGATACAGACATAAGCAAGGACACATTTTAAAAATAGCCAGCACTCACTCGCAGAGAGGACTACAAATAGAACTCGATTGCGGCTCTAGGTCTGTGATTGTGAACAGCTTGATGTTTACATCTTTTGCATTCCAGACAGTTCTGTAAAAATCGTAACAACTGATCCAGTGCTAGTTTATTTTATTAATCAATTTATTTTTATTATTGTATGTAAAGCTGTACTGTTTAATGAACCACTACATTTTCAAATACAAAGGAAAGCCTTATGTAATTTAATTAATTTGTGTAAAGCCGAACTGGAACTAGAGTGACTCATTAAACATGTTATTTTTGACAATTGCTTCTCATATCGGTCAACTGCACTTATAAAATTAGTAGGCAAAAATGCACTGAGTATCACTGCGGTTTATAAATACAGCATGCTTGATACGTGGGGCAGAGTCATAACTATATATAGTAGTGGTGCTACGGATTAGATCGGAAATGTTTTAAAAGCAGATCAGATTTGCTTAGTGAATGGCTGCTATTTAACAAAACTGGTTTTGATGGTTGAAGGGCCATTGCGGAATGATTAGTCTGACGTGAATGCTGGCAAATTAAACTGCATTAGGAATGTATGAATATCTCAAGCATGGAAAACTTTTGGCAAATGATCTGTGCGTTTTGTTTGACACCTGCCAAATTGACTGAGGTTTTGTTACTGACACATTTATTTAGCATATTGAATAGGACATTTACTAACTCAATGCAGAGAGAAACTAAGCAACTGGCAATGTCATGACTCACAAACAAACCCAAATATTCAATTACATATTATTACATTAAACGTCCATCGGATGACTAATCATCCTGACAGGCTTTTGGAAGTTCATTAGATAGGTGCCAGTACTTTAAATGACAATTAAATAAACATGACATAAAATATTAATGTCTTTGAATGGACTTACAAAAAAACTACCATAGTCTACTTGAAATTAGAGTGTCATGGTAATACCAGTGTTTACATTGTATCATAGTAGTGCCACTGAAGTTTTTTGAAAGGGTGTGGTTACATAAAATGTTACATAATAATGCCTCGCTACAATGACATCACGTGTGGGAGGATACATAGTATACATTGTATACAAAGTGTAACTGATATGCCTCTCACAGAAGACCAAATTCCCTGTGTCTATTTACGTACAAATATGCCATATTAAAATATAGGAATAAAAACTTATAAGCAAATATGTCGCATACACGTAGCCTATTCGTTCGCTCTATTTCAACTGCGTCAATTTGATAACATGACAGTAAAGTAACGGTGTTGTGTTACATGTTCAACGCGTAGTCATAGAAACCCTGTTGCCTGCATTGAAGTCACTTAGAAAGTGAATAATACAGAATATACATATATAGTAAGTAGTTACACGTACCAGACAGCAGAAACAACGTTAAAACCGAGTAGGACAGCAGACTAGAGAGTGAAGGGGGGCCGCTGTGAGAGAAGCGCATTTGTCAAACAGCGACACGACCGTGTACTTCTTAGGTAATGACAAGTGCATTCTGGGAAATTCCTCTCGCTGGGCCGGCAGACGAGCTCCAAATATGAGCAATGCGTAATTTGCGCGCATAGTTACACAGCCAGAAGCAGTTTGTGAGCTTAATTACGTCAATAGGCAGTGCCAAAATGGGTTACTGTTAATTTGATTATTTGCATAAGGTAATGCAAGTATTCTGCTATGCATACCTACCAAAAAAAAAAAAATCACTCAATTCACATCCTACTTCTTCCATCAGGTCTGAGATCAGCCAACTACATTTGCAATTAGAAATGGGACAAGATCATTCTAGATCAGTGGATACGTATAACTTTATGTATTAGTTTATCAAAAGATGTAGCGTCAAATAATTTAATGAGTGTGGGAAGTGTAAACTTATTAGTTTAGTGTAAGTTACTAATTATCCTACTTTTCATTTTCATGTAGTGAACATGGTCAAATACTCTAAAATATGTTTAGTTTTCGCTTGGTCGTAAAAAAACGTTATTCAATTGAATGTTTATGAATAAATTTAGGCTTCTATGTTTATTTTCACTTTTTTTGTACTAGTTACTGTTGTCTAGATTAACTTTTTCAGTTCAAGGATCCATGTCGATGGGTTAGAAACTGGGAATGATGCAAAAACTTGAATAATTTAAAGTGAATATCACGTTGACGCACGGTGGACTAGTAAATTAATTCAAATTGATGGTGTTGCAAAATAGGAAGAGAAATGTCCATTTTTGCATCTGAAAGAGATGAGATATGAATTAAGAACAAGATTTTATATATACATTTACTAACATATATTATTCATTTTCAAAACAATCCGACACTCACAAAATAATATCCATTGCCTTTACGAATGATCACTGAGATTCTAAACAATGTATTGATTCGTAATACTAATATATTCACCTATGCACTTGCAGTGGGCAATAACAGACACATTTAAAGAAATGTTTTCAATCATTAAAATATTGCCTTTATCTAAAAAAGTCATTACCACTCTATATGTAGATGAGTCATTCTGAGAAAGCACAAGTTAAAATGTGCTCAGGCAGAATATGTAATGAAATTCAACAAGGAACTGAACATTAGTAATAAACAAGTACATTTTATTTACCTCATATCAACCCGAACTGCATCTAAACAAAAGCTGATAAATCGTTCTGTGTTCCAAAATAGACATGACCGCAGCATGACATGCTCTAGTTTATGAATGTGTCCCGATACAAATTAGAATCAGATCACCGGATTAGGCTGCGACCGCTGTAGCACAAGTGTGTTCACGAAAGTCAGAAAACAACTTCCATCAAAAAGGTCTCTTTTGGAAATTTAGAGGGGTCAGATTAAAACAGCAACAGGGCGGCATTTCAAATTTGCCAAGTGACACGTGAGGGGGGGTAGAATCCATCTGCACCAATTAATAATGGGAAAAGCATAACTTTTTAAAATATAAACAAAAACAACAGTAAATAATTATATACTTGAATATAATCAGGCTGTGACAATTAAGACTAGTGTTCAGAAACATGGCCTCAAAGGGGAACAATTGTTCATCAAAGCCATGTAGACCCTTCCACATACCACGTCTCTGAAAGCAGCAGTGTAGTTATTCTGTTGGCAAGAAACAAACGAGAGCTTATAACGATTTCAAATTCATACAGATGATTTCAACCACCACCATTCAATGAGATATTTACAGCACCCCTTTCCAGAGTGTGTGCATGCCGTCCTTGGACTAAAAACTACAAAAAAAAAATAAAAAAAAAATCAAAAATAATAAAGGGAATACATCAGCTAAAACATCCTCAGGGAAATAAACATCCACAATATATGATACAATTCAAAGCTTAAATATAGGCATACTTTAACCAGCACATGCAGCTATGTATAGCCCAACACAGCTCCTTGGAATAAAGGAGGGGAGTTAGTTTCGTAAAAAATAAGCAGAGGCCGGAAAACTTTCATTCTTGTTGTAAGATTTAAAGTTGGAAGCCATTTTTGTCATTGAATCCTTTAAGACGGTATATCAAAAACAAAGAAAATACATAAGAGAAACAGAAATTTGTGTCCACTTGCACCAGATATGGGACGGACAGAGGATTGTGTCGTCCACCTCTCCTAAAAGTTCTCACCGGACCGAGCAACTCTCTCTGCACCGGATTCACGCCAGTGTGTACGTCTCCCTTGCTTTCCTTGATACCGAAGGACAGGGAAAAAACGAAACAAAAATAAAACACAGCAGCTCACAGGTTGAAACACCATTGCTTGCATATGGCTGACAAAACCGATTGGGCGTCCCAGGTCGCCCAACAGTAAAAGCTCCTGAACGCGGTTCTCTCTGGTAAGGAGGACGCAGGAGGAATGAGCCTCGTATATAGCGAAAGAGAGAGCAGAGAGGGTGGTGGTGGCCGTTAGCACGTCCCTCAAGAGAAACCCAGTGAGCTGGACGTGCTGGATCGCTGGTTCAGGCGAGACATGCTGTTCATGCTGGAGCTGGAGGGCTTGAGGGGTGTGTTGCTGCCCAGGGCTTGTGGGAAACGCTGGTGGTAGCGATCCAGGCGTAGGTACTTGACCGTCACCAGCTTACCTGTAACAAACGGGTGAAAAGCGTTGAAAAAAACGCTCTGAAACTGGAATGGCTCGGATTAGTCTAGAATAAATACATTTATTTACCATCAAACCAGGAGCCATGAAGCGCTTTGAAGGCTTTCCCAGAATGCTCTGCTGAAAGGCACTTCACATATACGCAGCCCTAGTCAGGAAGATCATATCGAAAAATTAAGCCATTAGTTAAATGGTTCTAGGAATATTACTCCATTCCAAAACACAATGACATTATAAAGGCAGCAACGTACTCGATTAGAATCAATTGCGTTTAATTTTTCGAATTAGTTAACAATAATAACATGGATTATAAGTTATTTTACCCAATATTTGTGTTCTCTTCCAAAGTTCCCTTAGTAGGCAACAATTCAGGCCGTACGTTTTGTAAAGACCAACATAGGCTCAGGATACTCACCTCTCTTGAGTTTTTGTCAACAGCTATGTGAACGATTCCATCGTTATCACTGCATTTCTCCAAAATGGCTTCTTGAATGGCGAGGTGCCAGTTTTCCCCCACTTCCCTGTTCAAGAAGGAAATACTGACTAGTGAGATTACAAAAACACTATAATAACAGCCAAGCCTATATAATCTTATGTCTGCTTGAACAACCAAATCCAATGTGAGGAGTTCAATTGCTTGGGAAACTTACATTACAGGATCAAACATGTTGCGAATCTTCAAGCATGGCGTTAAGCTGTTTGGTGGTGAATTTCTTCGGTCCAACGGAAATGCTAAAGAACAAAACAAGCCATGAGGTCCATGTACATACTCTATACGTCCATAAGACACTACACATGAATGGGTATTGAACAATTAACATAACAAAAACAAGTTTATCCTACAAACCCCACATACTTATGGCCATGTATGTATATGAAAAACTAATATGGCACAATGATTGCACACAATGTAAGAGTTACCTTGGCCTTGCCACACTTTGGAAGGCATGCTGGACATCTTATCAGGTGACATTGAGGGCTGAATCCACCGCCACACCATGAAGTCCGCCCCTCCAATCCTCTGCTTTTCTGTCCGGATGCGGGACTCGTTAGCTGAGAGGAATGCAACAGCTCTGTCCCACACTTTCTTCATCTTCTTTCTGACGGAACAACACAAACACACTACTCAGGACTGTTGTCTTGAAAAAAGGGCGTTTCAGGCAAGTACGCAATTCAAATGAAAAGCAAATTCGTTCAGCAACAACAGAATACCTGTCTTGAGGCTGGACAAGAGAGTCACGGACGTGAGGGATGGGCAAGTACGCCTGCAAATCCTTATTCTCCTGAGAGGCCTCATTGTGGCTTCTCATTACATCTGTAAAAACACAAAGCACATGCATGTAAGAAGCATTGTGTGCCTTCTATTTAAAATGAAGCTTATAGTGATGAGGCAGCCTTACCGATGATTCTCTCCACCATGTCATACATTTGTCTCGTTTCCTCCTCTTCTCTGCGCCATCTGTATTTCATGTAATACACCAAACCCAAAACAATACCAATGCCTAAAGAGAAAGAGAAAATGTGTGAAAATGATGCTTTTACCAAAGAATTATGCATTCTACAAATGGGGGGAAGCGCACCTGCGAGGATGAGGAGAACTCTGTGGATCACAGTGAAGAAGGCACGTCTGAAGCGGCAGGAGAATGACATGCGGGGGTGGATGGACTCCAGCCGCGAGATTTCTGACACGTACTCTATGGGTTGAACAGGGTCGGCACCGATCAACCTGCGCAGAAAACGGCACACACCCAGTGAACACAGGAAAATGGTGCACACAAACACGGCGAGAGAAACTAAATCGATAGATAGGGTTAGACAAACAGACACACGCTGATATACAGACAGGCCAACCGGAAGATAGGCCGATCAAAAGAAAAATACTACACGAGAGATACTGTAGGTAAGAATGTTACACCTTGTTAAAGGAGTAGTTCACTTTTAAAAAAGTTTTGCTGATAATTTACTCACCCCCATGTCATCCAAGATATCCATGTCATTCTTTCTTCAGTCGAAAAGAAATTAGGGTTTTTGAATAAAACATTCCAGGATTTTTCTCCATATAATGGACTTCAATGGGAACCAAACGGTTCAAGGCCCAAAAGACAGTTTCAGTGCAAACTGTTCAAAGGGCTTTAAACGATACCAGACGATGAATAAGGGTCTTATAAAGCAAAACAATCAAAATCAAATCTTTTCCCGAGTCAACTCGTTCATTTCGTTCGTTGAATGAACCAAATGAGACGAAAAAAGATTTGTTTATTTTGATAAACGAGTTCGAACAGGAGAGTTACGAACGTGCGTCACAGAACAGAGCAAGGCGACCATTTGAGATTTTTAAACTTAAACTTTGTTATTTATTTATTAAATGAGCGATCGTTTCGCTTGATAAGACCCTTATTCATCGTCTGGAATCGTTTAAAGCCCTTTGAACAGTTTGCACTTAAACTGTCTTTTGGACCTTGAACCGTTTGGTTCCCATTGAAGTGCATTATATGGAGAAAAATCCAGGAATGTTTTCATCAAAGACCTTCATTTCTTTCGACTGAATAAAGAATGACATGGGGGTGAGTAAATTATCAGCAAAAGTTTTTTTTAAAGTGAACTACTCCTTTAACATATGTGAGGCCGATAGACAGGAAGGCCTACCGACAGATAGACAGAAAGATATGGAAGGCTATCAGTTACCTTATTCCGACAACATCTTTGGTTTTCATGACCCATTCTAACGACGTTTCAATCAAGTTTTCATAAGCTTCATTTTGGAGCTTGAAAGAGAAAGACACCATTATTACATTGTGCATTGTAACATCGGCAGAGCAACAATTTCCCAAATTATACAATTAAAAAATGACAAACGGTCTGTGCCAAATACATAAACCACTTTACTTAACTAAAATGATTATAAAATATAGCAACAAACCCTTCAAAAAGCAAAACAAACCTTGAGGTACGTGGAGGCGTCACTAAACGAGACGCTTCTGTTTAAAGGATTTTTAAAGTCTCCACAATCATGCTCTCCTGAAAGGCAATCAAAATGTTCACATATGCATCAACTCCAACCCATACAATGTTTAGATGTTAAAAAATGAGCAGCAACTGTATGCTCACCCGCAACATTGGCCAGGTGCTCATGTAGAGACAGGAGAAGGTTAATGATGAGGTCTCGGTCTTTGACATCCTGTTGAATCAAACCAAGTACATTTTTTAGGACTGTACAACACGGGTTTACACACGAAAAGTTTAACACAGCTGAGAAGATAGATACTTACATACTGCTTATCAAACTCGGGTCCAAACGGGTGCTTCATGACTGAAAAAGAAACGAAAAGGAAGATGACAGACGGCATTACTCAGCATTAGCAAAAATCTGTCAGTCCAGTTATATTATAGTATTATGACTGGACGACGTTTCCCAATCGTGCAGAGGGAGTGACCATAGAGGAGGGCTGCTCATCGTCTCGCACTTGAGGGTGCGACTACGAGCGAGAGCCTCTTATCGTCTCGCACTTGAGTCATTGTCTGAACATTGCATTTCTGTCCTCGCTCTGGCCTGGGCCCAGATTTCACACAGCAACTGCCCTTTCCTGCATGTCTCAATCATAGACAACATTCGTCTGGTGTCAAACGTGACAAGTCTAAGAACGTCTAAGACGAAGACATACACTGACAAAACAACAGCTTTTAAGATTCTTGCCCAAGTTTGACCTAGATTTCAGGCAATGTGATGTTTAAGGTCCGATTTGGCTGGTTCTATGATTGAGCTACAGTTGTGAGTGGCTCACACTGCCTTAACCATGGTAAAACCACTGAAATACATCATGGCCTTAGGTGGCTCATTTACATAATGGCAGAATCAGCAATAAAACAAAGGATATTATTCTCTTTTATAAAACGTTAGAGATAAATCATAATATCCCATACTTGACCTACCAGTCATTCTTTTAAACTTTAACTATTCAGAATTGGATACCAGCAAAATAGCATGTGAAAAAACATAGTATGCAACTACTATGCTACACTGATGTCAAATTCACACATTAGCATTCAGTTATCAAAAAAAAAAATGTTCAAAAAGTGTTAAAACATTTTACGTCAGGATGTTGAAAGTCATGTGACATGACGTGTCGTGTAAAGTCAAAGTCAAGTTAGTGCACTGAATGCTGTAGGACATATTTTATACATTCAGAACATTTTAAACTGTGCAGATGTAGTGAACACTACAGAAATAGTTAGTAATAGCAGTTTGATAGTATGTTGTTCAAAAAAGCTAAATCACACAACAGACTGTCTGAGCAAGTCAGCGGCGACAATCACACAAAGTGAGAATGAGCATTTAGCCGGCCAGAGAAGTCAGTTACTCAAGCTGGCCGCAAACTCCCAGAGTCCTCTGAGAGACAGACAATTAGGCCGCTTTAGCTTGTCTGTGACCTAGATGTCTGCAGCACGCTCTCCAGTCAAAGCTCCTCTCTCTGAGAGGCCGGCCATGCCACAAATATACATAGTAATTCATCAGTCGCTTTCCTCTCAAGAGTCGTCTCTGCCTCCAGAGCACTTTACTCTGATGGTACTCAAGCTATTTAAACTGAGCGGCTATGAATGCACATTCAAGAACAGACTTTCTCTCATCGGGGAAAATGTATCCAAAGATTAATGCTGGCTATCACATTATGATTATGAATGATGACAACATGTCAAAACGTGTGGGGACTACCAGACTCGCCATGGTTATAATCAAATAAGTCAAAGGGTTCCCACACTTTTCAAAAGTGATTATCCCCAACTTCGCATCACGTTTCTAGTCATTTGTAATTGCTGGATGAGATTTATTTTTTATTATATAATTTACTTAAAATAATTAAGTACAACAGAAATATTTTAGCTTATTATTTGAATTATTTAAAATTGTTTTAACTACATTTATTTTCTTAATTTAAATTCTACATAATGAATGAATTATTTAGAGGTATCATCTACAAAATAAGCAACAGTTAGCCAAATATAGTTGTTTAGTGAAGAAACTGTTAATTAATTGATATGTAATCATTCATAATTCACTATGGAAATTTATCACAACCTCAATTTTAGTAGAGAATGTAGGCGAGAACTGGAAAAACCTGAAGACACCATACAATCACAAATATGTTGAGAGATATGGAGCGCTGAGACGTTGAGAGTGATTTGATTAAAAGTTTGTTTCCGCAAACATCGTGTTGCAGCATTTAAGGTTCAGCAGCCTGAAATCCACCAGGGCTGGAACAGCCATTTCTGACATAACATGTCTCATCACACATATTTCTAATGCAAATACCTCTGTCTGTCCGATAAAGCACCAGTGGGAAGTGCATTTCCTGTCTGAGGAGGTGCAAATAGTCTGGGGTGATAACTCATGTGTGAATTGGGCATGTTTGACTCAAAGTATTGACAACGTCGGAGTTGCCGAAGAAGAAAAAAAAGCGTTAAATGTGTAATTTCTTAAAATAATTTTGCTTAATGAATCGGTACAGATGTTAATATGGCATTTTTACCACTTATAACAAATGCTAAACCTAACATTATCTTATAAGAAAAGGAACACTAGTGCAACTACCTTTAATATTAATGATTAATGAATATGATGGCTCACAGACTGAATTCATCACACACCATGGCAATTCCATAGCATTCTTAATAGTGTGTACCATTACAAATAGCATTGGTATTACAGTCCAATACATTCATTGCACCATTGTATACTATTGCCAAGCATGTTTTTTACATACCATGGTATCAATCATAGTATTCTTGGGAATTGGGTGGAAGTAGGCTAATACATTCATATGTTTTTATGTGGTAATCGTTCAGTAGCAATTTCCCATGTTTTGTGTACAAGTAAAGAGTTGACTAGGTTTTAAAAGACATGCCACCTTCAGCACTTCATACTCACTGACTACATCCCCCACGGAGGTGCTGGAGCCCCTCATCCGCAGGTACATGAGGCCCAGCAGCACGAAGAACAGGCAGGCGGCAGTCAGGAGGAACATGGACAGGTAGTGAGCGCTGAAGCCGCCGGTGGCGGACACCTCCTCCCGTTTAAACTGCTGCAGGAGCTCGTCCTCCGGGACCGTGGTGTGCTGCTTGGGCTTGGTTGCTGAGGCATGGCTGTAGGAGTGGTTGGACCCGGTGTGGTTCGAGTGGTTCGCTCGGTATGTCGCGGTGTAGGAGGGAAAGCGCGGTCTGAGCCCGATACTGAACCGACTGTTGCTGCCACTGGGAGATTCGCCGTCTCCGTTGTCGAGGTGGTTCTTATTGAAAGAACCGGACGGGATGCCGCTGCGGTTGTCATCCGCGTCAGTCCCGGAGAGTTTCGGGTAGCTGCGGCTCACGTAGCTTCCGCTGAAATCCCTTGATTTCTTGCCATCGTCGTCCCTTCGATCCCCGACCATATCTAGGTTGAAGTCGGGAGTATCATGCGTCGTGTCCGAACTCCAGACGCTCCGGTACGGGGGAGAGGAGGCGGGTGGACTATGTCTGAAAGTCAGACGACGTTCGTGGGGACGGTCTCGCTCACCCTCCTCTTCCTCCTCCTCGTCGGAATCGGAATAATCCCTGGCTAGATTACTGCTGTTAGGCTCGTAAAAAGCCTTATTACCGTTTAAAGCCCGACTGTCTCTTTCCGTTTCCTCCGAACGGACGAATTTACCCCGGTCTGCCCACCACGGAGACCCAGAATTGCCTTTCCTGTCCACGGATAACCCGAGGGAGGCGGCGGCGGGTGTTCCCGCAGGCCTGATGGTAGGTGTCTGCTGCGCGGATCCTCGGTCTCTCCTGCTGCCGCTGTGATTCGGGCCTCCTTTCTTCTGCGGCACCTCCGCGTCCGACTCGTCCGAGCTGAAGCCCAGCACGAACTTTCCGGCTCTGCGCTTTTCGCTCCGGCTGGCGCTCAGGCGCGTGACGTCACTGCCCGGTGGCCTGGCGCTGAGTCCCGAAGCTCGCGCAGCGGCGTTGCTATTACTAGCGCTACTGCCGTTGTTGTTGATACTCCCGGTGCTACTGCGCCCTTTGCCGCTCCGGGAGCCCCGAGGCTGTGGCTGCTCCTCCCGCAGCTTTTTCAGTTTCTTCAAGTACACTGGCCGCGTGCTCTCCGTCACCGGGCCAGGGGTGAAGCCGAGCCGTTTTAATTCAGACACAAGCTCCTCATCCGTTAACTGTGCAGACGCCATCTTTGCACGAAAAAACGCACACAGCGAGACACGGCGGAAGTGACGTGGAAGTAAGCGGACAGACGGCCAACTTGAAAGGAAACAAATCAAGGAAACTTTTTTGTCTTTTATTATTAAATGCACATTATACAACACTATGAACGACAATCAAGAATAAAGGGTGGAAAACTGGTGGTTATCAGGTGGAATACACAAAGCAGACACAAATCAAATTAAAGTATATACATATTTTACAAAATACAGGCATATTTTGAAAATATTACCATGTTTAGGCCAACAAAAAACAAATATAGGCATATTTTGAAAATATTACCATGTTTAGGCCTACAAAAAACAAATATAGGCCTATTTTGAAAATATTAACATGTTCAGGCCTACAATCTCTCTCTCTCTCTCTCTCTCTCTCTCTCTCTCTCTCTCTCTCTCTCTCTCTCTCTCTCTCCTCTCTCTCTCTCTCTCTCTCTCTCTCTCTCTCTCTCTCTCTCTATATATATATATATATATATATATATATATATATATATGTATATATATATATGAAGAGTTCAGATGCAAAAGCCTCTAAATGCCATTTGAAATTTTCTTCTAAAATGACCATTTTTATCAAGCTTGTATATTTAAGTTCAGTAATTTCACTTAAATGGCAATGAAGATTACCTATTAATTGTCATTTAAGTGAAATTACTGAACTTAAATATACAAGCTTGATAAAAATGGTCATTTTAGAAGAAAATTTCAAATGAGGCTTTTGCATCTGAACTCTTCATATATATATATTGTAGTATTATCTTCAATGGACTACCACATTTCACACAGTGAGAATAGCAAATTTACATAAGTATATGTTTCAGAAATAAAGAGGCAGAAACCATTTTTTTTGTGTCTAAAACAGTTTCCACTCTTAATGGAGTTCCGATGGTATATACACTTTTATTTGATTTTCTTTTCAATTATTTATAATAATAATAATAATAACAATTATTATTATTATTATTATTATTATTATTATCAATTTAAATAAAAAATAAATTGACAAACAATTAAGAAAATCAAGTCCAAGCTTGCCAAATAGTAATTATAACATTCTGTTGAAATAATTATACAACCTATATTAGTTAACATAAATCTAAGTTAATGTGAATTAAAAATAAGAATCGAAATCCTTCTTTGGATTTTCCAAAAGGTTTGTGTCAAATGTCTGACAGAGACGTTTATCTCCAAAAATAACGTATAGGGAATTTCACTTTGTGTTGGTGTCGACCATAGGTGTCGACAGTCACTGAAACGAGAAAACAAATAAATAAAATAAATGAATAGAAATTGGCTACAAACAAAGATGTTGAGAGAAGTATCCATACTGAATTTGGTTTAACCAACAAGAGATGCCATGATGATATGGGGAAAAAAATATTTTATCGCTGTTCAAAACATTAATCAGCATGTATGCTGGTGTGCACATTGCACAAAGATTATGGTTCGGGGCGCCTTGGCTTGTGTTACGCTACGCCACCTCGTGGCAAGTTCTGTGAACTGCTACTCCTGCTGCGTACAAGTAGCTCGCGGAACAGTCCGCGCGAATCATTCTGTCAATTGAAGAGTATAAGACTCGCTCGAGACACATTTAGTGCACGGGACTGGAGAGAGAAGAGAGAGCCAACAAGCCGGGCAATTCACTTTAAATAAACCAAGGGATGGCTTTCAGGACGCCTGCTGTGCAACTGCACCTTAAAACGTGTTTTCTTCTTCTTTTAGGGGGTCTAATGGAAGCTGCCCAGGACCAAGGAAGCATGTACATGTGGATTGATGCCAATCAAGCAAGAATATTAATTGGTAATAGTGTTTTGCGTGGCTTTTTAATGGCACATGAATGTTATTAGAGCCCAATTGTAAACCAAGCCAGAGGATAATAATTTAACTGAAGTTTTTTTTTAAATTCACGGGAAGCTTGTGAATGCTCAATACTTTATTCAACAGGTTTTGAGGAGGATATTTTAATAGTTTCCGAGGGCAAAATGGCCCCATTCACACACGACTTCAGGAAAGCACAGCAGCGAATGCCCGCAATACCTGTCAATATCCACCACGTGAACTTCACCTGGCAAGCCACTGAGCAGGTACTGTGTGTGTGTGTGTGTGTGTGTGTGTGTGTGTGTGTGTGTGTGTGTGTGTGTGTGTGTGTGAGAGAACCTTCATTCTGAAACATTTGATGGGATGATCTTAACCAGTGTCGCTTCTGACAAATCATTATCCTGATGCCGTCTTTCCCCCCTTTAAAATTTGTAAACATTTTCAAAACAAACTGATTTGATTTAATAAGCAGATTTATTGAATTAAGTTGTTAAATACATTTTAAAAATTTGTTTTTCGTATGTGTAAGCTTTCCATTTTATTGATTTGTGATTAACATGCTCATATAAATAAGCAATTTTAGAAACTTTGGAATACAGTGACAATTTTGAAACTATTTATTTATTTACAATGTTTATTTTTATTATTATTAGTAGTAGGCTATATATTATAGCCATTTATTACTGTTATATTAGTTAGTATTTTCCTGTTTACCTGTAAAAATATCTTAAACAAGTTAACTTATTTTAAAATAAATTCGTTAATGAGTTAAGAATAGCTAATATTCTCAATTCAAAATATTTTAGCTAATCTTACATGGAGTTTTGCTTGTCAGCTGAATGGATCATGTTTTAAAAGGAAAAGTGTCAGTTCAACTCTTGTGGTATTTTGCATGTTGGTGTTGTAAAAAGCGGCACGCGGATCAAAGCGCGGGCCCGCCGCGTGAACGCGCCCCATCATGCATGTGCCAAACATCTGGGTCGTCATCAGTACACTGAGAGCACGCGTGCCAGACCCCGCGCTTTATTTCACAACGAAAGTTCCATTTGGAATCACTTTATTGCGTTGTTATTGCTTGTTGATCCTCTCTGTAATTCGTTATGGTTTTGGCAGAAACTGTGGCAAGTGATGCATATCTTTCCCCCCAAGGTTTAATAATAATAACAAATATATTAGGCTTCATGACTAAAACCATTAAGGAAATCTTTCAGATCGGATTTAAAAACTCCATATAAGCTAAGAGGCAGATATGTTTTCATGTATATTTCATTTTTATTCATAACAATTTTAAGCATTATCAGGCATAATAATGGAAGCAAAATATACTTTATTACACTAAAAACATAATTAGGCCAATATAATTAAATAAATAAAAATATAATTCAATGAAAACATAGCTTTTATATTGATATTGTAGGCTACATTTATTTTTTATTAATGTTAATACCCACTAAAATATTTTTTCGTATTCAATCCAATATTAAAAAGCTTCCCAAAGCAGTTTTACTAAGAATATTGCCTTACAAATCTAGTAAAAAAAAATATTTTCATGATTTGTCATCACAACATTTTTTCTTTTGACAAATCAATATACAGATAACATAATATTGATAGTTTCTGGAGATCTCCCTCATTGTATTAACTTTTTTTTTTAATTTCAATAAAACTAACATTTTTAGGCAGCCAGTTTATTTAGGCTACTTTTTAAAGTTAAACCAACAATCAGTTTTACAGTAGGTGACAACAGCAGTGAGAGGTCATATAAAATTTGCATATACAGTGCAACTTTAAAAGTCAAAGCGAAAATGTTATGTAATATCATGAATATGCTCAAATGTGATCTTCATTCACAACTTTGTTTGTATGTACCTAAACAGCTTTTGGGGGGGAATTTTGTACAGGAATCTCTTTTCACAAATGATCTATCTTTGCACGCCGGGATCATAATCTGTGAATGGCATGTTGACTTGACGAAAGAGCAGCAAGAGGGAGAAATTAAAATAGCAAGGGGAGGGATACGGAGGAAAAAGAGAGGGCCCACTCTGTCCTGGCCCCTGTTAGCTTCAAAGACGGCCGCTGAGGCTTTAGAACAAAGGTCCCCGGCATAAAAGGCTGGCGGCGAGAGTTATCTGTGTTGGTTATTACCATTCAGCTGTAGGATTAGCTAAGCTCTCCACACAGCTTGTGTACTTTTGCCTCCATCAAACGCTGCCCAGCTTTTACACTCCGAAATCTAGAGAGCAGAAAAAAAAGAAAGGGAAAAAAAAGAGTCGTCTACCTCGCTTTCATCTCCTTTTGGGACAGTTTTTTTCCCTCCCGTAGTGCATGTTTGGCCTCGCCATCACGGCTGTCCTCACAAGTGTGTAATTCTCAAAGAGTCGAGGTCATTAGTCAGAGAGTGGAGGAAATTGATTGCCATGCAAACTTAAGGATACCCTGAAACCCTCTTTTTAGTCTTTACAGATGTATATGGGCTCCTGTCATGAACCACATGCAACCTTTTTTGTGCTATTGTCCCAGATGCCCGTCTTTATGCAAATATACACTACTTTTAATGTTTCTGAAGTCTAAAACAAAGTTCGCCTCTGTTTATCTTTTTTCTTCTTCCTCAGGCAGAGTACTTTTATGAGTTTCAGACTCTGCGTTCAATGGATAAAGACATTATGGATGACCCTACTGTCAACATTCCTCTCTTAGGATCAGTGCCACACAAAGCTTCTGGTGTGCTTTGCATTTTACATACATATCCATTTGTTGTATTTTATTTGAATATATTTGAATAATTTATTTCCGTTTTTCCTCTTAAAAAAACTTTTGATGATAAACAAATGTGCACAAATGTGCATAAAATCTAAATTATGATTATTATAACCCATGAGACTTGTGGTACATGGATACTTACGGTTAATTCATCAAAAGCGGTTTTGTGTGCCCAGTGGTCCAGGTGGGCTTCCCGTGTCGAGGTGACCAGGATGGTGTGGCAGCATTTGAGGTGACAATCCTGGTGATGGATGCTGGAGGAAACATCATCCTGAGGACTCCACACAATGCCATCTTCTTCAAAACCTGTCAGAGAGGTGAGCTTTCAAACCTTACATGTTGATGCACAAAATGATTGAGTGGGTTGTGGATCGGATATTGAAACTTTACAGTTAAAAGTTTTTAATTTTATTACTCAGAAGAGTTTTCAAGTTCATTCAGGTCAGCTTAATTTCACCTAAAATACAATATAAATCGCAACATTTGGTATCCTGACATTATGTGAGACCTTATTGAGATCTGAAACTCTAGAGTACATTCACGACTATTCAAAAGTTTAGGTGTTAAATTAATAAATTAATATTTAACTCAGTAGAAGTCTAAATTGAACAAAAGAGATATAAGACATGTATTATATTACAAAAGGTTTCTATTTCAAATAAATTCGGCTTTTTTAACTTTCTATTCATCAACCATTTATCATGTTTGCCATAAAAATATTAAGCAGAACAACATAATAATAATACGATAATGTATATTGAACACTAAATCAGCATATTAGATTGATTCATGAAGGATCGTGTGACACTGAAGACTGGAGGTTTAAAATATATTAAAATAGACAAGTTATTTTAAATCGAAATCATATTTCACAATATTAAACTTAGGGGAAAGTTTACATTTGCTCTAGAAGAAACAACCTTAGTGAAAAAAAAAACTATACAAAAATGTATTTAAAATACATTTATTTTATACTAACTATTCTACAAATCCATTAACATATTTACTTACACTTGGTTAAAACTTACTGGTATAAATATTATAATTTTATAATTATTATAATTGCACATGTTTTAATATTAAGACTAAAATGTATTTTAATATCACTATTTGGAGGGATGGTATGATCTCTGTATAGTATCAGTCTTTAAAGGGATACTCCACTTTTTTTGGAAATAGGCTCATTTTACCACTTCCCCAGAGTTAAACAGTTGGGTTTTACCGTTTTCAGATGTTTAAGCCGATTTTCTGATATTTAGAAGAATATCAATAACCAGACAGTTTCTGATCTCATTGACTTCCATAGTATATTTTTTTCCTACTATGGAAGTCAATGAGACCAGAAACTGTCCGGTTACTGATATTCTTCTAAATATCTGAAAATCAGGCTGAATGGATTCGAAAACGGTAAAAGTCAACTATTTGACTCTGGGGGAGTGATAAAATGAACCTATTTCCAAAAAAAAAAAAGTGGAGTATCCCTTTAAATTCAAGATATTTAAAGTGTACCTAAAGTATATTTTCAATAGTTCCACTTTAGTATATTTTAGTTGGACCTCAGCACTATTTCTGGATATCTAAAGTACATTAGTACAAAACGATTTGTTCCAATTTAGCAGACTTGAAGTATAACAGTACAATTGTAGGATATTTATATTAATGTATTAATATATGTATTCAAAATGTATTTGTAAATGTATTTCAAATACATCTGTGGCATATTCAAATTTCACAGGGGAATTGAGATGTTAAATATATCTTATTTATGATTTTGAGCATGGTTTTGTCTCTTTAAGCGTATTTAGTAAGAGAAGCGGAGATCATGGTACGGGTGATTCTCAACCTCACCCACAAAGCCATCGCTGGCTCATGAGGTCATGTGAATCCTACCAGCTGCAGCCCTTTAGAATGAGCGTGTTATGTTTTTCTCTGATCCCCCCTCCCTTCACACACACACTAACCTCACGGTGTTGCATTCCCCTACACACCCTTCTCCACCCCTCTCCATTCGGCGTGTAGACTTCACAGATCAAATGGTCCATCTGTCTGAAGCCACCCCGCAGGGAGGAAGCGAAGTGTTTCCTAGTGACAGCTGAGGGTGCCTTAATGACTAGTGCTCACAAGTTGTTTTTTTAAAAGTCTAGCTGCTTAAATTTCACCCACAGGACAAAATGACATTGACGAAGTCGATATAGCTTAAAGCTTTCAAGTTTATCCTCTTTTCAGGGACCATTATTAACAATATTGGATAATTAGTTTCATGATTCTGAAACCTCACATAAACATATCTGCTTTGAAAAAACCTTAAAAAGGTTATTTGAGCCAGCAATTAACATTTTGTCATCATTTACTCACCATCGCCTCTATCCAAACTTGTATGACTTTCTTCCCATGTGAAACACAAAAGGAGATGTTTAGCAGAATGTCCAAGCTGCACTTTTCTCATATGATGAAAATGAATGTAGACTAAGACTAAAGGGAACACTTTATACTCTGCAATATTATTGTCTTGAATGTACTGACACTATTGGATGAGACCTGAACTGAGTTGGTTGATGACATCACTGCTTCATAGCCGAATTGAACTCATTATACAATTTATGAACTTTACACAGTTCTCAATCTTTATTTTCCTGTTGATCAATGTAAAGCTGCTGTGAAGCAATCTGTTTTGTATAAAGCGCTATTTAAATAAAGGTGAATTGACTTGACTTAAGAGCTTCAAAAGTCCAAAATGACAATTAAAGGCAACAATAAAGTGGTTAGTATGACTTGTGCATCTTTTTAAATCTTTGTATGAAGAACAGACCCAAATTTTTGATGTTATCAACTGAAAATCCTACTTGACAGCCTCAGTCCCCATTCACTTTCATTGTAAGGAAAAGAGCAGCTTGAGCATTCTGCTGAACTTCTCATTTGGTTTTTCACAGAGAAAAAAGAAAGTCATTTGCGTTTGAAGAAGACGTGCAATTGAGTAAATAATGACAGAATGTAAAGTACACTAAACTACATAGCCTTTAAAGATTGTGAATTACGCCGAAACATTTCTGTAACAGGGTACGGGGCCGCATTGTGTTCGACAGAGTTGTTGACATTGCGGTTTTACCTCAAAGCTATTTCCCTCCTTTTATATGTGTCAGTGCTGTTATTGAATTCACTGGCCTTTCAACTTCTCCCAGAATCTGATGTCCTTGAAGTGGCGTAGGAAGGGAGTAAGTTATGGAGAGTTTGGTGAAGATAAAAAAGAAAAAGAGGAAATGTTCTCACCATTTATGTCTTCTCTCCTCTCTCTGAAGCAAAGTGCCCTGGTGGTTGTCGCAATGGAGGATACTGCAATGAAAGGCAGGTCTGCGAGTGTCAGGATGGGTTTTATGGGGTGCACTGTGAGAAAGGTAACCATATTTATGTAGACAGATTGATATACTGACAGTGTAGTTTACTACATGAAAATATATATATATATATATATATATATATTATATTTATATACATATATATTTAATAAAATGTAATTATATATTATATATTGATTAATAATTTTGGTCTTGGATCTCTAAAGTGTCTCAATATCTACCTGCAACAAAACAAATCCACGAACAACAGATGTGAGCATGTAGAACCTTGTAATTAACTGTCCACTGACAATGCCAAATACATATAAAAAAATAAAAAAATAAAGAGAAGTGTATTATACAAGACTCTTTTCTAAGAAAGGCAAGCTTCCTTTGGAAACAAAAGAGTGCATATAGTTTATTATGATGATGATTATACTCAACCTCAGGGCATCACTTCCCAAAATGCCTTGTGCAAATTACAAAGTGCGGTTAAGCCCGCTATGTTCTAGTTTATATGAAAGAATGGAGTATGCATGTATTATAGAAGGTTTCTGAAAAAAAAAAATGAATTACCCAGCAGGTTGGGAGGCACACACATGTGTTTTTCATCTATTTACAACTTTAAAGAGCAGTTTACCAAAAAAGGCTTCCATTAGACGCTGAATATGCGTTCAAATATCCTCATTGTAGCTCTGCTGTGTTTGTACATAAACCGCTTCCACAAAACACCTTTCATCTAACAGCTTTTGGCTGATTTGTTTTCATCTGCATCGCGGCCAAAACCACAAAGTTTTGTGCTCTACATATCAAGAAAACCTGCAGCCCAAACAACCACAGCAGCAACAAGAAATTTAACTTATAAGACGTTAATATATTGACTACGTAAATGTTTCAGCCTGGAAGCATATTTTAATGCGTAGATATAACAAACAATCCTCTTTTCCTCATTTTTAGCCCTGTGCTCCCCTAGATGTGTGAACGGTGGCCTGTGTATGAGCCCAGGTGTGTGTATATGTCCTCCGGGCTACTTTGGACCCAGCTGTGAGAGAGGTTGGTTTCCTTCCTGTTACTGCCTATCCATCATGCTGCTATTGTGCTATCTAATGCCACCTTTCATTATAATATTAAAGTGCCCCGATTATACTATTTTAAAGGCTCCTAATTTTGTTTTGGAGGTCTGCTAGAACACATTTTTATTGCATCCAAGGTTTTGTCATAATATACATAGCAGCATCACCTTATTTTTCCATAGTATTTGAAAGGGAATTTGCTTTTGCTACACTAAAAACAGTGTCTTCTTTACATGTCGACAACACAAGCCAAACTGGGGTGCGTTTCCGGAAAGCATCGTTAGCCAACTATGGTTGCAAGTTCCGTCGTTATCAGCTTAGTTCAACGAGTCGGTGTTTCCCGAAACAATCGTTCCAACGAACATTCGCTAATAGCATCGCAAAGTTGTGTGGTTTGAACGACAGCTCTTGACCTGTGGTTAGAAGCATAGTTTCTGTATTGCATCACGTTTGGACGTAATAAATCCTTATCTTGAGCAAAATAAGCAAGCTGACATTCAGTACAACCGGTGCCTTTTATTTAGAATACATACTAATGTAATTTACGTCTTTTAAATTACCGATTTTGAAGAGTGCGCATGTGCAAACGTGCTCTACTATGTAAGAACGAGCCAAATATTGAGTCCGGTAATAAAGCAAAATAACTGAGAACAATTAGAAATGCGCGCGGACTTGGTGTTGTTGTGTGGCAGTGCTTCACATCGCCACCTAGCTGCCTGGAGTGCATACTACATCGAATTTCACACATACTTTTGCGTCAACATATGCACGCGGATTTCTCACCCAAAACGCTCGTCTAAACGCAGAATAAAAAGTGATAACACAACGCCACTTTTGCGTTTTCTCTTCAGATCGTTTCCCTGTAAACACAGCCTTAAATAGTTTGGTTCTCTCTTTGCTAGTCTATCGGAGTTCCGATAGTATTAATTCAACTTCTTTAGATACGTGAATGGTCTTTTATTAATTCCAAATCACTAAACAATGTTCCATGATACATGAAGCAACACACCTGTTTAAAATCATGTTTGATGTTGTGTTGGATGCATATAAGCAAAGCTAGCGTGAGAAGATGTATTCTGAGTCAATAACAGCAGCAGCAGGAAGAAAACTTTGCTTTGAGGTTGCAGCCAAGCGTAGCTTGCGTGAGACCATGTTTTAAGTTAAATTAGGTTTTTTTCCTATAAAAATACAATGTACAGGATTGCATGTTACCCTGTAGTTTTGCTGTTTGTTGCATGACTATGCATGTAGATGGGCGCCGCAATATAGATAGATAACAATGCATGTTTGCTCAGGTGGTTGCTAGGGTTTATTTTCTCCATCTCTATCAGCTTGCAATGTGAAATAATTTTTAAAGTCACACATAGTGCTCGTTCTCATTAGGGTAATTTTGAGGCATGGGGGGGGGGGGGGGGGGCGTGTAGTGTCCTATTGTCTTTCTCTGTGAGGATTTCTGAATGTCTATTAATGCAGCAGCATGTTTTACACAAATGTATTGTGTCATCAGTCTTGTTCCTGCTTTGTTTGGGGATTTATGTATGTCTAGACTCTATTCATGCAACAGCATGAATATTACAGCATATTGTACATGCTGTCTTCTATTGGCGAGAGAAAGTCCATTCTTGCTCTGCAGCAGGAGCGTAGCAGATCTAGTCCGACAAGACCAAATTGATTAACATGCTATATTTATTTGGTGTTATCATGGTTTAAATATCTAGTATAACGGAGTAGTTCACTTAAAAAAAAAAAAAAAAATGAAAACATTCCAGAATTTTTCTCCATATAATGGACTTCACTGGTAACCAAACGGTTCAAGGTCCAAAAGACAGTTTCAGTGCAAACTGCAAACTGTTCAAAGGGCTTTAAACAACACCAGACAATGAATAAGGTTCTTAACAAGCAAAATGATCGTTCATTTAAAAAAATAAGTAACAAAGTTTAAGTTTTATAAGCTCAAATGCTCGCCTTGCTCTGTGATGCGCGTTCGTGACTCTCCTGTTCGAACTCGTTCATCAAAATAAAGTCAAGAGCCGAGTCAATTCGTTAATTTTGTTCGTTGAATGAATCAAATGACTCGAAAAAACAGAGCAAGGCGACCATTTGACCTTATAAAACGTAAACTTTGTTATCTTAAACAATCGTTTCGCTTGATAAGACCCTTATTCATCGTCTGGATTCATTTAAAGCCCTTTGAACAGTTTGCACTGAAACTGTCTTTTTGACCTTGAACCGTTTGGTTACCAGTAAAGTGGATTATATGGAGAAAATCCTGGAATGTTTTCATCAAAAACCTTAATTTCTTTTCGACTGAAGAAAGAAAGACATGGACATCTTGGATGGCACGGGGGTGAGTAAATTATCAGCAAAAGTTTTTTTAAAAGTGAACTACTCCTTTAAGTTTAATACCTAGTATCTAGGCTGATAGGTCCTTTAGTTTACATTCAGTCTGCAAGCAATCACATCATTACTGCATGGCACAAGCTGATTGGCCTCTGCTGATCCAATGAGATTGCTTGTTTAAAATTGAAATAGTCTGGTTGTGTTTTCTGTAGGCTAGTACTGCAGCATATTATCAGAGATCCTCTGAAAGCATTTATTTCTAGATTAATTTTTGTAAAGTAGAGACTGCGAAAGTAGAGAGCTGTTCTTAAAGGATTTGGAACAGATGTCAAAACCATGAAACATGATCTACCAAAGCGTTAGATAAATAAATAAAAGCACAACTTGTTAGTGTGTTATTTCTCTTTGTAGTTTGTGACATTTTCATTGCTTTGTTTTCTCTGCATTAACAGCTAACTGCAGCACCACCTGTTTGAACGGAGGGACGTGTTTCCATCCTGGCAAATGCATCTGTGCCGTGGGCTTTGAGGGGAGCCGCTGCGAGCTCAGTGAGTTCAGCTACACGCATCTTCAACACTGCGAAGGGAACAAACTACAGTCAGACCACAGTAACAGCACACATTAAAAATGATCCAAACAAAAACAAACAAATGCCAACTTGTTGGCCAAACCTAAGGATTTTCAGATGGGCTTTTAGAGGGGGAAAAAGTCGGTAATAAGGACTGCAGTTACTAAAGGGTGTGGTTTTATGTCCTTGATGAATCATGGTACCATTGTAGTCTTTAAACTAAGGTTGATTCAAAAGTGAAAGTAAATACATTAATAATATTATTAAAATAAAATTATTAAAATATTTTTTTTTCTATTAATCAAAAAATACTGAAAAAACATGTCATGGTTTCCACAAAAATATAAAAAAAACATTGATAAAAAGAAGTATTCTTGAGCAAATCGATACGGATCATGTGACACTGAAGACTGGAGTTATGACGGTGAAAATGCAGCCGTTTCATCACAGGAATAAATTACATTTTAAAATACATTCAAAGAGAAAACTACTGACTTTGATTTGCTTTTAAAGTACCATTCAAAAAACATTATAAATTCCTGAACTCATAGCTTAAAAGTGCTAATTCTCTTCTGAGTATTTGGACTTCTAACTAAACAGCTCTATTGATTTATAATGTTGAGTGTTAACTGCCAGTTACATTTTTATCATCATCTTTCAAAGGGAAAGCTGTGTTGTTTTTCTTTGGATGTAATAGGCTCTCTTCCAGAAATTGCCCTCAGAGCAGGTCTCCAAGTAAATTTCCTAAGTGAAGTGTGTTCTCACATTAGTGTTAAATGGGCCAGCACCTACTTGGGCAAACACAGGATGTAATGCAGTTGTGTTGTCACCCTAATCACTAATAACAACCTCATGAGCTCACATGCACTCAAGCAGTGTGGCGTTTTATCTCGGGCTCTGTTCTCTGACACAGAAATACTGTAGCCTATATACACACTCGCTTTGCTTCAAAGGTCTGTAGTCTAGTTCATTGGTGTTTAAACAACTCTACTTTAACCCCAAATATCATCCTTTCCTTTTCAAAGGCAGGAAGTATTGCAGTAACACCTCTTTTGGTCTGTAAACAGAGAGAAGAGCAAATATTGAAGTAATATTTCCGTCACTTTTTAAAAGCATTAAGCCAGTTGTTACTGTCTGATCCACTGCAGTATCATGTTCTCTGTCAAAACGAGCTGTGACATAAACGCCTGGAGTCCCATTGAGGTCATGTTATGTAAAGACCTAGTTTCATGGGTATGGATTTTGTTGATTCGTCAAGGAACAAAGCCGCCGCTGAAATTCAGTCAATCTTGATCAAATATGCAGGTGTAAGAGGATCCGTGAGTGTTTGGAAAGGGTTTTGTTTTTTAAAAGCGTTGAATTTCCTTTCTATTTTATTTCTCAATGACTTTATTTTACTTTTTTCATACATCATCTGCTAGGTGTTTTTTTTTTTTAGTGACAAATATCTAAACATCCTTAAAGCAAGATCTTTACTGCAGCTTATTTGTATTTACAAAAAAAAAAAAAAAAAAAAAACAATGGCTAAAATGGTAAAATTAAATAAAGCTTGTAAAATAAATAACTTTTTTTGTGTGCGTGTTAAAAATATAAATGGAAATATTAAATATATAACATTAATGTTCTAATGTAAATTTTATATAAATATATTTTATAAACACACACACACTCTTCAACTAAAACTGAATCCAGGAATTAATTTAGTAAAATCATCGATTTGTTTGATTGACGGCTTTAAAATGTTATAAATTAAAAAGAGTTCTTTGTCAAGATGGTCTCAGCATAGTATGAATAACATATTTCCATGCGGCACAGTTTCTCATAGGACCTTAAATAATTGTAAACACTCCCTTTTGCTGTCTATGTTGGTTTTGGATTTTGGGATTGCGATAATGCAGTTTGCGATGTTGTCGTCTGCAGGTAAATGTCGTCAGCCTTGCAGAAATGGAGGCAAATGCACAGGGAGGAACAAATGCAAGTGCAGCAAAGGCTACCATGGCGATCTGTGCTCCAAAGGTGAGATTATCTCAACTTGGCAGAAGAACTGTGGACAAGTTTGATCAAAAGCACATGTTCCACTGCAGCATTGCTCTATGCGCTTTGCTCACGCACTGTAAAAATGAACCGCTGGTGCTTGATTGCACCTTAAATTTTCCACTTGGGCTCCAAGCTTGCTGAACGGCACATGATATATTTCTAAGACTAAACACTGCGTCTCTGTGTATGGGTGAAAGTGTATGTGTATACGTGTGTGCAGCTGTCTGCGAGCCCAGCTGTGGAGCACACGGGACCTGTGTGGAGCCCAACAGGTGCCAGTGCAGGGACGGCTGGCATGGACGTCACTGCAATAAGAGTAAGACAACATCCCACATCCCTTTTCCCAAGGCCAAGTTACTAATTGCCACCTGGAAATGGATTAGAGCAAGAAATCCGCTGTAATGTCTGGGTATTACCAAGGACATTTAGACATATTACCATAAAAATACCATCGTTTTCTGGACCTGTTCAAATCATATTCTTTGTGCTACCGTGGAGTGAAATGCAAACATTGTTAACACAATCTAAAATGAAAACTTTGTTTTTTTAATGTTTAAAAATTAATGTTTTTTAATAATGTTTATAATTTTAATAATATTAATAATGTTTTTTTATTAATATTTAAAATTTATTAAAACTATTAAAACTATTTATTTATTTATTTATTTATTTATTTATTAATAAATATATAACTATTTTATCTTTATTTTTTTGATCTATGGCATATTATTAAACTTTACACAACCTTTACAACCCACTTGACTAAAACATGAAATTGCCACTAGACGGCAATGGCACTAGATTTAAATATATTTTTTTAATTATACTAGTTAAGGCATTAACTTTTGCAGCCCTAAAATTACTAAAACAATCAAAATATGTAGGAGGAAAAAAGAAAGATTGAAAGTGTTAAACTTAACTTAAACTTAATTAAAAAGACAAATTGAAAAACAAAATTCATTTTAAAATCTTACCCTTATGGATTTAGTTTATAGTGCAATTTAACCCCTGGTTTAGCAGTTTTATATCAGGCACCATTTGAACTAAAACCCTGGCAAAAATGACTTGTTTAGGAAAGTCAAAGGCCTGGTTTCACAAACAAGGCTTTGATTAAGGCAGGATTAGGCCTTAGTTCAATTAGGGCATTTATAGCTTTTATAAACCTGCCTTAAAACATTACTGGTGTGGATTTTGAAATTAAACAATGGCACTGACATTTTAAGATTTGTCTGTGCAAGTTGCTTTCAGTTAAAACAGCTCAAACCTGCATTGGTTTAGCTCTAAGCTTAAGTCTTATCTGTGAAACCAGGGGGAAATGTCTTATTTTTATTAATTATTTTAAGATTTTACTATTTACATCGACCATGGTGCTCCAACAGTAATGTCTGTGTTTGTGTTACCCTCTTCCATTTAGTTTACAATGCCGTTTAACCATTGGTTACCACCTATTGTTTTCCCTAGAAGGGTCAAGTAGTATTAAACGCTTTTATATCAAATATACCGATGCAGAATTTGAACTAAAACTCCAGCTAAAATAGCTTGATTCTTAGTCATAAATACTGTTCTGCATGATTCAACGCACTACTGAACGGATTGCTCACTTCCTCCAGGATTTCGTGGAGGAGTCTCCAACAGCCAGCGGGTCTCCGGTTCCAAGCACAAGTCACAGCCTGTGGCAACGAAGGACACAAAGGAAGCACCCGAATCCAGTCAGCCCTCTGAGACCAACTATGTGGTTTAAGCCTCTAAATTTTGGGCCAACAGCCCCTCCATTTTCAACGTGGCCTTCCCCAGAACAAAGCTTTCATCATCCTCTTCCGATCCACATCGGGACACTCCCAAGCTGGACTGCTGCTTTCTCAGAGCGAGACTTGTTTTTGTAGGACAGTAACAGTGTCTTATTTTACCACACTAGCGCCTTTGATATAATATCTCCCACAGTCACCCTTCATCGAGCTTCTGCCCTGCATCAACCGAGAGGGGAGTGAGTCACATGGTTGTGGTGAGCGTCTGATGCTTTGCGGTTTAGCTTCAGATGTGGCGCTGAATCACTTTGAGAAGTGTACGTTACGACCCGAGAACTTCCGGGTGTGGATCCAGCTTTTCTTAGGATGGTAATTGCTGTGTTTGGCTTGTGCTCGAGGTTTGTCTCATTGACTTGCTCATTTTGTAAACATATCGTCGCCATTATTGTCACTAACCTTCTTTTTCATGCAAATCACACTTGTGTAGTAGGTTCTCCAACAAGTACTTGTATAAGTCATATGTATGCTATTCGTGCTATGTAAAATTGAAATATAAAAATATATATTTAGATATGGGTAGACTGTCTTTAAGTGTATGCTTAGAGTTTCCATACTTATGTATAACAATGCACATACGCTGCTTGTGATGTCATTAAGCCAAAAAAAAGTTTGAAAAACTTTTTCATCTGACTTCATTACACAAATAAAACATGTTTTCTTGGAGCCTGCGAAGATGAAGTGTCTTAACTCTCAAAATCATTTACTCACCCTCATGTCGTTCCAAACCTGTATGACTAACTTGTGTTTTGTGGAACACAAAGCGTCTTGGACGAAGTCTGTCAAGCTCCTAAAAAAATAAGACACAAAATCTTTCATGCAGCTCATTCCTTGGTGTGTTCATAAGTACAAATTCATGAATTAATCATTCATTTGAATCAGATCAAGTTCAGTACCTCTGTTAAAGGAGTAGTCCCCCATGTCCTCCAAGATGTCCACGTCTTTCTTTCTTCAGTCGAAAAGAAATTAAGGTTTTTGATGAAAACATTCCAGGATTTTCTCCATATAATGGACTTAATTGGGAACCAAACGGTTCAAGGTCCAAATGAGAGTTTCAGTGCAGCTTCAAAGGGCTTTAAATGACAACAGAAGATTGTGTTATCAAAAATGCGATAAAACTGCATTGTGACATTTAATATTTTAAAAATGTCATTTATTCCTGTTATGGCACGATCCTTCAGAAATCATTTTAATATGCTGATTAGGTGTTCAAGAAACATCATTGTCAATGTTGAAAACAGCTGTGCTGCTTAATATTTTTGTGGAAATTGACTTTTTATTTCTGTAGGATTCTTTGATGAAGAGAAGTTAAATTTATGTTTAATCATTTATTTGAGGCATTACAAATGTCTTTTGATCTATTTAATGATCCTGTATGGCACAGCGCTGGAACATGACTCGGATTACTTAATCTTTCTTAAACCTGGTTAAATGTTATGCCATCATTTGTTCCACAGACTTTCTATAAGGGAGCATTGTAAAATAAAGCGAGTTTTTACGGGCCAGTCTTGCGGCTTCTGTGCGATTGCGAAGGGACTACACTGTGGTGGGTCTAACTCTGTGTGCGCTGGCAGGCGAATAAGTACCTTGTTGCTCTCCTGTGCAGAATAAATGATGCTTTCTTACCCCAAAAAATCCAAGTATTCACATATTCCCCGTCTCAAGTAGGCTATAGTGGGGGAAAAAGCAAAGCTGATAGACAGGGTGCAGATGTTTACCACCTCCACCATCATGAGATGAATTGTCAGATGTTGGTTTCGGTAAAAGTAACATCATGCAACTGGAATGTTGATGTCTAACTTACCAAAATACATGAAACCTTGTGCAACAGCCACCTGGAAGAGCACTCATCCTTTGAGCCAATCACTCAAAAAGCAATCTTTGGATTTCAAGGTTGAAAAGGTCTTGGTAAAGAAGAATGACGGCAATGTGCATACGAGCATACCCACACATGCAGACTAGGAAGATCATTCACACATTACACCAATTAACCTCTACGGGGGGGCGCCGCTCGATCAGCCGTGCTTCCCGCCGCGGTCCAGAGGAAGCTGGTGTGGTGGCCAGAGAGGACAGGTGAAAATAAACAGCTGGCCGGGTGATTATTTGTACTGTTCCACATCACATAGCAGCTCGGCCCACCATGATTGCCCCGTGGAGCCCATGGGAGCCACGCGAAGTTGCCCTGTCAGGTCACCTTTCATGGAGGAAATACAACAATAACAAAAACACTTTGTGGAATGTCAAAAATGTAGCAGGCAAATGAAATGGCGGTAACCATGGAAACCACTGAGTCATTTCGTGCCTGTGAATTTTCCAAACATCTGGTAACTTGCGTTAAGCAGGTGCAGGAACAGGTATGTTCCATTTGTATCTGCCTCTGGGCGCCGAAGCAGGGAAACATCAGAAAGATTCGGTCTGTTGAGAATCAAATTGAAATGTTCTCTCCATTACACTTCATATAACGGCTCTTCTGAGAATCATAGCAGTAGAGGACTCACCTTCTGATTATAGGACGGAACGAAGGGCAAAAATAAGATACTCGCCGGACGTTCTTACTGGAATATTCCACATTCAATAGTAGAAGTCGATTGACAGCACTTGGCATAATGCTGGTTACCACAAAAATGTATTTTGACTTTTCTCTTGACAGCCAATCAGAAACCAGACAACTTTAAAGAGGATGAGAATTTAAAGTGGCAGACGACAAAAGTGAAGCATGTGCTTATAATAAACAAAGATATTGTCCATTAATTGGTGTGAACACTTGTTAGCATTCTTGGTTTGATGGGCCTTAACAATAAAGCACAAATACAAAGTTGTATGAAGTAATAAACATTCTAATTACGAATGTTTTCGCCTGTTGGTGAGGATTGTAATAAGGTTAATGTTCTTGGTGTGAACAGGCCTCAACTAAAAAAGCATAAAGTTATAATAATTCTATGAGAAAAGAGAAGTCTTATAAGAAAATAAAACATTTAGTCTTGGTTCGCTTAGTGTTCACACTGTCATTTTTAAAGAGATACTCCTCTTTTTTTGTAAATAGGCTCATTTTACAACTCCCCCAGAGTTAAACAGGTGAGTTTTACCGTTTTCGAATCAATTCAGCCGATTTTCTGTTATGTAGAGGAATATCAGAAACCAGACATTTTCTGGTCTCATTGACTTCCACAGTAGGAAAAAATATATGGAAGTCAATGAGACCAGAAAATGTCTGGTTTCTGATATTCCTCTACATAACAGAAAATCGGCTGAATTGATTCGAAAACGGTAAAACTCACCTGTTTAACTCTGGGGGAGTTGTAAAATGAGCCTATTTCCAAAAAAAAAAAAAAAAGTTGAGTATCCCTTTAAGACTGGACCTAATGATACAAAAAAAAAAAAACAGTACAAGGCTTTTGGCTTTGGGCAAAATACGCTTGTAATATGTGTGTACATATGGCATTTTGACCAGCTTAGAACACACAGTAGTTTATAAAATGTGTAAAGGAGCAGTGCCAGAAATTCACACGAATGAAAATCTGCTGTCCTGATGCCTGTTTCAAACTGTGATGGCCAACTCAGTTTCAATGATGAGGAAAAAAAGGCATAACACACTAAGGGTACAAACCTGACTTGCATGCTTGAAAATGACATCAGACAGCTTCATGAAGACACTTTGAGGATGTGAAGATGTTGTGAAGGCCCTGCTGGTGAAGAAGAGAGAAGCGAGAGAAGTCAGTCTAGTGGGTAGTATGAGTATGTTTGTGCCAGTCAGGAAAATTCCCCTGTGGTGTGGAGGAGAAAGACAGAACCAACAAAAGCAACAAGCGCATAATGCCCACTGTGGCGAAAGGTTCTCGTCATTGTCCCAGCAAAAGAGAAGCAATGAAAGCAGGACATCAAAGGGCGAGCAGGAGAATGGGCTGTCTGAGCCAAGAGCTTTAGATCTGCGCTGCCCCCCATACATAATCACCCCGCCGGAAAATACAGTAGGCTTACAGGTAGAGGATCGAGAACACTGCAACGCGGATACTGGGGATGGGCACTGACTCTTAAAGTGCCATTGTGAGACACTCTGGGCTTCAATAACGCAAAGACTTTGAGTATACAGATAGCAGTTATACTGAATCCTAAAGTCTAGCCAAGCACATGTGTGCACTTACTCCTCATTCTTCAAAGTTTCCAGACAAGGTGTCATTTAAGTGTTATGACTTTATGAACCTCCTTGGATATAGATTCAAACATTTAGGCTTTATAATGAAAGGTAAACTCAGATTTAAGGCTAAAACACATATGTATCTATCAGGGTTCAATCAATTGCATAACATTTCTTGGTTTTCCAAAACTTTTCAAAAGTGATGCCACCTTTCAGTTCTTAAAAAACTTCTTAGGCCTTGTTTACACCTGGTATTAAGAAGCGTTTTTTGCTAACAGGGTAAAAAAAAACAGGTGTAAAACTGAAGATAATTTTGTTTTTATATAATCTGAAGAGCCCTTTTCCACTATAAAACACCTTTTGTGCAATGCAAAGGTTCCATTGATGTTAAAAGTTTCTTCATGGAACCATTGATGCCTGTGAAGAACTTAAAAATAGTATGCCAAAGTATTTGCTACAGACATTTCTATGATTTTCCTTGACTTTTTAAGACTTTGCATGACTTCCTAAGCTTGGAAATCAATATTGTCCTTGATAAATCAAGTTTTTTTATGGGAACCCATGCCATGATGCATGGAATTGTGGGTTAATTGCGAAACAGACTTTTTACTTCTTTCAGACTGCACACCCATCCATTTATTTCCACATTTTTAAAAACTTTGATAAATCTGTTCTTTAAAATCGTATAAAGGGGTTTTTATATAAACGTGTGTGGAAAGACGTTTGTTAACAATAAACAGCAAACAGCGCAAATAGGCAAAAAAAAAAAAAAAGGCTAAATGAAAACACCTCTGAATCCTTTAGAGAGAATGCCAAACCACCCACTCCATCAAACTAAACCTGCCAAGAAACATCAGAGAGAAGCATGCTGTGCCACCTTCTTATAATATGGTAAAATGCTATAAATAAAGGCAAGGAAAATTAAACAGGAATTACAAAAAAAAAAGGAGTATAGGAAAACGAATTAGCAGAGCATCTTCCAGACGCGTGGGATAAAGCGCAGTTATAAGACTCTTAACTAAATAAATCACTTCACTGAGAAGACTTTGAAATGCAATCACATTTACATGGATGGTGTGCTTTAAAACTCCCAGCCTATATGATTGTGTGTATAGTCTGAGTTGTAAAGTGAATCAGTGTCTCTAGAGAATAGGATCTTTCGCTCTTGTCTCAAGACAGCCCTGCCCTGCTTCTCCAGAGACAAAAACACCGACATCAAAGCCTCGCTGTCATCACGCAAGAATTTCTGAGTGCCCCCATCCTTCGAGAACCAGCCACCCTGGAATTTTAAGTGGATTTCTCCATCCCATCTCTCCCTGAGTCTTTCTGAACAGAGCGGGTGAGGGGGGATTCAGGAGTATGGCTGGCAAATCATGTGACTTTTAAAACTGAGACCAAATGGAACTCCTCTTACTTGGTTTTCAGTCCCAAATCTCTTGTCCAGACACATGATCCAGAAATGAAGGGTCTGTGGCAGAGGAGATTCATTTTTTGAGAAGCTAATGACCTAAATGAGACCTGATTTAATATCTAGGCTCCAACAATTACTTGGTAACATTTCCAACATTATTAACATGGCAAAAAATGACATACTGTAAACATTTAAAAATAATTGGGCTTCTTGGGTCTACTCTGTAACGTTACAGATTGAAAATTCTCTCCAACAAGCTTTGAAATTAAGCAAATTATCATTTTTCTTTTTGTACTTTTCTCTGTATCCCCACATGTTCACAGTCATTGTTATGTATTGTTTATTTTTGTGCTAAGTTATAATTTTACAGTAAAAAAGATAGGCCTAAAGAAAAAAAAGGTTAAAAATCCAGCAGCACCATCTTTGTTTTGATTTTTGTGTGTGTGTGTGTGGTTGTATTCTCTTCAGTGGGTTGTACTGTTTTTGGATTGTTTTATCGACGACACGCCGTGAAAATGTTTTCCCAAGAAATTTCGGTTGACAAAAACACAACCAGTGGAAAAATATAAGTGATATAGAGGCTTTAAACACCGAATGCCATTGTCTCACTTTCACTTCAGCTACCTGTCATGGCGCTGCTCCGAATGAGGTCTATGTATGTCCCATGCTTAAGAGTGTGTAATCCTGCCACCTATCAGTGATACAGGGTCAACTGCATCCACGTTCCGTAACAGCAGCACTATGGCTGAACAGGAAGTACCCACACCCCTGAAATCTCTAAACTCGAATGATCCAACATTTATCTCCTTTGTTAACAAATCCAGTCGGAATGCCAAAGCATGGTGGCTAAACTTCTCGGGAAAACCCGTATCTTACGGCGACATAAAACCGGGGAAAACGCTCAAGATGAACACGTACCTGAGTAAGTACCGTAGAACTAGCAACCTCTCCTGTTTGTTGCTTGAATTTGTACTAAAGCAAGTATTTTAACAGCTCATCCGTGGATCTTCAGAGCATCTGACGGAGCTAAACTGCTGGCTAACCTCAATGAAGTTTACTTTCCAACTCAAGCGCAGTATGAGTACGGATACCCGCTGTACAAGTCTGTGTGTGTGACTGCACCAGGTGCGACTCCATCCTTAATCTCATGATGCTTCATATGCACTAACATGCACAATAGTTTCATTTCTTATAGATATCTATGTTCTGTTTTTGACAGTGTATTCATTACAAGAATATTGTGCACGGTTGATCCGGAGTATGGTGAGAAAAGAAGACATCTGCAAGCTGGAAATCCCCGACAGTTTGAGAAAAGACATCAGTCGTGAACCCGATCTACTGAGAGACATTGAGATTTTATCAGCCAAAATGTCAGTAAATGGTGCAGTCTGATCCATTTTCCTCCAACAGGTCAACTAGAGAGCAGAAATCATTTATGATATCAGATGTTCAAAAAGTGAAAGTATACAGAAGCTCGTAGTTTCACTTTTTTGAACATGTGGGCAAGTTGTTATTCTATGCAAAGACGGCATCAGCACTTTCAATTAGAGCACTGTAGTATTGGGTTCTACCTATTAAACAACTGAAAAATCACGGGTATGTCGTGGCAGATAAATACACAAATACCACTTACATAAAATAAGATTGAATGCTTCGAGTACTATAGTAAAAGTCCCAGTGCTTTTGGAGGATATCATCACTCTGACTTTAACTCAACCATTTAAATTCAATGATAGTAACTAACTGTTTTATATGAAGACAACACATACAGGGTAATATACTTCATTTTTTTTTTTAATTATAACACCAACAAACATTAAATTATAAATCTCAGTTTTTTTTTCATACATGACAATTTTGACCTTTTAAAAATAAATCAAGAGCAATATTTCTCTCTATTATGATATATATTATTATGTTTTATTATGAGTAATATTGCACTTTGGGCACAGGCATACAGAGATCCCTGAATAATGTTTTATATTTATTGATGCTTTTGAAACTGACTGCATGCTGCTTTAAATCATGTTTATTTAGTGAATAGTATATTGTTACACCAGACTGCTGCAAATAAACATATTATTTTCAAGATATTTGTGTTTTGGTTTCTTTGCAGTTCTAATAACTTTCAGTTTCATGTAATTTGGGCCTTTTAAATAAAAGTGTCCAGTTACTTTAAAATCATAAACATTCCATTATCAAATCCAAACTAAACTAAATATTGCAAGCTTCTCGTAACGTTTGTTCCCAAACCATTAGGGATAGTTCACCCAAAAATGAAAATTCTGTCATCATTAACTCACGATCAAATTGTTCCAAATACCATGGAAGTCAACGGGTGCCATCAACTGTCTGGTTACCAATTTGAGGGTGAGTAAATGATGACAGAATCTTCATTTTTGGGGGGTGAATTATCACTATAACACTGATTTACAACACCTAAATAAATATGAAAAATTTACCATGGATTAGTCACACTACATTCAAAAATAGAGGAATCCAATCAACAACACCAAGTTAAGTTGTACAATCATGTTTGAAACATTCACATTTGGCCATTAAATTACAGTTACAACTTTGCAAGTTGAACATTCACACCTGGTATGCAAATGTCATGAGGATCATCAACTAAACTAATGCCAATAATGAACCAAAATCAGAGGAGTTTGCTGTTAATGCCCAAATAGACATAGCATATAGCACATACACTCCAATAATTATGAACATTGCAAAACATATGTATTTTTAAACATTTTTTTTTATCACATATAAATATTTCATACTATGATGCACAATATTGTTTTTTTTTCTTAATTTGGATTCTAATTAACAATACATTATAATTCGATTAGTTCAAACAGTGCCAAAATATAAGTTAAAGAAAATCAAAGTATAATATTATTGTACCACTCCCAGCACTGCACCCATAATTCACCTGTGAAATCGAAGAAGAGCATCACAACATTCAGTGTTTCTTCATGGAGTCGAGAATGCGCAGGATGTACAGGAACAGGTTGACTATGTCCAGGTACAGATTGATGGATGCCAGAACGTGTTCCTCTGGGGACAGCTTATGCATCAGCAAGTGTGTATCGAAAATAATGAACCCGCAGAACAGCAGAGCTCCAGCCCCGGCGAAGACCAACTCCATTGTGTCATTGTAGAAGAAAAGCTGAAGGAGAGTTTGGCTTGAATCAAATCACTTCATTTGATAATATAAATTACAATCGAAGAAGAAAATCATTCCATAGAATAAATAATATATATTAAATAAAAAAATATATTTTGTTCATATTTTAGACCTAGAATGGAAATAATACTTAAACAGAAGTACAGATTTAACTTATATTACTTCCAGAACATTCAGTTAAAAAATTGACAGGCCAAAGACTCACCCTCAAAAAGCTTGCAATGATCAAGATCCACAGGCCAGCAAACAAACTAAACATAAAAATGGCCAATTAGGATTTTTCTGCAAGTGCATTGTTAATACACAAAACCAATAATATGAATAATTAAACAATAATATGAATGTAAAAAATCTTCAATTCTCCTCACAAAAGACATTCACTTCTCCCAAGCTGACGATCAGGCCATGCACCACATCGAAACACAGAGTTATGACTCATGGAGCCCCGCTATTTGTGTTACATTTCAGTTTAATAACGGGAAAGAAGAATGTTTCTCCAGAGACAATTTCTGACTCAAAGAACACCACTCCACATGGTGTAAACGGATTAAAACGATCATTCTTTCACTCAGTTACTGTGATGAATGTGACAGATCTGGGCCTTGAGCGAATGAGGAAGAGAGAATTACCTGGCTCCGAGTTTGCTGAAGTCTCTTTTAGACTGGAAAGTGTAGGCAGTGAGACCCAGGAACACAGCAGACGTGAGCACAAAGGCCTGAAGCACTATTGTGTACTCATAAAATGAAACTGAAAGCAGAAAAATATGGTATCAGATGATCCATCACAGAGGTGTCCAATAGTATTATGGAACCTGATGTTTATCAATTACGAAAATGCATAAACTTACCTGCAGTGGCTACAGACAGAGACTCCAGCAGAGTCTGCATAAACATGTACAGCCATTATAGTACTTCATAATATGTAATATATATATATACACACACACATACACAGGCCACTTTATTAAGTACACTTTGCTTGTACCAGACAGGACCCCCTTCAGAACAGCCTTAATTCTTTGTGGCATGTGAGTGGCCAGTAAGTGTGTATATCATACTTAAAATGTTGTTTTGAGGTCTATACTCACAAATCCAAACAGCAAATAAAGATTGATGGGGTGCTGGTGACGGTACACAGCCAATGCAAGCAGCAGGATAAGGGACCCGATTGCAGATATCAGCACCAGAGCGGGACTGAAAAATTAATGAAGTGGTTCACGATAATATACTTACACAACTTAAAGTGTATTTTATATCTATCTGCCACAGTGATGTGGTGAATCCACAGGGAGGATGTGGTCTTACCTTTCGTGCACAAATGTTTTAATGGGGTTGCAGAGCATGAAAAGGGCAGATACAGCAGTGGTGATGATAATCTGCAGCGAAAGGATGGTGTAGACCTTGCGGAGGAAATCTAGAGAGAAATATGACTTGAGCGTCAACTCCTCAAACATATTTACACACATGTAGTAAATAAAAAAATATAAGGTCACACCTTATATTAGGTGTTTTTAACCATTATGTACTTACAAAAACAAAATGATACAATTTTCTTGTGTTAAAAATATGGGTATGGTTAGAGACAGGTTTCGTGGAACTGAATTATATATTGGTTGACATATATTACAGCTTGACCGGGTTTATTTATTCTCAAACAAGACGTCTATCTTCCCAAAAAAAAAAAAAAAAAAAAAAAAAAAAAAACCTCGATGAGCAGGTCTGACCACTACAGGCAACCTTTGACTGTTTATTTGTGAAATCAATAATGAATCCAACAACTCGTGACAGCTGATTTATATAATGTGCGCCATATGTCTCCAGTGTGCCTTATGATGAACCCAAGTGAAATAAATGTAAATAAAATAGGAACCCGGTCCAGCTGTTTCTCATGTTTATCCTTTCCAAGCCATTGCATTATAATGATTGCATTACTAATTACATAGACTTAATGTAAACATCGGTTTAACTCACCCATCCGGATGTGCACACTCGCTGTCGCGACGTTCGTGCCATAATTAAAATCATCCTCAATAGATGATCGCGGATACTTCTCTTCATTCATGTTTGATCGTATTTAACGAGTATCATTTACTGGCAAGTGGTGATAATCCAAAGGTATCTTCCGTCGTTTGCCTTTTTCTTCTTTTGGTGGTTTATATTGTAAACATTCCGTAGCTCAAAGATGTGCTATTGCCACCTAGAGGATTGACTCAAACCAGCAAGGTGGCACGTGGAAGACAAAGTAAAAAAGAAGAAGAAGAAGAAAAAAAAAAGCCACAAACAAACGTAAAAAAATGAATAAAATATTATTATTTATCATAATACAATGATTTAAATAAATAAATAAATGTCTCAAAATAAATACAAATGTGATTAACATATATTAGTTTTACATCTATTAAATACTTTAAAATAAATACATAGGCCTACAATTGTGGAATAATATAGATTAAAATCCTGATTAAAATTAATTAAATAAACAATATATATTTAACAGTACATTACTATAGTGACTAACTTAAAGGGATAGTTCACTTTGAAATTAATTTTTGATATATGTTTTAGCTTACCTCAAGGCATCCAAGATGTAGATGTCTTTGTTTCCACAGTATTTCCAATTTTGACATTTTTTCAGTCAAACCGTTGTTGTCTGGGGGTCCACCTCAAAAAGCATGCACAGAGAAGTCCAAATTAAACATGATTTAATGACTCGTAAATGTAAGTACACATTGATGGCCTAAGACACGAAAGCGGTTTGTGTGAGAAAACGAACAGTATTTAAATCGTTTTAATCTGTAAAAGGACCCCGCCAAGAGCTCCACCTCATATTTAACCAACACATGTTCATTCTTAGATGATTGATCTTTCTGCTGTTTTTAATATTCCACTTATATTAATAACCCCAGCAGTGGTCACAAAGTAGTTTCCTTCAGGTTTAATTACAACCTTGTCTCCAAAGAGAACACTGTTGTCTTTTCTGTGGGCTGGATTTACCCATTGCTTCGAGCATGTAATGACTATTCCCGTGGGATTTGGATATCACTGGAGTTCCTGCAAAAGTCGCTCACAGTCTCTCTTGGGCATGCTTTAGAAAATGCACCACTGCCCACTGCTTTCCCCCAGAAGCTTGAGGTGGAAGCCATTTCTCTTTATGTCCACACACAGCATTTCATTAAAGCCTGTGTGGAGCCAGCCTCGGGAATATGGCCACATAATTCATTTGGAAGTACACTGTCTCCTCCATCCATTCCCAGCTGTTTCTGAATAACCTTTTGGCTTTCTCGCATCCAGGAGATGCTTTTCATCACATTTCTTTCATGTGGCAGTAGCACATATGTTGCCTCATTTTCTGTTTCCAATCCTTGCGTTTCCCTTCATGCTATTTATTTATATTTATTTTTTTTTGGCTGATAGAAAATTGTTACATGCCAGCAATCTTAAGTGAGCATTAAAGTCTTTAAAACCATCTTTAGGCAGCAGTTTAAGGTAAAAATGGGTAACCTATTTTTATTTTTAAATAATTTTGTAACAACTGGTGGGACTTCAAATAAGATCGTATTTAATTTCTGATGCACCACTCATCTTGTGTAATTCTTGTTACCCAAAAAACAGCCACTAGGCCTAGTAAATTTAAATTTTTAAACAGCCTTGGTAATCATATTTACCTGGGAGTCTGTACCCCAAATGACCACCAGATGGCGCTCTAATTATAAACAGCAATCATGACCAGCAGAGTAGGTCTGGGGAAGCTGCTTTGGAACTGTATAGATAACCAGTGGGGTGATGACCCATCCTGCAGTTTGTGGGACAGTCCCAAAATTGGAAGCTTTGCCCAGGCCAGAATCCTACATATCAGAAGCAGTGTCCTGCATTTCAATTGTGTTTCTATTTACTTTTCCATAAAATTAGAATACCTCAGAACATAAATAATTTGCAAACTGTTGTAATGGTGATACCAGACTCTGCTACTTCACTTTGCTTCATAGACAGAGTCTGGAATGAAATATCCGTTTTGGATATTTTGGAAGTGAAATCTGAAAGGTGAATATGGATTATTGAATTTTTAATAATGAAAATGTGTGTGAAATGTTTTGAATTGAAATATGCACAGCTTAAAGCTACACTGTGTAACTCTTTTAGTTTATTCTTAGCTAAAAACACTTCTTTCAAAACTATATGTGATCATTAATATATATTTACTTCGTTCAAGTAATAAAGTATTCTCGTGAGTCTATAATATGCCATTGAAAATACATACGGGTAAGGGGTTTTAACGTCGGTCGCCATGTTGCCCCTCCATCTTGAAAGTACATTAGCCAAAGAGGGACATACCCATTAATTCCAGCTTCGCCTTTCGCGTTTACGTTTGAGTTAACACTCATGGACGAGGTCGAACTGGAAGCCATGTTAATCTTGGACTACATTGGCCACCGTAGGAGTTAAAACGAAATCGGAATTGAGAGGAACAGAAACTAATATTCACTGGATGGTCATATACCTTTTCACCGCTAGATGGGGGTAAAAATCACACAGTGTAGCTTTAAATATACAACCGTGTTGAATTTCAGCCCATTACAATGCATTGCATATTTTTTCAAGTAGGCCAATTCAACAAGCTTTTTTGTTTCAAAAACACTTGGCATTATTTTACTTCCATCGATCAGACAAAAACAGGCTACAAGTTCAAGATTCACTGAATCTGGTAAAAATGTATGTAATCTCTGCAACTAGAACTGCATATTCATGTTGAGTGGACTGAACATGTTCTGTGTTATCTCACTCGAACCTGGGCAAATTGAGTGCCCTGGAAAGAGCAATGTGGTCACCCGATTTGTCTAATTTAAAGTAGAAAAGGTTCGAACAACTGAAAGCTTAGTGGTTACGTATCTCAGCCTCTTAAGAAAGAGTTACTGACATCGATCCCACTCCATCAGCACTGTAGAGCATGACACTTACCACCTGCTTACTCAGGGAGACCATTGCTGAAAATGCTGCTATAGTCAGTTTGAATAGAAAGCAATTGGCATTTAAATGGCAGAGAATTGGGTGAGTACACAGACTACTTATTTTCTTCAAGTTTTTCATTGAGCCATTCGTAGGTTTCCTTTCATATTCCAGACTCAATCTTAGTTAAATGCAATAGGCTACACCTTATTTTTGAAAATTAGCTTTTTGTTTTCTAAATGGATCTTGTTCATCCTATTTTGAGCAATTACTCAACGCTTGTAACTATGAATTGATAACTTAACTTTTGCATGTTGTTGTCGTCGTGAAAAATCCCTAACTTTCAAGTCTCCACAAGTTAGAGTACACTCAATCAACTACAAAATATAAAATATGTAATTTTTGTCATCAAATGCATTGAAGGACAAAAATATACAAGCACTGTAAAAGGTTTTGCCACAAACTGACTGGCTTCTCCCCTGTATGATTTCACACAAGTCTCTTTAGACCTTACTGTAAATGAATTATGAGCTTCCAGAACTTCTGAGTGAGGCTGTTTGTAACGAAGTAATTGAACTCCTTTCCACAAATTGAATGCAGAAATAACGTTTCATAAGTGCAAACAAGTGCAACCATAATCAACGTACTCTCTCAAAATTCAAAGTGCAAACAGAGACCGGATCTAAGAGGTGGTTACAATTGCACAGCCCAGCTTAAGATATTTTTGATATTGGGTGATATTCGAATTTGCGAATACGGAGTGTGTATTCTACAAGATAAGACATTTATCTGAAGCTTAGGCTCTGTTGCGCAACGAATCCTCCGCCATAATCTTGCCAGTCTCGTTGTGTGTTCAATGAACTGTGATTCCTGCTGAACTGTGTGCTGAATGAGCAGCAGACGTTAACAATAGTTTACAATTGAAGCAACCGTTATCCAACCGAATAATTATTTTTTTATTTCTTTAAAAAAAAAAAGCAAAACGACAGTAGAGCAGGGTCCCCGTGGGTCCTTAAAAATTCTTAAACGAAATTTTCTAATAAAAGTAGCTATCCGTAGTACCTCAAGTATCACATGAGATCAAGAGATCATTTCAGTGTCATCTCTCCACTCGGTTTGCCGTTTTATTGTTTCTCTGTTCGTCGGCCATACAAAGGATTACAGCTGTAGGAATCCCCAAATTTATACATAGACGATAAACATCATGCTAACAAAGTATTAAATTTGTACAAAAATACTTTACAGCTCATAATACCTGTCCATTAGAAATAAAAATACAATATTTCAGGGACATAACTGACATTGAATCAAATTCATCGTATACTGAAAATGGACACCGACTATTTTAACTGGCAGTGCTTGACTTCACTAAACGTTTCCACAAATGTAACACAAAAATGAGTTCTTCTTTTTCTTCTTTTCACTTGACCAGTGTATTTGCAGTAACACAGTGAAGTGTTGTGACAAATTCAAGTCGAGGTCAAGGAAAGCGTTGCAATGAAAGTGACAATTAACTTTTGAATCAGGCCTTAAGAACCATAATTCAACATGTAGCGTTTATGCATTTGAGGAACATCTCAGTGAGTTGCTCAGTGCATGAGTTTGGGGAATGAACCCGTACCTGAAGGTTTATCTGAAATATAACAAATAAAGACACCTTTTCGTCATCGGCAAACGTTCTCCATCAAGTGGGCTCGATGGGGTTTTTGTTCGGTTCAGTAGTTGGACCACAATGTGCCATTTGAAAATAGTGAGTAGACAGGATCTTTGAGCACTGACAAACGAGGGTGACATCACTCATCAAAAGCACAGTTTCATACAGGTGGGTGAGGCTCTTCATTGCCATTAGCAGCTTACCCATGGCATTTTTTTTTTCTTTACTAACGTCTTTTTTTCTCTTAACAGAGCTACAAATGTGATGTTTAGTGGTCTACCACATAAGGTAGGAAAAACCCATTCATTTTTTTTTCTCTTTACAAACGAATTGCGCACCCTTTGGGCTTACACAGTCTGGAAAAAAATGTCAGATGAGACATAAAACCATAACAGTACCATATACAAATTACCATAATGATTTAGAACTATTTAAACAATGGTTGGAGGAATACAAAAGTCTTTTCAGGATTTTTTTCTTCTCATGGACATCAACCCCATGCTCGTGTTTTTGTCATAAGTGCGTACTGCAAATTTATGCGAATGAGATGAATTTGTTCGTCGTAATATTCTCATTTATCACAGACGGCGGAGTAAACAATATGCGAGTACCTACTTGAACGGCCGTCGTTTTCGTTTAACGAGATTGATGTCGGAATAAATCAGCTGTTCTATCCTTTGGGCCAATGATGGATTTCCTCAAAAAGTGGGCTGAGAGTCTGGAGACCGCAGACCTATGGCGGTTACCTAACAAAGTACAAAGAGTTTCCGAACCGAACGTCCTTCTTCGTGCCATCAATCTGCTCCGGTACATGGTCGATAGTGACCTCATGCTAACCAGCCGGCGCTCAAAATCACACACATCCCTTATAAATCATCCGCCTCGATTCATAAAAATAGACATCTATCCAATTTCAAGATAAGGTGCCTTTGTGCCACCCTCTCCTTATGAGTGACATAGGATTTCATATTTGCGGTGAGACGAGAACCAAAACATGGTGTTTTTCATGTAGCCAAGCTCTTGTTTTTTTTTTTGGACAGAAGTACTACAAAATAGTTTATTAAAAGGTCTCATGCATTAGGCTATAACCCACATTCAGTCACAATTGAAAAATGGCTACCGAATTCATTGTGCTGATTATTTTTTTTCCCCTACGCTCAGCTTTATCCTCTCTTGTCGAGCAAGAAAAGGGATCAGCTCTTACCTTGGCATCAGATAGAAGGAAATACACGGACATACACTATACGCACACTTGTGTTTTAGTATCACAAAAATAGGAGGGTCGACGGTTCGGTTGTGTTTCGGATGTGGGACTTTGACGGACTTCGTGGAGGCTTGAGAAATAAAGTCTCGAGACACGCGCGCACACACACACACACACACACACACACTCAGACATTCGAACTCACACAAACACGGACGATCACAGAGTGGCCAGTCCGATATCATAAGTAAAAGTCTCAGTGTTGCTTTTATGCATCTTTTGCTTCTTCTTCTTTTTTTTTTTTTAGTTGTCCTTAAAACTATTCTTGTTTATTGGCAATAAAAATGAGGGATGGCACTGTTTTAGGTTTTCTTTTCCTCACAATTTGGTTTTCCAAGAGGTCAGTGTGGTCTTCGCCGCCTTTTTCACAGGGTAAAAACACACCCAGCGTGTGAGGTAAGGACCTCTCAGTCACGGTGGTTCATGCTCTGACTTAGGAAAGGGACTGGGTGTGTGCTAAAGGACAACAAGCCCCTTGTTTTCCTCCACTAGAGGGAGCCGTTTAGGGAGGGGAGGGTTTGCTTTAGCACCATGAGGCGGAGCGCTCCATTGCAGGCACCTTGGAGGAGTTCTACTATAAGGTCTTGTTGGGGTCTCTGTCCTCTAGTCCCGCTAGCGTGGAGTTGTGCTGGCCCTGCTCTAGCCCTGCAGTGGGCTGCTCGACAGGGTCTCCGGAGTCAGTCCAGTTCACAGCCTCGTCATTGGCCAACGGATTCAGTTCTGAGGTCAGCGAGGAAACCGGGTTCCGGCTTATGACTAGATCCAGTTTGTTCCCGGACTCCGCTATGAGAGGAACCACTAAGCAGCAGTCAAAGTCTCTAGTCCGGACGTGGTTTATCTGTGGCACGAAGCAAGAAAAATTGCATCTAATTTAGAGGTACGATTTCTAATGTACAATTTGTAATGGACTGCATCACAGTGGCTCACCTGTAGCAGTCTGTCGTATGGCTTCAGGCCTCCGATTTCAGCAGGGCCAGCCGGACGGATATTGTTAACGTAAACCCCCTTCTCCAGGACCCCATCAGACACGCTAAACCCAAAGTCCTCAAGATCTGAGTCCTTCAACAGACTCACCTGGGAATGTGGGAGCAGTTTACACACATTAAACCTGCTGTATAGTGATAATGGAATGGAGAAATGACCAAAAGACCAGTATTCCCACCTTATGTAGCTCAACTGGGGTAGGTGACATGTCTTTGATCTCTTGCTTCATTCTCCTCATGGAGAAAGATTTCTTGCCGACGTCGGTGGGCAGGGTGTTGCTGCGGTTTGCCTGCGTGTATTGTGGTTTGTTGCTGCCTCGTTCCTGAAAGCTGGCCTGACGGCCAAGGTGGCTTCGTGTGGGCGCAGGGTCGTGGTTTAGACTTAAAGAGCTGCCCGACATGATGGTAGCCTACAAGGAAAACCACGAGGAACTGAGCTGAGTATGAGTAAATATAAGTGACGGGAAGGTTATATGCACTCAAAACAGACTTTATAAATAAAGTTTAGAATACACTACCGTTCAAAAGTTTGGGATCAGATAGCCTTGAATTTTTTTTTTTTTTTTTTTTTTTTTTTTTAGAAATTCACAGAGAATGCATTAAATTGATCAAAAGTGAAAGTTAAGACATTTACAATGTTACAAGAGATTTCCATTTCAAATAAATGCTATTCTTTTGAACTTTCTTTTCATTAGAGAATCCTGAAAACAAATGTAACATTTTCACAAAAGTATTAAGCAGCACAGGTGTTTTCGACATTGATAATAAGAAGAAATATTTCTAAAAGCATATTAGAATGATTTCTGAAGAATCTGGAGTAATGATGTGGAAAATTCAGTTTGGATCACAGGAATGAATAAGATTTTAAAATATATTGAAATAGAAAAGTTGTTTTAAAGGGATACTCCACTTTTTTTGGAATTAGGCTCATTTTATAACTCCCCTAGAGTTAAACAGTTGAGTTTTACCGTTTTCTAATCCATTCAGACGATTTTCTGATATTTAGAAGAATATCAGTAACCAGACCGTTTCTGGTCTCATTGACTTCCATAGTAGGAAAAAAATATATACTATGGAAGTCAATGAGACCAGAAACTGTCTGGTTACTGATATTCCTCTAAATATCAGAAAATTTCCAGAATACATTCGAAACGGTAAAACTCAACTGTTTAACCTCTGGGGGAGTGGAAAAATGAGCCTATTTCCAAAAAAAGTGGAGTATCCCTTTAAATTACAGTAACATTTCACAATATTCCTTTTTTTGATCAACTGAATGCTGCCTCGGTTAGGACAAGAGACTTCTCTCAAACACCCATATTCCAAATTCCCATACTTTTGAACGGTACTGTATGGAAATTACATTGTCAGTGAAATTAAGTGTAACCGTTACAGTACAAAGGGTGACATTCTAAGCATTTCATTAACTGTTTGTGTCACACTTCCTGTTTAGTGTGTTACAAGACGCAAAATGCTGATGGTCAACGATACACAAACTCTCAGTAACATGCATTTTTACACACTAATGAACCGCTTTGACTTCCACCATGGCAAGCCATGGCAATGATTAAACATAATGAGTGGGCAGTTTTTAGATGTTTCTTTGAGTCCTTTGAAGATGATCTTCAAAAAGAGCCTGGTTCAGACTTTTACTGGGGAGACTACTACACAATACTGATATTTTCACAACAAAAGCCTTGCTGCAGCTCTTCCATCATGCTTTGCATGAGCCCACATGCCTTCGTTCTTTCAATCCACCATCGTTTGCTAGTTTGTGTGAATCTCACTCAAACTGCATGGAATGGAGATTCCAGATTAATGACAGGTGACCACACAGAAAACTCTTCTAAGCCGATGCATTCGTGGTAAGCAGTGTACAAAATCATTAAACCAGTGATCAGACATGTAATCATGCACCTTGGCATAACATTTGATCAATTCAGCATGTGAAAAATGACAACGTCTACTTTTCGTACAATGTTTTTTCGGGCCGTTCCGAGCTCAATAGTACGTTTTACTGACACAAACCAAAGGCAAACACTTTCATCGAATCCAATTGAGGCCAAAGGGTACATTCAGCGTAAAAGGCTTTTGATTTTATCGTGTTTCCACAGACAAGTGGGATGGAAAGTGAAGAGCTTTCAAAGCGATCCCTAACTTTGACTACTAAAAGCTTCTCTGTGCTGAAGGCTACGTGTGGTCTGGGTTTAACTCGAGGTACCTGATAAAGCAAAGGAAAGAAAATCGATCTACTTTCATGAAACGTTTCAAGGCTAGACACAAAGCATGTCAATTGCACCATTGTGTGACATGACAGCAGATATTATCTACTGTGACTGACAAAAAATAAAATGCAATTAACAGGAGACTAAGCCCCTTTCCAAGGAGTTATATTTCCATTTTTTGTCTTTTATATTATTTAAAGGGATAATTCACCAAAGAATAACAATTCTGCCATTATTTATATACCCTAATGTTGTTCCAAACCTGTTTGACTTATTTCTTCCACTTGAAAGTCAAAAAAGGGACCAAAAATTGACTAGTAAAAACACTTTTTATAATTTGCACTAATGAAATCTGTCACCTGAATGTCACTGTTACAGCTGAACATGTTGTGTGCGAGAATACATGATGTTGATGCCATGTACTTTTAGGCAGAGCCAAGTGTGGCAATATTTTGATTCTTATTGAAATATTCAGTTCTCATTGGAGTCATGCATCCCACAAGATGAGGATCTGCTTTATGGTGGGAAGATAACTGCAATGAGACGCTCAGACCGATATCAGTGTGTCCCTGTGCCGTCAGAGAACATTTTCTTCACAGCAGGCCTTGCTCTTAACAGGCAAAGATTTTCAACACTTGTTTTTCTGAATAACATCATGTGAAACAACAGCAATGTGATGGCCTTAAAATAGACTAGTTTGTTCATTAGTCTAATGACGACAACCTACTTTTCAAATGGGTGTCCTTGCGAGATCAGAGTGAGTGCAAATGCTTTTTAAATCGTTATTTTACAAAAAAAAAAAAACATGTTAGTATTATATCGTCCATTCATTTTTTTTTTTCAAAAGAAAAACAGGTTTTTGAAGAAAATTAGTGTTGATGTAATGAACGCTTCGATCAGTGTTGTTATCGTTAACTAAAACAAACTATTCATCCTTATTTCAGTAATAAAGCTGAACAAAATATACATTTTAGATGTGAAAGTTAAACTTAACTTAATGTTGCCTTGGCAAATAAATGAAATAAAATAATCAGTACTAAAACTAAAATAAAAATAATTTAAAAGCTAAATAGAAATATTTAAACAGTTAATTATAATATTTTTAAATGAGAATATACAAAATAAAAACTAATAATAATAAAAAAATACTCGGATCATTAAAATAATAAAATAACCCATGTTTGCAGTGACTGGATAAAGATTTTTAGAAATAATTTTCTATATTTTTGCACTTACAAGAGCAATTTCTGGCCAATGAGCATAACTGCGAAAAATGAATATATTCATTATGATTTAAATACATAAATAATTTAAATAATGTTCAAGATTTTTTTTTCCAGGCCTGGAAATAACAGTTTTGATATTTCCTAGTTTTAAACTATCTTTTAACGTACATTACTCAAATGAAAATCAACTATTTATATATATAAAATCTTGCAACAAAAATAATCAGTGCCTATCCCAAACATAAACAAGATTTATGATTTGGAACAACATAATTGTGACTAAATAAAGACAGAATTTGGGTGAACGACACCTTTAACACGTCATAATACATTTTGAATGCACCCCCAGGATCTGAAGTGGATGCCATTAGTGGTTGTCTGCGAATCCCCTCCCCCTTCAAGCAGGCCCCCAGCAAGAGACACTGAGCCCATTAGCACGACGAGAGCACTTGGGTGCCAGCGCTACAAGCAAAGAGGAAGCCCAAAGGAAAGAAAAGGGTACCAAGATGGCCAGGTTTCTCTTATTCAGAAGCCTGTCTGGCTTGTCCTGGAAAAAGAAGGAGCTGTTACACAAAACAAGGGTTGGTACTGCATGCTACTGAAAAAAGATTGTGTAGGAGGGGCTGATGAATGGAAAGAGAGCTAACGGGTGAACGTGGGGAGAGGGAAATGGACACAAAACGGACGGCATTTTTCCTCCCAAGTTACCTCAAGTTCTCGCAGGATCCCGGATTGGCCGCACGTCTCTAGGTCTTCGAGCGCTTGGGACCAGAAGTTCTCTTCCTGGTCTGGCTCCGTCCCGTCGTGCCCCACTGTAAACCTGTTTGAAACACAATGGGACCTTTTAACCACCTAGTACGTGAAAACTACGGCGGCCAATGAGCAGGCAGGTGTAACAGTGATGAACGCAGGGGAGGACCAATGATCTGTGCAGGCTATGGTGGGGCTCTTGAAGAGAGACACATACAGACACACCCCGTGCGGTTCGGGCACACTGTGATAGGCGGTGATGTCCTGGTGGATAGTGGGGCTTTGGGTTATGAAGTGAAAGGGCCGGATTGGTTTGGGGAAGCAGTGCAGGTTAACAGGCACACAGCACTGAACCTCACCTGCTGTCTGAGATTAAACCGGTGGGGAGCGTAGATGCCCTGTAATGGGAGATCAGCTTCAATCAATAACAAACCAGATCAATTAGTCTGTCACTTTCTAGCAGCTGTGTTTTAGCCTTTACATCCTGTAGATAACATTTTGAGCGCCTTCGTCTAAAAAGCATTTTACCAGCACTCTCAAACGCCAAAGAAAAATGTGTTGGAGAAAGGAACAGATTTGATTTAAATAGAGACTGCAGAATGCTGACAATATTTGAAAAGACTGAATGCATGAAAGTACAGGTTGTTTCTTCTTCTCAGAGCATTTTTTTATTATTATTCTGTATTGCTAGAGTATTTGAGATATAGACATGTTTTCCAGATGATTTGTTACAGTTCCTAAAATTGACAAACATGAAATGGCATTCGCAACCTATTTTTCTCCCATCCCATTAATACAACATATTTTTGAGTGAAACAAAAAACAGAGGCACTACAACTACTAAAATGTGATTTTTTTAATATATATATATATATATATATATATATATATAATTATTTCCCCAAAAGGTTTAGTAATATCACATTTTAAAAATAATTATTGTGTGTGTATATATATATATATATATATATATATATATGTATATATATATATATATATATATTTGGGCTGTCAAACGATTAATCGCGATTAATCACATCCAAAATAAAAGTTTGTGTTTACATAATATTTGTGGGCGTAGTGTGTATGATTATTTTGTATATATAAATAGACACACATGCATGTATATATTTAAGAAAAATGTGTTCTTAATATATCAGATATTTATATTTATACATAATATTAATTATGTATAAATATATATAAAGTATATACTTTCAGATTTTTCTTACATGCATGTGTGTGTATTTATATATACAAAATAATTATACACACTACGCCCACAAATATTATGTAAACACAAACTTTTATTTTGAATGCGATTAATCGCGATTAATCGTTTGGCAGCCCTAATATATACATATTTATATATATATATATACACACACATGTATATATGTGTGTGTGTGTGTATGTGTGTATATATATATATATATATATATATATATATATTTATTTTTTTTTTTTTTGCTTAACCATAGTGTGCTATTTAGTCAACCAATCATAATTACTGGATGAAAGTTATTCACGAGCCAAGCTGATTTATAATGTGTCCACTTTTCAGGTCATTCCTACAACCCTGATTTTGAACTGGATTGTGGAAAAAAATCGGCACAATAAGACCCGGGATGAGTATTAGGAAACCAAATAAATGAGGTCAACTTTGATGTCAACTTTAAGGCAGCGCACAGTCACCATTAAATGGAAACTGTACAATTCTGAGACAAAACCTCAAAGGGTGATCATAACTCTAGTGTCAGCTAAATACTTTAAAAAGGCCTTCTTTCTTCCTAAGAGCCGCTGGCTTCATTACTGCACACAGGGGCCCTTTAAGCCTTTGATCTACAGCACAATGAATCTGAATTACAAATATTCACCAGCACGAGCTAACAAAGAATAAAGTAGAATCACCCCAAAAGCGATCGATCAAAGCTTCAGTAACAGTATTTTTGACAATACAGTGTGCTGCAAATGTACCGCGCACAGCTGAGTTAATATTATGACTGAGAGTCACATTTTAGGTTGAAATAAAAGAAAACCCACTTAATGTGATCATTAAAGTCAGTTCACTTCTTAAAAATTGTACTGATGGTCTCGACTGAGATAGTCTTTTGAATTTAATGAATTTGAGAAGTCAACAAAACATTTTAATAGATGCGGTTACGCGTTGCCTTCACACAATACCTTTCTGTACAGTCAGGCTCTAAACGTGGATATTGACACGTTAGTACTTCATTTCTAGGGTAATAAAAAGGTGATAACTTTTATGGAATATTAATGTCTGCAATGGCAGAAAATGTTCAATCTATTTCAACTCTTGTCTACTTTGCTAATGTAGTATAAAATCCGTGTGTACTTGTTAATGTATAATGTAATGCATCCAATGAATTCAAGACATAACATTAACCATCTAATAAACCTGGCGGCCTTAATATATACTTAAAAGGATACTCCACCTTTTTTTGGAAATAGGCTCATTTTACAACTCCCTCAGAGTTAAACAGTTGAGTTTTACCGTTTTCGGATCCATTCAGCCTATTTTCAAATATTTAGAAGAACATCAGTATCCAGGCAGTTTCTGGTCTCATTGACAACCATGGTATGTATTTTTTTCCTACTATGGAAGTCAATGAGACCAGAAACTGTCTGGATACTGATGTTCTTCTAAATATCTGAAAATTGACTGAATGGATTCGAAAACGGTAAAACCCAACTGATTAACTCTGGGGAAGTTAGCCTATTTCCAAAAAATTGGAGTATCCCTTTAATATTTCACCCATTTTTTGATGTTATTCCAAACCTGTATGATTTGTGTCTCCCCTTACAGAAAAGAAGCATCTTTGAAGAAGTTCTTGAACACACAAAGGTCAAGGTAAACAAATATTCCATGAAAAAAAATGTTTTTGGAACGACTTGAGGGGGTGAGCACAGTGAACTATTTCTACAAAGTGAAGATTTGTTATATACGCCGCATAGTGAATGTAAACGACTGAGTATAGTTTACAGGCAGTATGTTGACGTACCCGCTAGCGCTTGGCCTGTCCCATTCATCCACACCGAGTACGAAGTCTGGCAGGATGTTGTTCCTCTGCCGGCTGCTGTTGACCGGGGAGAGGCTGCCCCGGCTGGGCTTGGCATTCCTCCACTCATGGCTGTGGAAACTGTAGCCCGATGCCTGGAATCCCGTGGGAGCTGAAACAAACACACAAGCAATCCAAAAATTAACTTTTTTTTTGGCCACTTTAGCCAATAGCAGGTGAGTTGAGAAAATGTACTACCCATAAATATTTCTTGAAAAAAACAAAACAAAAAAAAAACAGTTTGGATAAAATACCTAAATAATTCCATTGAAAAAAAATGAATAGTATACTACCAACGCATTCTCATCCTTTAGCGTCATATAGGACGCTATATGACAAAGCGGTGAAATACTACGCACATGGCACCCGTTATCGTTAATATGTTAATATAACGCGCTGTGATGGTTTGATTTAGGTGTGGGGTATGGTCTGCGTCTCATATTCACGCTAAAGGATTTATGACGCCTTGGGTTCGCGTGTTATATTAACGATAAAGGGTGCCATGTGCGTAGTATTTCACCGTTTTGTCATATAGTGTCCTATATGACGCTAAAGGATAAGAACGGGTTGTATACTACGTACTACAAAAACGTGATAGTTTGCTAAATTTACGTTAAATGATTGCATTGAAATAAAAATAACCAACATGGTATAATTACTATAAATAAATAAAAGTTTTTTTGACAAAAGGCATTATGTTCCTGCGAGCCAACCAACGAGGTCACAACGTTCCTCGCATTTGGCAAGTGTTATTGTACCCTGCGCACAACATTAGCCTGCTGATTAATCAATTTGACTGTAAATGAGAGTGAGATAAAAAAAAAAGCAGTGGCAATAAACGGTTCCTAGAAGAAAGAGTACATTTCTGCATTACTCTGCACTCTCACACAACACCCGGCGCAGGAGCTCATGGATGCCCGGGTTCCCAGGCTCCGCTCATTAATCTGGCTCAAGGCTGCTGGAGGGCAGGGTGAGGACTATAGGGAGAGCGGAGAACAACATGCTAGCTGTGTTCACACACACTCCTCTCCGGAGGGAGTCACGCCATTGTGTTTTATACGCTTCGGTCTGATTCTCCCTCGGCGACCACCGCAAAGCGCTGCATAGCCTCAGGGTTTTAAGATTCACCAGCAACTCAATAAGGATTAACTGCTTGTGATTTGTTCACCCCTCAGGGCTCGCGAAGGTGGAGGAATCCTTAATAAGACTCTCGATAGCTATTTTAGAGTTATGTCCCTTTTTCAAGGAATGAAATTTTGGAAATGCTGAATGATGACATGCTGGAATTAATATCCCTCTAAACTGCACATGCGCAGCTGCATGCTAATGATGTTGCTCATACGCATTGTGCAGACAAAGACAAACAAAACCAGCAACGATGTCTTGAAACGGGGTTAAAATGGTCCACTGATTTTCCAATATGGCATAGAAGCGGTCAGGAATCTTGTGCATGGAAAAGTGCACAGTGCTAATTAATGAGAAAGACAAGAAAACAGTGCAGAGGAGGTCATAGTGGCACCAAACATCACAAATAATGACTGTTATAAAGCATGTTGATTTCATATTATAATATTGCATTGTTATTTTTATGACTTACTTTTTAAAGGCCCCAACAAATAAGACTAAAAAATAGGATATCATGAAAAAACAAGAGAGTACCAGTAATTCTCAACTGGATTGTATAGACCATTTCAAAAGATGTAAACAACACTGGCCCAGAAGCACTTCCTGTTTCAGTTTTTTAACGCTACTTAAAAGCTGGGATAAAATACAACCAACAGAACATTTAAAACTGAATCAAAAAGTTAAACAAACATCTTTAAGAAGTTTTCTTTACATGTGAAATAAAGAAAACAGTTACAAACTGAAACAGGAAGTGCTTCTGGACCAGTGTTGTTTACATCTTTTGAAATGGTCTATACAAAAGTTAATAGAAATGATTTACTAACAATACTCCAAACTAAACACTGTAGGAAGGATACAAAATATGCCAAATAAAGAAAATAGGTAGAATGGAAAAATGTAATGCATTAACTATTAGTGCATTCTGGGATAAAAGAAAAGAAAAAAATATATTTAAAATAATATTTTAGAAAAATATATTACATAAATAAATATATATATATACAGTATATGCATGTGTAAATATCTATATAGACACATACAATTATAAATATTAACTTTTTTAACATAAATTCTTGCTAAATAGTGACACACGTGTCTGGTAAGTCTTTCTGCTTAGCCCAACAGAAATGTTTTACTCTGCAAGATTGAATATTGCATGCAGGTAGACTATTAATCTTATTAGACGCAAGGCACGTGATTTCTTTAACTTTCCATCCCAGGTATCAAGTTCAGAGTCAGCTTTTGCCTTATCTCCGGATACAGCTGTTTACTAGTTGAATCCTATAAGGGCCAATAGATTGCCAGCAACCTTGAATTTATGCTCCTTCCACAACATCCATAATTTAACGGGCAGATCACTGCTCCCCGCGAATGGTTTCCCAATCTCTGCAACCATCTGAGATTCATTTATGTATGGAGCCCTGAGAGAAAGAGAGTGGTGCTGCCTGAGGGGAGGAGAGCAACCATATGAACCTGTTAACATGAGCGGAAAGTGTCTTTCCATCCCATCAGAGCAAGGGACATGGAAAATAACATGAGATGAAAGGTGGTTTTGAAGAGGTGTATGTCAGCAGCAATGGGATGAATTCATTATAAATTATATATAAATATTCTATAAATTCTCTTTAAATAAAAAATGACTGATGACATTCAGATGTTAATGGGAATTAGGAAAAAAGTTTCGCTGACTGACAGATGGTAATTTATTTAGAATCAGATTATATTTTGAACTGTATTCTCATTTCCAAAAGTGTATTATTCATTTATGAATAGAAACCATTTCTCTGAATTAAACATTGAAATGTGTGATGCCTACTTGGCATTCTCGGTGCAAGCGATGATTGCGATTAGTTTTGACCAGGAGGCCTTAGTGTCAGGAGAGCTGACTGCAATTCAAACCCATTACTGGCGAGTTATCCAAAAGGCCATGTGTATCCCGGCGCTCATTAGGACTCATTTTCCACTTAATAAAATAATACATTTTTCCATATTAGCCCCGGCACTATAGCACCAGCTGGCCTAATACAAAACACATATCCCAATGCAGATTACTTGAAATAATTAATACGTATTAGAAAATACATATCTACTGGTCCAAAGAGAATGGAAAACTCAATTAAACCTACATTAGACCTGCGGAGACTCAACCAATCCCCCAGAATGCAACTTGGCGCTGTAGCTAATGTGCGAGAACAGACTGGGGACCGTGATGAACCCATACCAGGTCAAAAAAGACACAACATAACATATAACATAACACATAACATAATTAAAAAGAACCATTAAAGTGATCCACACAGCTTTTCCGGTATATTCCAAGTCTTCAAAAGTCATATGATCTTAAATCTCATTCACATTTGCATATATCAAATCGACATTATGTGGCCCATTTGAATATATGCAAGAGCCAATGAGACTGAAGTGCCATGGCTAGTTTTTCGGAGCTTTCGATTTTGCTAAACCTTTCCTGTGTGATTTATGGAAGAAGAAGAAGAAAAAAAAAAACATGGAATGACATGAGGAGGAGTAAATGATGCTAAAATGTAAATTTTTGAGTAAAATCTTCTTTCAAATATTGCCCCGGAGCTGGAGGCCACTGGAATCATTCCTACGCTAACTTATTCACTGGAAACCAAAGTTGATGATTAGTTGTGAAGGACCATTTCGGAAACTTTTTTTTTTATTTTTTTACATGAACAACGTCAGTCACAAATAAAGTACCCTAACTTAATCATCATATAAAATATATAAAGTACATAAATTAAATAAAAATCAATTATTAAATTGCACAATGTAGATTAACATGTATAAAACAACACAGATAAAAGGAAAACAAAAATATCTATAAATATATAAATCAATAAAGGGTTGGGTCAAAGAAAAGTTTAGACCTTACAGAAATGGAAGGTAACAACACGTTTCGGAAACTATTGCAATTAGAATCTGAAATGCCTGCTGGAAACCTCTAAATGGCAGAAGCAATTTACAAAAGTAAACTTGTAATTTTGTTAGAAAATGTCAACAAATAGGACAGTTCATGTCGCTTTGCTGAAATAATGTAGCTCCAATTATATTTTGCCCAGAGGGTAATGAAACTTATTTACTGCACTAAAACGTATCTAAAAGCTGAAAGGTAGAAATGCTAATTGCATTTTGTGAAAAGTACAAAAAAGATTTAATAATTTACCCTGGGTGCTGAAGGTGGCGTCAATGGCAGAACCGTCCCAGGACTCGACTGCGCTGTCCACACTGGGGATGGTGGTGGAATAGATGTCTGAGAGTTTGACAGATTTCTGCCCACCCTGACCCTCGTCCTCCATATCGCACAGATCATTCATGTGACCCGTAACCGAGGGCTGCTTCGGGCTTGGCACTATAGAAAGAATGATATAAAGACGATGATTGTCTGAGCCCTCGGATCACAGTCAATACACCAGAGAGATCCAGACCTTACTGTATATTAGGCTCTCAAATCAGTGCTCATTTGATCTTTTGCTCCTGGAAAATGAACTTTACTTTGTCTACTGTCAGTCTGCAGTATATGATAGATGGAGACAAAACTATTTAGACCTTAGGCTTTAATGACTCACAACTAAGCAGCTTTATTGCATTTTAGAGCTACTGTTAGATGTGGGAGGTAATGTGTGTGAGAGAGCGACGAGAAAATAAACGCAAAGAATGCGTCAATCAAAAGTTTGGGAAATAGAAAAATAATGTTTTAGAAAAATAAAATTAGAGAACAACAATTAGTAAATTAAAATGATAAAACATAACTATTTCGGGAATTAAGTTACCGAAAAATGTTAAACATAATACACTATCCACTCCAAGTCCTCTATTTAAATAAAATAAATAAACCAATAAAACACATTTAGGGTATGTTTACACGACAACGATGCACTAAAAACAGACGACAAGTTGTCGAAACGATCCCCGTTCACACGGATCTGTGAAAAAGACTAAAAAGGCTGTATTTTGCATGCCATGCCAGTAGTTGGCGACGTCACTTTTCAAGAAACACCCCACGAACACATAGTATGCATCCGTATACATCTATGTAATGTGTTTTTGTTGTTTACATGGAGACGGTAAAGGTATCGTTTTCACTTTCAACGTTTCGTTTGACTTTCAAAGGTATCGTTTTCGTTTTCAACCTTACACTTTGAATCTTGTTTTTAAAAGCTTGCGTTTTCAGGCCCCGAAAACGCTATTGTCTTGTAAATGAACTGCCAAAACAAACTAAGTTTTCAGTTGAAAATGGTGTCGTGTAAACACACCCTTAGACTGTAAAGATATTCATAGGCACCATTTATATTTGTACACAAAACTAACTTGTGCATTTTCGCATAAGCCTTTGGCTTTGAAGGTTTTAAGGATCATGAGAAGTGTGTTCAGACATTTGACTTGTAATGTACATTTTAAAAAGCCATTTGGTCGTAAGCTAGCATGTCAGCACTCACACTCTCCCTGCTTCTTGATCTTCAGTGTGACGGACTCTCCTGCCATCTGCAGCAGGTGGATGGCCTCACTGAGAGGTTTGCCCTTCAAACTGTTGCTGTTAATGGCCAGTATGCGGTCACCAATGTGGATGGCACCAGTCCTGTGGAAGCAAGGGCACAGCAACTCAGCTGCATTGCATCATTTCAAAAGCATTTTTTTTCTTGTTGAAAACATGCATTCATTCAAATTAACTAGGGCTGTCCATAGATTAAACTGTGTAATTGTGATTAATGCCTACGGCAACACATTAACACATTCAGTACTTACTGAGAAAAGGAAATTCTAATTAAATATATATAAATAAATTAATTATTATAATGATATAATTATCATTCAAAGTATATAATGTAGTTTTATATATAATATATATTTTACTGAAGACATGACTTAAGCGCACACTTCAGTTTTGCCATCTGCCACTTAAATATTTGAACTCATAAAGCAGAATAGATTGGCCGTCAATGTGTTTATCATTCATCAAATCTGAATGTGATTCCGACGATATAGTTTCTTTGTGCCGTTTTTGTTACAGAATAGTTATGGTGTTAACTCGGTCCTATTGGAGTGACTTGCTCAAACAGCAACATTACACACTAAAGAAAGTAAAAATGTAAGTTCCTTTTTTACGATATCACATATCAGTTCTCTCTATATACATGTATATTTAACCTAAGTGTGATATTTCAGAACTTTTGACAGGCTTGAAAGCCATACCTCTCGGCCAGGCCGCCTTTAGTGAGGCTAGAGATGATGATGGGGTCGAAGGGCTCCTCGGTGCCCGAGATTGTGATGCCCAACGGCCCGCCGTAGCGTTTCAGCTCCACCGTGTAAATGATGGCGCCGGAGGTCTCCTGCTCGTCTGCAACACAGGCCAACAGCACACGGGCGTCCCTATCAACACTGCCATCACGTAGGATACCTCACAGAGGGGCAGAGAGCAGAGCGAAGACACCCCTCACAACACCGGACAGAGAGAGGAGGTAAGGAGGATTGACCAGAAAATAAAGCGAAAACATGAGGGAAGAGGAACCCAAAGGAAACAAATAGAAATGGGATAAAAATACTAGGGCCGTCAATTTAACATGCAATTGAACATTCGCCAGGTTCTGTCCTAAAAAAAAACAAAACATCAATTTACTGACAAGTCCTACGTTTGCAAATGTCATAATCTGACATTTTTTTCAACTATATATAATTTTTAGATTGCATATTATTTGCACTGCAAAAAAAAAAAAAAAAACAGAAAATGGTAATTTTCTGTCACGACATTGTCCAGTAATTTTACGGAAACCCCAAAACACAATGCAAAATACAGGTAAAACACATGTAAAAAAACAATAAGGAAACCTCCTCATTTATAAAGTACATTGTGCTGCAATGTTCCCTATTTTACAGTAAACCTGCATATTATTTTAATCAATTACAATTGCTTATTCATTGACAACACCCCAAAAAAACAGTCTAAGAAAGTAAAGATGATGGCTCACAAAAAGTGGAGGAACGAAAAGCAGGAAGAATGGGAAAGGAAGTAAAGGCAATTCAAGAGACGAATTATGTAAAATAATAAAAGTGGTGCATCCCAAAAAAAAAATGAGAGAAAAAAAATACAAGTGAGTGGCAAAATGGAGATATTCACATGCATAATACAAAAAAAATGGGATATCGGCTCTGTGATCCATTTCAGAAATGGATTCTACACCTACCTCTACAAATCATACATATTATCATCCAAAGGAGAACTGAGCCTGGACCCCCAATGCATTTCAGATGTCAGACATTTCTTTTTTTCCCCAAAGTGCATTCAAGCTGTATATTATATCAGTATGTGTGTCCTCAGGGGATTCTCTGTGCTACTTGCTTTACCAGCTGAGCTACAAGAATCATAATGTTAATTAATTATAAGATTGAACTCATTTTGTATGCACTCAATGTGACTATAGCAACACAAAAATCCACTTAAAAGTGTTGTTTTTTTTTTTAAATATTTGTGGTGCTGATTCATAATGCTCAACAATTAAGAGGTCAACCTGACGTTTTGACATGACGACACCGAGAAAGGAATGCGCTAAAGATAAAAATTTGAGAAAAATCTCCCAGATCCTCAGGGCAATCGTTGTCATCTCCCACCCGCATCCACATACTTATGAAGCGCTGGTATCTGTCAGATCACAACAGCCTTTGGTTTGTGTTTGTGTGTCTGTCCTGGGGGTCTGGGGAATGTTCATTAACACGAGGCTGCCTCATTATGCCTTTTTTTTTTTTCGGTGATGGACTAATGGAGAGATGGGAGGGAAATTACCCTTATTTAGCATGCCAGTTAGCGCGACCTCTCTCAGACTGATGATTTGTTTGTCACAGAAAAAAAAAAGGATTTGTGATAAATGAATGTCGACCTTTATGTTGCCAGCGAGAAAGATCTAAACGAGCCAGCATCGGGCGAGGATCTGAAACACAAGGTGCCATTTCACGGACACAGTGGATGTCCTGGATGAAATATAAATGCCAAATAAAAGTGACTCGCAGGTCTGCTTTGTAGTATGAGCTTAACACCCCTGTAGAAGACTATGAAGCAGAGGATTGTGGGTAAATGAGGGCTCCAAGGGTTTCTAATCGGATAATTGAACCAAACGAGCATTAAATTGAAGCGATTAAACCTAATTTTCTTCAGTGCGCACAATGCTAATAGTGTTAAGGGTGAATTGTGAGGTTGTGGAAGCGAGGAGAGATGTGTATGTTGTTGTAGCCCAAAAGAAGCCGCGAAAGGTTTACTAAAAGGTCCTTTGGAGATAATAAAGATCTCACTATGACATTTCTGACAGCAGAGTCACTTCAAATCTTACCTCAACTTAAAGTAGAGGCCAGTTGAATGTATAGTAATAACAAAAAGGTAATTTGGGTTTGGAACAAGGGTTTTGGGTTTGGGTTTTTACACTTCTGGGTCTATACGACCCCAACAACTGATTGAGTAATTGTACAAAAATACATTTTTAATCATACTATTTAGTTTTTTTTCACATTTCCCATTCATTTCAATGTGGGGTCATATTGACCCCGAAGACCAGAAGTGTAAACATTTTTTTACATACCTTCAGAACAACCGAATCAAGCCCAGTTTTTTTTTTTTTTTGGTGTGTGTAGATAGATAATGTATGAAAAGTCACAAAATCTTATTCCACTAAGACAAAGGGAACCTTTTTTTTATTAAGTAAAAGTCGATTGAGGTCGATTGAGGGCTACGAAACACTGTGCATATCACGGTTTTAACTCTCCATTAAGTTCTCTAAAGAGCGTGTCATTAAACTAATTTCCTGATCTATCCTTGCATTGAAAAGACATCTCTGATTTAAACTTCAGCAGCAAGAAGAGTTGGTAAGATCGATTAATTTTTTGTGTGATTCATTTCAAGTGGTCCGTTTCAATTGTTAAATTCATTAATTTGATTCAGCAAGAATTATATGGTCATATAAGGTGAAAAATATCAAAATATACTTGTTTTCTCTATATATCCCAGCCATACTTGATGCTTATCTGTATTCTATATTTAAGGGATTCATGCCCAATAATGCTTTCATGTTTTCTCTTATCTTGTCCTTTTTCTGTCCTTGCCGTATCTGGTTGAAAGCATATTACATTAGAATAGGTTAATCAGTCAGGTCCTAATAGCTTATTCTTAATCTTGATCCTGGCCAAAATACGCGGGCAACAGAAGTCTTTGCTGATGTGTTCTGTCCTTGCACGGGGATTTTTAGAGTGCATTTGTGTCCGTGTGGAGTGTGTGGTTGCAGAGGCTCAGAGGTACCTGAGTTGTCCTCGTCCTTGCGGATTTTGAGTTTAACCAGGTCTTCGCACTGCTGCAGGATTTGAACCGCGTCCTCCATGGAGCAGTTGTCCAGGCGGATGTTGTCTATTGCCAGAAGCTTATCCCCCAGCTCCAGGGTGCCCGTTCTTTGAAGAGTGCACAGAAAAACCGTTACAAGCTTATTGCAGAAGCACAACCACTGTAACATTTCCTCTGCCATACAGCAAATCTCCATTTCGTCTTGCAATATTTTGAAGGAAAGGTTATTTTCTCCCCCATGCATACATTTACACTCATTTCGTTGTAGTCTGAGCTCACATTCTGCAAGAAAACACATCCATTATTCAGTGGATTGACCATGGTACACAGCAAAGAGCTTCCAGAGGCGCTGAGATAGATCTGAAGCCAAAAAAGACCTTTTATCGGATTGGTCATAATTGTGTCGTTCCATATTCAGATTAGACGTTGAGATGTAATCCTGCCTGAATTCACACTTATTCCACCACTTCTTCATATTAAATGGCTCCCTTATTTTTAGGCGCTTTTAACAGAGCTGAAATGGAGGAGAGCAAAATGTCGAGCAGCATCGACATCTCAATAGAAAGACGAACAGACCTGCATTTAACCTCTACACTGTACACAGCGATTCATAACCCAAGTCTCTCCTTCTCGCATAATTATCCGGTAAACACATGTTCTATTATGCAAAAGTAGGGGGAATTAAAGTAAATGTGCTGAAAGAGCCTTAATTACTTGGTATACAGCATCCCCCAACAACCCTACTATTACCATTGAGAATGTATACTTTTTTTCAGCTTTGTTAGCCTTAAAAAGTTAGAAAAGAAAGATGAGCTTGAGGAAGGAAAGTTTGAGGTCAGTAAGACTTCTTTTCAAAGTAGCCTAATACATAATTCAATATATCAACAATGCTTTAAAAGCATGACAGTAAAGACATTTGTTTTACAAAACATTTCTATTTTTAATAAAAGCTGTTCTTTCGAAATTCATTCATCAAAGAATCCTGAGAAAAAGTATTAGTTTCCAATAAAATTAAGCAGCACAACACTTTTCAACATTAATATTAACAAATAATTTGTTTATTAAACAGAAAATCTGCATATTTGAATGATTTCTGAAGGATCAGTGACTTTGAATACTACTAAAGCTACTGGAAATGCCGGATTACTTAATTAACAATAAAAATTGTTATTGTCATATTTCACAATTTTACTATTTTTCCATTTTTGAGCAATTAAATGCCGCCTTGGTGAACATAAGACACTTTTAAATGAATTAAAACCCCAAACTTTTGAAAAGTACCATATTGCGAGCTATAAGTGAAAAGTTATTTTAAAGAAAATAAATCTAGTCAAATTTTAGAGGAGTGCAGCTAGATTAGATTTTACTGCGAACAGGCCCGTATAGACCTCACAATCAACAACAGTGCAGTCAAACAGCACTCTACACCTTTCCTCAGGGCAACCGCTGAGATTTATGTCAATACGAGGGGGGGGGGGGGGGGTTACGTGTTCTCCCAGCCGCACTCCACTGTATCCTGGAGAAAATGAGCATTTATATTCATAAGAATGCTCTAGCAAGTCGATGCAGATAGCATACGCTCGTAGTCGTGCTCAATTCTGTGCGCAGATGTCATTATATTAGCCGTTTGGGTTTAGTTGGAGAACAGTATTTAAGGCATGCGTGAAGAGCTGATTTGGATGAGAGTTCAGAAATAGTGCTGAGGTGTACCAAAATGAATTTTCAGCATCATTACTCCAGTCTTCAGTGTCACATGATCCTTCTAAATTCATTATAATGCCGATTTGGTGATGAATAGAAAGTTTAAAAAGAACAGTATTTATTTGAAAGAGAATTATTTTCTTCCCAAAACTGTTTGACGATGACAATCATACTTTAGACCACTTGGATATAAAACATAATCCATCTATTATGTATTTTTTTTTTATTTTAAATGGCAAAGCTTGAGATGTTGGTGGGTGTTAATGTGCTGGAGGCTGTATATTGCATGAGATTAGCATTTTTCTGTACATTTAAAAAGAGATGCGGTGCAAGACAATGGCGTGAGGCGGTACCTGTGCGCGACGCTGCCTTTCTTTATATCAGAGATGATGAGCGAATCCCCGGGCTTCCTACTGGAAGGAGCTGTGAAGAGAGAAGAGAACAATTAAACTTGTTTGAACCTTTTTAAAGGTACAGCACTTTTAAAGGGATACTCCACTTTTTTGGAAATAGGCTCATTTTACCACTCCCCCAGGGGTTAAACAGTTGGGTTTTACCGTTTTCAAATCCATTCAGCTGATTTTCTGATATTTAGAAGAATATCAGTAACCAGACAGTTTCTGGTCTCATTGACTTCCATAGTATATTTTTTTTCCTACTATGGAAGTCAATGAGACCAGAAACGGTCTGGTTACTGATATTCTTCTAAATATCAGAAAATCGTCTGAATGGATTTGAAAACCATAAAACTCAACGGTTTAACTCTGGGGGAGTTGTAAAATAAGCCTATTTTCAAAAAAAAAGTGGAGTATCCCTTTAAAGGTTCTGCCTTGCTGACCAAAGTGTCTTTAAAAATTGGTGAGAGTAAATCTGATGACACAGTAAAAGCTTTGTATCGACTTGGTTGGTGGAGAACAAGTTGCTTTCGGTAGTTGTCAAGTAGTTGTCAGTCCAGTCTAGTCGGAACTGATGGCTTTTGTTGTCGATTTAGCATTTTTCCAGCTTGGAGAATGACATGATGACAATGCAAAATATGCCACTCCAACTGATTGACAATCGAGATGCATATTTTCCACAGAGCTGTGTGGGTGGCAAACTTCCAGCAAATAATAGTTCATATATAAAAATGATATTTTTAACCATAAAGAAAGCACTCTGCAGAATAAAATAAACCAGGCTAAGATGGGTTGCTTGGCTTAGTGGGGTTAGTGGCTAGCCAACAGACCAAAGCAGACAAGCCCAGCACATAGGCTTAGGATATCACTCCCTGCTGGATAAAAGCAAGTTTGTCCAAAACAACTAAATAATTTACCCATTTTGTGAATCCAGAAATTTTGGAATATGTGTAATAATATAAATGGGCCTAAAAATGCTGCCAGCTCTCTGGAACAGAGCCATTACGTCAAAATAAAAAATAGACCTTTTTAGCAGCTCTAGTCACATTCTGGTGTACCGAGGCGACAGATGTGTGTGCATAATCACATGTCATATGGTCCCCAGCCTACCAGGAGCATCTGGAGGTGTGATGTCAAACTTGGAGTGACGCGCCAGAGCATTTTACTCTCAGTCAGAGCTCAGGGTTATTCATGTTCGCTTAGTGCGTCACTGGCAGACTGGAAGCTTGTGTCTTTTTCACTTAGAATAAGAAAAACAAACTCCTTTGTTCATCCTGCTCAATTTTCAACCTAATATGCGTCCCAGATGGTGGCGCAAGTTAATCATAATCAATTCTGATGCTCTGTGTAGCCTGTCAGTGATCGTCCTATGCTGCCTTATGGGGCTCTGTTCTTTAAGCTCTACGCATTGAGATGCCGAGCATGTGTCTGTGTCGGACAGACAGTCCCAGAGGTTTTCTTTGGTGGGTTGTTATTGTCCAACAACAACCTTGCAATAAGACAAGCTCCAATTGACAGAAAAGCTAGATTACTTGAGAGGTTTCGCAAGGTAATATGATGGATTATTTGATTTGGGGGCATTTTTTAATTTTGCTCACTTTAAGGATTTGTTTTCTTTTAACAATGGGGTAATTTTGTTGCGCATGAGTTTACACACAGCACAAGAAAGCTTGATTTCAACCTTGAATTGACAACAAATCCACAAATTACAAGGAGAATCAGAGAGGTTCAAGGTTTTCAGGTAGGTCTAACAGTATTCAGGTACAGTAATACTACAGAAGTTAAATAAGCCGAATGTTTAATTATATAAATTAAATACAGATACATTTTTCTCACTATCTTTTCACTAAAATTCATGACAGACAGATTCACTTTAAGAGCTAATGCATGGATCCAATATATTGATACACAGTTTTCTTTAACCGTTTACATTCACTCAAGACATCCCTTTCTGTGTGTATGTGAATACTCCACAAGATGGGCATTCTTTTATATAATTTTGTGCATTTCTGATCATGTAAGCACTACAAGCCGCGAAAAAGCGCTCCGTTTGGTAAGAAATTGCAGAATAAAAGTTATATTCATATATATTCAAATGTAACCTAAAAAAGTAAAGGGGGAAAAGCATGTCTGATGCCTTTTTTATATGTGTAATGGCTTTATTGAGCTAAAATGAAATTCGAGCTTTCCACTTTCAAATTACAAAGCAAGTCAGAGAGGTTCGTCAAAAGAGAACATTAATTATAGGATGAGTCAACTGAGAAAGGTCAAAGATTCAGTCTGGTACAGGCTACAGCACTAGCAGTCTAAAAGAGGAAGGAAATTGCTTTAAGGATGTCAATCAGTGCGAGATAGATTTGAACAAGCAATCTGAGAGCAGAATGTCAGCAATGCAGATGCTGAGGTGTAGCCTATCTGACAATTCAATTTCCAAATGTTAGCGAGTTCTCGGACCAAAGAAATAATCATGTTTTCTGCTCAGCTCAAAGAGTGCACATGTCCGCTGGCCTTAAAGGCACCTCGCCATATGCTGCATTACAGTTACAGCGGCGTGATGTCAACTTCAGATGGTGCACATCAAAGCACAGCCTTTCAACTCCGTGAAGCTCTGTTGAATTTTATAGCAAGTATCCAGAGCAAAAAAAAAAAAAAAAAAAAAGAATGACTTCTCACATAAACAGGCACTCTTGATAGTAAATCAAGCAGCAAGATGATTCTTATTTGACAGGCAAGCTACATTATGACATTCAGAACGGAAGAGCACTCTTGCCGGCTTCCTGGTTGGCAGCAACATTGTTGCTATGGTGGCTTATTTGTCATATTTTTCCCTATTACTTGCACTGCTATTTGGCCTAACTATGATAAATAGCGTGGCCCATTCGCAGTCTCTGCACCTTACCTGCTCATATTGGTCTGCCCAGGTGAATGTCAATCTTTACACAAGCTTAGGGTCAAAGTAGAACAACTACATGTAGTAAACTTGCTGTGAGGTTGATCTGATCCAGTTTATACAGTAAAACTACTATGGTGGTCTTCAAAAGCATTTCTAATGAATTAATCTTGCTGTTTAAGTCGACGTATATATTTTTTGTTTATTCAAATCAAATCAGCAGTCAAAAAACATGTGAAAAATGGTGTTTACAACCCACTTCATATATAAATCTGACTAAAATCTATTTTTTATGGATTTCGTAATGTCCGTCCCGCCACCCTACCCCCCCTTAAAGAGGAGTAAACAAGACATCTATAAATGTGTTCCACTATGGCTTTATTAGTACCTGTGAAATACAGGCCCTACAGAGGCACAAAGCAGAAAGCCATTAAACTGCTCGGAAAGGCCACGAGAGCTCCGCAAAGCCCATATACATAAATCGACATGTGGATAGGACACCCTACATCTATCTCTATCTCTCCAGCTCTCTATCTCACTCTCTCTTATACCATAAAAGTTGACTTTCTCAGACATCCTGCAGGCTCTGAGCCAAATAGAGGAATAGTTGAGCAGATTTTCTTTGCATATACTGTGTGTGTGTGTGTTTCTATTTCTATTAAAGCTAACTTTAATAAAGTGCACATATCCTCCAGCACTCTGTCTTCATTAGTTAAGAACAAGAGCTCAAACTCAATGCAAACTCCCTGATCTCTGATGAGTCTTAAAAGGATAGTTCAGCCAATAAATCATTATTTAGTAGCTTATGTAGCTCCTAAACCAAATGAATGACTTTCCTCAGTGAACACAAAAAGAAGATACTTTTATGAATGTGCATGCTGCTCTTTTCCGTGCATTTACAACGAATGGGGCTGACAAATTTCAAAAAGGATTTAAAAACTACTTAAATGTGCAGTTGATAATCATTTATTATTTTTGTGAGGAACAGACCAAAAAGGGGTTATGTTATTACACGTTAAAGGACAACTCCGGCGCAAAATGAACCTTTGGTCTAATAAACACCGGTCCCGACCTAGTCGACCGTTCACTGAGATTTGTTTTCATGATAATCGAATGTAAAGAGTTTTATCTCTAAATACTGTTTAGCGTCTAATGCTAGTACTGGGGGCATTTACTAAGTAAAAAGAAATCGCTAGTTTATACCACTAACATGGGTCAAAATAGCCCCACAAAGTTCTCAATGCTTCGTTTTGCATGTTTGCATGCTATTTTGAGCCTTGTTAGTGGTATAAACTAGCGATTTTTAGAGATAAAAACAGTTAACAAACAGATTTTAGAGATAAAACTTGTCATGAAAACAAATCTCAGAGAACGATTGACTGGGTACCGATGTTTTATTAGACCAAAGGTTCATTTTGCCCCAGAGTTCTCCTTTAATGTCTAATTTGTGAATGAATTACATACATTTCCTCACATAAAGCAATTATATGGTTTCTATGTAGTATAGTCACATTGAACACTTTTATAGTACTTCCTTTTGCAGCTTTTTAAATCTTGAAAGCTCCAGTCGCCATTCATCAATTTATTCTTCAGAATTTCTCCTTTTGTGATGCACAGAATAAATTCACACCATTTTGGAACAAAGAAAGGTGAATAGAGATTTTCCTTTTTGGATGAACTAGTATGCAGATTTTGAGAAGATGCAGAGGAATGGGAACCATTAAAAAAACTATTTTTTTTAATGATCCGAAAAGCAGTTGCAGCGGCACTTTAGCACTGGCAAAATAGTTCATCTGGTTCATTAAGGAAGTTCAGACAGCTGTAAAAACCCACAAAGAAGCTTTACTGGGAACCATTTGCTATTATCTTTGGGCTGTGTATATCCTGGGAGAATTTGCCCAAACACATTAGCAACAAATGTGAGGACTACACACAACTTGTACACCAGAAACATAATAAATACTTATGAAAGCATTGGAGGATGATGGGAAAAATTGCTTTGGAGGTAAACAACTCCACAGATTCAGAGAGAAGCAATTACAGCTGGGTTGTTGGATAGGGGTCCAGCAATGTATTTCATGAAAACGCTGGCTAATAACAGAAAGTTCGTATCATATTGCTGTAATGGGGAAAACAGTCAATGTGACAAAACCGAGCTGGGATGAGGTGATGAATCACTCTCGCTTGACAATGCGGGCGGGCATTGATGAAGCAGCTGGCAAAGGCTTCGAGCGTTCGGCGCGTGGGGTTTACGAACGAGCACTGCAGAGCCCCTGACTCCAGGCAAAAAACAGATTGAATTTGCAGGCAGATCCGTCTATAAACACCTTTCCAAAAAAAATCTGGTGATTTAAACAAATGACACAACAGGAGAGAAGATACAGTATCTTCGGAGGAAGGAGGGAATAGTTTGGTGATATTTATTTCCATTAAAGGACACTATTTATGGGCTTTTGGGAGATGATGGTTCAAAAAGTATAATATCCCACAATCCAAATTGTGTTCAGCAAATGGTTTCCAAAATACAAATTACGTCTGATGGTAACAATTTGTCACAAAATATTATCTTGGTTATCCCTAAAGCCTTATAGAGCTTTAGATGTGACATTATGGTGGTTTGGAAGTCCTTCATACACAAAAACACATCACACATATCACAATACAATGAAACTGCCATCTGGATGCAGCCACTGTGACCTACGGTCAGTTCCTAGCAATTAAATTTACAATTGCAATAAATGAGAGGAAATATATAATTAGGTGCTTCTTGTCATGCAGAACCTCAAAAAATGTTATAAATAAGCACAAAACCTCAGAGTATGAAATTATTTTTTCCCTAGTACCCTAATAAGCAATAGCTACCTTTTTTCCCCCAGTAAACCAATAATAAGTCACCCAGTTCTGTCTCTTTAATGTCCTTGGAACTGAAACAAGGGTTAAATGTCACATATATATACAGTATATATATATCTATCCGTGATATAGGGAGTGAAGGAGACCCAATTTTGAAGTCATTTAAATGTGTGGCCTGGATAATGCACAACAAGACAAATAATAGTGCAGTTAAAGTTTCAAATGGGAATGTGGGAATATACGTTTTATTTAACAACAGTCTCTCACTGTATAGGCCCACTTTCTTACATTTACATTTGGCAGATGCAGATGTGGGAATCAAACCATTGACCTTGTGTTTTTCATATTCTTTATCCCATGTATGATCAATGGTAATACTGTTTCTTGCCTTACCATGCACCATGAGCTATAACAACCATTATTATGCATAGAAGAACTGAGAGAATACGTACAGCTGATGGTGATGCCCAGCTCCACACCTGGCTTCTTTGGTAGCTTCACATGGAAGGTTCCACTGCTTGGGATGACTGATTCTGGATGAGAAAAGGACAGGAAAAAAATGAATTAATAAATAATTTATTTTTAGATGCAGGTCTATCCATAAAATCATTCTCAAGATTGATCAAGTTTGGATTCATAAACCATTTTGAAACTGAAATGTGGAGATTCAGGTGAAAGATTAAACCAACACTTGTTGACAAACCAACATGTCATTATTTACTCACCCTTGTGTTGTTTCCCAACCTGTATGATTATAATTATTTTTTTCCAATGGGGTGCAAAATTAGATGTTTAGTAGAATGTCCAGGCTGCTTTTTCTTTTTTTCATATAATGAAAGTGGATGGTGACCATAGTGGATTTACCTCCTTTGATTTACATGCAAGAAAGAAAGAGTAAATGCCAGCAGAACATTCATTTTAGGGTGAACTCTCTTTAAAGTGACTTGGTGACAGCTGTAAAAAATTTAGACTTTCTCTCAGGCAGTGTTGTAGATGATCTTTTCTGACAGAAGCCCAGAATCCTCAGCCTGAAAGACTGAAATCTCCATAAAATATTTCCTTCTCTTCTGGGAAGTGAGTCAGACTCAAAACGAATGACAGAAGTGTCAAAGCGTCAAAAGAAAGAAAACTCTTGAAATGATCATGCAGTAATTCAAGCCAACTCATTTCTTCCAAATCAACAAAACAGTCTTTCAAAAACACTTGGCCTGCAAACACACTATCAAGTTGCTCTCCTTCCTGCACATCCTTTCAAAGGCAGATTTTATTGTTCTGTGGTAAAACATTTACATTTTATTGGGTTGCAAGTAAGGTTTACATTGAATGTCGCAGGATGTAAATAAGTTAGGGTACGTTCATGGCTTGTTATAAAAATATGACAAAAAGTTTCCAAATTCAATGAACAAGGCATACATAGCTTATAACATTCAAAAGTTTGGGTGAGGCAAGATTTCGATAAGAAGTCTCTACCCTTCACCAAGGCTATCTGACCAAAATACAGTAAAACATTAATACAAATTCAAAATAAATCATTAAAAATTGAGTTTTTCTATTTTAATATGTTCAAAAATGTACTTTATTCCTGTGATGGCAAAGCTGAATTTTCAGCAGCCATTCTCATTCTCCAGTCTTCAGCACTTCATGATCCTTAATATAATATAATCAACCTTGTTGAGAACAGTTTCAGCAGCTTAAAAATACTTTTTCCCCCCCTTGATTATTTGATGAATAAAGTATTGAAAAGAAGAGCATTTATTTGAAATCGAAATATTTGGCAATATTTTAAATGTATTTACTGTCATTTTTGATCAATGCATCCTCAAAGAATCAAAGTATTACATTTTTCACAAAAAATAAACAAAAATGCATAAAATAAAAATCTTTCTGATCCCAAGACTCTAGGAGGATTCTATCATTCTAAGTTCAGCAGTGTGTCATTGTCTTGTTATACAGTATAATATATAGTGTTTTCATTCTTTCTTTGCAAAGTCTTGTTAGTGTTACACTGCACAGCTCTACTTCTAGTTTCAGAGTCATGCTCTTGATCTTCTGTCTGTCTCCCTGGATTTCTCTGTTTTCCTATGCCTTGGTCTTTGGTCATTATCTTGGTTTGCTCTGTGGGTTTGACCTTACGCCTCTTTTATGGATTACACTCAATAAAGCTTGCGTTTTGACCCAAGTCTCAGAGCAGTACATAAGAATAAATTTGTGAACTTCGATTAAACAGCATTTAAGCCCTAACTGACAGAAGTTGCATAAAGTCAGATTAGAGCTTATACTTGTTTTTATGAACTATACGCATAATGTTAAAGGACAGTAGGCGGTCTATGCTAGTGCCTTAAGGCTGAAACTACACTTGAAGTAATCACAAACACAACTTAAAAGATTTCTGATTAACTAAATGAAAGAAACTAATTAAATAGCATACCAAATTACACGAAACAAAACACTAGGATGACAAGCTAATTACAGCACGTCTCAAGGACTACGGGCGTTCGACGAGGGCCGTCCTGTGATTACGCTGCCAAAGCGCAGCACGAGATGGAAAAATGAGAGAATGTATTTTGGATTTTCTGTCTGGAAACAGTAGCTATTAAATCATGGGCCACTTGTCTTGCAGCGCTACTCATTTATATACATCAAATAGACGGCAGATGGTTTGGCGCCCGGAATTATGGCATAACTTTAAAAAAATGAAAACACACTAGGATGAACGTGGGTTATGCCCAGATGGATCCTTCCTCCCCAAACAGGTTTGGAATTGATGAATTGTGTCCCCACCTGCTACGTCAAACTCAATCTCCAGTGTGACTTTGCTGGTGATGCTGGAGTCCCTCAGCAGCTGATTGGTCTCTTCCAGCGTGCTGTCCTCAGTGGGAATGCCGTTTATTGACAGGATGCGGTCGCCGATCTGCAGGATGCCGCACCTGTGCACAGAGAGCAGATTTAGCACACACCATTCCTCATACTGGCCAACAGACTAGCTGTGCTAAATGCATAATACTAAATAATGAACTGCTTGCAGAGGGAGACAAAATAGGTAATGGTACCCAGGCAATGTCTCGCACAGACCAACCAACCACTTATATTATGCCATCTGGCACCGTTAAATAGACATTAGTGAGTTAGGCGAAAATACAAACGTCCTCTTAGCTCTTGCCTCAAGGTTAGAGTAAAAGCTCTTTTTAATTGCTGAGGGGAAAAAAAACCTCTCTTTATTGATTTCCAAAATGGCTTATGAGCTAAACAGAAGCAGTACTGATTATGAATTCACTGCGAAACGTTTCAGTAAAGCTAGTCATCATGAATCATATGCTGAAATTTACATGCTGGTATCCAGCGTGGGCTGCTAGCATCCCAACAAAAATTCAATTCAATTTACAATTTTTTATAGCACTTTTCACAATACATATCATTTCAAAGCAGCTTTACAGAAAATTTACATCTACATTACAATTACAGTGTCACGTCACATTGTGATTAGCGACAAAAACCAATGGTGTTTTGGCGATTTTAAAGCCATGTTGGAGGGAAAGATTTTTATGGTGCTTTTTTGTTATTTTTAATGGTTGACAGCCTTAGTTACTATATAGAAACAGGTTGGGCTGGTAGCATGCATACTTCTCTCTCTCTCTCTCTCTCTCTCTCTCTCTCTCTCTCTGTGTGTGTGTGTTTTCATCTGGAGGATTAAATCTTTAGAGTGTTTGCTCATTTGCAGTGCAGTGTGATTAGAATAGTAAAATCTGATGTTAAGATGTGTGCACACGTTCATAATTAGAACATGATGCATGATAAACTCTTTAACAGACATCGTTTTGCAGCTATATACTGTAAGGTGTAATTGCTTTTTTAAGCTATTATTATATATTATTATTATCATTTTTTGCAATGATAGCAGCATTAATCTGGCACAAAAATAGTATGATGGCATTAAACAGCATAGAATACTAAATCAAATAATAATAAAAAAAACACCATCATTTATATACAGTAACTACCATAATCCATTGACAAGTAATGTTTTTAGTAAATTATTGCAACAGACATTGTAGTGTTTTTTATAACGATGCAAAAAAAGAAGGTAAAAACACAAATTGATTCAATAAAAATACAACAAATAGCACTGTTGAGCTTTTTTAATAGCTTGTCACTCGACATTATTGTAACTTGAGTTGTTTTCACAGTAGGAAAATGTTAAGTTGACAGCATCGCTACTTTTGTTCCCCAACGCCGGTCTTTATCAAATCCTCAACATTAGAAGGTTTATGTCCATCACTGCAATTACAAATTCAACTGGCAGCGAGAAGTCATTTCTGTTGCTTAGGTCAGTAATTACAGTGAAGCCAGGATGTAAATCCCCATCAGTCGACACGCAAGTTCATGTGGATGCCAGCTGAGGCTCCGGCGCTCAGGTAATTATAGTTAAGTGCTTTGCTCTATCACGTAACGGTGTAGTCAATCACAGCCCAAGCAGACTGGAAATCAGATCGTCATGGCCTGGCAGTTATATACCGTGTGATCAACACATCATATCATCGATGGAGATGTGGCTCTGCGGAGAACAGCGCCGTGATGAAATAACTGTGGGCTTTGGGATGTGTTCAGATAATCAAAATTAGAATCGAGATTAAATATACAAGATTCCCAAAGGGAAGTTCACAAGCTCTCTGATTAACGCAAACAATTAAGCTGCACCGAGCGCTGCGATCTGTGGAAGGGTTTCTGGAATATTAAAACTCAAGAGTTTTAACTAGGTCAAATGAGGCACTGGAGATTAATACAAGTCGTGTTCTGTGATCTTACCGCTCTGCCGGACTGTCGGGGTCTATGTAAGCGATGAGCGGTGGAGAGGACAGGGTTTCTGTGGCAAAGACTCCTCCTTGGAGCTGGATCCCAAAACCCATGATCGAGTCGCTAATGAGGGTCACCTCTGTTGTTTCTGTGTGGACCACCTGCCCAGCCAGTCCTACTGTACTGGAAGCCAGAGACACTACAGGAATGAGAAACATAGGACAACAGGGTCACAAATAGATGGAAAGATTGTTGCTCTTATTGGAGCACAAAACAGCCCACCCTATTAATTTTTACTATACAGAAAAGAGCAGCTTAAACCTTCTGCTAAACTTCTTTGGCGATCAAAGTAAAGACAAGGAAACAAAACAATCCGGTAACACTTTAGTTCAGGGTCCGATTCTCACTATTAAGTTTCTTATTGGTATATTGGCTGTTTATTAGTGCATATAAAGAACATATTAAAGGGATACTCCACTTTTTTTGGAAATAGGCTCATTTTTCAACTCCCCCAGAGTTAAACAGTTGAGTTGTACCGTTTCTGAATCCATTCAGCTGATTTTCTGATATTTACAAGAATATCAGTAACCGGACAGTTTCTGGTCTCATTGACTTGGAAAAAATATATACTATGGTAGTCAATGAGACCAGAAACTGTCTGGTTACTGATATTCTTCTAAATATCAGAAAATCGACTGAATGGATTTAAAAACGGTAAAACTCAACCTCAAAGTTTAACTCTGAGGGAGTTATAAAATGAGCCTATTTCCAAAAAAAGTGGAGTATCCCTTTAATGCCATAGTCTGCATGACTATATTCAACATTTGTTAATCCTACCCAATACCTAAACTTAACATACCTAATAAACTAATAATAAGCAGTATTTAGGAGTTTATTGAGGCAAAAGTTGTATGTAATAGTTAGTTAATAGTGAGGATTGTACCGTAATCTAAAGTGTGACCAACAATCCTTTAAAAGGTTTTCAAATAACTGTTCTGTGTGCATCTCAGAGCAGCTTTTCCCAGACTTAAATGTTGAGAGCCTGAGTCTTTGCCGTGACTGAGCTGGATCTGTGCCCTCGCTGCAGATAAGAATACAATGTGTGTGCTAGTATCTTTGGGGCAGCTAGGTGCGCTTTGAAATAAGAAAAGCCACTCTGATATAGAGCTGTATCGCAAAATCAGACCACAGGGATTTTGGGCAACTCTTTCTGTAGATGGTATGAATCATGAGGTTGTTAGAACTTCTTATCTTAAAATTAAGATTTTAATACCACCTCAAAACCTAATATGCTGTACATAGTTCTAATAAAAATGAAATATTAAGTGTGCACTAACTAATATATACTAAAAACTGCTACCGCTCAATGTTATATTTTAGTAGTATTTTTAAATGATTATATCATTTTTTAATATTTAGAATTTGAAAACAATTATATAAAATAAAAACTTAAAAAGAACATTAAATACACTTGCATGCATACCGTTATAATATGCAGTATAATGTATTTTTTACATTTGCTAGCGTTTTTAAAAATTAACTTTAGTAGATGTACAAATAAATGTACAAAATGGTATAAATGAGCATAGAAAATGAAATATCCAATATCAACTGATAAATATGAAAAATCAGCTGATAATGCTAAACTAAAAACTGGTCATGAGTTTAAATCTAATCTATTTCTATTAGACACACAAACAACAAGTCTGTGAAAAACAAGATACTGTAGGCCCTTGTTGTTTTCACTGCATCGATTGAGAGACATTAAACCAGCTTACCGAAAAGCAGACAGGCACATAAGCATAACCAATTTGATTTACACACTGCGCTTCGCCCCATTTACAATTGTCTATATCAATGAAATCTCATGGGATACATCTCAATTGCAAAGCCACAGATTCAAACTGGGCTGCAAAAGAACCAATTTTGCCAATGTTTATGGAAAACAACACTTGGAGATCTTTTTTTCACTCTGCGCGCTTTCAAAAAGACAAGTGGAAATGTACTCTGACACACGAGCGCCCTTCACACCCTTGACCGACCAAGCTTGAACTGTCATCTCAAGCACCAGGGAGCACAGACGTTAGTCGGGAGGACTCTTTCCCCATAGACTCGTGCAGAAATCTGCCTCCAGGTTATCGACCAGGCTCTCCGCATTCTTAAAGAGCCTGTTACACTCTCCAGATTGCTCTAGTGTGACTTCAAGAGTGAGTCTATCCGAGATTGATGGCCCTGCTCACGGGCTAGATTTACCGCACCAGACACCTTTATTGTTTTAAATGCAGTGACCTTTCCTTTTTTATTGGGAGTGAGGGATGAGAGAGGGAGGTTAAGGTGACGCAGATGAAGATAGGACTCCTCTTGGATGCTGAAACGCTTTTAGGGACGGGTCTGCGGTGAACATCGATCAACGATCGTTCGGGACTCTTTCTGTCTGAAGCACCGAAAGTGATACCGACTGGTCTTTTCGGGAATTGCTCAAGGGCCGCAGACTGTGATTTGACCCGACAAGGCTTTGTGCTCTTCGAGGTCTGGTTTTTCCGAGGCGATTTGGTTAAGTGGTGTCTTTGGTTTGTGGTAGACTTCAAAAGCTCTGACAGACAAGCAAGCACCTGAGGGGTCATCGTCTACACGTCTTAAAGAATTGCCAGCTGACTAACTCTCTCCAGCTCATTCGCTTCCTCCTCTTCCTTCCTGCTAGAAATCTTCATTTGTGCTTCCCACAGACCAATGAGTCAGCAACAACTTGAAACCCTTAGAATGAGTCTGAGAAGGGTTCTGAAACATCTTTTCTTCGACAGAGAACCGATTTTAGAGGCGTTACATCGGAAAACGCACCTTTGATCCTAAGGCCCTTGACTTGCTTCATCAAGTATATATAAAAACAACAATAGGAAAAGCATAAGGGTCATTTTGACCCCCTTTACGATTTAGGATAATATTTTTTTGGTACACTGCTTGAAGGAGAGTGCATAAGACTGACATAACCTTCATAACCATGACATGACATATGTCTTGAATATGAAGTAGGGTTTATGCATGTTTATGACAACTGTCATTAAGTGTCTTTCACTCAATAATGACATTTTGAATGCAAATATGACATTGTTTGAGATGTCTTTATGACACCTTGACATAAACCATAACATCATAACCTGTCAGTGTCTTTGTCATGACAACTTGACATAGAATTGTGGTTGGTTTTGACATTGGCTGTCATGAGGCCATTATAACTGTGTCATGAATATTTTTCGTGACCTCAACTAGAGTGGTACTAAGTGAATTTGTCATTAACAAGTTATAATGGCTTACTGACAGCCAATGTCAAAACCAACCACCTGACAGTTTAATGTAATGTTAACCAATCAAGCTAGGTTCTTTCTTAAGTTTGATAATGAATCTTAATGTCATGTTTATGACAGGTTGTGTCGTCTTAGTAATGTCAAGTTGTCATGACAAAGACACTGACAGGTTATGATGTATTGGTTTATGTCAAGGTGTCATAAAGACATCTCAAACAATGTCATATTTGCATTAAAAATGTCCTAATTGAGCGATTTTGTCACAAACATGGATAAAACTTCCTTCATATTCATAATTTATGCCATGTCATGATTATGAAGGTGTCATGTTAGTCTTATGCACACCCATTCAAGTAAAGTGATACCATTTTTTTTTACCGAACCACATAGAAGGGAACATAAAAATACATGAAGGTGAGTAAATAATAATTAATGTCATTCTTTTGGATTAACTTCGTTACGTATCTACAGTACGGGTTAAGTGTATGCCATAGCCTAACCACAATCCTGCAGCCTTCATGTCCTCAACACTGTCCTTTAATGTAATTATATTTTCCTCTAGCAGAACATATTAACTGACAACTGCATGAAAATCATAAACGAGGACTGTAGGCATTAGACAACAATTAAATTATGCTAATATTCTCCTGGTGAGAAGACACGGTGCTGGTTCGGTCACAGTACATTAAACGCAGACTGGTTTGTTCCGGACAACAGAAACACAGAGGGGAACGTTAAAATTAGCATGACACCACCTCCAACAGGGGTAAACAAGATTTAAAAAAGACATCACTGAAAGCTTTTTACAGTTAACTCAGCTGGAGAAGAGGAGACACAATCTTTCTGTTTATGGTGCGTGTGGACAAGACAGATAGTTTCACCTCGCATTCACTGCTTCATTGACTGCGTCTGATCTTGGAGTAGACACAAAGTCTTCACAACAAAATACATGGGATTTGTCCCTATAAGTAACAGGACACTAAACTGTGCCGGTGTAAAGCGCACTTGAAAATGGCACAGCCTTCTGTGTTCTCGCTCTGTGTGAGGAGATGGGTTGGCATCACATCCATAGACGTGTCATTGCTGTCTGATGGGTGACTTTGCAGCATGTATCTCCCTCCCTCCATCGCTCCACTCTCTCCCTCTCTCTCTTTCAGAAGTGTCTGTGAGCTTTATTCTGTCCCTGTGAGCCAGTGACAGGAAAGGCCTCAGGAGGGACTTTTAACAAACCAATGCTACTTTGTATGCTAGAAGACGTCACTCATGCAAAGGCTGGAAATGCAGAGTCAGCGGCAATGCATGCTGTGGACCCGTCCTCACCAATTTGCCTTTGCGCTATTGGCTGTCAGAAACTATCTTGGGCAATTGTGCACCGTGAGATGACTGCCGGGGCCTCTGTGTAGAGCTCTACGGACAGTGAAATCAAGGTGCTACGCAAATAGGGCTCATTTGGAGCATAAATGAATTTAATTAAGCTTTCAATTTGGGCCAGTGAGACAACGGACAGTTTGCTGCCCTTTGAGCTTGGCAGCAATGGATTGAAACAAGGTGTTTGCTGATAAGCTGCTAAAGTTCATTAGCATTTCTTAGGCAATTATCAATCTATATTTGATACAAATTCAAGCAAATTTCAACAAGTAGTATTTATTCATATTTTTGATTGTTTTTATCATATTTAAACTTTTTTTTTGCTCTATTGACTGAATTTTCCGGCTTTCCATGTTTTCACATAGGGGGCGCTGTTATGTTCATTCAACAAAATATTATGGGGGCCATAATTTTTTGCGAAAATAGTCAAAAACTCGGGTGGCTGGCAACTTAAAAGTGGGCTGGGAAAGAGTTTAAACAAATTTTAGTTTATCTAATATTTATATATTCTTTTATTTCAGCTTTATTTCAATTACCGAAAACTATTTTTGGTAACACTTTACATTACAATAAGGTTCATTAGTTAACATTAGTAAATGCATTAACAAACATGAACTAACGATGAGCAATGCATTAGTTACAGTGTTTATTAATCTTTGTTAATGTTAGTTAATACAAATACAGCTGTTCATTGTGCGTTCATGCTAGTTCACAGTCCATTAACTAATGTTAATTAATACAACCTTTGATTTTAATAACGTATTAGTAAATATTGGAATTAATATTAACTAAGATTAATAAATGCTGAAGAAGTATTGTTCACATATTGTACATGTTAACTAATGTAGTTAACTAATGTTAACTAATGAACCTTATTGTAAAGTGTTACCCTATTTTTGATAGGTTTACTTTTCATTTCTCAATAACAGTGGTCCAAGGTTTTGACTAGTAGTGTAGTACTTACAGTAAACCTGGTTATTTCATTAAGTGGATATCCCATTCTGGTCTAGCTGTTGGGTGAACAGATGGTTTCCCAAACAGACCAACTGAAAAATGCTCTTCAAAAATTAGTAGATCAATCTGACCGGGCTAGGAGACCCACTAAGACTAGCACACCAGCTTAGACTGGATTAAGAGGTTTTTAAACAGAGTAGCAACTGTGCATTTTCTTGCGTGTTCCTTTTTAGCTACAAATATTTTCCATTATGATATAATATACTCTGGTGTGCTCCTCTGATTAAGCATTTTTCATGTTCCTCAGTAAAATAAAAGCTGAGCAAAGACTCAATACAACTATTACAGACCCATTAAGGAATCATTTTTCTAAACAAACTGCGTCTATGAGGGGCCACGCACATGCTCATGGCAGTGAAACTGAAAATAAATTTATGTAATAGATGAGATGCTCTGTTTCTGTGCGGCAGGTATATTAGCCAAACACAAGCAGCAGGCAGGGGGAAAAAACTACTAAAAGTGATGTTCAGAACAAGTGCAGCTAAGTAAATTAAACACTTCAAAGTCAGATTAAAATAGGCAGAAGTTGTTTTTTTTTGCCATTTTGAAATACCATCTCATATCCCAGTTTAATGAGACTTTGAAGCAAGCCATTTGTAGGGGGACTTTGCATCTGTGGTGCTATAAAACCATGCTGTTGTTTGAGCAAAGCGAAATGTCAACTTCTAGCGCAGCCAATGGCATGATTTCTGAGCGGGACAACCTGTTTGAGCAAACCATGGAAGAATGGTATAACCAAACAGGTTTCCAAAGCCCAAATCCAAATCTACTTGAAATGAAAGACATTTAAGTCACAGTTAACCCAACAAGATAATTCTGTTATCACTGATTCACCCTCAAGTTTTAACAAACCTGTAAGAATTTCTTTCCTATATGCTAAAAAATGAAGAAATATTGAAGAATGTCGGTGCTTTTTATTTTTTGGTTAACTATGCTTTTAAGAGTGCTTTTTTATAGCTATGTTTATTTTAGCCTAATTTTTTAGTACTTAAAAAGAAACTAATTAAAAATGTTCTTTTGGCAACTAACTGAAATAAGTTGCATCTTTTCATCTAATATTTATATTATATTTCAGCCTTATTCCAATTACTGAAAATTAGTTTTAGTTTCAGTTAACACTAGAGTGGCGGAAGTACTGATTTGTATTAATATACTGAATCAGAAAACTGATGATGTCAGCACATCTCAATCATCACTTTCACATCTACAGTTAATAACCAAGCAGCTATAAATGGAACGAGAAACAGAAACCCACAAACAAGTCAGCTACTGAAAGCTACCATGAACGAGATCAGTGTCACGGGCAGCTGATTAACCATTTTCCTCCAGTCCCAGCGTTTGTTTATTGGTCTTGTTGGCAAAGCCCGCAGATAACACACCACGCGGTATGAAAGCGTGGTCGGGTAATTATCTGCGGCAGAGGCAGCGACGCTGCTCAGTTGAAGGATATGAAATATCTTTCAGGATCTAATTACTGGGCAGCCAGAGGTGTAATTTCCCTCTTTCACTTGGCGGCTTCAGATATGGGAAGAGAATGCTGATTGTATTCACTTCAGGTAAGTTCTATCACCCGCGCTGATCTTATTCAGATTCAGAGCCCAGTCGCGAGAGGGAAGGATGGGAAGCATGTGCAACTCGTCTGAATGCACAGATAAAGACAGACTATCATCGCAGAGACAGGAAGAATAATAGACGTATGGCTCTTCTTTAAAACCGAGCGACCTCCTTGCATTTATGCTGGAGTTTTATTGCTTTCAGAGGCTTGACCAAGCTTCTCTTTTCACACACTTGCATGCACTTAGCATAATGAGGCAGTGATAAAGGTTCATTTCTGAGTTACTGTAGACAGTATATTCAACCTCCTGACTTATGTTTCCCACAAATAATGGAAAAGGCATGCTATAAAAATTCTAAACCTAATATCAAAGTCAAGACAAGTCCCTGGCCAGAGCCTGCATGGAGGTGCAGATATATTACAAGAAGTTTCACAGGAAATCAATAACCAAGCCTTTTTCTGTTTACTTCAGACATTCTGATTAAAACAAAAGGATTTAAAGAATGAATCAAAGTGGAACTGGGCAAGGACCACCGATACATCTGTTGTTGTGTATGATTTTATCCTCTTCACATCTAATTATCAAATTTAAGTTGTGATTCACTGGACTTTTTGAATAAATTGTTGAACCAAATGGACTCATAAAACCAAATAATTCATTCTCAAATTGATTCGGCTATCGGGAGATCCGGTTGCAGAAAATAACAGCTCTGTGGAGGTGAAGATTATCAGTGAATAATGACTTGAATCAACTCAATCTGTTGTTCACAAAACTGTAAAATACTTCTGAATATATGTACCCTCGATTATGTTTGAAGTTTAAAGGGTTAGTTTACCCAAAAATGAAAATGTTCCCATAATTTATTCACCCTCAAGCCATCCTAGGTGTATATGACATTCTCCTTTCAGCCAATAGGAGTACAAAAGGAGTTTTTTGATAGGAGTTATACTGTTTTTGATTGGAATTGGTTCGTTTAAAAGTAGACATTTCAAGCTTTCTGCCTTTATGCCTATTTCCCATGTCTGTGAGGCAAGTAGCCTATACGCTGAGTTTCTGTTCATTTTACAGACTGCAGTTCTTGTAGTCGAAAACAGAGCAACTTTCTGCTCTTAAGTTTATTCTATGCATCAAATTTATCATGTTGCCTGGTGAAATGTACCCACACTTTTGTTCTTTTCCACATCTTATACATCTATGGGGGTTTAGATGCGTACACAGCCTCAATTGATCTGAGTCTCTGGGCATAACTAATGTAAACTAGTGTTTTTCCTTCATACATCGTCACAGCCAATCATGCTGCATGCTTATTGGCTCACTAACATTGACGAGATTAGGTCATCAAATTTTTTACCTTAGGTATCAAATTTTGTACCAAGCGATAAGAATTTTTTTTGATACTCGATGGTAACGAGGCAACTCTGTCTTTCCTTAAAAAGTATCGAATTCAATACCCAGCCCAAGTCAAATGAGTTTGGAATGAAAGAATTGTCATTTTATGGGTGAAAGATCCCTTTAAGAATGAGGCCTCGTTTTTGAAATGTACCAAATGTTTTGTTTCTTGATCAATAAAAAATGATTATGCGAAAAATTCAACATGACTGCATCAAACGTACTTGAGCTCTTGTAGTCTTTCTTCTTCAGTTTGCGTCTCATCATGGTACCTCGGGGACTTGTGGGATACATGGTGCGTGGCAACGTGTTCATGTTGAGTGAGCTCAGACTGTAGGCACTCATGGAAGTGGGAGAGAAGGATGAACCCAGAGCTGTGTGGGAAACAGAAACTCATTATCAACTCTCAATGACTCATTTCAAAACAATCAATATTTAGTATATAATGTTCAGTTAAGCTTAGTAGAATCCTTAAAAAAAAGACCATTACAAATGACATTAACAGTATAACAAATCGAGAATTTCAGAACGTCTTAGTATTTGGTTTATCTTTCTTCTGCGTTAAAGACTTAAGCTTGGAGTTTATGATCTCCAGCATATTGAGAACATGTGACTGTCTGGACAAAGATGTTGATGACACAAATTTACCAAGGTTAGTGACATTTTGTCATTTTTCTTATTCATTTTGGATTTTAACAGTTTAAATCCCATTTTGAAAACCATATTTTGAACTGAATTTTTGAACCCCAACATTTTCTAACAACAGGTGTTAAAAATGAGAGTCACGTTTTGTCACCATTCGAGGAAACGAACAAAACAACTCATTAAAGTGTAGCAGACTGCCCTCGTGTTTGACATTGTGTGAACGGTGGTAAATCTTCATCAAAGCACATCTCTAAAAATACTCCCAATTACCTAAAAGCCACTTCTTATCACAGAGCAATGTCTAAGAACTGGATCACAGTTCATACTGTGTTCCTACTCATCAGATAGAGAGATTCAAAGCCATGTTTTTAGCGCTCACAAAAAATGGCAGAACATTACTACTACTACTACAAAAAAAACTATGTTTTGTTTGGCTGAAACGATGGTGATGCTGGCAGGATTAGAGCAGATTACAGTCTTATTTTTGCATTACTGTTTGAAACAGATTGTCTGCTCTTGCCATATGGAAGGACATTCTGTCTTTCTATCTTGTTTTTAAAACACTAAACCATCTACAGCCAAAATGAGGCCTACTTGTGAATTGTAAAGGATGGGCTCTTCCTAATGCAAACATTAAAGAGTTGATGTCCGGTAAATGCTGGCTAATTTGTCTTAAAGGAAAAAGAAAACAGCGGCTTAAATAATACAACTCTCGGAGGAGTTTGTGTTCGCGTGTATCAAGGGCACGTCTTTCAAAGATGGAAAAAGCCTTTGAACTTCCAAAACCTGGGGGATGTATAACACAGCGATAAAAACGAGACTGTGACTAAAAAGTATTGATGGAATGACAGTAAATTATGTGACGCCACCAGCACTGAAGTGCCCACAGCATCTTTATGCCCCTCTTGAATGGAGAATGTGAATCATGACTGTGAAGGTTGGGAAGGTGCCGCAAGAGATTGTATTTGTGTTGCTAACGTTAAATTCAATCATATGTGTTAAATAAGTGGCAAACTGTAAAATCGCTGGAGGTTGGCGGTTTGCTGTACCATTGGTTGCTGCAGGGTTTTCAAACTGAAGTCTGCAAGGAGGTGTTAGGGATCCGCAGAATTTTTACTTTTTTGGATGGTCAAAATAAACGTAATATTAACTATATTTTTATATCATATATCTGAAAAATTATTTATTTAGAATATATTCATTTATTAAATTACAATTAGATTAAATGAACAATTAAACACATTTAAAGTTTCCCCCCTTTTTACATTTTGCTGTCTAATGGCTGGTTGACAATCAGATCTATCAATTATTGTATCCAATTGGCAGTCCTAAACTTTAGGGAATAGAAATAAAAACCAAACATTTTAAATATAAAGTTAAAAATAATAATGAAAAAATGTAATTGAGTAAAAACCAAATGTTTTTTAAAGGGTTTATACATCTAACCTTAATTTAATGTAGTGTGTAGACATCATCATACAATCAATTTTCTCGCACAGTATGAATAAGTCTTTACATATGAAGACTTCAGATGGAAAAGCCTCTAAGTGCCATCTAACATGTTCATCTAAAATGATCATTTTTATCAAGCTTCTATGTTTAAGTTCAGTTATTTCACTTCAATGGCAATTAAAATCACCTATTAATTGCCATTAAATTGAAATTACTGAACTTAAATATATTAGCTTGATAAAAATGATAAGTTTAGAAGAACTTTTGCATCTGAAGTCTTCATATATGGCTGCCATTATATATGGATTCCTAAGTGGCATCAATGGTCAATCACATCACCTCTAACTCAACTATCACTGACAATGAACAACGTCCAGTTGCTTTAGTGCTGCAAATCACTGTCAGTGTACAGGTCAAAAACAGTCTCACAGTGCCCTTGAAATGCATAGAGTGCCAGCAAAAGAGATCGATAGGGTCCTGATGGCTGGAATTTATAGTAATGAGTCGTATAATCAAATCAGGCTCGCTGAAAAGGCCGTTGAAAGAGGAAAAGCATGACCTAAAAACACAAATGAGGAGTGCTTTTGTGACAAGTGACAATCTCCCCATCTTATCAGCCAATTAGAGAGCAAATCCAGGGCCTCAGGATGTCCGTCGTCATTGACTACATGTCCCAGAATGTATCTGAGACCACAAAGTCCACCCATGACTGCACAGGGAGAAACGATCAGGTCACATTGCTAGAATGTCAATAGCGCAATATCGCTTCCTTAACAAGGATTACGTTCCATATCCCCCTATGAATGGCAACACAAATGAGTCCTGTGGATTCGCTGTGTATCTTCCGCACAACAAAAAACACACAAGTCTCCCTGAATGGCTCAGTGCTCGTCTGGCTTTGTTCGGTGAGTCTGAGCTTTGCCGTAATGTGCTCTCGCCTCTGGAAGAATAGAGCTCAGCTATGCCCACATGATGGAGAATAAAGGCCAAATATAATACGGAGGAAGAGAGCCCCAGCACAGTTTAGAGACAAGGAAACAGCCGGGGAACAAATTAGTTCTGCTCTGTTTTCCAAAGAGATCAAATGAAACGTGCTAAAAAGACAAAAAAAAAACAAAACAAACTTATCAAATAAACCACAAATGAGACGTTCTAACATCTCTTCCTGTATTGCATTTCACATTATTTATTTATGTGAAGCATGACTCCAGCAACGGAAAGGTTGTGGGTTCAATTCTCAAATAATGCATGATGTAAATTGATTGTGTGTGTATATATATATATATATATATATATATATATATTTGACAGATGAAGACATAAAGCATAATTTAAGATAACTTTAAATCTCCAGCAAAAGATACAGCATCTTCACACCCAATGCTCATTTGCATAATGTTGAACTCCAAAATCAATTTTGAAATCAATTTTGGAAGTTATATTCATTTAGCTGATGCTTTTATCCAAAGCGACTTACAATTGCTATATATATCAGAGGTCACACGCCTCTGGAGCAACTAGGCTTTAGTGTCTTGCTCATGGACACATTGGTGTCTCGCAGTGGATTCAAACCTGGGTCTCTCACACCAAAGACATGTGTCTTATCCACTGCGCCATCACCACCCCAGTTATAAAGCCAAAACCCATAAAACAATGGAATAAATCTGTCATTGATGAGAGACGAGGACGATACAAGAGGATGAAGGAAAAGGGAAGGAACATTACGGGGATTGTTTGGAGAGGTTTTCTGCTTGGTCTGGCTGCGGGACTGGTCGGGGTGGTAGGTGTTATAGTGTTGATAGGGAAGGAAGTTGCTGTTGTTGTTGGTTCCGGATTCCCAGGGCAATGTCCGGTTACTCCTCTGCACCTTGACTGACCACACGGAGAGGAGAGAGAGAGGGAGGACGTGAGCGGGAAAACCATACAACACCACATAAATGCCAATGTATAACAGATACAAGATAAAACAAACAACGAGAGACACTTTAAAGCGATACTCCACTTTTTTGGAAATAGGCTCATTTTACAACTCCCCCAGAGTTAAACAGTTGGGTTTTACCGTTTTCGAATCCATTCAGTCGATTTTCTGATATTTACAAGAATATCAGTAACCAGACAGTTTCTGGTCTCATTGACTTTCATATTATATTTTTTTCCTACTATGAAAGTCAATGAGACCAGAAACTGTTTGGTTACTGATATTCTTCTAAAATTAAAAAAAAAAAAATCGGCTGAATGGATTTGAAAACGGTAAAACTCAACTGTTTAACTCTGGGGGAGTGGTAAAATGAGCCTATTTCCAAAAAAAGTGAAGTATCCCTTTAAGGATTTTCAAACTGTGCTCGACCGTGGAATAAAACCACCATTGTTACCTATTTTAGCAATTTCATGTTTGAAATGCCCATTAAAGGCTTATCAATCTGCTTTTTGATTGGACTTTTTTTCATAAGTGCAGAAAGGGACAACAAAACAAGCATGAGCTAAATAAATTATACCAGACATTTGGAAAATTTGTTGCATGGATAGTTGACTAAATAATTCAAATACATGTTCCTCCAAACCTGTATCAATTTCTTTCTTCTGTGGGAAACCATTTTTGTCCATTCAATTAAAGTCAATGCGTCCAAACTAAATGTAAAAAAATAACATTTCATTAAATAGAACAAAAAAATAAAAATGTTGTGATGAATTATACCTTAAAGAAATTTTCTAGGTCGAAGCAACCAATGTCACAAATACTGTAGACCTCACCATATATGCAGCAAGCTACCTTGCAATATCTTCTGAGACTTTCTTTCGGTTATACATTGTAGACAAGCAGACTTACTCACAAACAAGCATTCCCACAGCAAAGCGCCCTCCTAAGAGTATACGGACACCTGCATTGACTATTTTCTATTTTGGCTCCTTTCTGTTTTCACGGTTAATTTTAGCTGCATGTTTGCTCTGCTTTCAAACACACAAACACACAGCCTGGAAAGAGAGATTACAAAAGCAGTCTCAGAGAGAGAGGCAAACTGGAGGGCAGTGGCTGCAGAGGGGATTAGACAGGAGAGAGACTGGGTGAGAGGTGGAGAAGGAGTGTGTTTTTGTGTTAGGCAGGAGACCAGGGATCCATCATTATGATAGCATCAAACAGTAGCACAGAGTTGAAAGACAGTGAAGAATCCATTGAGACCGAAGGTAATCAGGCCTGGACAGATGAGAGCTATTACTTCTACAATTATGTGTGTGTGGGAGAAATAAAGAGAGAGTGTTCATGAATCATAGAGGTGAAGGCACACATGAAAACATGATGAGTGTTTTTGCAGGCATAAACAATGTAGAATCTCTATACCAAGGGTGTCAACAAATTAATATAATCAAGATTGATCTTTTTTTTTTTGCATTTTCATGATTAATTTTGAGTAGAACATATTAGTGAAAGTAGAGAATATTGCATTTTTTAATCTAAATATTATAAATAAATGTAAAAATATCATATAATTTAAATTGATATAATATATACAGCATAATGTACTCTACATCTATTTTAAAAAGTTGATTATTTTTATTGTGAAGTAAACAATATATAACACAATATAGCTTAGTCTCTCTATACCAGGGCTGGCAACATATTAAAAAATTGTATGAGTGCTGTTTCTATACAGTATGTAGTATACACTCTGTAGTGTGTACTTAATACATTGTACTACAAAAAAAAAAACTACATGCACAAGATAGCCAAGCAAAACAACTCGGTTCAGTGCTTGCATCAGAAACAAGTATTATTTTTGTTTTCAGCAGCAGATTCAGATGTTTTCTGCCACCCATGGAAGCCCTCCAAATGGCTGTTGTGTTTGCATGAGTATGCGGTGACAAGGCAGAATGTGTATGTGTGATGCATATGTGCGGTAAGTGTCAGCCAGCTGTCTGGTGTTGTGACGTTTCCGGCACTAGCCAGCTGTCTGGAATTTCACCGCGGTTGGCATTTAGATCTGTGTTAGTATAGAACGCTTCACTGCACTAAATCTGCTCGGGCTGAGAAAATAGAGTACACGTCTGTGTGTGCGAACTGCGAAGTGGATGTGCAGGTGCATAGTAATGCGAGAAGCCTGACAGTAGACATGTGCGGCTCTTCACAGGATTCAGGAGTGCGTTTCGTCTTGTGAATGCGTTTGGATGGTGCTCTAAACTCAATTTCCTTCTCTTAAGAGCCAATCAAGACGCCTCCTACCAGCTGACCCAAGGGTCACTTCATTGTTTTCGAGTGCTGGGCCTCTACAAAACCCTTACGACAGCAAGCAAGAAGCATTAGTATGCTGTGCAGGTCCACGCTTATTTATGTTCTCTGGGCCTAGGCTTTAATCCACATTCTTATTAAGTTTATAGCTTAAAGGTCGTACTGCCACTGACCTTGAGGACATACTGCAAAATAATTCTAATTTGTCAATAGGGGTTTTTTTTATATCTCAGTGAAGGATGTCAGCAGAACAGCAGTGCGGGACATATAGGATGTTTCCTAAGTAGTTGCCAGGATGTTGCAATGCAGCTGCTGAGGCGGTTTTAGCATTTTACTGTGCAGTTGCTAAGTTGTTACAGTTTTTGCTAGAATGTTTCTACTATGTAGTTGCTTAAGTGTTCTGTAGCACTCTGCGGTTGCTGCTAGAAAGTTGTTGGTGGTTGTCTAGTCATTTCTATTGTATTATTGGTGGTTGCCAGGGTGTTGCTATGCAGATACTGACAAGGTTTTAGCATGTTACTGTGCAGTTGCTAGGGTGTTCTAGTTATTGCCAGAACGTTGTGTGGTTGCTTAAGTGTTCTGTAGCATATTATTCTGCTGTCGATAGAATGTTGTTGGTGTTCTTGGCGTTTAAATGGCATTCTAGGTGGTTGCTAGGGCGTTGCTATGCAGATACTGACAAGGTTTTAGCATGTTACTGTGCAGTTGCTAGGGTGTTCTAGTTATTGCCAGAATGTTGTGTGGATGCTTAAGTGTTCTGTAGAATATTACTCTGCTGACGATAGAATGTTGTTGGTGTTCTAGGCATTTAAATGGAATTCTAAGTGGTTGCTAGGGCGTTGCTATGCAGATGCTTTTTAGGATGTTACTGTGGAGTTGCTAGGGTGTTCTGGGTGGCTGTCAAGGCATTATCTATGCAGTTGGCATGATGTTCTGGGTGGTTGGAAGGTTGTTACTATGTGGTTGCTATATAGATGCTAAGGAGTTTTGTTACTGTGCATGTTACTGTGCAGTTGCTATGATGTTTTGGATGGTTGCCAGGCTGTGGCTATGTAGTTGCTATGGTATACTCAGAGTTTTTAGCCAAGATGCTTGATGGCTAGGGTGTTCTGGGTGGTGGCAAAGGTATTCCGAGGGTTATTTTAATGTGCTTGCTAGGGTGTTCTGCCTGTTTTCCAGAATGTTCTGATGGTTTTGTAGCATGTTACTGTGTGGTTGCTTACTAGCCAAGTCAAAAGTCTCGATTCTGGTCATTAAATATGACTTTGGTCCGGTCATTCTTACCTGGCTCTGCTCTAGTGTGTGGCATTCTACATCTTTGTGGTATAAATCTAGCCCTATCAGGAGGTAGAGAAGCATTCAAGCCTTTGTCTCTCTGGTGTTGAACGTTAACATCCTGCTCCTGATAAGAGGTGACAGGGCACACATAGGATGTCATGAGGATTTATTCTCTGGGAGAATCATCCTTGCTCTAAACTTTTAACGTCAACTCTTGTTATCATACCATTTGGTGGCGCACAACTTAAAAACCTGTCAGGTGATAAGAATGAGCTTTCGAACAACACGTAACCCCTGACAACCCGAGGAAAGATTCATTTATCTGCAGGAAAGCTGTTTAAATATCAAAGATAACCATCATGTGGAGAGGACACAGCTGGCCTTGCACTGCTGTCAAATGCTGCATTCAGACAACATATTGTGTCTAGGAACTACAGGGTTGATATCAAAGACACGCAAGAATTATGTTAGGCATCAATTATGCATGTCTTCACTTTCAATATCGATTAAGGGAAAGTCTCCATTCTCAGAGCACTGAGATTTGAAGAGCTATTCTAAGATGCATGTTGTACAACTGTTCCCATTAATAAATGTAACCACAAATAAAATGCTGAGTGAGTAAAACTCTAAATAAATGTACATTTATCCACCGAATTTTACAATTTGCATCACTTTCATGGTCTTAAGCACTAGAGAAATTCCTAAGGAGCGTAAAAAGAGCCGTGTTGGTTTGAAACCAAGCAAGGACTCAGCCTATATCCATACAATATACGATTCCAATTTAAATGTTTTGTCAAAAGCGTTTTCTGTTTTAAAACTCTAGTGTAGAGGTACCCTTAGAGCTTAGAGTGAGTGTGTGTGGTTCTCTTACCATGTTCAGGGCCCTTGAGAGCCAGTCTTGTTTGGTGGTGGGGCAAAATCTCCATTTTGACGTGTTCTGAAGCGCTAGCTAGCAGCTGGGTGGCCTCGGCCAGTGTGCAATACTCCATACTTGTGCCGTCCACTGACAAGATGTGATCACCTGCATGCAGTGCACCACACCTGCAAAGGCAATTAGATCACTTTTTGTTCTGCCAACTCTAAACATCCACTGAATTGCACTTATCACAGGCATCATTTCAAACAATCGTTTAAAACAAATTCTTGTCAATACTGAAAATATCATGACTTTACCAGAGTAGGTTCAGAACCCCAAATTAATGCAGACTAAACCCTAATTTATACATCTGCGTCAAACTCACGCCGTAGCTACGTCGTAGGCTTTGTGTAGCGCGCGTAACCTTCGGCATACCCTGACGTCAATTCTACGCATACCGCAAGCATTGTGATTGGCCTGTCAGAACCTCTCACCAGGTTTCACACGCTCCCTTTGCATGTGTACTGTAATTGCATGTCAACGCGCACAACGATACAGAAGTATAAATGGAAACCAACACGTAGGCGAAGGTCCAACGCAGAAGTATAAATCAGCCTTAAGTATTTTTTAACTAATATTGAATTTTATAGAATTTTTCAACTGTATATCTTTTTTATTAATACATTAGCACTGCTTTTAAGCCAATTTAGAAAGAATATTTCATAAGTGCATAAATGCTTTTCTGCAGAGTGGTTCCAGATTGGCCACCTAAACTAGCACCCTGTCGATGCAAAAAAAGGGTTTAAGGAGTATTAATAATTCCCCCCCCCCCAATGTTTCTCCCAAGAGCAAACTCTTGAATCATCTTCAAAGTGCTAATCTGTTCTGATGGAAAGGTTTTCACTTGCTCAGCACTCCGCCACCCTTATTATTGTTCCGGGCCTTTCTGCTGGCATGAAGGCAAGATGAGTTATTGAATTTCTATAATTAGTTGCTAAGCTATATGCATTTCAAACTTTGAAATTTTCACAAGCAGGCATCAGGTTTCTGCAGCATACATTTCACTCATCTCGATGCATTGATCTGGCCCACAAAACAATGGAAACATGATGAGCAATGATGCTTCTTTCATAAGGAAAATTCCTTTTTTCATTTCATCTTCCTCTGTGTTGTGGAAATGATTGCCGCGGTAATTACCTATCGGCGATGCTGGCTGGTTTGACCTTGTCGATGATGATGACCTGCTTATTGCAGTACATGGAGGTAGAGAGAGCAAGACCTAAACTGGAGCCCATCGACTTGGCCACCTCCACCAACAGCGGGCCTGAAGCTGTGGCTACAGAATCTGTAAAGTAGGAGAAAAACATAGATTATATTCAGAAAATGGACCTTCCAGTGGTATAGAGCGTCTTTTAATCTCGTAACATTATGGCTTTGTTCTTGAAAATCGTTTTTGATGGCATAGCGACCGTGTGAATATATACATTTTCTCTGCTACGGCTACAAATTACTCTATTAACTTGAGGAATTGACAGACTTCATACATCCACTAAGAATCACTTTTACACCAGCGGTAACAACTTGATTAGATATTTTCTAATGCATTTGTAAGTGTGGCTTAAGTGCCCCAGTACATGGGGGAAAAAGAGAAAAAAACAGTACGAATGATGGTTATACACCCCCACACACATGTTCACACACCTCATTAATGTGAATGAGGGCGAGCGGCTGTGGTTGGACCTGTTTAAGTGTAATGGAGGTAATTCAACATCTCAGTTTAGTAATGGGCTGCACTAAAGACCTGATTACACCATACATCTTTAGAGCATGGAGGAAACCACTAAGCGTAAACAAGTGTCACACGACCGCTCTTCCAGCCTGTTTCAAACATGTGCTGATTTCACTTGACGCTCATTACAAAGAGAAATAGCTCCTGCTGTTGTATGTGGAGCGGACAGAATGAGCAGCCGGTCTTTAGTTAGAGCGGGCGTACAGCTGTCGGCTGTCAGGTGTGACAACTTCCTCCCTGCGTTCGCGGTAAACACACTTGCTGCCATTGCAACATGCCAACATACTGGGGAAACTCCTTTGCTAGTCCGACAGAAGCTGCTTTGGTCTGTAAAGCGACCAAAGTGGTCCAAGTGTATCCAAGGAACATTGTACATTTACGATTATGCAATTAGCAGAGGGTTTTCTCCAAAGCAACTCTCAAAGGAGGAACCAAAGCAATTCATCAAGAGCCAACAATATTCGTAATATACAATGCCAGGTGTATTTGGCGACTACTGTAGATTAGGAAGCAAGCTAGAAAAGGAGAAGTGCAAAGAAAAAATAGGTTTTTTGTGTGTGTGTACTTGAGCAACTAAATTTGCGAGGACCGGTTTAAGTTTTAGATCATTGGAGTGAGGACAAAGAGTGACATTTTGGCCAGTCCTCACTTACTAAGACCCATTTAAAGCAAGTTTGAGGGTCGTGACATGGTTTTAGGGATACGGTTATACAGTAAGTAGGGTTAGGCATAGTTGTGATGGGTAAGGTTAGGATTAGGAGTTAAAGATTGGATCGTGTCAATGAATGTCCTCACAATGTTGTACAAGAATGTATGTGTTTATGAGTGTGTATTGGTTTAAGTGTGTAGGATGATTAAGTGCTTGCAGAAGATTCAAGTGAAGGTTGGAAGCTCACTCCCCCAGTGGGGAGCAAAGAAGTTGAAGATTTTGGAGAATGGATTTGAGCCTCAAACATAAGGAATTGTCACTTGCAATTGTTCAAAAGTATTCAACAGTGGTCAAGACTCCAATAACTACCAGCAAATGTGTCGAAATTGATTTGTTATAATAGTACTTCAGGTGGTACATTGCAATCTGGTCAGCTAGAGAAGAGCAGAACTGAAAATTGGCTTGAAAATTGTCAGCTGACTATTCGAGGAGAAAGAAAATTACTAAATTGCACATCCCTAGTAGAAGAGTGGGATAACTAAACGTGCTAAATGAGATCCAAGTGATCTCATTGAGCCACCATGACAGCTGATCATGATTAAACATCTTTTTACAGCCCCTGAATCCCACCTTCACCTTCCTGCCAAGCCTCACAGACCCACCTGACATCCACTAAACAGGGTTGAACTGACTATCCATTAATAAAGCCAGGGCTGGGGAAATTGTTCAATCACATGGGTGCCATCCGGGTGACAGAGGCGTGATGATTAACGTGCCACCGTTTTGCGCATCACGCTGATGAGGGCTTGATCAAGGAGCTCGCTAAGGAGCGTTTGTGTTGTTGTGAAGTGCTGGAGCAGCATGAGGCGATGGGAGGAAGAGCAGTTGTAAATAGTGATGAATGTACAATGCATGCTTGGTCTCTGGCGGTTACTTTTAATCAAACCTCGTTACTGTCTGTGTCCACTGGTGCGGAGCTAAGCAGCCATTTTCAATTCCTTCTCTACCGGAGATTGTGGGGTTGACAGTGAAGCAGAGCAAGTGGTGAGAGTGTCAAACAGATGAGATGATGCTCAATATTATGCAAATGAGATTCGGGTAAAAAAAGCTATCCGGCAACCAATCGCTGTAAGTCACTGGAATCAATGCCTGTCAGGAATTCATAAATTAAGCTGGCCTCTTTCCAACTGTAATTGTGCATAGATGATTATTTTATTTGATGTATACTCCAAGCAATATAAGACTATAGACTCTTGTTATATACATTACAGAAAACTTGCGGTTATGCTGTTTTTGTGGGCAAAATCACATCATTTCTTAATAGTAATCCTTGCGATCACGTTTCGAAACCAGTTTAAGTTGGTCACACGGATTGACAAACAGAAAGCTGTTTGGTTTGAATGAATTCGATGTGAGATGAGCTTCATCAATTGCTAAACTACTGGCAATTGATAGTTAACCTCTGAAATTTGGTGAATGTGAGCGGGCACCCTTTAACACCCTTAAAGCGACAATTTACAGCAGGTATTGCCAGATTCATGAATGAATCGTTCTTTTGACTTTGATATTTCCAATGAATCATCTGAAAAATCTAAGCGGTTTGCGAATCAACAACTGACTGACTCACTAAACCCAGAACCTTCTCTTTTCGACATGTCTGATTCATTATGGGTTTGATAACAAACACAAACTTGTCGAAATTAACTCATAATGATCAAGCAAATACTAAGAACTATACCTCAAGATTGCATTAAATTAATGCAGTACACAATGGCAGAGAGAAAAAGATGGTATAAATTGCTTTAGGTGTCGAGAAAGTTTTATTTTGGGCAAAATGCCAGGACAGAGCGATCTATAGGTTACACAGCAAAACTTAAACTGAGAAGGAAAGTGTACTGACCAAAAACAGTCGAAAAAGTCCCTGTAAGGTAGTTAGCGTTTAATGCTGTTTGAACAGCACTGTTCTGAGGGGCATATCAGTGCAGTGAAGCAGGATGTGCCTTTTCACTAGACTTCTTCTGGGCACAGCAGAAAGAGAATCTATCACTTCTGGGTCAGAGCCCAATGAAGACATCGGAAAGATGAGTTACAGCCACGGGCCACTTCAAATCTTAAGAGACTTTCCTTTTCATTGAGGTTCAGCTCACTCGCTGTCACCCTTTTCTTGTCTTTTTGCACCTGATTCACCTCTTTGGCACTCAGTCATTATCCACAGCATGTTTTCCTTGACATTTACAAATTCAACAAACACATATTGACATTCGAGAGTTGGAAAACATGAAATAACTTCTTTAAAAATGCTAAAATTTTCCATTCTGTAATTGCTGTTTTCAGTCGACAAGCGTTTACATATACTGTAATGGTTTTCCAGCCTCAACAATGATCCAGAACACAACAGCACCACTGGTCTGGTCTTCAACAAACCACAAATTGGCCATGACACGGAAAAGAAAAATTCAAAATACTGAAATACAATAAATTAAATCAATAGTCCCAGTAATAAAGTTGAGTAAATAAAGACTAAATAATTAACATAAGAATGAATAATTAACAAAATAAAAATTAGATAAATGAAAGTAAAGTAAATTCACTTTTATAGCAGCAACAACACGTATAACAAAGTAAAGATTGTATTTTTTCTTTTCATTTTTTTTTTTATCTTTTTTCTGCTATTTTACTTTTCTCGATATGTAAATGTATTTATACCAAAACATTTTTTAAAATGATCTAAAATGTATAGTTATTAGTGCTGTCACATCGACTAATTGCAATTAATCGCATCTAACATAAAAGTTGTTAAATATATACGTGTGAGTGTGTGTAATTTAGTCTACAGGATATTAAATATGATGAAATAAATATTTCTGGCTCTCTTATGATAAACTCTATATTTATTTCCCCATTTAATTATAAAAAAAACAACTGTGAATTATCTAGGGGGATGAGATTAGATGAAGTGGGAGTGTCCTTACCCATGACTGACACATCAAACTCTATTAGAAGTGTGGCTTCCTGGCCACACTGTTTGAGGATGCTCATGGCCTCTGCGTGAGACGCCCCATGCAGACGAATTCCGTCTATACTGAGCAGCCTGTCGCCGGGTTTGATGGTTCCTTCCCTGAGAGAGAACACAAAATACAATAAAAGACTGAAATGACCTTTCTGAATTGCAAAAGAAATGTGTTATATACAAGAGAGGCACCCAGAGACACAATAGCACTTGTATTGTATGTTTTCCTCTTGTTTGCTCGTAACAATAAGCCTTTTAAATGTTACAGGCTAAAGGGTTACAGGGCTACATTCAATCTGTTATCATGGCAGGCACGTCACGTCTGTGTTCAACACACCAGAGACCTTTCCAAAACCACAGTAATTCCTAAACTAAGACCAGGTACCACTCTGAACCTCAAAAGATATAAAAACAAACTCTTTTAGCATGGAACGCACTTTAGAACGTGAAGAAAATGCAATTATCAATTATATTGTTGCGTCTGGTACTTTGTTTTCTTGGACCATCTGATGCACATGCACACAAAACTGGCAAGTTCAGGCTGATACATCTGGAGCCAATCTGATTGGCTGACTTTTAAGCTTTTTAATCAGTGCGCCTGGAAACAAAAAACGTGTTCACAAGAAGCAGCTGCTATAATGATAGCATCTAAGGAAGAATAAATACCTTGATTTGCTAAGTTTTCCAGGTCAGCAGTATCAAATCTTAAATCAGTTTTATTTAAGATAGCTTAATGGCAAGTAAATTAGATATCCATGAGACGAATGTTAATGGTTTTCTGAGCTGAACTACTATTCAAAACTTTGTGGTCAGCGAAATTTTATATGAAATGAATACTTCGATTCAGCCAGGTTGCATTAAATTGATCAAAAGTGACACTAAAAGACAATACGAAATACTTCCATTTCAAATCAATGAGGTTTAGAACTTTTTATTCAAAGTATCCTAAAAAAAAATGCACCACAGCCTCCACATGTGGCTTTGCCATCACAGGAATATATTACATTTTAAAATTGAAAACAGTTATTTTAACTATGTTACTACTGTACTTTTAATCAAATAAATGCAGCTATGGTGAGCTTAAGACTTATTTTAAAAACATTAAAATCGTACAAACCCAAACTTTTGAACGGTAGTGTAATTGTGAAATAGTCTAAGGTAGAATTTTCACTCTCTTCAATTATTTTTTTCAGTTTTCCATTCACATGTTAGTAGCGACTCTGATGAATTGAGTTTTTACACAGTGGTCTGTTATTGTAGTACAATTCATTTGAGATAATAATAATAGCATGTAAACTGTGATTAGTTGATGTGTACAAACACTTGTCTTTATGGCTAGGTCAGACTATGTGAGGACACATTCAAAGCACATTTTAACCCATAATTCCATGGAGCAACAAAAGAGATGAGTTTTGGTAAGAGGCCTGATTTATGACTCGTACGAAATGAAATTTGGTGTTTTTATTGGCCAAGGGGGCCGTTCTCTGTGAAAGCAAGATGTCAGAGGCCTGTCGATAACAAATTGCAGAGGAACAGAACACAATATTTATCCAAAAAAACAGGAGCCATGCCACTCAAGAAAAGAAATGGGAATACTCTGGTGGTAAGAAATGAAATTACCAGTGTGCAAAATGAATATTGATAAGGGGTGAGGGGAAAGAGAGAGACGGTCTGGCGTGTAATGGCGGTAATAACAGAGCAGTTCATATGCCAGAGCGAATGAAATATCACGCCAGTCCATTTACAATTCTCAAGTGAGCGCTGAAGTTGCGGGGCAATCTATTCCGGTTCCGAAAGGAACGCCAACTGGGAAACACTATTTTCATCAAGCAATTTCTTGCCATTTCACAGCAATGACTACAGTCCAGCTATGCTGAACCTGTAAAGATAAGACAAACCAACACTTGTATCCTTAAGGAATGAAATACATTATGCAGGGAGAAGATGGAAAGAAAGGATGAATTAGTATATTTTAAGATTTAAATATAACGATTATTCCTATATTTATATATATATATATATAAAAACATCTTAAACCAGACTAAGCTGTTCAAAATATTCTATTTATTCAACTCAAGGACTTTTTAGTTGATCAAGCTGGGCTGCCCAACTAAACCAGATTGGAGATCAGTTTACCCCAGATAAAACCAGCTTAGACTAGCTTAAACCATCTGAGACAAGCAAACCAGCCAACCACAGGTTTGAGTACGTTTTAAAGAAGGACTGTGCTATCAATTAACTTAATTATTTGTGTGTATTTTTATGCTTATTGTATTTTATTAGATTATCCTGGCATTAGATAAGCAAAATGCTAATACCAAAGCCTATAGAAATCAAGAGTCAAGTATGTGAATCAACTGGCTATGAAGTGTTTATAATCATTTGGCATTTCTATTCAGCATTTTTTTATGCAATATTCCGAAATGTGCATAAAAAAGATAAACATAACTAATGTTGGTGCTGATGTAACCAGTTCAGAATCCAGTTCCAACTCACCTGTCAGCCGGACCACCGGGTCTGATGGTTGTAATGGTTACTGGGCGAGATTTGTTCCTGTCTTCATGGGCACCTCCTACACCATGGAAAAAAAAACAACTTGTTTTGACTCATTAAACAAATATAGCCAAAGAGTAAAACAGTGTCCATTTACACTTGTGGAGATGTCCACTCCCCTAAAAGGATTATTAGGAACACCTGTTCAATTTCTCATTAATGCACCATTTGGGCATCGTTTAAATGCCACGGCCTACCTGAGCATTGTTTCTGACCATGTCCATCCCTTTATGTCCACCATGTGCCCAACCTCTGATGGCTACTTCCAGCAGAATGATGCACCATGTCACAAAGTTCAAATTATTTCAAATTGGTTTCTTGAACATGACAATGAGTTCACTGTACTAAAATGGCCCCCACAGTCACCAGATCTCAACCAATAGAGCAACTTTGGGATGTGGTGAAAGGGGAGCTTTGTGCCCTGGATGTGCATCCCCCAAATCTCCATCAACTACAAGATGCTATCCTATCAATATGGGCCAACGTTTCTAAAGGATGCTTTCAGCACCTTGTTGAATCAATGCCAAGCAAAAGGGGGTCAAACACAGTATTAATATGGTGTTCCTGATAATCCTTTAGGTGAGTGTATACTCACGTTTGATAACCTTAAATAACATTAAAGGCCATTGCTCACCTAACTGAAATGTCCACATATTTTTCTACAAAAGCACCAGATTCTTCATCTTTAAAGCAGTGCTGCTCGCTATAAAATTGCATACCACTGAATTCACAAATGGAGTCTTGAAGATGAAAAGGAAGTCCTCAATATGCCTCTATGAGCTAAGCTAACCAAGACCTTGACAGGAAACCGTTTTTTTCTCTCTCTCTTCAAAAGACTTCATACTCTAGACGGATCTAGAAAATGGTCTCTTTCTTTTAATGAAGCCTGCTTGGTAAATATTTTGGAAAATGAGCATTAGAAGTGCGACTGAAAGCTGCTTCGTCTTCTTTCAGCGGGCCCAAGGGCAGCGAAACAAATCTTTAGAGAAAAATACTCTCTCTTTGTTTGATGTAGATGTGAATGAAAGTGTATTGATGAGGTGGACTCAAAGACATTTGAACTCGGATGTGAGGAAGTCTACAGAGGCACTCACCTCTGATGACGAAACCGAAAGTATTGCCTTCTTTGTGTAATGTCACCTCCACATTTTTGAACATGACCCCTGAGCCCTGTACAGCTGAGGAAGAAAATGAACAGTTCAAAGTCCTGCCAAGACTTTAATGCGTCATCACAACATATAAATGTACAAACTAAAATGACTGTACATTTCACAAGTCACTGAGAGTGACGTAACTCAGTCTAAGATTGCTGTTATAAAACTAATTTTAACGAATCAATGGCAGATTGGTGGTGGTTAATCACTCAAATCACTTAAGCAAAAATAATCAGTCACTATTTAGCATTTTCAGATTATATTATATTAAAACATATAATATATTCAGGCTTGACCTTTCATGTTTTTGCTCACCAGCCACTGTGGTTAATTTTGACATCGATACAAGGGGGAAAACTGCCTTATATGTCTTTTTTAGTATTATCTTTTCATAATTTGGCAGCAGGTATATTAGACCTGATGTACCAACCCGATCTCACGACCAAATCGTACGAATTCGACGAATGATTAAAAAGTGGCTAATTCGTAACAACTCATACGACCTCACTCGCACGAATTAGTACGATTTTGCTAAATCGTACATATTTTACGAATTGGCCAATTCGTATGAATTCGTACAAATTACCTACCCCTTACCCCGCCCCTAAACGTGGGTTTAGACAAATCGTACAAATTTTAATACGAATTAGACACTTTTTAATCATTCGTCAAATTCGTACGAATTGGCCGTGAGATAGCATAGGATGTACAGATCCATTACACTGTTACACATGCGTTTTCTTTCTCAACTGTTTACATTAAAAACTTAACTGACTGTATTTACAAGAATACTGACCAAGAAAGGATTTTTGGACATTATTTTGTATGTATTTGACTGTTTAAGCACAATAAGCAGTGCAAAAGAACTCAATTTAGTACTGAGTTGCTTTATGTGCACGCACTTTGGGTGTGAGCACAAAATCTGCGCGAATGATGCGTGAAATATGTACAATCCCACAGTGAAATTCAAGCCTTGTAACACACCAACCGGAGCAAATTCATCTGGAACAAATGAAACGAATGTGAGGGGAGGCGGGTTTGTGTGTCAACTCGTTGTCGGATAGCTGAAACAGCGAGAAATTCAGCGTGTCGTGTATCTACTCTGCGGGAAATGAGTACTGGTAGTGTTTCAGATATTTCAGTATTGATATGTATTGAAAAATTTCGATTTTTGACTACACTACATTGCACTTAGTTTATTATTTGAGATAACTATTTACTATTTGAGATTACTATTTAAGATTATATATATATATATATATATATAAATCCCCCCCCCCGCCAATGTGGCTATTAAGAGTGACTGTGTTAGACGCCACTGCTGAAATCCACTCGCATTTGGCGGGTTAGAGGGTGTAACTGTATAGGCCTGATTATATTATATGAGGCATTTATATTTATCACTTCTGAAATATACATGAAAAGATCACATGAATAGAAAATCTGTTGCCTGGAACAACATTAAGTTACACAGTTTAGTGTTTATTATGAAAAATTATAAACTGCAAAATGCTGCAGCGAACCACTCAGATATAGATATATAGATAAATAATCTCACTCACAGACAGGTGGAAGCTCATACTCGACCTCCAGGACAACCCTTTCACCCACATTCTTCAATAGACTGATGATCTCGTCATGACGAAACTTTGTCAAGTTGATTCCGTTTACAGATTTTATGTAGTCCCCTACGTTCAACTGGTCACTCCTGCAAAAAATAACAGGAAATTGCATCAGCGAATGATGGAAGAAAGAACAAGCACAGGAAGAGCAAATAAAGAAAGAGATGAAATAAAGAGAGGCAGAAATTTGGCGGAGTCAGGTCGAGCTCTGAGACGCTGTGATAGCTGATTTAAGCACATGAAGGGAACACTTTGTTCTAAGGAAACATCTAGTAAGATCAAGACAGCCTGCTCCAGTCTCGCTCTTTCACTGACACACATACACAGAGTACACAAAACTCTTGCGTTATACAAGGCGGTCTGATTATCAACAGATTCTGGAAGAGATAAAGATACAAGACTTGATGTGCAGGGAAACATTTAAAAGCCGAACAACTGATTTGCAGACAAAAGTATCTGTGACTGAAGAAGCGTGCGTTTTACTATACAGCATGTGCAGTGTTTCTTCTGGGATCTGTATATGGACCTATTCTTTGAGGATTGTGTGTGTGTGTGTGTTTATGGAGAGGTCTGATACGCTAGTGAACAGTAGGCTGTCTGCCATCCCTGAGAGCCAATATGGAAATGAGAGAAGAGTTCTGGCTTATGCAGTATTGATTAAAAGATTCTGTCTACCTTATTCATACAGACACACATACGCACATTGTTTACAGATAAAACAACACACACACACACTTCCTAGACAATGCTCCAGCACAACAGACTATGAACACATTGATCTTTCAGGGCCTGTCTATAGTTGCTGTCTTAGCAAAAAAATCATTAGCATAAAGACCAAGAGACAACAAAAACCTGCCAACACAAAGCCTTGAAGGTGAATTTCCACACCTTTAGCATCTACACAACTAAATTGAGTCATTTCTTACATTTTCTATAGAGTACGTGAATGCTAGCTGTACAAAACTAGTCAAAACGATGCTGCTGTGATGCTAATGTGGGGGATTACAGTATGCTAGGTTACTCTAAATGTTTTAACCCCAGTGCTATGTGGTTGCTAGTGTGTTCCTGGTGGTTGCTAGGGTATTTTGTGTAGTGACAAGATGCCTTAGAGAAGTCCACTCGAAATATATGATATTCTGGTCTTTAGATGACTGATTTCCTCTTTCAATGCAAGTCTAAGGACTTATTTTTTCCTGAAAATGTAACGCTTTTCTAGCGGGAGTTAGCAACAAATAATAATGGTTACAGGTTTAAGTCCTAACCCTATCACCAATAACAATCTAAGCAAGCACCAACGACTGTTTCCAAAGATGTTTCCCAACTTCCGAGTCAGATAAGTCGGACATCTTAAAAACACAGCACTGTTTTGAAAGTGCTGGAGTGTTTTGTAAAATGAATCCACAAATGGTTCGCTAATACTGACCTGGCAGCGATGCCGCCCTGGCGGAGGTTGGAGACTCTGGGCTTGCCGTCTTTGTCGATGCCTCCGGATACTGTCAGGCCCAAGGTGGTGCCTTCCTTCTTGATCAGCTCCACGGTACTCGTGCCCTTAAACTCATCTGTGGAGCAAAAGTAGGGATGAGAAGGAGGGTTATTGGGGGAGGTGGGAGAGGAAGAGCAGAGACAGAGAGGGTTACAGGAGCAAAGCAGGCCAGCCGCTGCCATACCCCTCTCTCATCTAAATGACTATGATCAGGCGCTCTGTCTTGGCCCTCTCTCTCTTTCTCTCTCTCATTCTACCACAGCTAGTTATACACTGAGTGCTCTGTGTGTGTGTGTGTGTGTGTGTGTGTGTCTCTGCACTTGGCCATAGTTTGAGGACACAAGAGTCACCAGAGGTGAGCTAAAGCTGTCAAAACCTCGCTTTAATGTCATCTGGCAAGATACACCCTTTGAAAATGTAAATGCATTAATTACCAACCAATATATATCAATAAAAAGCATATATATATATAAAGTAATATATATATATATAAATATATATATATATATATGAAGAGTTCAGATGCAAAAGCCTCTAAATGCCATTTGAAATTGTCTTCTAAAATGATCATTTTTATCAAGCTTGTGTATTTAAGTTCAGGAATTTCACTTAAATGGCAATGAAGATTACCTATTAATTGTCATATAAGTGAAATTACTGAACTTAAATATACAAGTTTGATAAAAATGGTCATTTTAGAAGAAAATTTCAAATGGCACTTAGAGGCTTTTGCATCTGAACTCTTCATATATAGTAAATATAATGTATTTATTTTTTATTTTTTGTATATATAGGGTTTAAGTTTAGGACGGTTATAATCATAGGTTATAATGCTTTATCTAGAAAAAAAAATCAATCTATGCAACCCCCCAATTTTCAATCCAATTTTTGTTTTCTGTCTCCCTTGTATCATTTTGTCTTCTATTTGCTGTCTCGCTCGCCGACTTGCACTGATATTGCTGGTCAGCCAGACACATCGCTCCCCATCAACTGGCTGTCATTCAATCCCTCTGTGGGATTGTCAAAGTCGCATTAAGAATCCTGCATATCTGTGCAAGCAGGGCTTTTCCTCCCTCTCACACACCCTACCATCACCACTCCATCACCTGTCTAAGCTGGAGAAGAAATCAAAATAAGGCATTTGTAATCCCACTCTCTTTACTGGAGGAAGAAAAACAGATTTATAAGAATTCCCCTCACTTTCCTTTCCTGGTAGCACAGAGATTCCCCCTTTTTTCATATGTGAATCACTTTGAGTACCCAGAAAAGCACTATATAAAAAAACTTAAATATTTGTTTCATATCGAAAGTATTGTGCTCTGTCAGCGCATTGCCTGTGTCCTCTTTGCTCCGCACAAACAGAACTTGATCTGCTTCTTAAAATTCCTATTAAAAAAATTGATAATGAAATCATGAGATCTGTCTATCTATTAGAAATCCATAATTTTGTTTTGCCTTAAAATCCATAACTGCTTCGATGCCCTTTGCATGCAAATCACCAGCACAAAAACCTCAGTAGAGTAAGAAACCGATTTGACATTGCACTCTGCCTCCGATCGATACCGCTGCCATATGGACATGGGAAGGGAGCTATGTCGAAACGTGACCCAGAACAGAAGAGGGTTAGCATGGATCTTACCATTTGGCCTGAACCTCTAGTCAAGCCTACGGAGCTAAGCAGGGAACTTGCAGTGCAAACATGATGATAAATCAAAGACAGCAAAGTAATTAAAAGAGAAATCGAACTTGAAATGTGCCAAAAGGAACTGCTGAATATTTTACTGTCTGTGATTGCATGTGTTTGTGAGTGATAGAGAAAAAAACATCTTGCCGGAAAAAAAAAAAGAAGTCAATCAATATTCAAACGGGAGTTCAATCTATAACAAGCCTCGTGTTGTGTGCCAGTCTTTTGATAATTAATTGTAAAAGAACTGCTCAATTTGCCTTCAGCTTTCATCAAATAATTTGATTAAAGAGAACTTTGCACTTCTGGGGATTCGCCTGACAGCCAAAAATTACAGTAGGCCGAATTATAAATGTTGCTGTCATTTCCCTCCTCTCAGTCGGATGAGGAAAAATTATGGGTCTTTCGGTGGTTTGTGATGGCATTAATTGAACTCCCTTTGCATGTGGAAGACAGGGGGAAAAAATGTTTTATTTGGTTGACATAACATGTCTTCCGAGGCCAGAAACATTCTTTATGCGAGTTTGTGAACACAAATACGTGCAACCTTGTGAACACAAATATGTGCAACTTTACATAACGTTCACTTAAAATAGATGTTCTGACATGACAACAAGAAGAAAACTCAGAGAAAACAAATATAGCAAATATTTAAACAATCTACGCAAGTACTATAATAGAGATATACCAATTTCGGACAGCATTTTTTTAAGGTGGATAACCCATAACGTATTGTTATTGTATTATACAAAGCCCTTTTAGTCGATTTTTTTTGACTAAATAACAAATATAAATAACTATATCGTTAAATATATCGTTACCGTGAAATAAAATTAGTCGTACTTTGAAACACAATTTTTGTCATATACCGCCAACCCCTACAGATAAGTATAATCTTATTAAATATTACAACATGTATGATTTTCATTTCATAGCTCTGATTGTGAAATATCTTATTGAACTGATTCTTTTAAAACGTAATCACAATCAAAGCCAACCTTGGCAGCATCCTTCGTGTATGTTGTGAGGGGGGCCCACAGGGGGTCATTCAGTATCCAAACAATTTGTGTCACAGTATGGTCATATTACAAGCTCAGTCTTAAGCTGTCTGGGGAAAGCATGGTTCTCTCAGTTCACCGAGGGTTCAGCTTAATATCTCGGCCCTGAGCGAGGAAAAGGGCCGTTGGGATCTAATGAGCTGTGCTTTGAGGGCTACACTGGGACAGGTGTGGAAGTTGATAAGTTGATCCCATTACTCGTGGTCTCTCATTTCATTCCATTCCCTCTTTCCCACCTTTTCTCTTTGAATGAGGCAGACAGAGCTAGTGTTGCCTTGCCATGTTGCCACGGTGATGAGATTGGCCATCCGCTTTCTCAAAGCCGACAGATTTCTTTGGTGAGATCGAATGCTATGCCCATCAGACAGGTATTGAGGGAGAGAGACTTGGGACAGCATGTGCGACAATGATACAAAAGCAGGAGATAAAAGTACAGATGGAGTGTATGATGGAGAGAGCAAGATGTAAACATCTACTCTGTCTGCTGAGGCGCACGCGGGTTAAAAAAAGTCATCACTTTTTCAAGCTGTCACAGGAAAACGGTAATCTGAAACTGATCTAGATGGCAAACTCGATAGATCATACACAGAAAATCCAAACAAAAGGGGGGTACTTTCTTCATGTGGCGACCCAACAAAGTATATGATTTATCATTCACAAATAAACAAAAATGCCACCTTAAACTTAGAATGTAATATAAAATCATTATAACATTTTAAATAAAATTCATTAATATTACCATGAATTGTACAGGCCCTACAATGTCAATAGATATGTTGCAATGGATATATATGTAAAAATAGAGATATTTTATAATGGTGTTGACAGATATTGTATATTTATTTTTTGACATGCTCCATTGCTATTTGTACATTTGCAGTATATTACCCTTGTGCCATCATCTAATCTAATGCTCATTTAAAATTAGTTTTTAAAAACTATAATAACTTAACACAGTAATCTTTAGCAAATATTAAAACAAATGCTGATTTTCATACTGTGCATTATAATGTTATGATGCCTATTCTTTTCTAAGATAAAGTGGCAACACTTTACAATACGGGTGCACTAATTAATTAATTAATTAATGCTTAACTAATGCACAGATAATCATGAGTTAATGTATAACTCATGAAGAACTAAACCAGTAATTAATGATTACTGCATCAGCAACTAATAAAGAGTCTATATGATTAATAGATTAAGTAATACATGAATTTTTATTAATTCAATGTGTCATTGTGTATTAATTCCTTAAACTAATAGTGTAAATTAATGTGTTAATTACCACAATTAGTTAGCGCTATGCACTTCAACTTCCAGTTGTCTGCTTGAATTAATCATTAGCTAATGATATGCAAAGGTATCATAATGTTATGACTTTACTTGTTGGGGCACATCATTATTAACTAGTCATTTAGTAATTGAATTTGCACTAAAAATGAAGTAATTAATCATGTATTAATGTGCACCTGTCATATTTGGAAGTTGAAATACAAGGCTTTGGCTCATTCTGGTAATTAACATATTAATTAACACTATTAGTTAAAAAATGAGTTATTATGGAATTAATTACATATTTAATTAATAACAACTCATCTATGAACTAATACATTAACCTTACAGACACTTAATTGGTTCCTAATGTGGTAATCATCAATGAATAATCATTAGTTACACATTAATTCAATATTATCTCTGCATTAGTTAAGGATGAATTAATGCTTATGCACTTATTGTAAAGTGTTACCGAAAAAGCTATCAAATATTGTAAAGCTTGACTAGACGCGCAACCTTTGATGTCAACTAAAAACTATACGTTTTCTCCTTCCTTTCAAAAACTGAAAGGCCCTGCCTATGTTTCGGTGTTTGATTATTCGCATTTAGCATTGTTTATCCCATTAGTAAAGACCCATCATTTGAGAAACACACACCACATTTAGGGAAAAGCTGCATTTTCTATGGGAAGCTCAGACAGGGACAGCAGCAAGGTGCAGAATGGAGATTTATTTTGTTTGTAACATTCCTCCGAGGTGTAATGAAAACATTTGGTTAAATGCCCGCTGTCAGTTCACGGTTTAACTCTCTATGAAGGCTGTAGGCGTACCAGCAGGTGGGCTCAGCACTGAATTGGCTTTCCACCATTGAAACTTTAGCAGTCGAAATGACAAATTAGGCCATAATTCAATATGGAACCAGCCATGACTAATGGTTGATGGTAGTAAACATCCATAAAAAAACAATTCTTAATCAGAAACAATTGCTTAATTACTTAAATTACAAGAAGGACAACAATAGATATTCAATTCAAGAGCGAAACCATTACCCAATTTCTAAAGCGCCTCTTCACAGAAAATGATCAACTGCAACTAATCAAACTGATAATTGATGATGTATTCAATTTGAGGATAAACAAACTGGTGTTTGAACGATGGCTCTCCTTGATGATGTTCAATCATGCAGACTATTACTTCAAGACATGCTACTCCCATTTTGTGTGTGTTATCAAAGTATGTAGTAAATTGACACTGGTTCTTAACTTTTTCTTCTGATGGACACCATTTTGAAGTTGTATTGTGTGGAAGAGATCAATATTCCCAGAGACAATTTAGGAGACAATTTAGAGACACTCAAAATGGTGGACATACAGTACAACACAATAATGCACTTCTTTTACCTCTCCCTCCCCACAAGCGAGAAGAACTACAACAATAGGATTAATTCCTTATCGTTTTAATATTTAAAGGGCTAAATTCCAGTAAACCTGCTTTTACTTGTTTGTATGCAGGGCTGCCTTCTCCACCGGGGGATAAAACACACACAGGCAAATGAAAAACACTATCTGTTGGCACCTGCGGCAAACAGGGTCTTCTGGGAGTATAAAAAGTTTCAGAGCATTTATCATGGAGATTTCGCACAAGCGCGCTGAGGTATGAAGTGCTAGCCGGCACATCTGCCCGCAATCTCTTTACTCATCCGCTTCTGACATGCAGTTTTACACCCTCAGAACAACACCTTGCCTTGGAAGGGTTATTTTAAGAGGGTGTTTCTTTAAGAGCTACAATGTGGTCACTTTTGCCCCTGTGGACTTAACGGGATAATTTACCCCAAAATGAACATTCGGTCATCATTTACTCACACTCAAGTTCCAAAGAGTTGATGGGCTCCATTGACTTGCTGGGTTGGTTTAACCAAATTTTGGGTCAAATATGGACAAACCCAAATGTGTGGTCAAAAACGTAATTTAAAAAATTAACCCAAAGGCTGGGTTTGTCCATATTTGACCCAAATTTGGGTTAAAACCACCCAGCTTTTTTAAAGTGTAGTCTTTTTTCCCCCCATATGATAATTGTGGAAACTCATTGCAAACAGGTGTTGGTACGCATTACAAGCTACTTGCTACTGCCTTGCTAAGGTTAATTCCTAATATGTACTAGTGGTCCTATCAGTAATGTACTATACTATTACTGTATACAAGAATGCATTTATTTAGCGAATACGGATGGAGATCAGAAAATTGCCTTCAGTGTACATTTTTTTAAAACATAAAATGCTATTTTAACGCTTTACAAATTCTATCTTCTGCTAGATGCAATAATAAACAACCCCAGGGACATGTGCCCAAAGTCGAAGAAACACCCAGCAACAAAAACAGCCTAAACTTCCCAAAGAAACTCTACTCACAAGAAAGCACCACAAACAGCCCTTAAAATGAGCCACAACCTCCATTAAACTTCCCCACCTCGGACAGCTTGATAACAGACCTCAGGTGAAATGAATAGACGCCTCTGCAGCTGCACCCTGCATTGCATGCGCCTCGGAAAGTGCTGAATCACTTTGATGCAACGACATTTTCAGCTTTCAAGCCAGCGCCCAATGCCATCCACAGCGAGCTCATCTGTCAGCAGCCTGTCTCCCCCACTCATCCCGAGCCTGCCCAATGAATGCTAACATGGCATTTAAAAAGAGATGTGCATGCCAGGGGACGTGTATCCACGGTAAGCGAGAGCTAGTGTTGTAGCAGGAAATTGAGGTTATACATGAATGATGTGTTTGTATCTCTTCACCAGCAGCCCAACGAGCTTTGGGACGCCCCTGCACCGCAGGCCTCGGCTCCCCTGTATGTTGCTTAAAACATATTGTGATTATAAGCAGTTAGAGAACACGACCCCCGGTGGATTCATTTGCAAAATTCGAGGTAACAATTTGCTAATCCCCTCATCCATATTAATAACAACTGCGGAGAACTAATCAAAAAGATTTAAATGTGCCGAGAGATCGGTGGAGGTGCAAGAGTGGATAGACTTCAGCGATTCTCAGTGTTTTGAGGCTCATAAAAACAGATATAATCTTGGGGAGAGGGAGGACACTTGTTGAATCTGAAATGAAATCATACTTTTCAAGCCAAGCTATCTTTATGTGTTGCTTCTGGTTTTTACTAGCAGGTTTACTTTCTGTTTATTAACTGGAATGTAGAATTGGATTTCTTGAAAGGATGTTGAACTGTCATTTAAATTCTAATGAGAGGAATACACATTTGTCTATTTACTACAAAAAGTTGGGGGCGGCAGTGGCTCATGTAGGTTGTCTACAACCTGGAAGGTTGGTGGTTCAATCCCCGGTTTCACCTGACCAAATGTCGAGGTGTCCATGAGCAAGACACCTAACCCCAGCTGCTCCCGACCGGCTGGATGGCGCCTTGCATGGCTGACACCGCTGTCTTATGGGTAAAAACTTGACTTCCAGCAGATGCATTCATTCCTCTAAAGGAGAACTCTGGCGCAAACAACTCATTAGCATTAATTCTTTCTCAGTAAAACAAGACGTACACTTAGTGGTGTAGTGCTTGAATGATTAAAATAAATGGCTCATATTCAGCATGTCTGGAATACTAATTAATCCAAAGACAATGTGAATGGCCATTAAAAAGAATGGTACCAAAGAATATCATCAATTTCTCTTACAAATTTGATAGCGAGTAACGTGGTTACATAAGTCTCAGGACTTGCAGGGCCAAGAACGACCAAATCTAGAACGAAAAAAAAATATGATGTAACTTCATCACCTTTGTGTATTTCCCATTACAATATTCAGTCGCATCCCTCCAGCCTTATACGTGAAGTACTTTGTGACAGTAGCATCTAATCCAACTCTTGGCAGAAAGTGATTTTCTAAGGGAGCATTATGAGACGTGCCACCATCTCTGATACTTTCACCAGCAAAACCATCACACCGATCTCGGCAGGAGCGTCACATCCTTCGCCTAATCTGTCTTCAGATGGATGGTTTAATACGGCAGTCCAAAGAGCCCTGTGCCTTCGGCGGGAAGCTACATCAGAACGTGGGCACGAGGCCCCAAAGCTGTCATGCTAAACGCTAACCGCTTCTGAAGATGGGTTTGATGCGCTTAGAGCTCTGAACTGAGAGATTATACAGGGAATTTATTTCAACACCCTCAGAGACATTTTTTTTTACCTCTAGCATTGAAATGAGCACAGCTTCAAAACGAAACTCAACTAACACAAAGGAGGGCGCTGGGTTTCTGTAACGAGTCATAAGTGAGCACTGCAAGCAATTTGTTCATCTTGTCAAGTAACCGTAAAAATGGTCGTAGAACAATTGGTGTATCGGCATATTATGTACGCTAGTGATAGTAAAGTGATATGGATACACAATTTTATGTCTAGACAACTCATTTTAAAGTATTTAATCAGAAGTCTCTAGGTATGAAGGCTTCAATTATCATGACAAAAGTCAATTCAGTCAAATGCGTTCATACTTTTGACTGGTAGTAATTGCTAAATAATGTACAGATCTTGTTAAAAACAATAATGAAACAAAAAAGTGTACTACTGTAATACTGAAAGGTAAAGTTACTAATTAAAACTAACTATGAAAACAAAACTTCATTAATTGAAATAAAATATCATAGCCAATATATAGTTTTCATAGCATAAATGAAAACTAGAAATGTGTTTTTGGCAACTAACCGAAATTAAAAGAAGTTTATGTATAGAATGACTAAATCTAAAATAAAGCTAAATAGAAATATTTAAAACAGAACTAAAACAGAAAATTAATAAGAAAATGAAGGGCATAGGTAGATGAACACTTTAAAGCAGTCTTTTTAGATAACATTTGCATGGGCAGGTGCATTAAACGGTAATTATTTTCTCCGTCGATAATCGTACACAGCAATTTTCGTTACATGTCACTTTTTTGAGCATCAGACTATCCCACACCTTCAAATAAATAAAGTGACAGGTTAGACAATGTGCTTTGTACCTGGAATACTCTGTCTCCTAATGGCAAGAGCGCCATCTGGTGGCCTGGAGGGATTGGAGTGTTTAGTGTAGGGCCCCTCATCTGAAAAAAGACACACAAGACATTTGAAAACCACACACAACGGTTTTCATTAGCAAAGCCACAATCTTTTTTTTTTCACATGCAAGCAACATGTACACAAATTCAAAGTCACCAAAGAGAAGTGGCTTTCTTCACCAGAAAAGATAGCTATCATGTAAGCACAAGCTATTATGACCATGACCCATCAAGCTCTCAAAGAGACATAGCCTTCAAAAACAGTCATTTGAGGCTGTTTCCGCACACTCAACCTCCAAAAGACGCACAGACACTCTCAACAACACATCACACTCCCCTGCCAATCACGCATGTTGAGCAGAGAACAGAGACCTCCCATCTGTCATGTATGGTGAGTGCATCAGTGTGAGCAGCCCCAGCTGTGGCCATCCGACTGGATGCTCTGATTTGGAGCCGTGGAATACTGAGCAAAAGCAGTGGGAGTTCCTTCATAATGGAGCCTTTACAGAACAGCAGGACGGCACACTGAGCACTGTTTACTTTCACTGCAGTGGCAAAGCACAGCAAGACTGGGCAGCAGATCACGCATATGTGGAGACGCGCGTAGATGCCCAAGAGACCGTGTTGTGTGTGGATTGATATTTATACAGCGGGAAAAGGAAAATAATTATTAACATTCTCATTTGTGAACATAAGTGGGCTGCAGTGCGTTTGAAATTAATTGTAGTGCTTGCGAGGCTTGTTAATACTCTTGTTGGGGTTAGAGATCTGAACAAACTAAGATAACCCTAAGTATTAATGAATTACATTTAGTATGGAGTTGAGTAGTAAGTAGCACTTGACATATTACAGTTACTAACACTTTCCCTGCCATTGACAAGTCCATGTTTTATGCGATAGGGGGCGCTGTTCTAAAAAAGTAAAGCATCTCTGGATCCTTTATATGCAAATATGCAAAGATGATGATCTGATCACATGGGAATACCAGGAAGGATAGAAGTTGCTCATAATCAAATTTTACCCACATGTCGAACCCACAAAAAAGGTACAGGACTGTCCAAGCTTTGGTGATGTCGATGGACTCGATTTACTCAATGTTTTGATCATTGTTTTGAAACTGATCTAGACTAAAAGCGTTATTTTCTCAGCTTTTGTTCAAAATGTGTTTTTTATATTATTATTACTATTAAACTTAGCCACATTCAAGTATTGCTAAAAAAAGAGAATGATTGCTAGAATAATTTATATTTGTTCACTCGAGATTAGGGCGAGCGTCTGATAGGCAATTTATTCTTGATCACCCGTCAAGGTCAGTTTAACTTTACTGTGGTCAATGGGCTGGACACAAGTCAGTGAACACAAAGCAACATCCCCCTCATGACTCTTTCTGAACCAAAGGCAGAAGAAGCTCTGAATCAGCCTGTATTAAAAATACCCCCTCATTAATAAGTCATTTCATGGAAATGAGGGGAGGTCAAAATTAAGAGGAACCTTCTGAAGACCACAGGGGATAAGAAATAAGTCTTCTCCATTTTCTTCAGTCAGTTAACAGCAACTCCTGGGGCATTTCTGTGTCCATTCAAATGCACCAACTTGTTAAATTAATGAATAGGCTCTTCACTAAAGTGATATTACTGTGTGAAATTAAAGCATGAAAGAGTGCTTTTACTCATGGAGATAAAGCTGAAATTGGAAATGCACATTCCTGCTAAACAAATATATATATGGACATGGTCAGAAACAAAGCTCAGGAAGGCCGTGGCATTTAAACAATGCCCAATTGGCAGTAAGGGGCCTAAAATGTGCCAAGAAAACATCCCTCACACCATTACACCACCACCACCAGCATGTACAGTGGTAACAAGGCATGATGGATCCATTTTCTCATTCTGTTTACGCCAAATTCTGACTCTACCATCTGAATGTCTCATCAGACTCATCAAGATTTTTACAGTCTTCAACTGTCCAATTTTGGTGAGCTCTTGCAAATTGTAGCCTATTTTTCCTAATTGTAGTGGAGATGAGTGGTACCCAGTGGGGTTTTCTGCTGTTGTAGCCCATCGGGCTCAACGTTGTGCATATTGTGGCTTCACAAATGCTTTACTGCATGGGTTGTGGTTATTTCAGTCAAAGTTGGTCTTCTATCAGCTTGAATCAATCGGCCCATTTTGTGAAAGCAGATAGTAAAGTTCTCAGACCGGCCCGTCTGGCACCAACAACCATGCCATGCTCAAAATTGCTTAAATCACCTTAAATCACATTCAGTTCGGAGTTCAGGAGATTGTATTGACCAGGACCACACCCCTAAATGCATTGACGCAACTGCCATGTCAATGCTTGATTAGATAATTGCATTATGGGGGTTGGTGATGGCACAGTGGATAAGAGACATGCCTTTGGTGTTAGAGACCCGGGTTCGAATCCACTGCGAGACACCAATGTGTCCCTGAGCAAGACAATTAACCCCTAGTTGCTCCAGAGTCGTGCGACCTGACATATATAGCAATTGTAAGTCGCTTTGGATAGAGTCAGCTAAATGAATAAATGTAAATGTAAATGCATTAATGAGAAATTGAACAGGTTTTCCTAATAATCCTTTAGTTGAGAGTATATCCAAGATTTTTTTTTCTTTTTCAGGGAACGTATCCAGCAGCAGTTTGTTTTTATTTCAATAAACAAGTCGATTTGACTCTGGCATTTAAATTGCCGATAGATCTAAAATGAATTTAATATTCAACCAAGCTTATCCTTCCTCTAAAACAATCTGCTGAGTAGTTCTTATATAAAAAAGGGTCTATTGACTGGCACTGCCTGCCGACTATGTCGACAACCGACGGCTTGCGCCTCCACAGAGACCAGAGTAGACAGACTCATTTAAAATGCATAGAACTGTAAGCCCACAGTGTCTATGAGCTGGTGTGTAGAGACGTCACTGTCAGCCTCCTCACAACTGTCAGATGTTACTGATGCAAGTGATGATCCAACCAACAGAGGGGTCAGTAAACAGATTATTGGCACAGCAGGAATCATATTTCTCTGAATTTACCACAGGTTCAGAGCTGAAAGCATCATGGGATGAAGTTTACCTTTATCTTAAATCCGATCATCGGCTTCAAACGCGCTTATAGTGCTATTTCAGATAATCAACACGGGCGAGAGCGTGGGAGCAGATTTATTTGTTTTCATGCGGTGAAAAGCAAGAATAATCCATCAGCGATATGCAAAATTCTCCTACATTTGAAAGTTTCAAAGCATTTCATGAACGTTTACTACGCAGATGTGTAAAACAGCATGTGGGTTTTTTTCAGACAGTAGCCCAAGGCTTCGCTTCTTCGTCAGTTCATCAGTCGGTTAGAAGAAATGCTGCTGCTTTTATTCATTGTAAAATTATAATTGAAAAAAAAAAAAAGTTCAGCAACATGGCTTCCTTCATGAACTTTAGAGTGTATTCACACTAGCAAAAACTTGGATTTAGATTTATATCAGTTATCGGCTTTCAAATATAAAGAATTATCGGTTATTGTATCACTATCAACCAAAAATCTGTGCATTCCTACAAATCACCAAAACTTAAACTTAAATTAAAATTAAAGTAAAGTAAAATGAAAACTGAAAATATAACATTTAAAATCAATACAAAATAGTAATAAATACTAAAATAATACTGTTGCAGAGGCGGACTAAATGGTTTGAGAAGTCTAGGATACATCACCAGGAAAAAAAAAAGTCTGTAATTTCATGGTAAGATAAATAAAAAATGAAGAAAAAAGAAACGCATGAATAACTCATTTCGCAAAAAGATCATGAACATGCATTTTCGAAAATAGAAAATTTCGATTCATGCAAATCCAAATGGCTTTTATATTATCATTACACTAATTCAACCCGAAGCGGGGTCATTTTTCTACCCACTATTAATTAGTTGTTTAGTATACAATAAATACTCTGGGTCTGACCAAGAAATCCAACAAAATTTCACTGTCTTGTCAGTGTCTGCACAAATGATTGAGACTGAGATCACATCAATTTCAGTGTCGGCGAAATTGTGGTGTTCAAAAGCCGTTGGATGTCAGTGATTTTTCCCCTTTTTTCCTGAATCTGGGTTACAGAAATGGAGGGTGAGAGAGAAAGAGAGAGAGAGAGAGAGAGAGAGGGCCTCATCTTGGCGTCTGAGCTGAAGGTGTTATAACAAAGTGTCTCTCACCTGTCACGCCATCAAACAAAACAGCCCTCCAAATTAAAGCCTCAGTACTTGTGATGTACAGATCACACACACACACACACAGAGAGAGAGAGAAATCAGTTGCGCACAGCAATCATAAGATGTGTATGTGCATGTGCAATGAGGAACTAAATGTAGACCACCAGGAATGCAAGCCTTTGTAACCTTCCTCTTTGACAAAACACATATCAGATGCAGATACACAAATCCAGCAAGACACAGCATGTTTTCAACCTTCACTAATACATTATTAAGATCAAAAGTGATATCTTTTTAACATTAGTTAATGCACTGTGAACTAACACAAAAGCTTTTATTACCTAACACTAACAAAGGGTAAGAAATGCTCTAATAATATATTGTTCACTGTTAGTTATTCCATTAATTAATATGATATTTTCTGTAGCTTTTCCACCTCAAGCAAGGTCAGAGTCTATAAGCATAAAGCCTAATGGAAAAAACAATGTACAAAAGACTAAAGAGCAGCGACAAAACTATTGTGATATTACTTTTCTAAGATTAGACTTTTCAAATATGGAGCACCTATATATGGGCAAAAGAGAAAAGTAGAACCATGAACCACTCAGAACTCCATTTCAACCACAAATGACACCCTACCTTCATGGCAGTGACATTTACACATAAGCACCACTCACATTTTAAGAACTACTTAAAAATCTAGCTTCTTTTGTTACACAGCATGACATACCAGGGCCAGATGTGAGAAGTCTTGAGAGGAACCAAACAAACAACATAAAAGCTCAGTTAGACAACCAATTAGCTTATTCAGCCTTGTATCTTGGATTCTTGCAGATGACATCCAGGCCTGACTGGAAGGCTGAATGACTGAATATGCATTCGTCTATGATTTAAATTATGGCAGATTTTTTTCCCCCTTGGGTTAAAAAAAAAGTAGCTTGCAAGAAAACACAATTTCCACACCAAAATTTCATCCCTATTCTATTTGGCATTTTAGAGAAAACAAAGCCGCACAGCACGATACTAATTAACCGTATTAGCCAAAGCCTATTTTCAGCATCCAATCTCTCATTGTCCCAGTGTTGGTGGTACTCACCGACGTCACCGCGGAAACCTCTGCTGACACCACAAAGAAATGCCATAGGGTAAATGTGCTCTACAACACCCAGGGCTCGTCCGAAATCCACTTCTCCCTCTGGAATCCAAGACTAGCAGTGCCAGAGATCTTCAACCTCCACAGCTGTCCAGCATCTGTTTTCTGCATAGTTCAGCCCTGCATCCCAGCACGTGGAAAATGTCACCACAAAACCGCTTATACGCTCACACATACGAGCTTGAGGAAGCAAGACGTTGTTCGGATGAGTGCACCGCTAGGTTCTGAGGCAGTGGGTGTATTAAAAGTGCTGATGATGGCCCAACATTTCACTTTTTCCTTCTCTGTTCCAAACAAAACCCCAGGGCATTTATGCACTCTAGATTAAAGACGCCGCAAACCAAAAGTCGTACCATTAGAAAAGTTCTTAAGAGATCAACAAGTCAGCTTGCTTCTCTTCACCGCCGATGGTCCAGGTTGGCTGATGACGCATCCTGCGAGTGCATCCCTCGATGCAGGTGGCGGAATGAATAAATGAATAAAACCCTGGGTCTCCAGACGCCAAGCATTAGCACAGACCGAGGTGAGACGAGAAATTTCGGTCTTACAGCACTAGGAAAATGGAAATGAGAGGGTACGTTTGTGCATGGCAAAGAGAGAGAGAGAGAGAACGAGAATGGGACGAGATGAGTGACGCAAGCGAAGCGGCCATCACGCTGTCAGGTCACAGCATGCTCGCTCATGCATACCCTTACATTCATTTGGAGAGTTGGCGGACATGAAAGCAACGTACAAGAACATTTCCTAAAAGCTTCCTGAAAGATCTGGAACTTAACAAGCTTAACAGGCTTTCTTTTTTTTCCCCAAAAAAAAACTTGCTAGCAGACTAAATAATTTGCAACACAAACGGCAACAAGCATACGACTGCCTTAAAAAATAACACGACATTGCTATTGTTCGAGACGAAACGGATATTTTCAACTTCCCTCAATAAGAATTACAGTATTTGTGTACAAAACGACTTCACACTCTGGTAAAAACCAGACTGAAGAGTGTGCTCTACCTCAGGGGAGAGCAAAGAAATGGCTCTATTATTTTTAGCTGTGATCTCAGTCTGTGTAAAGTGGGATGACATAAAGTACACCCATCCCATTTCAAAGAGTGGAACTACATCATACATAAAGAGAGCAACAATCCGAGCATCCTCCTGGGCACTGGAGGAGTGTCGGCCTGTGTTCACCTCTAAGTGGAGAGGCGGGACAACCTGGGATTAAAAGTCCTGAAATTTTAACGGGGGTGGCCTGAGCAGTCAGTTCATGTCATGCTCAACCACTGGTGCTTCAGATGAGGAACTAGTTGGGATGAAGGAGACATCGGGGATAAGAAAAACAAGAAGGAATGAGAGAGTAAAGTGTATTTCACCAATAAAAATTCACCTTATTGTTTACATGGAAATGATAATGGTTCAAAAACATGTGATGCGATCTAGGAAAACCCGTCGGATGTCGCGCTGGTACGTTTTCAGTAAGGTCTAAATATAGATTTGAATGTCAGTTTTTTGTCAAAATTGGGTTTTTATTAAATTAGTATTCTATAACCTCTTGTGTATCATCTCTGAATTTATCTTAGGGAAAATTCACTAGTTTAGTGCAGAAAAATAGCAATTTATAATGGCCAGCTGAAAAGACTGTTTCTCTTTAAGAACACGCAGGTGGAGCAGAGAGGCAAAAAACAATATCTCCCGTTTAGCTCTCCTTCTCTTAACACTACAAAGACAGTTCACCTACTGTATCAAAAAAAAAAAACAACATAACAGAATAAAGTCCAGTCCTGGGTGAACTACAACAGCCTGCAAATTTTTATTTATTTATTTTTTATCCAGCAATATTGTGTGGCGATGCGAAGCACAAAGCTGCTCGTTTAAAAGATCTTGCTCGCCTCTCAATCGTCCAGTTTCAAAACGGTTTTCACAGGATGAATTTTGAGTTCGTAAGCTTTCAAATGATGATTACTAAAATATGTGGTATGGAAAAAAAGGCAATGAACAAAGAGCCCCAGTTGTCCCGCTAGCAGGACGTGACAGTTAATTAAACCTGTTTTTCTCAAAATTCCGTTTCTGAAAATTATAGCGATCAGCCGAATTCAGATATCCACAACTTTTGTTAAAGAAAAACGATAAAAGAAATAAAAACAGATTTGGTAAGGGCTTGAACCCAGCTTTAATATGGTCTAAAAACGTGTAATATGTCAAATTTCACCATGTGGTGGGTTTTGCCAGATCGCATCACATATTTCCAAAAGTTTGCGTGTTGTTATTGTTAAAAGTTCGATGTATAGAAAGTTCAATCGAACCACATTTGCAACAATCTTTTGTAACATTATAAATGTGTTTACTGTCACATTTATTGTAATACAAAAACACAACTATCCAAAATAAATCTTACTGTCCAGTATATGTTTTGTAGTTTTGAGCCATTAAAATAACCTTGGAATCCTCAGACCCCAAGCAGAACACGAGTGTTGACTTCTCTGCAGCATTTGATCATATGGCTGTGTAAGAAGTGTGCAGACATCAGAGCTATAACTCATCGTCTGGTCAGCACCTGCCGTTGTTACTCCACAGAGGGAACATCTAGGAAAGAAGCATATGTAATCCTTCACATCTCTGGACTCAGTGCTGGACCTGCAACTGGCGGTTCAACGCACATTCAAACACTTTGACCCAGCCTCCATCACTGAGCTCATTACTGACCACACTAGACCCAAAGCAGCAGCTGATCTCAGAGTAGTTCCATGTGGTTAGTCAGTTCAATTGGAGTTCAGCCAAATAAAGAATATGAGGGGAAAAAATTGCTCTATAGCACATGATCACTCTTTGCGGTTCTTCAATTGGTGTACTTGTGATTTTTCCAGCCTATTAATGTAAAATAAACTGTTAAACAGTCGCCTGGCTAACGGCAGACCACATATCACTGAAAATGAGACGTGGTCTGGAAACCACTCGTATGAGGCGTGGTTTACGAATGCCCACAGTGGGTGGCCCAGAGGATCAAATGCGTACGTAGCTCATAGCCAATCGAGTCAATGATACCAGATGACGTATGTAGAGCGACAAAAAATTAGACGATGAAGACGATGATGGGTCAGAGATTTAGGAGATTTATGTATACACAAATTGTGTTTCTCAATGTCAAGGTCATTTCCTTCAGAGGCTAGACGAGGCTCCTCTTTAGCATTCGGAGAATGCGTAAATGTAACAAGTGTACGTCATTGCGTCAAAGCAACGTCCGCTTTCTGCGCTGCAAATATGGTAGTACTGGTTTGGTTGCTGTACCGCACCGTTTAAACACAATTGACAGTCCTTATTTTGTCCTGTCAGCCCTCATAGAAATAAATAAATAAAAGTAAGGGATAAATGTATAGCGAGATGATTATTATAGCGAATACAACCCCACAAACTCTAACGTGAAGCGAGGGGTCTTGAATCAGCCCGAAGGGGTTGTATTCGCAGTGACAATCGCCTCGTTATTCATTTTCCCACTTATAGCATGGCTACCTACCCAATAAAACAATAATTTGACACCAAATATTAATTTAATAACGATTATATTACCAGAGTGAACAACTGCGTACATAGCAACATGATCTAGCTTTTAAAACACATGAAATGGTAAAATATGTGATCAACAAAAAAGGCTAACGTTATGTGAAGTAAAAATTTAAAAAGTGAATCACCAGTAAAAGGGAACACCAGTAACCCCCCTTCTGCAAATCAGTTGAGCCAATATGTTTAATGTCAAACATTAGGCTGTATAAAAAGGTATCCTCACGTCTGCTACCATGATGGGTCCATAGATATAAACAAAATGCTACGGTGTGTCGCATATACGTCGTCATTGTCTTGCCGCTCCCTCCCTGTTCTGTGATTGGTTCTCTATCTCATGCGAAAATTTGGTTCATGGTGTCCAGGCTGCCTAGCGGAAACCCAGGCTTGTTAAACAGCACAATGATATGCAAAGCAAAACAAAACAAGTGTGCATAGTTGAGTGGTTTTAATAACCACATTTATAATTAAATGCATTTATAATCCATCCAGTTCACAAATTTCCCTAGTTTGAATTGGATCTGAGTGTCACTGAAAATTAAAAAAAAAAATGGCATCACATTTTAAAGAGCGAAATGTGCACGAATGACATTTTCTGTTATTTGGTAAACTGAAAGCGGGGATGAACGTGAGACCCCAGGGAGAAATAAAAACAAATGACTGTTCGTGCTAGGCTGCTTTTCATTCGCTGAGATTCCCCACAGTGGAGCCGACCATCTCAAGCGGACAACCCTTCGGCAGTCTCCCTCCCGTGGATAACTCTTCAGAGTGATTCTACCTTTCATTTCAACCCGCTCGTCTCTGGAGCTTATCTGCAGAGCGGGTGAGAGGTGCTCCAGCTCCCGCTGAAGGACACTGCACTGGGTAATTGGTTGGATCAAGTGTTTGAGAGGGCAATCAATTTAAAAGCTAAAATTCAAACTTAAAGTCATGTTATTCATGAAAAGCCAAATGAATGATTCTAATGAAAGTGTCTCTTTGACCACCGTAAAGGGAATGTGGAGTATGGTGATTTAAAAGATGAAAACTGCTGCCAGCCATGGTAATACAGTTTTAAAAATTAATATAACAGCATATACAGGTGTTTAACATTTTTAGAGTTTCTCAGTGGGCAAAGGTGTAGCTAAAACGGTGGCCAATGGGTAAAACATACTTCATCTCCGGCAGAGATAATGTCTCTTTTTCATCATTTAATATTTAAACGAACAGTTAACACAAAAAAAATGCTAAATTAAATGACTTCTATGAGATCAAGACTCTCAAACCCCTGGCGCTTTCAAAATAAGAGTCCTGCTACTGACACAGAAAAACTTATCGACCAATACAGGTCATTTTAATGCCAAATATGGGCAAATCACATTCAATACGGCCAGCAAGATCAAATAAAATATGATTTCTTGTGCACAGGGATCTTTTATTTTTCTGAGTTTTCATGTTTGGGTGAACTATTGCTTTAAATTTGCACTCTGCAAATATTTGAAGTTCTTGAAAACATCGCTTATTAACTCGATGGTCTTTGATGTTCTCAGTCAACACAAATGTGTGTGATAGAAAGCGGCGGGCGACACAAGTGCATTATCTTAGAGCAGCACGCTATAACATCGCCTCACAACTTCAGTGCTCCCCGAATGGAGAAGAAAAAAGAAATCAAAGCAAAGATGGTGGTGGAGGGGGAGACTTGCTCACTGGGCAATGGGAAGTAACTGTTTGTTCTCTCTTACTCCACCAACTCTGGAGGAATCCTAACTGGCAGAGAAGATTGAGAACAACAGAGAACCTACACCTACTTCTCTGCCTCATCTTCCCCTCCCCTTCGCCTCCTAACTGAAATGAACACAACATTCTCGCCCGCTGCTACTAAATATTGCGTCTCTCTCCATAGGATCAGCCCTCCATCAGGACTGTTTTTCTAAAGTAAAACCCACACATTCTGTACAACACAAGGATTTGTGGGGGAAAGAGTTTGCTGGAGGATTTGATGAGGACCACTCCAGGGTCTGGATCCATGAGGTGACGGTAACAGGTTTTACAAACTGATCTCTGCATGTTCTGTTTGGTTCACTATAAGACACATTTGGGATGCAACTTGTTCCAACCATCTTCCTATACCTGTAATGAGAAGCGCTTAAAAACTGGCTGTCAACAAATCAACGAAAGAGAAGCTTTCAGGGTTTCCCTGCAGCTTGATGATTTAAAAATTGGAAAATAATAAAGACAGCCATACATATATTGTAAATTTACAGTTGTACAGTAAAAAAAAAAAAAAAAATATATATATATATATATATATAAATATATATAGTAGATAGATAGAAATAGATATAGATTATATATGTAGATATAGATACAGATATAGATATATTGTAAATGCATAATTATTATATACATGCATATACAGAATATTATTATTGTTGTTTTTCTTAAATAAATAAATAAATAAATATATATATATAATGTTTTTTTATTTGACAGTGAAATATTTTAATAGAAAATTAAATTAGAAGTTTAAATTTCTTATTCTATTTAATATATTTGATAATACATAACGTTATTGAATAATTAGATTTAATAATAATAAAGTATAAACTGGTCTTTGTCAACAAAAGATAAGTTTTATGGGCTACCTCGCAGTTTTACGCCTAAATAAAAGCATTTTAAAAATGAAGAAATTAAAAAAAAGTTATAAATGATATTGTTATTAATTAAATTTCTACATTAAAATAAAATGATTCACATGAAACATTATATTATATATCATTATTGTTATTATAATAATAAAAATAATATTTTCTAATAACTATAACTGTTTACTAATAATAACAATAACGACAACAACAACAGCAATGTCCCTATATAAAGTTGTCAAATACATTTTTTTTTATTAATATTATTATAAATATAGAAATATTTTAATAAATATTCCATTTTATTTATTAATAACAAAGATAACAACAACAACAACAACAAAAACAATCTCATATTGCCTTATATAAAGTCATACTGATGTATAATTTACAATTTTTGGAAAAATTGTGCAGCCCAACAAGCAAGCACAGCACAGCACAGCACAGCACAAAAAAAAAAAAAAATGGAAACCACATACATCTCCCTTATCATGTATCATGCACCCCTGTCTGTTTAGCTTAAAGCGAGAGTGATAGGATTCATGCATTTGTTCTAAAAAAGTGCACTTAGATGCGATATCCAATGCCAATGTTTATATCAAACCCCTAGCTAAAAGATAACGTTTCTTTCATGTTTGGGTTTGCCGTCCACCTGACAGTCTACACCGGTGCCAGGATACTATATGGACATATGGAATCAGATGATTATGCCCGGCAGGCAGCTTAACCAATCAGACGACATGTGTTTCATTACACAACTTGTCGAGAAACAATGCTGACACAGCAAAATTAAGCAAGCTAGAAGACTAAAGCACTGTCGCTTTGGGTCAGCACATGAATTTGGGGAAATTAGCTACACACAAACAGCACCGCTCGAGAACACATGCGGTGCAGCTGACACAGGCAAAAGCAGAGCAAGCCTTGCATGTAATGAGGCTAATGAAGGCTTCTGTTCTGAATCACGGCTGCTTGTTCGAGCGCACGTACGCGTATTTGTAGGACCTGCATTGGGTTGGCGCTAAACTACTCACTAAATTGGGTGTGATTTCTCTCCAGAACGAACCAGGTCCAGGTTGAAGGACATCATAATACCAGAGCAAATTGTTTCCATCAGCCGTCCAAACTTGCAGCAGGCTTCAAGACCAGCTGGAAGCGGTCTAGTCCTGCCAAAATCGGACACAGGAGCTGGAAAGGACTTAATTGGGCCTGTGAGAAGAGACAACCATTTATGGGTATATTTCTATATTATTAACCTGTCTGAGAATCACACCAGGGGTTTTTCTTGAATTGAGGTGATATTTAAACCTTGCCAGAGCTGAAGTTGAGTGGTGCTTATTTGTCTCCCATCTGAGGTAGCACAAAAAAAACCCATACACTTAACCTTTAGAAAACTCTGAGACATTCATACCCTTGGGGAAAATTACAGAGAGGCTACAAAGCATGGCGACAGAGCGTAGTCCATTCAAAATAACAGACTTCCTCTGGGCACAAAGGTTATTCTACTGAAAAAAAGACAGGGCTGATTGAAAACGCAATGGACTCGGAGAGGCTCTCGTCGCCTAGAACGCCTCACATATCAGCTGAACGACTGAAAGCCTTGACACTTCATCGGCCCATGCGAGGAAGGTAACGTCACAAAGCTGATATTGGAGACAAGAATTATTTACTTTAATCTTCCACAGTCTGCTCTGCTAAGGCACGAGCAAACCTCTAAGAACCAAACTTCAGCACATAACTATACAGACATGAGAAGTGTGCTATTCATTTTATGTGGTCTCTCTCGGTTGAAGTATAAAACTAGTGAAAAATGCATTGGATTTCATGCCTTGTTTGCTCTGAATTGCTGTTGGCTATGAGATTGGCCAATGGTTTTGATCTCAAGTGAAAGCGAGATATCACTCAACATTTCAACTAAGAATCACTTTCTTTTTTGCAGCTAAAATGTATATTCTGGGGGTGAAAGTGTCTGTATCCACCTTATTTTGCAACATGGCTATTTTAAACGTCCAATTCATTAACCACACAGGGTAAATAAGTAGAATAATAACAAAGTGGAGAAAAAGTTGCACTGCAAATGAGTATGATAATTTTAAAAAAAAAATGATAAGAAATGCCAGTTTGCAAATAAAATAATTGCAAATGTGACTAAATAAATAAATAAATATTGTGTGACCATTTCATATCTTAATTCATACAACCAAAATATTTCATTTCGTATTTCATATGAAAATACATTATAGAACTAATCAAATTAATTATTTTTTACAGAAAAAATATTGGTCATTGTTTAACATATGAGGTCCAACTGTAAGGTTGAATCGACTGTTACGGAGACTTTGTTCGTATAATATGTTGGAATCACAATCAGCGATACATTTGACTATTTTTCTCCCCAAATCAGGCAAACTTTCAGCAAGTTGCGAGCAATAGCGTGAATGAGGCTTAACATAAATGACCCAGAACACTCTTTCAACACACTAAAAATGACTCAGATCCCATTAAAACCCAATGGCAATGGTCCAGAGTTTTGCACTGTTGCACATGTAAGAATCGCTCATATTTTCATCAGAAAAGGTAAAAATCTAGTTAATTAGTATACTTGTTTCCCATGACAGATATTTTACTGGTCGCAAAGGATGAAGGCTGACACATCAGGACCCTGAACATCACGCTTAATGAGCTCGGTTTCTCCTATCCTCCATTTCACATGCCATGATTTAAATATAGGACACTCATTGGGAGCTGTCAAATCATAATGCCTCAAGGTTTTACAGTTTCAAAACATGCGCCCATAACGCAAGTGAGCCAAAACAGCACCACCTCCTCCTCCTCTTCCTGGCACTAATCCAGCTGTCAAGCAAACGTAAAAGGATTGATGGAGGCTGTTCAAAGTGAAAGCGGCGGAGATCAGGACAGACGTGTGCCAGCAGAATGAATAAGAGCCAGATGTGGTGATCGGTGAACACAGCATCTCTCATCATCTCCCCCCCCCACAAAAATCTGACAGATTTCTTTTGAAAGAGCCTGGCGAAAGAGCTTGAAGCTCCATGGACTCTGAAGCCGTGATAGTTCCTCCAGTGTGTGAATGGAACAAGAAAAAGGTGTGATGGTTATACAGCTGCTGTTTCTGCAGTTGAATCCTAGGGATGTCTGTGTAAAAGTACACATTACTAAACCAGCAGCGTTCAGTTGCTGAACAACTAGTCCAAAGGGGATGTTTACATAAGACACATAAACATATATAGCATTTTTAAACTAAAATACAGAAAAGCAGCAATTAAAATAATCTATTCTATTGTAATATATTTGAAAGTGTATCTTATTCCTGTGATGGTAAAGCTGAATTTTCAGCTTCATTACTCCAGTCTTCAGTGTCATTCTAATACGTTGATTTAGGAATGTGAAGAAACATTTCTTATTTTTATCAATGCTGAAAACAGTTATGGTGCTTTAAGTTGTTCCAAACCTATGAGTTTCTTTCATGCTGAACACAAAAATGATATTTTGAAGAATATGGGTAACCAAAATTTGATTGACTTATAATACATAATATATATACAACAATGGATACAATTTATGTTTGATTATGTTCCCGAAAATGACATATCTCTGTGCATTTTAAGAAAAACAGCTTTAAGAATCTCCACCAATTCAATGCCGGATTCAACAAGAAACTGTTACTAAAACATGAAGCAGTTCCAACTTTAAAATCAAAGGCAGCAGTCGTTGGGCCACAACCTGTAAGTAGGCTAAATAATTTTTGAATGTATTTGCATGTATAATTTCAGACGTAATGTTTCAGTTTTTATCAAATCCCAGCGCTGGCTTTATAGCCACTAGGCTACTAGTTATGCTGTTTTGTGTCTATGACAAACGCATACAAACATTATGGACCTGAATTTTGTATATGTACTAATGTTGTAAATGTATTTTTAATGTAATATATACTTTATGACGTTATTTTCGATTTGATCAAGAACGTAAACCAGTGCCAATGCCGTTTGTGTATATAGTAGCCAACACCGTTTGTGTATATAGCCAGTTAGTTTGTTGCAATTTTGTGTAAGACAAACGTGTATAAATAAAAAAAATAGGCAAATTACCATTCAGAAACGTTTAGTAAGAGACGTGTGTGGTGAGGTTCTGCTTGCCTCTATTCATCGCCGCTTACTGGCCTGGGTCTGATTCTGGCTCATACTGATACTGCAGTATAGACACCATTATTTACATTTGACATGAACACACGTGCAACTTCACCCATAAAGGTAATGGGTGTGAATTTTCCGGACAACTCGCACTACAGTTTAGCCAATCACAACACACCGGCCCAAACTAACCAATCTGAGCCCATTGTCTGTTTCTAGGGGAGTGGTTTCATAGACTCAGGAAGTCAATCGGTCATTCAAATGACAGAGGAGAAAAGCGGCTTACAATGAAGGTGAAATTTATGAAAAATAAGACTTTTTAAAAAAGAAAAAACACATACCTCATAAACACAATCATCTAAAGAAAAAAAGCAGTAAACCACCCCTTTAAAAAATAAATAAATACTTACCCCAAACATTTGTAATTCTATGCATTTGTAATTCTATGCAACTTAACACTGTTAAAAACAAATGCATGTTTATTCATTTACAGAATCCAAACAGTAAACATGCAGATTATTAGATGGCGGGTCATTTCCTTCAGGGTCTTTACCACAGTTGATTTGTCTTTCTATCTGCAGTAAATCAAAGCCTAGCTGCTGGTTCCCATAATGCAGTTCTACAAAAGGAGCTCTAAATTGTTTTTCAGTTAGGAAGCAGGTGGCCTAAGCCACTGAGCTCAATGCAAAAGGGTTACAGTGTACCCAGTGACTGCTGAAGAATGGAAATGGAAATTGTGCCTTATCTGAGTCAGGGAGCAATTAGCATACCAATTATTACTGTAGGTACGGAGTGACACTACTAATATCAGCAGCCACGTTGCTGACCAGACAAGCAAACCTGGACGCACACGAAAATAAGCTCAGGCAAACACAGAGAGAAACATATGAGCACACAATCTCCCACACAAGCACAAATACAAATCTTCAAAACAAACAGACATTTTTGCGTAGCCAGATCTCTCTGCCCACCTCGTGTCCCAGGAAAGCAGTACCGTTGTGAGTGGCAGCGCGGTTGGCTCGGCTCATTACCATACATGCAACTAAAATATAATTGGTGCAGCTCGCAGAACACCTGCAGAGGTGAAGGTAGGCAAGCTTTTTTTCAACTGGTGAAAACAAAATATGGAATAAATTAATTAAAATCAACAACCTACCACCATTCTTCTAATTAACATTGCATTTTAAGCACCAATTTCTTCGTTGTAAAATGAAGAGGAAACCAACACCTTGGGCCTCTTTTTCATTTTCTGACTGAATGCCTGCAAATGTGTAACAGAGATATAAAACCGACAGGCCATGACACCATAAATGCCACTACCAAGACAAATGCAGCACACGGCTAAGGCCAGGAACACTAGGTGATCTCAAATGAGATGACAATTCATCAACAATAAGGGCTCCAGTGGACCCTGGTGAAAGAAAAAAATAAGCAGTTTTTTTTCTTTGGGTACAGATATTCTACATCATTCAACACTCTTAAAAATAAAGGTACCAAAAGCGTTTGTTGTTGTTGCAGTGATGCCATAGGAAACATTTCTGATCCCCCAAAGAACCTATCAGAGAACTGTGAACAGAACATTTAAAATGTTTTCAATTAAACAGAACCCTATTTGCAATGGAAAGTTTCCATGGATGTCCAACGTTCTTCATTCAACAATGGATTCCAATGAAGCACCTTTGTATTTAAGAGTGAATAAGGTACAACGTGTCCATTTATGTGTTTATTTGATACATGCACAGCCTGTCATTATTGCAAAATACAGCCTTCAGGGTGATGCAAGACCCCTCTGATTATCCTTTACTTCAATATCAATGATTCTCACGGTTGCAAAGCATTGGCTAATATCACCAAACAAAGCAGCATTATGACATTTCTGATGTAGCGAAAATTACACATTGCTTTAACCTTTTGTGGCCAGAAACCATTAGCCCACCGAAACCCATCAGTGTCCATTAGTTTACATCATCTGCCATAAGTTATTCCTCATACACTCTCATTTCACCTTTAAAAGATGTTACGCTGACTCATCGTGAGTTAAATGACTCTACCAAGAGTCTAACACACACACACAGTCCAAATGAATGGCTACACAAAACAGGCTAAATTGGCTATTTTTTAGGCTCTTCACATGACATTTTAGATGTAGAAGCCTAATAATGATATATTATTATTATCATCATCATTATATATATATATATATATATATATATATATAAGGGCTGTCAAAACGATTAATCGCGATTAATCGCATCCAAAATAAAAGTTTCTGTTTACATAATATATGTGGGGGCACTGTGTATAATTATTTTGTATATATATATAAAACACACATGCATGTATATTTAAGAAAAAAAATATTATTTATAAATAAAATATTTATATTTATATATAATATAAATTATATATAAATCTATATACAGAATATACATGAAAATATTTCTTAAAGCATGTGTGTGTATTTATATATATATAATAATTATACACAGTGCACCCACATATACTGTATTATGTAAACACAAACTTTTATTTTGGATGCGATTAATCGCGATTAATCGTTTTGACAGCCCTAATATATATATATATATATATATATATATATATATATATATATATATATATATAGACACTTTATTTTGTGATTGATGTGATTCATGCCTGAAGTCTAGTCTGTGGGGGAAATACATGCATAAAGTTATCCAATTTCTTAACACTTCTTTACTGAATGTGAACTGAAAATGTCAAATTTATGGTGATTTCTGCTGTTATCCACAACAAATCTGTGTCATGGGTTGGGGTTTGGGACCTAGGAGGCAAGATCCACAGGGAAAACCATATAACGGACACACAACAGTATCATAAGTGCATCATCATGGGAAATCAGATGTGAACATAAGCAGATACAAGTTTACACCAGATATTTTTAAGACCAGAAATCAGTGCATGCAGAAATAAGCACCATCCAGTTAGAAACTGGTTTGTGCATGGATGAAAGGGATCTTCATTCTGGCTGAAATGCTTTTTTTTTTTAACACAACCATCTGGGTATTTACTCATCTTATTGAGGTCAAGTGTTTTCCCCTGAGGGAGGACAACTTGCAGAATTTATGACAACACCATTCCGAATCTCTTAAGCAATGCCAAGTTTGCTAACTCACACAAACCATTAATAGTCAGGGTGAAATATACAAAAATAATTCATTGGTGTAGCAGTCCTCTCAAAAGAAAACACTATTTATAGTCACTGCACAGTGGGCAAAGCCTTTAGTCAAAGAAACCCACCAGTCAAAATGCAACATGACAAGAAACTCACCGATTCGGTTAAGTTTGCAATAGAGATGCTTAAAACAAACAATCCGCAAAACATTTCCAACACCAGGATCAACATACACACAATATTCCCAAACCACAGCATGAAGCAGTGCCTTCAGGTAAATAATTAACAGGGGAGAATCTATCAGGCAGATACTAAGAAAAACAACAACAGCATTGTTCTCCAACAGTACAAGTGCACTAAGATGTCCAGCAAACTACGGCACTCCACTGTTAAATATTAATGAAGGGGGTCGGGTGTGCGATTGCGATACTTCAGTGCGTATTTTTTTGACCCAGGCTTCATGCAAGAACATTTCAAAACAAAGGCGCGCGTTTTGATGACCGTCGTTGGTCCATTCCACTGTGCTCCATCAGGTCCGGTGACCCCTCTCTGCGTCTAAATGCCCTGCGTAAACGTCCGTATATTATACAAGCGCGCGTTCGCTTAACGGGGCGGGCTGCGTGAGGTATCAAGGATGAAAACAAGTGAGACCGTACCTTTGTTCACTCTCCGCAGTATCTGGCATCGGCATTTGAAAGAGACGGCTATCATCCTAGCTCAGCCGAAGCGCTCATCCAAGGGCTGCGATGAAAACGGTTCCTCGCACACACATAGCACAGGCGCCGCGTCCCACAGGAGAAAGGCAGACTCCGAACGGGGTGCAGAGCTCGAATCATGCACTACGTCCCTGCAGCGATGAGATCCGTGCTTTAAAACGGCAAATCATATTTCCCCCCACATATAACATCCACTGGAACACGCGCGCAGCAGAAGAACACGCACAGCGCGCCTGACGCGTCTCATCTGAGACTCAGTCTGATCTGAATGGGCTTTTAAAGTTGCATGCTTGGTGTATTCAGTGCTAGTCGTGTACCTGAGCACAGCAGGAGACAAGCGACTCTTTCGTAGATTGAATTAGTTATTTGCAAGCAGTGTCAGAAATGAACTTCTCCATTAGCTATTCGCCACTAGAGTGTTTTAATCCTTTATGAGGGGCAACGTTTCAATTTAAATCAATTCATTACCATAAATTCGCTATCTGCATAATTCGATTAAGAATGTATTACTTATAAGCCTGTACAGTTTATATCTCGAAAACATGGAAAAGAATGACCTCCTTCAGCCATTTCCTTGGAGATTTTAGAATAGCTGTTCTGAATTTGATTGAAACTAATGGACATTCCAGAAGGAATACATACATTCACAAATAATTAATTACCACATTTCGCATTTGGATTGCATTTTGATATATATATATTATATTAACCAACTTTTAAAATATTTATAATCTTATTACATAACCATTCGGGATAGAGTGACGTTATCATATGCTTGCTATTTTCATTTAGATGCTCATTCGAGATGGAAAAATGTAACCCTACATAAATTCCCCTGAGTGGAGAGCAGAATTTATCATAAAAACTGTCACCTCAAAAGGAGAAATTTGCAAAAAGAAAAATTGAATATGCAACAACAATAAGATTGTTTCCCGCGTTCAAAAACACATTTCAGAACTGTTCATTAGCCAAACGTGTCTGTTTATTTACCTCTTAGATTTGCATTGTGGCTGGTGTGATTCACAGGGCAGTGCTGCTGTACAGCGACAGACCTTTTTATAACAGATAACATGCATTTAGGTCAGTGGTGGCATCTCTTCGCATTATCAGACATTTGGAGGCACGATAAGCCTAGTGACGAGGGACTATGTATTAAAGGGGTCTATCTCTGTTTGTGTATGAAACAGGATGAGTCTTTAACGTGAATGAAAGTATTAAGGTCATCGCCACCATACTCTGTTCCTCCCTTGACGCTTGTAAGAAGAGTCTGAGATAACAGTTAAAACTGCTTGCCTGAGATCAAAGTGGTCTAATCTCTCTCTTTTTTGTATTCACTTCATTTTAATTTAGTCAAGCTTCCAGGTTGACAGTCCAGCGGATTGGATCAATGTTCCTAAAGAGAGGGATGAGGTTTAGAACTAGGATTACGCAAACTGATCAGATTACACACATACAGGGATTTGTGTGTCCACTTGGATAAATAATGCCCTGGACTATTCACCACATTAATATGACAGATCCATTTGCATGTTCTCAGTGGGCAGAGCTTGCAAGTGCATGCAGCGCCTGTGTGTTAAGTGGTTAATTTGATCTGCACTCTGTAGTTTGAAGGCTCGGAGGAAATGTGCTGCCTCTAAGAGAAATCCACTGGTGCAGGAAGAGATGGGAGCATGATTTCCGCTCTGTGCAAATTTTATGGAGATGTCTGTGAACCGAGGCCCCCTCCCACTGTTTAAGACCCACCGGTGCCACATTCAGCCCTCCTCAATGTGCTCGTATTAAAAGAATATGACCCAAGAAGAGAAAAAAATGGAGTAAACCACACAGTCATTTCCATCGTGGTCCAAAACTAAAAAAAAAAAAATATTTGAAACTGAAAAAATTCCGAGGCAAATAAACTTTAAATCCAGGTTGACTATCCAAAAATAGTCTGTGCTAGCTCTAATTCATGCATCCCACATGAGAAACCCACAATACAAATGCTCCCTGCTTGGGATGTACGTTTGCATATAATATTTGAATCAACAAAGAATCAGTTTAAAGACTCGCAAGCGAATTTTCATTCTTTGTTCACATCGAAAAGTGTGTTCTGTATCATGATTCTCCCTCCCACGATTCTGAATAACTAAACAAAATGACGTGTAATTTACTAGGTCCTGACAAAATGCATTAATTAATTTGAATTCATTTCTCAAATGAACGATTCAATGACTTGTTTAAGCGAATCTCTAGAATGAACGATGCAATGACATACATTTTTAACAGTAATTTATCACCACCTCCTGGTGTAACACACTATATTTGAAGCGTCAAGTTACTTTTAAAGGCGATGTACTCTATTTTGATACCTGAGACGTCAATGTTTATATCCGAACTATACATTTTTAGCACAAAAATAGTGAAACTGTGTGGTTGAGATGGTTTGTGAAGCTGTTTTCTATACACATGACAACTGCATGTGTGTGAGCGCGCATGTGTGTGCTCATGGATCCTCAAGGTCCATGACGACCTCAATCTTAATTATAGGAACCACACAAGTGTGTGAAACATTGCTAAACAACAGAAATCAAGTCTCTTTTTCGTCTCCCAGGATGGTGCAATCAATTTTCTTGGTATGAACATGGCAGCAATGGCAATCAAACCAGTAGGATGCTTTATGATTTCTCATTACTGCTCTGAGTTAATGGGAAACCTCTCCACAAGGGCTGTCCCTGCATTTACATTTGCAGGTGGATGAACACATATAACTGGCAGGTGTTGATGTGCATGGATGCATGTGTGATTCAACATGACGTACGTGTGCAGAGGTCTTATTGAACTAAATTGTGAAGCTGCCAACATGACGGGATGGGGGTCCCGGCAAATCTGTCATTGGACGGTGAGAGCGTTCATGACAACTGCAGTTGGACAGATGGGAAAAAAACACTACAAATCTGCACGGCTTATCATAGTCGATTATTTTTCCTTTTGACCTGCTGACTTGGAGGTGTTAGAAGATGAATTCTCTTAATGGCTCTCCCGAATAAGACATTTTCTTCTTTTAAAACTGAAGGGCTCAATTCTTCAGATTTACCAAGACCATTATTACTAAAAGAAAGAACGTGTCATTCCACCAAAAGAGGATATAGCTCAGCTGTCATTATCATGAATGCTGTATATCTTGAGGTTGGGATTAACCAGACCATGAAAAATCGAGCCACCGAGTTTTAGACAAGCAAGCTAGAGGCAGACCGGGAACATTTCCCCCACAAAGAGCAAAAGCAGTGAACTATTATAAATGAGCAGTAAAAACGCTTCAGTCTGTAAAGAGCAAAAGGAACAATGGCGGGAGCTGTCCATCAGCGCTGGTGCTGAAATGGCGAGGATTGCAGTTTTCCATTATATACAACACTAGCGGCATCTAGCGGTGGAAGAGATGAACTGCACTATCAATCAAAGGACTGATATCAAACAGATTTAATACTGCAGGGTGATCACAGTTCAAGCCCTACTTACTGTAGCTTCAATAAATCAGGGGGGATGCAAAGCTCTTACATATATAATTGTAATTTTCAGCCTAGATAAAGCGTACATCCTTTTGCGCCTCATCCCACTCGGCTGGACTGGAAACTGGGTCTGTGTGGGCCATTAAAACAAGTAAACCAAACATGTTTGTGGGAGCAGCTTGAAATGATGCGTACTTGTGCCAGTGCACATCATTCAGCTGGAAGAATCTATTTAAAAACGAGTAAGGTACATGACGACTCATTTATACTGACGGCTGTAATGTGGGCCAAAATAAGTCATTCCTTTTGAGAAATAAGACCCTGTAAATTGATATTAAAGGGATAGTTCACTTTGAAATTAATTTTTAGTATGTTTTAGCTTACCTCAAGGGCATCCAAGATGTATTTTTAGGTCAAACCGTTCTTGTCTGTCAGTCATATAATGGAGGTATCCTCCTCAAAGAGCATACACAGAGAAGTCCAAATTAAACGTAATTTAATGACTCGTAAATGTAAGTACACATTGAAGGCCTAAGAAACGAAACGAGGTGTTTGTGTGAGAAAACAAACAGTATTTAAATCATTTTTACCATTATATGACTGACAGACAAAAATGGTTTGACCTAAAAAATATCAAAATTGACAACACTGTGGAAACAAAGACACTTCTATCTTGGATGCCCTTGAGGTAAGCTAAAACATACCAAAAATTTATTTCAAAGCGAACTATCCCTTTAAGATGAATTAGAGCAGATGATCCAATCACCAATAAAACAGTTTTAGTGCGATAAATGTAGTCTCATCTTCACAGAAACTGAATCTGACTTCTTGATTGTCTCCTACCAATTGTAGTCAGTTAACTAGAACACTTAAGTATGGAAATCGTGGCCTTTCTGTCAGTGTAATTATTTTTTAATATATTATGATGCATGGTTTTCCCAAGCAAATCATAAAATATTATGTGGAGAAATTTTTAGCGTAAAATAATGCGTTGAATATCTTATTATCCTATGTTAACTATGACAGCCCTAGAATACATACAGCAAACGGTTTATTTTCTCTCAATTTTCTCTAATTAAGTTAAGTGACAATATAGCCACAATAAAGCAGCAGGCACATCTCTCTGTCTCTCATTCTTTCACTATTGTAGTTTCAGAGAAAGCTCTATATTGATTCAGTCTAATGGAAGTAAATTGAAGTCCCGGCCATTACGTGCAGAGTTCGCATCACAATGTAATGCAAATGAGATGCCTCTAATGCGTCTTCAGGGTACCATTATAATATAAAAATACATATTCTTGTTTACATGGCTATACTTCTCGCATTGTCTTACTAGTTGGGAAGCAAAAGACTTCAAAAAGGTGATGCAGCTGCATTACCCAACCGAACTGCGTGGCGACCCCAATTATCTGTGCAACCTGATGGAGAGTGCAGAAAGAATCTTGTTACTTGGTTTACTTTTGCGACCCCTGATAATGCTGCGCAAACTAAAAATTGGCCAAACAGAAGTGTAGTAATGATCCACCCTGCCCCACTTTTGGCTCTCAAGACAACATTTTGAGTAAATGTAGTCGCATCTTGCCAATAAATGTTTACAGGATCACCACCTGATGCCATTGGATGTGGCACTTAAAATTATACAATGTAGCAAGACTCCCATAATATCCTCTCATTACCATTATATATATCTTTAACAGCAGATGGAACGTAACTGACCTGCTGACGAGCATTATTCGAACCAGGGTCTCCGGCGTGGGAGTCAGGCGCTCTAACAAGGAGGCTAAGACCGCAGCCTCTAGTGTCAGTGGCTAGAGCGCCTCTTTAGATCAGGGGGGTGAGGTTTACACACACAGTACAAGAAGACCTTGGGAAGTTTCACAAACACCATCGTGACATTGTTTCATCAGCTCAGCAGTTAACAAACCAGTTCAAACATCTATAAAAAGACACTTGGTTGGCATACCACTACTGCAAAACTGCCAATGCTGGGACCCAATATCTCCCAGCGGACATGACTGGACAATTTAAAGGGATACTCCACTTTTTTTTTGGAAATAGGCTCATTTTACAACTCCCCCAGAGTTAAACAGCTGAGTTTTACCGTTTTCGAATCCATTCAGCCGATTTTCTGATTTTTAGAAGAATTTCAGTGATCTGACAGTTTCTGGTCTCATTGACTTCCATAGTAGGAAAAAAATATATACTATGGTAGTCAATGAGACCAGAAACTGTCTGATTACTGATATTCTTCTAAATATCAGAAAATCGGCTGAATGGATTCGAAAACGGTAAAACTCAACTGTTTAACTCTGGGGGAGTTGTAAAATGAGCCTATTTCCAAAAAAGTGGAGTATCCCTTTAAGGATGAGTGCCAATACTACTTTATCCCAAAGGGAAATTGACTTAGCCTTGAGCAAAAAAATCTTTCATCACGACCATTTGCTACTTCGGACAGACAGTGTTGGGGTAAAGTTACTTTTTAAGTAATGTGTTACTTTATTGCAAGTAACTAACAGAGTTAGTTATTAGTGTGCATTAAGACAATTGTGTATATCATATAGGCCTTGTGGAATATATCAGTTGTGTATTTTATGGGTACTATAGAGTGTGCAGTATGTCAATTGCGTATTTTATGGGCCTTTTATGGGAGAGTGCAATATGTTAATTGTAATTGTAATGTGTGCTATGGAGTATGCAATATGCAAGTTGTGTATTTTTGTAGGCCATATGGAGAGTGTGCAATATAACAGTTGTCTGTTTTTTGTGTGCAGTATGCCCGTTTTTAATGAAAGAGATACTCCACTTTTTTTTGGAAATAGGCTCATTTTACCACTCCCCCAGAGTTAAACAGTTGGGTTTTACCGTTTTCGAATGTATTCAGACGATTTTTTTATATTTTGAAGAATATCAGTAAACAGACCGTTTCTGGTCTCATTGACTTCCATAGTATATATATTTTTTCCTACTATTGAAGTCAATGAGACCAGAAACTGTCTGGTTACTGATATTTTTCTAAATATCGGAAAATCGGCTGAATGGATTTGAAACCGGTAAAACTCAACTGTTTAACTCTGGGGAAGTGGTAAAACGAGCCTATTTCCAACAAAATTGGAGTATCCCTTTAAGTAACAGTTTTAAAGTTTTTTATGGAAGGCATTACTGTGTCTACTACTATACATACGTACCTATTTAAATGTATATGAGAGAATGTTTATCGAGGATGTGCTAAGGAAATGTTGTGAACTGTCTTTTGTGTCGTCTCTGTAAAAGCTACGGAATGGACACAGTCCAAAACAAATTTACAATAAAGTATATCTTAATCTTAGTAGTTAGCTACTATTAAGATTTTTTTAAGATTTATGGAAAATAATGGGTTACGTTACTTTTGCGTTCTTTTTTTCCTCACCTGGGCTGGGCTTGCTTTGTCGCTTTTTTGATAACAAAAAATCTATTTTTGAAAAATGTAAAGGCCCTTTCCCACTAAAAGTGAAATTAAAAAGCTTCAGGCTGAAGGAAGTGCAAACTCACATCTGTTAATAAAGTATATGTATTTTTTAACACATTTAATTTACACAGATTTGTGTAATATTTGCATTTCAGTTTTCACTAATTTTGAGCGAGATGCAGTAAATGCTCACATTTAGTCTACAACTACAAAAACCATGTTTACACAGCAGCACACACAATGCCTCTGCACTTACGGTTTCTCTCAACATGGGGACAGGGGACGGGTCAGTCAATAAATAGGGAAGCACAATAACTTGCATTATTTGAAAAAGTAACTCAGATATTTTGTTGTAAATTAGTAATAGTTACTTGAAAGAGAGACAGGCTTGTCTTCCAGCCAAGGTGCAGTAATAGGTCTAGTCAAGCATCACCATCTCACAGAACTGACTTAATGAAAGAGCAGCAAGTGAAAATAGACTGATAAGGATTTAAAACACAAGAGCGCTGAGTGTCGCTACACAAGAGAGCAAAATTAAACTCTTCTGCCATTTCGTAATGACGCTTGCAATCAGTTCTATTGTTTCAGGCAGATTGTACATCATTCCCGATGAAAAGCTGATGACGGGGATTTCTCAAACAAACACGGCCCTGTCTCCCACAGGAAGAGTTAACAAAAGAATCTCCACCATGCACTCCCTTTGAAGGCCACATCAAATATTAAATGCATGCTGTTCGCTCAAGAAGTCTCTCTTCAGCTCTGAAATATGACCCACAAACCCTTGCAGAAGCATCACAATCATTCTTTGAGCCAAGTGTGAATGCAACTTTTTATCTCGGAAAAGAAGACTCATGATGAGTTCGATCTAATCGTAGGTTCCGCAGGTCATTTGATTCAGAAAAAAAAATGTCATCTATCAATCCTCAAAATGTCACTCAAAATAGATATGTCTATTATAACTACAGTATTATCAATATGTCTCTTTTCCTTATTCATAAATCCAAAATATTATCACTAGACAAGTAATTTTAATAAAAAACAAATATAATTTAAATATTTGTTGATTAACCTAATCTTTGTATTAACTTTTAAAGAATTAAAATTGTAAGGCAACAAGGTTACTTTCTTTTTTGAGTTAACCCAACAACCATTTGGTAACGTGAGGGGTTCAGACGGTCACAGAGAGTGATGATACTGAGAGAAAAGCATATTTACATGATATGTCTAGGTTTTTATAACATTTTTGTCTAAAATGTTTGCTCCTGTACTTCAAAACCTACAAAAACTGACCTTGAAAACCTAACACTTTCAAAAAATCCTCGTGATCTACATCAAATTTCAGGCATATCAGTTTTCCTTACAGCTCCTGTTCTCACCTGGACTGACAACTTCCTCTCCTTCCTCTCCTTCACCTGCCAGTTCCTCCTCAGTGTGACGGGCTCTCCGGGAGAGCGAGAGCGGGACCCGGACCCCGGCCCAGCCGTGCATCAGCCGTCGCATGATTCTGTGCTCTGACCTGGGAGAACAATCCCACAACCTCTGCGCCTCTCTAATCGACCCTCTCCTCTCCTATAAACAGGGGCTAACTGATAGACCCAACACCATTATGCACACATAAAATCTCTCTTGCCTCCACAAGAGGGCGGCAAACATAAGTGGAGGGGATTTTCACGTGTGCACTTGAAGGTGGTTGCCATGGAAATAGTGCGGTCGGTCTCAAAAGGGCGGATCTGAGAACAGCAGCGCGTGGTTTACAGGAGTTGACAGCAAGTGGGACGAGCCGCCGGCAACATGGGAGCAGAAGTCCCTCTTTCTAAGAATGTGTGTGGTTTTGTACTGTACGCATGTGTGTGTGAGAGAGAGTGAATAATATGGAAGAGCCTCGAACAAGCAACATAACCATGCAAAGCACAGGGTAATAATATGCAAAGCAGCTCATGAATATTATGCATATGAATGATTTCTCTGCAGGGCGGCTTTGTATGTCTGCACCATATGGATTTAGAGGGAGGATGATGGATAGGATAAGCACACAAGTATAATGACTTGATCATCTGACATCTGACTCAGCAAATGCACACAGAGCTGTTAATGCACTATGTTGTGTGTGTGTGTGTGTGCATTTCATTGACTTTTCCCCATCACAGTCAACGGCTCCAAATGAAAACCCCTCATTTAAAGGTCAATTGACCTAGAATGCTTCCCGTATAAGACCAGAACACAATGAACCACTGCAGTGAAGGGACACAGTCAAACAGAGAGAGAGAGAGAGAGGGAGATGGAGTCAAAGTGAGGGTCAGGTTAGGTACAATTAAGCAGGCCAATGTTAAATGATCAGTTGAGCTCTTAATGATGTTGAGTTCACTGCGACAAATGAATATGCCACTGACATTTTAATAGTGGTTTGGATATTAATGTAGATCTTACGATGGCCAGCAGAGGGAGCCATTTTACTTGCTTCGTGTGTCTTCTACCAAACTCTGAACACTGACTTTAAAACAAATAAACCGGTTACCGGTTAGGGGTCAGTAAGATTAAGAAATGAATACTTTCATTCAGGAAAGAAGAATTAAATTGAATGTTACAAAATAACATTCTTTCAAATAAATACTGTTCATCTGAACTTTCCTTTAATACAAAGAATCCTGAAAAAATGTGTACAAAAAAATCAAGCAGCACAACTGTTCTGTTAACAGAAATCTATTATTTAGAATAATGATAATATTTTTGAATATTGCCTTTTAAACTGCATTTTTAAAACAAATAAATGCATACGATATCAATTAAACCTGGCCCAAGTGCATTAATATTCAATATAATCAGTCACTCGTCCCAAGTGGGATGGCTGTGGAAACACGTGCTGGCATCAGAGACAGAGCATGGCCATAATGAAGGAATGACAGACAGGGCCCATCAATCTTCGTCAATGCTATTACTGAACCCTCGGCTCGGCTATCAGCATATCTGCATTTAATCAGGATCAAGGCCACCCAGAGGGCAGATGACTGTGTGTGTGTGTGTGTGTGTGTGTATGTGTTAGAGAGAAAGAGATAGAGTCAGGAAGTTCAATAGACCTGCGCAGCCTTGAACATCTATGCCGATAAGAGCCTTGACAACATTTGACCTCTGCCGCGACACATCGAGCAGATGCTCCACTGCTGTTTTATCCACACACCTGCTATCACATGCTAGTGCCCTTTAAGCTCTGTGAGAACTTGAACAAAGGGTTTTATGCGACACTGTTCACTGGTCCAAGCTGAGTCTCAAGATGCATTTGATTTGACTGATGTTAAAGTTATCCTAGACCCTATTCACTTTCTTAGTACACATTCCTGATCTTATCATGCATTATTATTCCGCAGGGCACACCTCCTCAAAGTAAAACAAAAAAGACATTTCCTTACGGGGTCACTTCTGCTAAAATGGTGGAGAAAACAAGCTTAACCAATAGCCCAATAGTAATTTAGTTAGTGATTTACTGTTTAATGTTATACAAATAACTGTTGTAAGTCTCAGGGTTGTTATTTTTAACTAAAAACTACTAAATTGAAATAGAGCTGAAATAAAACGAGATCAGACGAAAAACTTCAACTTAAAAAATTCAAAAGAAAATGAAAAATGTTAGCCTAGCAACTAACAGAAGTAAAATAAGCTGAACTTGAAGTACTGAAATGACGTTATTTTATTTGATGGGCCTATATCTTTTTCTACGCCATTCAGTTAAAGATTTTGGGCAGATTTTGTGCTGTTAGAGGGAAAAAAAAGACCTCAGTGGGCAAATGTTTCCCCTTGAAAAAGTTCTAAAAGTACATTTCTGACACTTGTCAATAGAATAAATAAAGCAAAAACCTCAATTATATGAGATATGCTTGAGATGAACCCTTAGCCTCCACGTCCAGGTCAAAAAACCTCCTCAAAAGGAGAGGGTTCACGAGGGAAGCAAACTCTTTCAGTTCCCACTTTTCATGATCCAATCAATTCCCCATGGATACAATCAAGTCCTATCCAACATGGTGTTCCTCCCTTAACAGTTTTTCACTCAGAAATACATCATTACTAGGGCAGTAAAATAGTTTGTGAACACCATATTCCAGTAACTTGTGGAATGAAAAAAAAAAATCAAAATCAACATATAAAATGTGTTATTGCACTTGACTGCATTCCATGAGATGTTTTTGAACCAGTTCAACAAAATGTAACACCCAGAATGTGACAGTCTCTAAGCTCATGTCATGGGTTCTTCGGTTAGTCAGACACTATTTCCGAAGCCTTAGGGCTGTAGGTAATAGCTAGCTGGCCTCCAACAACAGTAAAGTAAATCACACCTCCGTTGGTTTGTCCCAGCCGACTGACATGAGTCTAAAAGAGGTGGATAACCTCTTTACACCACAGCAGATGTCTTGGTGGGGAAAATACAATAATTGCAAATGGTGCATTATGGGTGCAATCGGCATCCCTCTTGCAGGTTGTTCCCTAAAGCCATAAAGCTTTGACAGGGGAAGCCAAGCAGAGAGTAAGACTGGCATTATGCAGGCCTGCCACCCCCATGGGATATGCTGATAAGCACTTCCTGTGCAAGGGGGAAGCGGTTATTTTCAGGGCTGATATGCACGCCTCTTCTTTCCCAACCCCCAGATCTTATTAAGACCCAGCCAGCTCCACATCTAATGATTTCAGACTTCACAGTGCCTCCTGAAAGACGCCCCACAAGGCATTTCGGAGATTTAGACATCTTTTGTCAAAATGGATTAAATATAAGTAAATAAGTATTTTAGAATAAATATCACCAAAATAGAAAGCCATGAAGGTGCACATAATAATCTCATAGACTTTCTTTTTTTTTTTCAGACCAAAATTAAATAGGTCACATTTAAAGTTCAGATTTACATACACCAAATTGAAATGACAGTTGGAAGTCCAACCCCAGCACACACAGGAAGAAAATTGTCAATTTACTCACCTTCGTGACATTCCAAAACTGTATGACTTGCGTTCATCTGTGGAACATTAAATATGGTATTTTGGAAGAATGTTTAACCCCTTTTTTTCACTCAGTAAAAGCCAATGGAGTCCAATACAACAATGGACCCCACTGACTTCCACTATATGGACAAAAACAGATTTTTCCAATTATTTTCTTTTCTTATCTTTACCAAAGAAAAAAAATCATACAGGTTTGGAACGACTTGGCGGGTGAGTAAATGATGATCCTTCTCACTCAACAAACCACTGACATCAGCATGACCTTTAACTTTAACTGCCTGTAAATATTGAATCTTTTATTTGATGTCATCAGGTCAGCATAAACAAGTCTCTAATTGATTCAAAAGTGACATAATGATATATTTTAAATATTAAAGAGACTTACCTAAATGGCGCAGAGGCAGCAATGACAGCAAGAGAGGGGGAGAAAAAAGAGAAACATTGTATTATTACAAAATCATCCCAATACACTAACTTTTATATGATGATTTTAAACTATAGATTACAATTTCGATAATGATGATGTTTATTTCAAACCTGCATTCTAGTTTTCTCACAAATCAACATTACAGGCTACCTAAACAATTCATACAAGTGCATGGTTTGAAAAGGAGGTGGATGAAGCAAACGCTTTCTTTAATACTTTAATACTTTCTTTAATATTTCTTTAATACTTTTAATAAAAAATACACTGTAGCTGCAGCTTTGTGTATTCAGAATGTGTGACCTCTGATGTTCATTCATCTCAACATCCCACCTCAAACAATGGGGAATTTTCTGCTGGAATGACTCTAACGTCAAATAGCTTTCCATCTCAACACACAGAACAACCCGACCACCACCACCACACACAACAAAGAAAGAAAAAAGAGTGACTATTTACATCTTTCAAATTGTTTTTCTACCCCAACGACTTCAGTGCTCGTGGCTGAAGATGCTAAAGGCGGGAGAGGAGAAAATGGCACTTGATTTGACAATCAAATTTGCCGTTAGCTAATCTGAATCCGAGAACACCAACAAATCATATACAGCATGCATGCGGTGAAGAAAATTAGCTCTGGGTCAGTGGGGAAGCACTTCTTGAGCCGCCTATAATGCGGCCCATTTTAATGACTGCATAACTCATAAAAAAAGAAAAGCAGCGTAATCAGGGTCTAATGCGACCGAGAACCGCAGCTTTAGCTTGTTTACTCTGAGCACACTGCAGAGAGGTAAGAAAGTCTCCGCTAAAGATGACTCAAGACATCACCGCTGATGTCATCTCTCACCTGCTCTGGCGAGAATGACGTTAATCTAACCGAGGATAAAAATGCCATTTAATAGCAGCACAACCTTATTTACATGACACGACAGCTAGTCCCAAAACGCCGTATTGCAATCAGTTGGACGTTGTCACATCATGATCACATCTCAATCATGGACAGAAATTCCCCTTGCTTTCAGTCAAATAAAAAAATAAAAATAAATAGAAAATGTCAAATGAACCAAAATAGATTTATAGAAAAAAAATAAGAAATAAAATAGGCTCTGATTTTATCCACCAGGAATTGATTGGATTATGAAAAGTGGTCTTGATATAATAGACGGGTGCAGTTATTATATCGTGTCATGATGACATGATCTTTTTAAAATAACAAGGTCAATTCTGATTTCATGTTGACATTAAACTGAATTTTTATTGTTAGATCAGTGCATTGTGATGCATAACGGCATTCTTAAATCTCCAAGTCAAAGTATTCCTCTGTGCTAAGAACTCTAAAACCAAAATGTATGTTCAAGGCAAAGCTTTCAAAGAATCAGCAGCAGGGGGTATCATTCGGAAAGAGAGAGAGAGAGAGAAGTAGCTAAACTACTAAAACCCTTTCAGTTTCTGCTGTGAGTTAGAAGTTCTGCTGTCTCTGCTGTTAGTTAAAGTGCAATGAGACTTAATGCAGGATAGGGTGGCCAGTAAATATAGAGCTCCAGTCTTAGAAGAAAGCCAACAGGCTCTCGATTTCCCTCGAGCAGTACAGTTAGTCGAAGGGAAAATGCAGTCCTTGAAAGCGTGCTGGTCTGAGCAGTTTTATTTGGCGACAATGTTTAGTTTTAGGTGTCTTATCCGGTGTTGTCACGCTGATGGTTGTTTATCGCAGAGAGAGATTGTTCTGCCAGTAGAGATGGCTGCGACTCATTGTCCTTTGGACATGGAGGACTGAATTAATTTTCCCCTTCAGTAAACACTTGTTCTCCAGTCTGAGCGATTAATCCAGCATGGGTAATTTCTACTGTCCAGGGAAATCAAAAGTTACTGTCAAAAAAAAAAAAGAAAAAAAAGAAAGAAAGAAACGGCCCTTGCCAAACTTACCAGTTGACAGGCCATTCACAAATCATCTACTGTGGCCTCATGGGATAGTAGGTCAAACAGGAACTTTTCACCTACTGATTTATGAATACGATGAATTCATACTATTTTCACATACAAGTGTTTTTTTTTTTTTTTTTTTTTGCCTAGTATTTCGTAGGGAAATATGCGATTTCAAAAGAAGCCTCAATGTACATTAAAGGGATACTCCACTTTTTTTTGGGAAATAGGCTTATTTTACCTCTCCCCCAGAGTTAAACAGTTGGGTTTTACAGTTTTCGAACGTATTCAGCCGATTTTCTGATATTTAGAAGAATATCAGTAAACAGACAGTTTCTGGTCTCATTGACTTCCATAGTATATTTTTTTCCCTACTATGGAAGTCAATGAGACCAGAAACGGTCTGGTTACTGATATTCTTCTAAATATTAGGAAATCGGCTGTATGGATTCGAAAACGGTAAAACTCAACTGTTTAACTCTGGGGGAGTTGTAAAATGAGCCTATTTCCAAAAAAAGTGGAGTATCCCTTTAAGAGCCTCTAGACAGTTAATACAAAGTTGCAATTCTCCTGGAGACACAAACATAACTTTAGGTAAAGCGGATGACAACTGTGATACAAATCTACAAACAACCGCTTGTGTGTGACACATTAGTTTGCGCTCGTGTGTGCGAGTTTGTCTGTAGGAGGGAGCGATGAAGAGAACAAAGACGAGCCCTCTGGCTTTGCGATGTGGCCGCGCATCTCAATGAAGACCAGAGTGAAAAGCTCTCCAGTTCCTCTGCTAGCATGTTAACCAGAATACAGTGAGGGAGAGAGGGAATGTTAACGTGCTAGCCGCTTGCTATCGAACCCGACCGTCCTCGGGAGAGATGCCGGGGGCCTAGACGTTAATTAAATCTGATCCTCTGCTTGCACTTGATCCACGGGAGCCACGGCTGCAATCATTGTGCATCTATATTACTGAACCGACAGCCGGTTTCAGAGGTAATGCGTGATTGAACTCAAGACACGTCCGAGTGCAAATATTGTAGGACCATATGCTGATTTGAAACAATGGGGGATCTTGCACCCAGAATGAAATGTGTTGAACTCTTTAGTTAGTGAGGAGTGAAGGCTTATTTTGCAGAAAAAAAAAAACTATTTGGACAGGAAGAGACCATCTGACTCACATGTAATTCAGCCAATCACAAATCAATGTGAATTTGTGCTCATCCAAAAGGACATGCATTTCAGACATAACTTGGAAAACTAAGCGAAACGTGAAATATGTTGCATATATTCTGCTCGTGGATATCTACAAGTCGTATACTGACACTTTTGACATTTCGTCTACATCCAACGCACATGGCACCCCTCAGCGTCAATATGAGACGCAGATATGGGCCAGAAGGCGCCTCCTAGTGATGTAACCCTAAACCTACCCCACAACTAAACCTACCATAACCGAACAAAGCTCTGTGCGTGTTATATTGACGCTAAAGGGTGCCATGTGCGTTGGATTTAGACGAAATTTCAAAAGTGTCACTATATGACGCCCTAGGATGAGAATGGGTTGGTATTTCACCTGAAGCAAAACTCTGAGGCCCCGTTTCACAGACAGGGCTTAGATTAAGCCAGGATTAGGCTTTAGTTCAATTAGGACACCAGATTGAGAAAGTCCAAAAGGTAAGGGGATAATAGACAACGGTGCCACTGTCAATTAAATTTATCTATTTTTTTATTTGAGAGTACAATCACTTTATGGTGATAAACACCATACATACAGTATTGCCAATATGTTTAAGTATTAGATTTATGCTTAAATTTGAAATGATTGCCTGGATTATACATGTAAATGACAATACAGTATGTATCCAGTCCAAGTCTGTACAGCATCTACAGTACACACATCATTTAGGCTTTGTATATGGAAATAAAGCACAAAATGAAATGCAGTGCATGCTGGGAACAGCACATAACCTCCTCTTCTCAATAGAATCAAGGCCAACATCAAAGTGCCGGTGGGGTCTCTCTATTCCCAGTGGCAACCTCTTACATAATAAATGACCACTGAATGATCTCAGCGTACACTTGATTTCTGCACAAATTTCTTTAAAATGTTCTGTCGAAATGTAACACCAAAAAGCAAGTCACACTGCAATGGCCCAAACATAAGAGAAATACAATATTAAGAGTTAAGATTTTGAATGATATTCTTTCCAAATACAGTGCATCCAACATATGGATTAAACATTCAACGGTCAGTTAAATCAATATTGCATAACATTAGCTGTATAAAAATGCTTCTCTACGATCACAATGTGAACCTTGTGGTCACTTGAAACTTGAACCAGTCTCTGGGAAATGTCTATTCCACACAAAACCATGAATAGCTACATGCATAATTTGCAAACCTAAAGAAACCCATAGAAAGCAAGGGTTCATGTCATGTAGACCTTACGGCTGTGCTAAAACTAGGCTTTGACCTATATGTAGGCAGTTGCTGTGGGTCAATGGTGTAAAATGGTTCAGGAGAGACCACACAGCATGGCAGAGACAGTGTGTAATGCATGTTACTATTTGTTGCCGACTCAAAAGCAAGCTTAGGTCAATGTAGCCCTGGAGACAATACACAACCTTCTTCGTTCAAAGGTAGCAGTTTAATATTGTCTAACTGCTACAGTGCCAGCGTGTGTTCTGTCAGATTAGGAAATAACTAGAAAATATTAAGCTCACAACATCATTAATGCAACTGAATTACGAGTGATACAACTTGAAACAAAGAAATGCAACCAAACCCAGGCCACCAGATAACATATCAAACAAAAACTACTGTATGCAGTTGTTGCACTATCCTCCAGATATCTCTACAGTGCACCAAACTTCAATAAACCAAGGTATATTTAAATCATATTTCAACACCGTGCTTACAGGAAGCCAAACAACATTCCAAACATGTTACATGACAAATGACTAGTAAACAAGACAGGGTCTTCGAAGTATCAAGTGTAGTCTAGCACTTCTGAAAGCATATGGTACAGAGTCCACAATTCCAGCTGACACTGAAGGCCAGAGATCTGGCTGAGGGTCTAACATTATCACGTCACCGACTCCTCAGGGCTTCCTACGTGTTTCCAGAGTCTGTAATCTAAAACGCACTCAAAGATTGAGCAGATGTGGAAACATGTCAGCGCCATTATCAAACACCAGCTGGGAGAATGAGACGGGAAGCCAAAGAGGGGATGGTGGTGACCAAAGACACAAGAGGTGTGTAGGAACACAAAGATGAGCAACACCTGGTGCTAAATGCTACAAACGCTTTATCATTATCATCTGAAAAACAAGGGCTCATTCAAGTGCTAGGTTAGAAAGAATTGCACTTGGCTCTTAGCAAGATTTCGTATTTACACAACCTGTTGGAAGCGTACAGTTTGGACAGTTTTGAGGGTTAACTGATGTGACAAATACATTAAAGCTACACTGTGTGATTTTTACCCCTATCTAGCGGTGAAAAGGTATATGACCACCCAGTGAATATTAGTTTCTGTTCCTCTCAATTCCGATTTCGTTTTAACTCCTACGGTGCCCAATGTAGACAAAGATTAACATGGCTTCCAGTTCGACCTCGTTCTTGAGTGTTAACTCGAATGTAAACGCGAAAGGCGAAGCTTGAATTAACGGGTATGTCCCTCTTTGGCTAATGAGGGGCAACATGTCAACCGACATCAGAACCCCTTACCCGTATGTATTTTCAATGGCATATTATACACTCACAAGAATACTTTATTACTTGAACGAAGTAAATATACATTAATGAGCACATATATTTTTGAAAGAACTAAGTGTTTTTAGCTAAGAATAAACTAAAAGAGTTACACAGTGTAGCTTTAAGAAGAGAAGTGAGCGATTTCATTTTATTTCACATATCAAGTGCTAACTGCAGTTCTCAGAGAGTTAAGCGTCCTTATTGCCTTTTATTTTCATTTAAACATAGCAAGTGCAAAAGTTTTGGGCTCAAGACCTGTTCAGAAAGTTACGGCAGAATGCTAATGCAAGCATTGTTTTCATGGCTCATTCTCATGGTTAGGGATATGAACAAACGTGTGTGTAACTTGTCCTGCACTCCTCTTCCCCTCTTCACACCCTGTCTTTTCTGGGTCCTTGTTAAAAACCCACACGCTTCCTCTATTTACAGCCTTGAAAATTACACATTGCACAGTGAAAAAAAGACAGCTGCCCTCTAAACTTCGCTAACATAGAGTTGCACACAAAGACGCATACAAAATCACATGCCTTGATGAAAATAGCGCGCACTGTTGTGACAGACTAAACAGTTGAAATAGCAGCACTCTCATTAACATTTCACGACTGCCAGCTATGCAAAAGGACGTTACGTAAATCTTTAAAATCACGACATCACAAGAGTAACAAAAGAAAAGTGTCACAAGAACCGTTGACATAAGATAACGTTTCCCACGGGGCCTGTAAATGCTGAAACGGATAGCAACCCTGGGGGTCAGAAATGTGCACTAGATAGCACATTTATTATGCCCTTTGTTCAAACATACATTCACATCATATAACCAAGACGAAAAATGGTCAAAACAATTGAGATTTCAGTTAGCAAGCTAACCGAATGGCCTGCTAAGTTGACATTCCATCATGCATGTTTCCCAAAAGCATTGTTAGCAAGTTCTGTTGTTACCAACACGGTTCAACGATTCATAGTTTCGAGAAACATTCGCAAACATTGCAATGTTCAGTTGTTGAAACTACTGCTCTCGACCTGTAGGTAAAAGCATATAGTTCCTTGTTAGTACGACATTGACTTGGATCATTCTCTTGAGCAAATCATCCTGGGATTGTTTAACGTCTCATCTGAAGAACGGTGCTCTTTGACAGTATTGTGTCCCCATCACTATACTGGGGCATTAGGACCCACACAGAACACAAGATGAGCGCCCCCTGCTGTCCACACTAATATCTCTTCCAGCAGCAACCTAGTTTTCACAGGTCTGCCTCCTGGCTACTGCAGTCCAGGTGTGGAGGCCATACTAAAGCCCACACATAACTAGATTTGCTTATGACCTTCCTGCAAGCAACATCAAGAAATATTTTTCTCAGAGTTGCAGTCTGCTACATTTACCGTTTCGCTGATCTAACAAAAAAAGGCAGTGAGTAGGCTCAAACTGTGTCCACATGTTTACAACAGAAAGTGAATTAGTTCTCTTTTCAGCAGCTGAACCTGTGGCAAGTGGAGGACCCTTATACCGCTTCAGCCAAACACAGAGATGCAGCAAGCCACTTAACAGCCTCTGTTGTTTAGAGCAGCAAGAATTCCCCCCTGGTGCCTGAGGGGGTGGTAACAACCTGAAACTTTTTTGTTTCATTCCCTCGCAGTGGACAGACTCGTAATGGTCTCCGACAGGCAGTTAAAGGCCATGAGTGACAATGACTCAGGGCTCTTATCAATAGCCACCCTCACATCCTTGTGTCTGTGTACAACCTAGCATAATTATAGACATGGGCCTGCTGCTATCAAGAGCTGTGCAGACAGAGATAATAGGCGAGAAGAGTTGTTTACCGTGCAAATAGTAAGAGCTAGAGAGAAAGAGCGAGGGAAAAGACAGAAAACTGCCACAGAGAAGCACAGCAGTTCTAATGAGGTGAGCTGGGCAGCTAAACGAGGCAGACGTTTAGGCACTGCAGGCCTATCCAGAGACTCGATTTGATTGATTCCGAGCTAATAGCTATAGCTATTTTATTTATTTTGACATCAACAGATTTAAGAAGATTCCAGATACAATGTCACAGCTCAATTTGTACATAATTGCCTACAAAATACTTAAAACTCAAGCAGCTGAGAGGATCCACAACCGACTCGGCGACATCTGCAGGATGGGAGGTCCATTACAAACAAATGTTTAATGAAATTTTCATGCATACTCTGAAAAAAAAGCAGATTAAAATAATGAAAAGATAACTTTAAAATACTGAATTGTTCAAACAAATATTGAGATTGAAATATATTTACATTAAATATAGATATTAAACATAATAAAGACAGACAGAACAATAGATCATAATAAAGACAGACAGAACAGTAGATCATAATAAGGATGGATGGATGGATGGATGGATGGATGGATGGATGGATGGATGGATGGATGGATAGATGGATAGATAGATAGATAGATAGATAGATAGATAGATAGATAGATAGATAGATAGATAGATAGATAGATAGATAGATAGATAGATAGATAGATAGATAGATAGATAGATAGATAGATAGATAGATAGATAGATAGATAGATAGATAGATAGATAGATAGATAGATAGATAGAATAGTTGCAACAACAAAAAACAGAGTAGGAGTTTAAAGACTGCCAAAAAATGACTAAAACTGACTGAAGACAGAGGGAAAAGAGAACAAGGAGGAAGGAGTCTGAGGCAAGTGGGTCTTGATGCTTCTGCACAGAGAAGATGGCTGGAGGTGAATACCATTTTTGGGGGAGCGAGTGACGGGTTGCTCTTTGATAGCTCCGCACCAGCACTGGTGAAAAACGAGTATGGCAAGAAAAGCAGTGGCGGATACGTGATAAAAATATCAAGGTACATTAGGATTCAGACTGAGGAGTAGAAGGCAAGCGCTCAAGAAGACATTGCTTCATACTGAATTACACTGCATTCTCAATGAAAATATATCAATAGATGATTTTTTAAAGGGGTGGTATAATGCCCTTATCACAATATATAAAACAAGCATTTGATGTCCACATAGAGTGTTTGTGAAGTTTTAGCTCAAAATACCCCACAGATATTTTTATATAGCATGTTAAAATTGTTACTTTTTGAGGGTGAGCAAAAACACGCCATTTCCGTGTGTGTCCCTTTAAATGCAAATGAGACACAGCTATACCCTTGGGGATTGACTCTCACATGACACCAGGGAGGTTTGAGGGAGGGGAAATGGCAGTCTTGATCAAATGGCACTAAAATAAGAAAACCTTTAACAGTTTTTAATTAGACACATCCTCTCCAGCTAACCTCTTCCTCTCCAGCTAACCAGAATGAGGTTATCAGTGAAACTCCAAGTCTGGAGAAAGTTTAACGAAGTGGTGGGCTGGTGTTGCTTAGAATCAAGACAAGAGAAAATGATCCAATCAGACTAGATAAAGCCATCAAATCGGACTTGCTTTATACTATTCTTTTGGGGTCAATTTAAGGTTTTGCTCAGAATCAGATAAATGCACCACACAATCAAGTAATGCAATGAAAATGTACATAAGTTTTGAGACTTTTCACCCAACAAAAAATCTAATTTGCAGTTTTCAGAGATGTGTGACTGGATTCTCTTCTGCATATTTCAATCAGTCAGTTTGGTGCTTAAATTATAGAGATGCACTAATATCACTCTTGCAATCCCAATAAGCTAATAGACCTCATTATTTATATGCTTTGGCTGATAACTAATAAGTAATTAGAATTCAATTTAATTCCATACACAAGGCCCTGAATGAAAAATTAGATTCTAAAAATCATCTAAGCAATGGATGAATGTCTACAAAAACACAACAAACCCAACCAAACATATCTCTATAAATGTATACCGTCTACTGAAAATGATAGAGGAAAACCCTATTTACAGTCAGCCAAGGGTAAAGACACATTGTAAACATGCAACTTGCACGTAATGACCATCTTCGCAGAGCCCCAAAGCCAGAGCATACCTAACAGAGATGGCTGAAGTAATTGTGACCTCTAAAACTATACGTGTATATTCAGTCCTAATCACTGAGCACAGGGTAAGAGCCTTTGAAAGCCAGCCAGCAGCTATGCCGTCAAATGACTCATGTAATATGGGGAGAGAGGTGGTAGCCACAGGCACAAATGATACCTAATGTAAAAGGTTTAGGCCACAGGTAAGCAAAGAATTCTTAAAATAGGCTTGGTTCTGTGTTTGGCTTTTGAAACAGGAAGTGTAAGGACAGGAAAATGCGACTCTGGATTAATGCCCTGTCTCGAATTTCTCTATTCTGGTGCAGTGCTGCATTACAAGCCACAGGTTTATTGTGTGTGTGTGTGTGTGTGTGTTATAGACAGAGAGAAAAAGTAAGACAATGAAAAGGACATGAATGTGAGTGGTGAGTGGACGTGTGTTGGTTTGAGAGAAAGTGTGAGGGTCGATTTGGGAGAAAGAGTGCGTGACTGGACTCTACAGAACCCAATGATGTCCATGACCCAAGAGCTGTCCATGAAGTTAAATTATCAATGAGTCTCTCAGAATTATATCACAGCCGAGTGCACTGACCTTTAATCCGCCTCTACAGCCAATGCCATGCTTCGCCATCCCGTCACCTCCGTGGAGAGCCTGGTTTTCATTTGTTACACTGCTATCTACCCATCATTCTCTACTAACTACTGTGAGCAAGTATTGTTTTCCACACAAAGCACGAGTAATATAAAATTGAATGAATGAAAAGCGAAACCAGTCAGCTGTCACAAAGCAGCTTGAATCTCGATGCTTCAATAGCCCAAAACCATCCAGGTGTTGTTAAAATATTAGCCCTGGCTGCAGTGGGGGGGAAATCAAGGAAAGCCTATTAAGATGAAATAACCCGATGTTGTTTTTTTTTCCTGACTCGATCTGTCGCCTCTATCGTTCTGATCGTTTTATGCTCCACGTCTCTTTCAGACCTCATTTCCTTCATGTCAGTCTGTCACAGAGATTATCCTGTCCTTTCATCCACTCTATGTGCATCTCTCTCTAAGGGAAAGCGCGCGCTGAAATATCTGTGGGTGGTTAACGGGACTTGTTATTAATTTGCTAGAGAAATTGGAGTCCTTATTTAATGCATAAATACCCAATCCACATCGCTGGATAGGGAACGGAGCACTGCTGTGTTCAGAGAACCAAATAATATATTCTTGGCGCAGGTGAACATTCTTCATCTCATGCGTTCTGCAAGAAGAAAGAAAATCAGAGAGGATTGAAACAACATGAGAATATTCTCTGCACTAGGCTACTTCATTGCGGAGTGATTGTTTTTCACTGGAAACAATTTCAGCATTCAAGTAGATTCAAGCACTTCCTGAGAACATTGCCCAACGTTGCAGAGAAACATCAAGCTATTTTTGTGAGAAAAACAGGGTGGTCAATCATTTCACACCTACTCCAAACAACAAAAAGTCACAAATGGAAATGTAAAAGTATTCATATTATCAGACATGCTCCTGTGTTTGTAATGAGCTTTCTGGAGCAAAACTCACAAAAGATAAATCACACAACTGCATACACCTGTTTTAAAATCTTCTTAAAGGTATAGTTCACCCAAAAATGATCATTTAGACTGTCCACCAAAGGTTAGGCACTTTTCTAAATGATTGTTCTGTTGTTGTCACCTGTTGTCATTGGATGTGGCGGTTGATCGGTGTGGTATTTGACCCGCCCCTTCGCCACTGTGATTGGATGGCTGAGTAAAAAGTGACAGCGATGAGCACTGAGTTTTACCCAAAGTTTGAATTTGGCGAAATTTGATGATTAGCTTGAAATAGATGCTCTGTGTCTTGTCATTCTGCTGCCATTGTGAAAAATGTGGCGCTACAAACAATATGCTGGCCTTAAGAAAACACGCTTTGGTGGACATACAGCCTTATTTACCCCTTATGTTGTTCCAAACCTGTATGACTGTTATGTGGAACTCAAAAGAGGATATTTCAGAGGAAAAAAAGTTTGTTTGGACCCTATTGACTTTCGCTGTGTGGGTAACATCACTGGAAACATTATTCAATCTCTTTTGTATTCCGCAGAATAGAAATGCAAGTGTTGGGGTGAGTAAACAATGACCATTTTTATGTGAACTGTACCTTTAATACTTCCCACCCTGTAAAGCCCCAAGCCCTCTGTGGTAGCTCAGTATGAAGCGCTTCCCTCACACAAAGGCTGCATAGAGGGCTGCTGACTCACATCTTTTGTGTGGGTTGATTGAAGAGAGGCAGGTATGTTGGAAACACTACAAATTGGTTTTGGTTTAGAAAGGGCCTGATGCTTTCCCCCCTATCTTAAGCCATCTATTCGGGCTGGCTGAGAAGTCACCATTTGGGAATATCACGAAAACCCACAACTGCATTTTATGAGCAGTCAAAACTTTATCACACAAAAACATACACTGACTGCATTAATGAAACATTTTAGAAGGAGACATATTTTAAAAAGAGATACTTAAAATACAATGCATATCAACAAACATTTTACAATTCCTTAATTTCCTGTCTCCTCTTTATGAGACCTATATTTTGAGCTATTGAAGTCTGGGTGAAATCACAAAGGTGTTTAGCAGAGGTTTTCTGAATAATGCACGCCTGAACAAATCCCATTTAATACCCGAGTGCATACGGTGGTTTCAAGCATGGCCAAATTCATAGCAATTATCTATTTTTCTTGCCATTGCCTCTCCATCCAATTGAATTAGTAAAATAATGAGGTGGAATTGAAAATGCTTAATGACTGTCGGCACTCTGCATGTCCTACTCCTATTTTATTTATTTATTTATTTGCCAACTTTGATGTTCCAAAATTAATTCCTTTCAGTACACATGAATGGGATTTAGGTTTGGTGAAATTTGCCATCAAACAATTAAATAAATAAAGCAAATAAAAATAATGTTGTGCTTCTGTATGTATATGAATAAAAAGTATATAAACATGTCAATTATAAAAATAATCATTTGTTTATAATAATATTAATAAAGGTTCTAATTATTATAATTAGAAACTTTTAGAATAGTTTTACTAAATGGTGATGGCCATAAAGAAAATACCAACAAATGGCTTCAAATCAAATCAAATACAAATGTAGGCTATCACCTTACAATTTAGGGCAGTTCCTTGGATGCCCAAATGCTGCCACAGACATTCAGCAAGGATGGCATGGTCAAACATATCAAATGCTGCGCTAAGAAAAAAAATACTAAGATGGATCCAACAAAGTCATCTGCATTGCTGTTCATCATAATCTTTTTATATTTTCAAGGACCTTACTAATAGGTATAACATGAGCCAATAATAGGTGAGACACATGCTTGAGTTTGGGAGTGTGAGGGATTATTTTAGGGACTATTTCACACTTCATACTGCGATATCACCATAAGGACATAGTGTGAAAATATTATACGTCGGAAAGTTCCTGAAAGTTCAAAGTGAAGCAGATGAGAGTGGTCACACATTTTGACTGCAATGACCCTTGATATAGACTCCTCAGGCAACAAAATGTGAAAAACACAGATGCACCATTAATAAAACCCAATTATCAGACACAAATTTGCTTATAAATATGCATGAAAACAGAGAATCGCAAGAGAGCGAAGACGCTAATGGCTTTGTCTGACCCCGTGTTTCACTTGCTTAAGACCTCCCTTCAAGGGTAGCCCACGCAGTTTGTTGGAACATTAGCCTTTATTAGCACAAATGGGTTGATTTGACAGCCAAGTCTGTTGCATGATTTGGCTAACCTTCATTCTTTGAAAGCACATCTAATTTGCTTCCAAAAGAGAATCATTACTCTCCCCGGATTTAAAGCGGGTTAATTAAAAACAATAGCGAGTGTGTGGTCATTCAAAGTCATTTGGCACTAGTAGTAAGAAGTTGGCATTCAGAAGAGTTTCCTATCTGAGACCGGTACATGTTAATATAGTATGATCTACTCATGTATCATGTCATGCGAGTCAAATATGTGCGCATCCTGAGCACAGAATGATGCGCTTGAAGCAAGAGTACATTGAGTCCACATTGAAAAGTTCAAAGCACAAAATCAAATATATATTGATGCGTAGTGTGTTATACAGTATATATATATATGTAATAGTTTATTGAGCCTTCTCTTTTAACAGTTTTAAATTTCAGTTACTATTCGTGTGAAGAATAATTATAGAGCTCTGACTACTCTAGTGTTGTGATCTAACAGACAACCGGTAGAAAATAGCATGATTTAGTTACAGCAATAAAGTCCAGCATATAAAGTTGTTTTATGCGAAACCATACCTAACATTGTAACATTGAATCATCTTGGAGAGAGTTTGTCTTAACCGAGCGCGACGCACTGCTTGAATGCTGAATGGAGAATGATTGACAGGCGCAGCGGAGGGAAAAGTTTACGTGATCTTGAATTTAATGACTTAAATATTCATTTATATCTCACATTATACTGAACCCTTATAAGAAGCCATGTATGGTGCTTTATAATGTTTTTATGCCTTTGTGGGGCTTAATTACACAAAATAGTATTGGCCTATATCGGATTTGGATTGGCCTCATCTGATCGATACCCGATCCGAAAAAAAATGGCAGTATCGGAGCCGATACCGATACTGAGTAGGCCTATCGGACCAGTGCATCCGATAATTGTAATTCAAATCCACAGCTAAGCCAGCCTTTGTCTTTTATAGACAAAGTTATGTTAAGTTTTACCAAATATTAGTAAATAATAGTTAAAAAAGGTCACATCCATGCCCACTTCTGTTGTTGCCAAGACCCTGTGATGTCAGAGCCTGCAACAGATTAAAATGAACCAAGTGATTTGGAGTTCACTCAGGAGCAGTGATAGTAATTACAGATGGCTTTGACGGTCACTCAGAAATAAGAGAGAAGGAAGACTCAATGCGAATTGATTTAGAAACCGTGAGTTTCTCTGGAGGGGAAAGTGGGCTCTCCGGTGACCAAACACAGAGCAAGGAGATAAGAAAGCAAAATGAGGCCACTGCCTGAGGTTCTCAGAAATCTACTGGGACATTAAAGAGAGAAAAAGAGGGGGCAGAGGAGAAAAGGGTGGCTTTCTGGTACAGCAGTCGACAAGCAGTCAGAGTAGCTGTCAGAGAATCCATGGACACTTTGCACTGCCAAAGCAATAGTCACCAAAGACAGAGGAAGGTTTTAGAAATACAGATATTTAACAATCAAAGGCTTATCAAGAAGACTGACTTGTTTCCGTGAATTGATTCTTTTGAACAGCTCGTTTGAAAGAACTAGTTCAAAAAGGTCCCTGACATCCCGGCGTTGCATGCTCTAGAGCTCTCCAATCATTCAATACCAGGTTTTCAACTTCATTTCACTTATAATTCAGCTACTTTTGTCTCTTTGCAATTATTTATGGAATTTACTAGCGATTTTTTTGGTATTTTATTTTTTGCAGTCATTATGTTTTACAACTCAAGCTTGTCTATTGGTTAAGTCCTAAACTTAAATGTGTTATCCGCATAAGAGCCTGCCAATGTTGATCATAGTATAAATTTCAGCAAACAATTTCCCTCTCCATCTCTGTTGGCTATCCTGCAAAAAATCAAACCTGATTTCAACAGCATGCTAAACTGACAAATCACATTTGCAAAGCGCAGGCATTTCTGCTGTGGACAATGAATTATACTCACATCTTGATAATTGTAATTCAAATCCACAACGAAGCCAGCCTTTGTCTTTTATAGTCTCTATAGACTCAGTAACGCGGAGAACATAAAGATGAGATGACAAGCTCCATAATGCTTTGCATTATATTCCTCAAAGGTGCAGCGCTCTTTTTGACAGTCTGGACGAGTAGTGAAGGCTTAGAGTATTACATCTGAAAGAGAATGCAATATCCTGTCCTATATACTGTATGGAGCAAACAAGAGGACTACATCGTGAGAAAAAAAGCATCTCTGATCCGGGCTCTGAGGTAATGCTACTTAAAAACACTCTTTGGAACATTTTAAATAGAAATACTATTGCTGTAAACAATAGTGAAACTCTCATGATACATATTATGCCTGAAAGAGCAGCTCAAATCAGAGCGAGCATTAGCTTGCCGTTTTGGGTTAATAATAGTAATTTAAAAAAGCCAGAAAAGATTATCTAAGATCAGCAGTTACAGCTTAAGAAAAGCTAACAAGTCCACAGCAGTATGAGACACTGCTTGCAGGTGAATGTGTTTGACCAGGCTTGAACTAGAGGTCTGTCCTCAACTTGTCTGTCCTTGAAAACTCAATGTGACTGGCCAGGCATTTAACATCATGATGCGTGTCTCCTGTGAAAATCAATGGAAGGAAATTACAATGTGCTTGCACAAAACTCCACTACCGCAAGTACGTGACCGAGGTTTTCTTCACAGCCTTCCCGTTTGTGTTTGCTCAGCAGGAAAACGTCCTTTTAATGACACTAATGATAATTAATGAAATGATTTAATGGCAATAAATGTCATCTGTGATAATTAACTTTGGTGTGGAAATTAACAATTAACTTCCTGCTCCTCACCCCCGGCATGCACGCCAAATGCCAGACCTTAAATCCACCGATTGGGGCTTGTATTCTTAACCTTTAATTTAAATAAAGGCAAACATGCTCAAGAATTGACCAGATAAAAGAACAACATTTGGGATTACCACGCAAGTAGTTAGTCTAGAGGAAATGATGGTTTTGAAGTGGCTTGGCACTGAAAGTGTAGCTCGATAAAGCTAGAGGGGAAATATACCACATTAATCTGGATCGCCTATGGATATTTCGAAATGTCCACTCAAATGACATGCAGGCTTTCTCCTCCCAGAACCAAAACCCTCAGGTTCTGTCAAGTCAATGTGCACCCTTCTGCATCAACACTTAGCGTGAATCTCAAACATGGACGTTAGAGTGCTGTAGGTCACAAACATGGCCAGAAAACATTTTCTGTGATTCTTCTTGGCAAGACTCTCAACGGCAGGATAAAATCCATTAGGGAAGAAAGTGAAGTGGACCAGTAGTCCTAGTAAATGCAATGTGACAGTGGGAAGAGATTTCTACTAGTTTTCTCCAGGCCCCTGTAGTACCATATTTCAACTGTACAGAATGCCAGTCAGTGCAAGCCTGCCTAGTGAACACGCACAGTAAGTCTCCTTCGCCGCAATGCACCTCCGACTGCTAAGAAAAGAAATGATTGATTCTGACTTGGGCCGTTCAATAATGCATTGCAATTAATCTCTATCCCTTACAGCAATCACTACGTGCTTACAACAAGTGCGGTGAGGTAGAGGCAGACTGTGTGCTCAAAACTGGCAGGAAGCACTGGCACAAGTACTGTTGTGGAACTGACAGCCAATGTCACATCTCCCGCAGACAGAGCAGAGATTTTCCCATATACCATGTAAGTTTTCAGTCAACTTGGAACATTGAGGGGAGGCAAATACCATACAAAGAGAGTAGCAAAACAGTGACAGTCTATCAAGACCAGTTTATGGAGCTGATAAGAGGCCGTTATTCCCAAAACGTGCTCGTATAGAGAACATGTTGTGGTCAATTCATCTTAATCTGCTCACATACTCACACACATATCAACCTGTGCTGTGAAAGACACCTTTGCGATTTGGAATATGGCGGATTTTAACAACTGTCGGACTGCAGACAAGCCAAGACAGACTTTCCGCATCTTAAAACAGTTAGAAACAAAAATGCGTAATGATTTAGCACAACACTTGAAGTGCAATGGCTTAATTGGAGAAAAAATTACAAGTTACAGGAAGTCAGGGTTAGTGTTATCTCCACGATGATTCAATATGACTATTATTATACTTGATCTGTAGGAACCAGGCAACATTGACACAGGTTTATGCCATAAAAGCATAACGTTTTAAGAGCAGGTTTGCATGTGCTGCGGCTAAAAGTAGCTGCCAGTCTGAGGCAATTTGGATGGGCACATTTTCTGGCAGACATTCATTTTTCTTCCCGCAGTCTAGAGGGTGATGCCACTCAAGTTTTCAATCAGTAGAGAAATAAAGTAATGAGCTTGTGGAAAGCCTATCAATGGTACATGTTCAGAGAGAGAGAGAGAAATGAAAAAAAAAAAAAACTTGGTTAATATAAAGTGAGCCTTCATATAATAAAGCAATGGTTTGTAACTGCCACAGTAAGTGGGTACGTCAATATTTGGTGTTGCTGAATGAGCTTTCTCAGTTAATTTGTGTATTCTGAGATACGTGCATGATGGGGTTAGTGCACAATGGATTTTGAGTACTGGAAGTGCTTCAGAATCCTAAAGCTACAGATAAATTATGCATGAGCTGGTTCAAGCCCATTAAATCTTACAGGTATAAGGACACTCTTGAGAATCTAGAAGTGTACATCATATCTACTCATGACCTGGGGCATTGGAATATTTTCCAACAACTTTCATGTCAAGAAATGGTGTCATTACTAGGACAATCCCCAGGTGTGACCTGGGATTAAATGGCTTGATTATGGCCTCAATGGTGATGAATCGGAGATCATTTGTTGAGGAGTTAAAAAACCTTCCTTTTACAGTACCAGCCTTCGGTTTTACCCACTGTGTTATATCATATTTATTTTGAAAATATAATATTTAGAGCTTTTATAATGGCATTTAACACAGGCAATTATGATTAGAGATTCTATTAATATATTTTTTTTTAAATAAAAACTTAAATTGTGATAATGTGTATATAAATTGTACACACATACATAAAAATATAAACAAATAATAATAAGTATTATATTTTGTTTCCATTGCTGGGACTGCAAACCCCTTCTATGATTACACATCCCAGAAACAATATTAGAGAATCAGAGACAGAACAAACATCCCATTTGAAGGCATGACACAAAGATGTCAATGTACTCTGAGCTCCTAAGTGCATTCTGGGTATTGTAGTCGTGCCAGCTGCATGCTTTGAAAAAGAGGCCCATATTGAATTGCATTATGATTCATCCACCCAGGATTCAGGCTTTCATTTGCAGAATATAATTACTCTGTAAACTCGTCTCCCTGGATTCATCGTCAATATGAAACGTGCACAAGCTGTTAGATTGTGAAAAGCTCCACCATAAACATGCACTTTGCAGCCATAGCCCTTTAACTATTCACTTCCAACCTCCGTCCCTTCTCTGCAAAATCACTTATTCAAAACACGGGATGCATTCAGGATCACTGTGGTGGTTTGAGGAATACAAGTACTGTAGTTGATGAACGCACACACATATTGTCCTGTTATAAAATTCACACTATTATATAAAGAACAGTGACGCTTCTAATTCCAATCACTTGCAATCTCATTTTGGACCAAACCCAGCTTTCTCATAAGTCTTATTTACAGCCACTCTAAAGTCCTAGGATAACTTTAGGACTCAACAACGATGGTCCGCCAGTCTGCAAAGGTTTTGTGCCATCTGACAGAACCGTACCTTGAACTAAAAAGAAAAAAAAGTCCTTTGTGTAGAGCCCTGAATTTACCAAGCACTTCTGATAGCAGTGGCATTATACATCCCATCTCTGGGTGCCCTGGGCACATGACAACAATGGCTTTTCAGAGTTGCTCTAGAGCAAAATCTTTTTTTTTTTTTTTACTCGCAAGTGCCAAAAGCTCCTCAAGCTTCCACTCTTGGTTGTCCATTAAACTCCTGCCTCTTAACAAAGGGATGTGATTTTCAGACGTGGAAGTGGAGACAAAGCAGCATGACCATTGGGGACGTTTTTCCAGGCAATTCTCGGCTGAAGGCAGAGCACTCACCCAAAGTGCACAACCAATGAGAGGTGAACGCACGCAACACTTCCAAGTACACAGAGCCACCAAGATGAGAAAAAACTGGTGCGTTAAAGGACAATGTGAAACTGCTTTGACACGGATGACTTGTGAATGCCAGAGATCTATAAGCCATTTATATAACACATTTTGCTTGGTTCATTGGACCGTTGGTTCGGATTGCTTTCTCATCTCAACCGCACCACTCCAGAGTTGGTTTTCAATCAGGCGGAGAACACCTTATTCGGGCGACATCTGTCTGATTGTTTTGGTTTCATATATGCCTAAACAAACCGAACTAAGGGAGAAAACACACCAGGTTCCGAAACAAACGCGCCAGAACACCATTAGTTATTTGCATAATTTACTAATGAATTTTCTGTTAAAATTAGTTATTGCACTGTGACTTAACATGAATTTTTTTAAAACATTAAAGGAATAGTTCACTTTGAAATTAATTTTTGGTATGTTTTAGCTTACCTCAAGTGCATTCAAGATGTAGGTATCGTTGTTTCCACAGTATTTTCAATTTTGATATTTTTAGGTCAAAGCATTCTTGTCTGTCAGTCATATATTGGAGGTTTAGGGGGTCCACTTCAAAGAGCATACCCAGAGAAGTCCAAATTAAACATGATTTAATGACTCGTAAATGTAAGTACACATTGATGGCCTAAGACACGAAACGAGTGGTTTGTGTGCGAAAACGAACAGTATTTATATTGTTTTTACCTGTTTTTATCTGTGTAGAGCTCAGTAAAGGTTTAGCTATACTGTATGTACAATAATAATAATAAAAAACTGGCTGTGAATGTGACTCGGATCATGTCTTGAATGTGGGTGAGAGAAAAGGAAATCAAGCACAGCTGGAGAGAGGCCGGGTATTAGGCCAGCTTGTTACCACAATGCCACAGACTGCAGCACTTTTATCCTCAACTGAACAAAAGAAATCCCATTTTTCCTCAGAGCTAATTTCCTCTAATGAACTCCTTGCTGATTAAAAAAAGAAAGTACAGAGAGATCTTTCAAAAAATAGGTTGTACTTGTGCAGGACAAAATAGCAACTGAAGTTAAGACAACTTTGAGGCTATACACCATAGTTGGGCTACTTAAATCAAACTTAAAACTGAACACACTACAAGAATGAATATTAGCATAGCACTGCTGTGTCTCACCAGGATGGCATGTTACCTCAAAATAAAACAGAAAAAGAAAGAAAACCCAAGAGACTCCCTTCCCTTGCGGTAACATGGACCCCAGAATCGGTTTATGGACTACTTTACAATGCTAATCAATGTAGCTCTACTGATGACAAATCTTAGCAGCTGTAATGAGAGAGCAAGCATCAACTGCTTCATGTCGAACGACATTTTCAATGCTCAGACAAAAGAGCTAAAGGATTCTCATTTATTCTATGCCATGAGGGTTTGACCTGTCAGTTGCTGCAATAAATCACCTCATATCTACTGCAAAGCCACTGAATAATAATGGTGGTCAAAACATAACGAGCAAAGCTAAGAAATTGAACGTAATTAGTGGCTACAGAGAGAAACTAAAGACTGCTCTAGCATCAATAGGCAGTAGACGAGACTCTTGTGCACTTTATGTGAGGATTTTTATCTTAAGAGTGCATTTGAGTGACAGAGTTTTTGCCGGTGTAGACAGATTCAAATCAATCTTTTATGAGGGTCCATTTTGGTTTAGGTGTTAACTTACATTTATATCTTATACAGTACATGAGAGCTGAAGTCTCATAGGCAAATATCGTTTATATCTGCTCTTCAGCTGTTGTGCAGAGCACCACAAATTCGAGTGCAAATTTAAACAGCGTGCTAGCTTTGAAGGAGCATATTAACATTTAGTAAACAGTGGCACGTGTGAGAGAAAGAAGAACACAGACACAATCTCCCACATGCACACACTGGAAAGTGACACAGAAAACCAAATTTGCTTGGGCACTTTCAATAGTACATTGTATATATATGCAGGGTGTCTACTCAGAATTAACAATACAGTAGGCAAGTTGTCAGTTGACTTGTATATAGTGAGATTCAGAAGTGTCCAACCAGGAGACTTTGGAATCCAATGAGAACGCAGAGGACACATCAGATTCAAAAAGATGGGAGAGAACTGAGTCAGGTGAATGGTTTAAAACGCACGTTTAAAAACACCCAATTTTCATGATTGGTATATGACATTGGTCAAAAGAATAGATTTAAAAACTATAAAAGTATACATAAATTCATACACAACCCATGAATGTCCTGAAGCCTCATCTGTAATTTTCTTGCACTTCTATTGCTCTCTCATTTTCTCTCTTCACGCTCAGCTAAATGCAAGGTTATACATGATTGCAGTTCTGCAGTGATTAATCATGTTATAGGTGATTTTGAGAGACTTTTTTTTGGTTTGTTGTGGCACTGAAATAACGCAATTATGTTCTGCAAATGCAGCATGCGACTAAAATCCAACAGAATGGCTAATACACCGAAAGTGCTGATGTTGGTGTGATGCGGGGTGACACAAATGATTATACTAAAAGCAAACAGTTCTATTTGGCTGCACTAATTTTGCCCTTTGAACAAACGTTCATGTCATATACCAGCATTTTGAGAGCTCATAAATCAACATGAGATGTATGGGGGGAAAGAGCAATCAAGTGGCATTACAATTCAGAGATTCACATAATTAGATTAATGAACTTCCACTGTAAAAAAAAAAATAATAATACAACATTTAATAAGTATTCGTGTCTTTTCCAACATCGAACATCTTTCTTGTTATACTTGCTAAAATAAGACTTGGTTTTATATCATTTATGTTACATTTTTAAAAAAGTATTTGTTTTGAGCACAAACCTAGGTTTGAGAAAATGTATTTTTCAGAAAATGTATCTTAAGCAGTTTAATACTCAGTGTAATTTCCATTGCAGCACACTAACCAGATTGTGTGGGTCACCTAAAGCTGGCATCTACTTTAACATCCTCAAACGATGCTTTTTAAAACCAATAATTCAAGTGTAATTCATTCTATTTTGACACTTATCCATATGCTGTGTGGGCAATCAGGGCTAAGCAGAGCTTAACACATCTCTTAAGACTTCCACTGAAGCTGTTTTCAAATAACCAAAGGCAGAAGCAGTAGAACACAAAATTAAGGGGTCGGAAAAAACTCAAAATGGGTTTAAAACAAGTAATTCAGATTAAATCTGCAGAGACATACAGCCATCCTCAACATATACAATAAAATCCAGCATCAACAAACAGAGAAACCATTCGAGTGCAGAGTTGGGGAAAGTTACTTTTAAAACTAATGTGTTACAATATGTTACTCCCTAAAAAAAGTAATTAGCCAATTTTTAATAACTATAATAATAATAAATGATAATTTATTACATTTATATAGTGCTTTTTCTGGGACCTCAAAGCGCTTCACAACCAACCACCAATGTGGAGCATACACCTGGATGATACAACGGCAGCCATATTGCGCCAGAACGCCCACCACACACACCTGCTTACTGGTAGAGAGGAGACAGTGATGAAGCCCATTGGTATTTACGGATAATTAGGAGGCCATGATGGACAGAGGCCAAGGGACAAATTTGGCCAGGATACCAGGGTTACACCTCTACTCTTTCAAAAGACATCCTGGGATTTTTAATGACCACAGAGAGTCAAGACCTCGCTTTAACGTCTCATCCAAAGGACAGTGCTCTTTGACAGTATAGCGTCCCCATCACTATACAGAGGTGTTAAGACCCACACAGACCACAGGGTGAGCAGGGATGAGTAAATGCAGCGCTCATTTAGTCCAAAACTACAATAGCTACCAACTCAGCACACAAAATGCCTTTGCACTTACTCAGATTTCTCTCACCATGTGGACAGGAGAGATGTCAGTCAATAAATGGGAAAATAAAGTAGCTTGTGTAGCTAATTTGAAAAAGTAACTCATATATTTTGCTGCAAATGCTAAAGTAATGCCTTACATTACTCATTACTTGTAATAGTAATCTGATCTTTTAACTGACGTTACTTATAATGTGTTACGTTCAACACTGTTGGATAGAGAAACAGTTAAAACCACAAACTACAACTGCTGGCTATTGGACACTGATCTCAGCATAGATGATTGATGAGAATGGCGAAATCAGACACAACGAGGTAGAAAGAGATGGGAATAAAAGAGGCGTTTGATCAAGCGAAAGGGAGTCAAAAGTGGAGGATGGGGGAGGGGATCTTACCAGGCATCCCGTATACGTCTGAGATGCTGGAGGCAGAATGGACCATTAAGAGGATCCAGCGTTTCATGATGAAAGCTGTGATAGAATGTGCACAGCCATTTCCCTGAAAGCTGTATAGGATGCCACACTCTTACTAGTCACATGTCACTTACCTAACCAAAACATGGAGACACTAGGACATTTTTTGACATTAAATACAACATATATAGTAGCATGAATATTAAAAACAAAAGCAGCTAACCTATCTCAAATATTTAAGAAAGCAAACAAATTCTAATCCCTAATTTAATTTTGTCCAAATATCTATTCAAAAGAAAAATGCATCACAGAATTCAATAATTTAGAAAGTTCTTTTAATAATTGAATAAGTTCTAAAATAACTGAAAGAAAAACATGTTCTAAAAAAGGAGAAGAAAAAAAAGGTATAAAGAAAACAAAATTATAAAATTATACAGAAAATAAAGCGTCGTGTCGTAAATGAGAAAAGTGCTAAATGCTGAAATTTTCCTTTATTATATGATTAAGCAGTTCATGTAAACAGAATACTGTAATTGTTAACCTTAACCTAAATGAGATCATGCTCATAATTAGAACCAACATAATGACGGTAAAATATGTTAAGTACTGCGATTTCGCGCAGACATTTTAGGCACGTTTCCGACTAAATTAGTTTGGGTCCCTTAAAACCTCATTAAGCAGGCAAACGAAAACTGCAATGGTAATCAATCCAGTTGCATTTAAATGTCTTTGTGATGTGCAATGGGTACAAGTGAGCATTGATAAAATGGTAGCAAACAAACCACACTTCTTAGCATTTAATCAAAAATAATGACAAGTAGGATGTAAACAAGATTGACGAGGTTTGCCCATGCCATGTAAACATCTTAATCCAAGTAATTCCTTTCTCTGATAATCGCGAATAATCCCTAGATATGGCTTAGGTCCTCCTTTTAGTTTAGGGCTATTGCCCTCTTTTATCACTCACCAGCCAAGTAAAGTAATCCGCAATGATTTTCATTGGTTACAGCAAAAGAGTGAAAATGTATGGTGTTACATTATAGCTCTATAATTTTTGTAAAAAAAAAAAAAAAAATATTTCTAGTGTTAACATCTCTCTTCCTCCCATGTAAAAAACCAACTCGATTACTTCACGTGTTTTGCTGCAAGCAGAGCTGTAGAGAAGCACTGTCCATCGCTGTGACCATAAATTGAACAATAACACTTGATAGTTTATCTGACACAATAATGAGTATGTATTCTCAGTGGACTTTGCCGTCTGCAGTGGAGAGTGCCGTGATCGCTGGGGTTAAGATGCCATTACCAGATGAGGAGCTAATGTTGTTGTTTACTCTACTTGGCACTATGTGTCATTTTCAGGTTTCCCCGTCAATTTTCAAAACTCAAAAAATAATAATAACAAGGATTCCATGACTGTAGAGGCCTGGCGCACGTTTGACTCTCCCTGAGATGAGTGCGATACTCATGGGGAGGATGATACGGTACTGTCATTGAAAATTAATGCTTAATGCATTCCTTAATGGCTCTTACACAACACATCAGAATTCATCATGCCCCTTTGATGCTGAAGGCTCATCACATGCAGAGAAAAGGGAGAGATAATAGGTTACGCTTTTGCTTTCAGCGAGGACATTGCCAGCGGGAGAATGAGGTGGCCTTACAGTACACGGTGTGAGGAGGAACTATAAAGCCCATTGTAAATGGCCAGTGCAGTGACTTGATATGACAGCCCGAATGTGAGGGTCTAAGGGCAGAAGGAACAGCAACATCTAAGTTGAGGAGAAGGCATTAAAAAACAAACATGCAAGCATTCAACAGTGCCATTTTTTTGTTAGCATTAAACAAGTTAGCTAAAGTTTCGTTAGCTACAAAAACAAAGTGAAAAGTTAATGATGGACAAGGGATGATGTCCAAATACGGACAAAATTAGGTGGTGTATGACGAGAGCTCATGGAATGTACTGTATACCCTGCTAAAACGAGCTTAAAGGGATAGTTTATAAAAAAAAATGCATTTATGCTATTAATTCATCATTGTGCTGATCCAAACCTTTTTCACTTTCTAAAACAAAACCAAAAAAGAACAATTTTGAAGAACATCCTGGCTGATTTCATAATGAACATTATTATTCCAAGCCTAAAGTCATAGATTTGTGTGTGGAATTCGAGTGAACTTCTATTCATTGAGTCACCAAGGCAGTGAAAACTGGAACAGTCTGATTTGTGAACAAATTCACAGCTGTTTCCCAAAAGCATAAACCTAAGTAGAAACTGTTGGCTCTAAAGATCTCAATGATCCACTTTGCCATGCAAAGCAGCCCTGATCTGTTTTATGAACTGAAACATTCAAAACTAATTCAAGAGATCAGACTTAAAACTAACTGAATGGAAAAGAGTTGCCAGAGTGCTTTTGTCCTCATAGATAGATATATTTTTTAATCACAATAAAATCACACCATTTTGTGCGATTAACTGCGATTAAATTGCACACTTACTTACCATGAGATTAATACACCATTTATCTTGATTAACACTTAGTTGGTTAACACTAAGTTTATCTTTGCATCTATGTGTGACGTAAAATACGTTGAAGCAATTTAATTTCCACGTGCATCAGTATGTATGTAAATGTTGACTGCCCTAATGTTAAAATAAATAAAATGTATAAAAAAGATCTTGTTCTTCACAATAATAATAAAAAAAAACTGTTGGTCAATTACAGTACTTAAACATTTTTATATCAAAGGATGCAGTTTATATCAAAGGATGACCATGTCTAACTGTGCCCTGATCCAGTGCAAGGACAAAGTGGTTAATGAAAGTGGAGAAGAACCTCCAGTCATCAAAACACCAAGAGAGTCCTGTGTAACGTGCCGTTAAAAAACCGAACACAAAAAAGATGAATCAAGGAAGTGTGCCAAGTACTTTCATCTCATTTTATCCCAGATGAGAATGATGACACTGTATCTTCCTGCTATTCAACAAAAGGCCTTAGGTAACCATCTCTTTTTTGGCATAATTGCTAATGCGTAGAGAAAGATCAGCTGACTGTGAATGGTGACATGGGAGGAGAGAAGATTGTGGAGGGACCGTCAGGCTTCATTATCACCTACTAACTGTGAGCAGCTCGTTAAAATATCAGACTGCGTCCTTCTTCAGCAACCACAGGCGTAAAACAGCTGCCGCTGCGCAACAGACGTTCCCATAACCAAATCTCAAGAAACGCTGCCATCTTTCCAGAACGATTTTGAGAGGGCCATGGGCAGATTTTAATCTGTGTTTGCTTGAACGTGTCTTTGGAAAGCAAAAATTTGCAACACACAAATTGTTAACTGGTTGAAGGGAGGGGGGGATGGGGGCTGATTACAGTTTGGACAAAAGAAATTAGCATTTTATCAGAGGGAAACATTTTGTTTGCTTTACAGTCAAAATGATGATTTCATATGCATTTATTTTTCCTTCAGGGGTTTCATGTGACCTACAAGAGGAATCTCGGCTTTGATTTAAGGCAGATCCTTGATTTAGCTCCCAGCTCCTTTGAGACATCTCTTAGAAGTGCTGCCATTTTCTTTTTGGAAACCAAATGCATTCTGTCATAACTGCCTTGGTGGCTGTCATGAAGAATCCCAGCGAAATCTCGAATCGCACAAGAGGTATTTCCTCTTTATCCGACAAATGCTGGTATTTGCTACTTTAGTCTATAATATACGCAAAAATGTTTTGCGCATATAGTGCCATATTTCTGCAAATTAACCTGTGCCCAGCTATTCATTCATTATCCTGGACTATAGCACAAAATAAAGTCATGTTATGTACAGGGATGAGGCTAACTATCTCAGACAAATACCACAATGTGTAACAAATGCCACCATCAAACACACAGGGTGACATTAAACTCTATACAAAAGATCATTCAGAAGCAATTTTACTTCTGAAACATGACTTCAAAATAAATAAAACAAATTGGAGTGCAGGAATTTATAGCTTTTAATGAATCCTGCATAGTATGACAGATATTTATCGGGAAGGCATTGAAAAATAAGAGGGTTGGTGATGTCAGATAAAAAAAACATGTCACTTCAGGGGCAGATAAAGTTACGTATGATGAAATATTACAAAAACAATTATTTGTAGAGTTTTACGACTGGTGCAATCATGATTTGCATTTTAAAACAATTGATATTGTACTTCAGTGATACTCGAGTCTACTCCTGTGAACAAATAAGTAAAATGGATGCTGTGCATTAGGTTTCTGGGAACCTCACAGCAGGGAAAGGACACTTGCCCTGAGCTAAAATAAGGCAGCTAATGTTTCATTTACGAGGTCTCTCAACAAGAAAAATATTCAGCATTTAAAGCAGTATTTTATATACTAGTGTGTTCAGGGCAGATACCAGTTTGCAGAAAAAAGCCGTTTGCAAGTTAATAAATAAAAGAGTACAAATTTCAATTTCAATTTGACACAAAGCTGCAAATGCAGGAAGTATAATGGAATGATGGTTTGAACACTACGTTGAAGACTACATTCATAGTCAGTCTTACATATTGACATCCAGATTTACTAACGTGTGACTTTCAAATTGGATTAGCATGAGGTTCTTTATGTTACAGATTAGCCAATCTCACTCTTGAAATGTGAAGAAATAAGCGAATGTAAAAGAAGTCAGTTCGGTTTTATAGCCAAACTGTGTGAACACAACTGCGTTTAGCCAATAAAACAACTCAAAAACCGTAGCCATATTACACTGCAAATAAATGAAAAAACACTGGGTCACCTCCACCAGAAGGTCCTACAGTCCCTGAATACATCAAACAAACATATTATATCTTTCCACTACTCTTTGTTATGGTAATATGATCAATTTATCAGAACATGGTCTTTTCCCTAAGTATGGGTCCTGCAGTGAGCCCCACGGGTATAAAAATGAAGTGTATCATAGAAGGAATGACAGCAGGCCACACGAGGGAGAATTTGATAAATGAACGAGAATGGACAAACTACAACCTGACTGTGAATTATACATGAGGAAGGCAGAAATTATGAAAAGAGGGAAGAGTGAGGCGAAACAAGGTACCAAGGTAAATCGAAGGGGGAGGTGGTTGGGCTCGGGGAGAACACGCGTGACATTTTCCAGGGTTTTGCAATGGGTTAATTAGCAGTTGATCCCTTTGTGCAAACCAAGCTGCCATTATGTTTTAAAAGCAGCATTGCTAGCTTAAAGTGTAATTACAATTAATGCACACTTGAAGCATTAAGCCAAACAGAAAATGTAAGTGACATCTCTACATTTCCCACTAATCTAAAAATATTCCAAATGGCATTTATTCCTTCAGTTCCTCTGAATGACTCAGTCGGACTCCAGCTGGGCCAATTATGTGTCTAATTCTATGTTTCGTACAGAAGCACTTTGCTACTGCATATCAAAGTGAAAACCTGACATTAAAAATAACGCATGAAAGAAAGAAGTCATTAAGGGAACAGGTTGCAGCATTCAGCTGACATCACAATCACCACAACAAATTATTTTCATTAACATCTCCCCACAAAAAGAAACCAAAGCTAACGTAGGAATGAAACATGACTTCAGTCGCACAATTAATTCCACCAGTCATCCTCAATCCAAGCTGGCAACGTCTGAGAACAAAACAGTTCTGCAGGTTTAAATTCTCAGAAAGGTTGTTTGTGCAAATCAATGCTTTCATGCGTGGCGGTGATGACTACATCACTATTGCTAATGGTGATGAGTAAGTATCTTGGGCATTGCTTTGTCTGACTAACATACCCCCACTGATTCAGCACAGTAAAAAACCCTGGCATACAATGCAAAACTCAAGCCTTACCTAAAACTACTACTGTAAACATACACATTTTGTTTTATCACGATGGAGACTTTTCATTCACTTCTATTGTTTTTATGCTAAGCTAATGATGGGTTTTATCCTCTAATTTAACCACTAAACAAAGAAATCATGTGTCATTATTTAGTATGTTTATTAACCCATTTGGGGACCCGGCCAAGTCTGGTGATATCAGGTTATACTACCCTTGTTGGAACATTTTGGTCCCTCAAATGTAGACACACCCTGATGCAGACACACTGAAATAAGGTTCAATAACATTAGCATAATGTAAAAACTTAAACGCTATCTCAAATTTGAATCCTGATCATCTTCATTTGATTGCTTCAAAGCTTTCAAAAGGTCACATAAAAAATACACAATAATACAAAAGATATTGCAACAACAATACTTTGCTAACACCTGCATTCAACCACTCTTAGACTGTACGTCATTCACCAGGAGAGCTGTGGAATGAGGATTACAGGACTACCGGCTCCTCTCTTCCCTGTCATTACCCATACTGCTCCAGGGCATCTCATGAAGGAGAACCTGCATTCTGTATACAGAGAAACTCTGAAACAACTTCTGTATGCAGGGAATTGAAACAAAAGGTAGCTTGATCCAAGACCACTACCATATTGTATGCAGTTCATTTTAAACAAAGGCAGAACAAAGGTTTGGATGATGCTAGTTAGTGGTGTTTTTGAAACCTAGCACCACCGCTACCTGAGACTGCGATGCTGTTGAAAAAAATGCCCTGTTCCACAAACACACAGGCACACACTCGAACTTCTCACCTGCGATTAAAGGGCAGTGTGCTATCCAAACACACCAAGTAGCACTCAAACAGCAGCAGCTCAGCAATGTACACCAGTATGGCCATAAATGTCCACTCTAGTGCATATTTAACGGCCAACGCAGCATTAAACACATTCTAAATCAATAGAAACGAATGGTGACCGACTGAGGCCATCCATCTGACAAGGGTAGTGAGGTAAACACACCCCCATACCCTTACAAACACTCACACTGACAAGGAACCTCAACTGCAGCAAGCTTAAGTCCCACCAGGAGTTTATGGTCTACAGATAAACCATTCATTCATCCCTCAAAGCGGAGTTGCTCATGATATCTGCCCTAGGCTAGTTATTTATGCAATAGTAAAACAATGACTGATATCTAAGCTCTATATACCCCCCAGCCAGCTAGTAGAATCACTTACGGTGCAGGTGCTCAGAAGCATAGTAATAGACATCCTCATAACCCTCATGATAATCCTCTTCCGGACGATACTTTTTGCCCTTGCGTCTCCTGGACCTCCGGATCTGCTTGACGAAGCCAAGGAAGCGATCCATGCCTGCCCACCGCGTGCAGTCCCCCTCACACAGGCGCAGACCGCTGCACTCCGCCAGCGTGTGAAGGTTTGTGTTCTGTTTCACAAAGAGCACGGCTCCGAGAGATCTCCGAGAGAGAAAGAGCGAGACAGAGGCGGAGAGGGAGAAAAGGAGGGGTAGGGTGTAGCAGGGGGGAAGCGACGGTTAGCAGTCAGCTGGAGAAGATGGGTCAAATATCAGTCTTCACTGGTGCATTGGTCTCTTAAGAACACCATGCGTGGATGGGTCCTCAGCAAACAGCTGAATGGGTCTTTGTGCAAGCATGTGTAGGTGAGAAAGAGTGTGCACAGGGTGGGAACAAAAGAGAGGGAGCCAAAAAGGAGATAAGGGAGGGGGGAAACACACAGGGAAGTGACAAAAACACAAAGTTCAAAGGAACCGGCAGAGAGGCGAGGAATCCTTGGGCTATGACGGTCTCATATCAGAGTGGGAACAGGGGTGGGGAGTTTGTCTGCCTTTAAAATAAGCATGAGGGTGTATCATTGTGAGAATGACAAACAAAGCAGCTGTGCACGAGTGGGGCGCGGATGGAAATCCGCAAGGGTCTCTCCAGCAATTCCACTGCAAGACAAAAGCGATAATTCCACTAGATAGAAGGGGCACGGTGGTCGCCGTGGCACTGACAAAAAGCTGAGAGGATTACAACAATCTCCAATTTACCGCCAACACCAGCCTAGCCAGCCGGTACTGCCTGGATCAGCGGCTAATAGCATTAATGGGGCAAGAGGACTTGTTAATTGAGGTGTTTGCCAACAATGACACCCAGGCGTGTGGTAGTAACCCATTCATTCAGAAGGGGTGGGTGACATGTCACACCCAGGGTGATAACACAACTCCCGACAGACTCCTAAGATCTGGTTCCTATTGTGCTGATGTCATTCTACCACCTTGACATTGGGTAAATTGGTCACTTTTCTTCCCAGCACTGGAGATGGACTATCCTGTGATTTTTTGACTTATGGAATCACCCATTTTTTGTTGCCAATTCTCACTGTGATTGGATGGCTGAGGTAGATCATCAATGCCCAATACATAGCATGGGAGATTAAAACATTTCACAGAAGGCTCGCTTGTCACATGCAAGCATCTTTTCCATGGTGCTGAGCCTTTTTTGTGTGCAGACAAAGCAGGGGGGATTTCTTTGTCTGAGGTTTGTCATATGCACAAGCATGTAGTAGGAGGTTTAATCCAAACCCTTGACTGTAAAAAAAAGATGGGCGACGCCCCTTCGCTCTCTTTCATTGGTCAGAAGTGAAGCCGCCAGTATCCCGATATGGCGCTGACATCTTGGAACTTGATTCTGCACAGAAGCGATTTTGGGACCAGACATGCGCAGGAGTGAGCAAGAAGTAAAGTCGCGAAATTAAGGCCCCGCCTTCACTCTTGCAGAATCAAACGCAAGACCATGCTCCTGCACTTTTTAAAATTAATTATGGAAATTTAGATATTAAATTTAAAGCTCCAATCTCCTCAGTCCTCCGAAGATCCCGAAATAAAGTGTGTTGGTGCTTAAGTGACTACTTCTCTTAGAGAACCTGTCAATCACAGCTGTCAATCTTGACATCACCAAAACAAACTTATTTTAAAAACAAACACTTGAAATTGCATCAGCGTGATAAAAACTACAGCAAATGACAGAAACCATATTTGGAAAAATTATATTTGAAGTGTAATTTAATTGTTTAGTTGGTCTCACATGCCATTGACTAACATGGGGATGCGGGGTTTATGACCTACACTAGGAACGGCCACAGGGGGGCGATTGACATGTTTTGGCTTCATTCCACCCCGTAAGTTCACTCCTTTTCTTATGCTGTGATTGTCATTTAGTAGCTATAGCCTGGTATTCACACATTAAAGATTACATATGCATTATTTGGTTTGTCTGAGGTTTGGGAAGGAGGGAGAGAAAGGGAAAAAAAACAAGGTCAGAGCGGAGCCATCATATAGCGGTAAACACATATGGTCTAAATCTAAGTATTGGTTTGTACAGGAGAAATTCCCATTGAGTTCCCATTGTTTCCGCTTACATTTCTGCTGCCACTATAAGAAAAAAATATTATCATTACTATTATTGTTTTTATTGTAATTAATCACATTATATGATCATATATTGACAGCCCATTTCCAGGTGTACTAGAGCTTACTGCATAATTCTCAAATATCCTCAAACATTGAAGCAATAGGATCTAAAGGTCCAATCAAATAAGACATTGCCTCTCTGATTGTCTACTGATGAGCAGACACATGCTTTCTCATCAGGGAATGGTACATCAAGGGAATTCACAGCTCTAACAATTTGGAGACTCAGACTTGTTTATCCAATCTGTCAGCCACCTGAGGCAATCAATGCACATTCAACAGATTCATTATTGTTTCAGGAAATACAAAAATCTACACGCAATCTAGCTTGCGGGTTGGGTCTTTAATTAGTTCAGTGGTCTCCATATACCTGTAATAATACATCCTCCATCCACATTGGAAGACTGAGTTTGGATTCAGGGCAGCTGCTATTCTGTATTCTTAAGCAGGGGCGTATTAGAGTTCCTGTATAAAATAATTATTGTCTTTATTGGAGATGTGCAATTCACAATGCAGTAACTATTACTATTCATGAGGTAAGTACATTGTAATTAAGACTATGTCTAGGAGATGGTGTAATTAGGGCTAATTTGCCATATTTCATAATATTCCATCTGGTACTTTGGGATAAGAGCTGTAATGTGAAGCGTCAAGGAGTAATCATTTTGTGATGGTTTGTGCTTGTATGTTATGAGGATTGTGGCAATGTTCCAGGCGTGAGTCTCTCCTGAGATTGTTTTCAGATAAACCACTGCAGTAAAAGCCAGGCTTTAAACACTGAGCCGGTGCCAAGCTCTTAGTGTCTGCCCCTACTCTGAGCTAAGCATTTGCTGCAGTCACCTATTCTCCTGACCAGTTCACAAACCCAAAATATCACTGTCTTATTTCTTTTTTTGGCTCAATTCCATTTGTATGGTAAATGCTGCAGTAAGTGCAGAGCTGCAATGGGAGTCATTCATAATGGCTGCATGATGAATTTCCTTAAAGGAACAGTTTACCCAAAATGAAAACTTTTTTTTCACTCATTCCAAACCATCATTCCAAGCCATGTCACTCCACCTTTAGCACTTTTTTCATGGATGTGCCAAAATAGTGACGTAGTACTCAAGTCTGGTCTCGGACTCAAAACCGGTCTCAAGACCGATTTCTGCTTTCTCTGAGTCATCTCGGACTTGTTCCTTCAAAGACTCGGTCTCAACCCTTCAAAGACTTGGTCTTGACACAATCTCGGACCACAGTGGGAGGAGAAACACTAGTAATTTTCCTCAAGATTTTTTTTCAGCGCATTTTTTATGTTCATATAAAAAAAACCACACACACACACACAACATAACAACAATAATAAAGTGCAATGTTGATGGGCATTATTTGAAAATGACATCCCACGGTGCAATGTAAAGATACTGCCGTCAGAGCCACCAGTGTCTTCAGTTGCTGCCTTGTGTGAGATAAGCAACGAGTCTGCCATCATCAAATTCGCCTTTCAGAACCACAAACCGTTGGTGACCATACACCTGCATTATATGACTGGCAGACGAGAACTACAAGAGCGGTTTGACCAAAAAACATCAAAATTGAAACTACCGCTGAAACAAAGACACCTACATCTTGGATGCACTTAAGGTAAGCTAAAACATACCAACAATTAATTTCAAAGTGAACTATCCCTTTAAGACGACTGCTCTAAACAATTTCCAATCTAGCTTAGTCTGTAAGCCTAACTGTTGAGTATTAACAGGGGTGATATTAAATCATGAATATCAAAACTGACATGTCGGGACAAAATCTCGACTCGGACTTGCTTCCTCAAAGACTCGGTCTTGACTCGGACTCGACTGTATTTGAAAACCAACGGACTCGGTCTCAACTTGGACTCTACCCTTCAAAGACTCGGTCTTGACTCGGACTTGACTTTATTTGAAAACCAATGCACTCGGTCTCGACTCGGACTCAACCCTTCAAAGACTCAGTCTTGACTGACTTGACTTTAATTGAAAACCAACGGACTCGGTCTTGAATCGGACTCAGCCCTTCAAAGACAAAGTCTTGACTCGGACTTGACTTTATTTGAAAACCAACGGGCTCTGTCTCAACTCGGACTCGACCCTTTAAAGACTCGGTCTTGATTCAGACTCGGCATAGGCGGTCTCGTCCCCATCACTATGCCAAAAAGTGCTAAGTCCAATTGGTGTACAGATCTTTTGAATCAGAATGAAATGGTTTATTCAAGTACACAAATTCAGACAGGTTTGAGAAAATGACAAAATTTTCATTGTTAAAAGGGAACTACCTCAGCAAAGACAGGTAGACTGAAAGTGTATGTGTATGAGCAATCCAGGCAGAACTTCTTAAAATCCTCACATGTACAACTATTTGAGCATGAATTGCCTGAGGCTTTTTTCTGGAACCAGAGCTGTGCCAGTTTGTTGCAATATGGTATCTCCTCTTTGGAAGCAAATCCATTGCCTGGGTAGAAAAAAAAGGCAGTCCAGACACTACATCTGCTATGAGCAAATGCTTCAGATGGTTAAAACAGCCTCTCAGTAGAGGAAGGGGGATGACAGGTTAAATGTTTGTGTTTTCACAGTTATTTGAACTGAGGCATTCAAGTCATGCAGGATTGCTGAGTCAAGTGCTTCACACCTTTACAAATAAACCAACCCACACAAATGAAAATTCAGTCTCTTTGAATGCTCAGCCTTCTTTCCCAGTGCCCAGAGTCTCCCTCTCATGGTTGAGTGAAACTCTTCCTTTACTAATTTATCACATCTGCAAAGCCCATAGCAAGTTTCATAAAGTACAGGAGGTCTATTTTCATACCTTTAGCTCTAGACTCTTTTTCATTCGAGAATGCAATTCTGCTCAGAGTGAAGAAACCTACACTTGACCAGTTTGCTAATAACAGGCACCTAGAATGTTGCAGGGTCCATCCTCACAAGGAGAATCAACTTTGCACGTAAGCGAGGTAATCCAAGTTGCTCTGGGGGAAAATTGACAACTGCATTCAGCAGTTTTATGGTGACATTCAGGCATGTAAAATTAAACTTTGAGCCAAAGGAAAGGGATTAAAATAAATAAATAAATAAATAAGGTACAGTTCAGGGCTGGAAAATTTGGATTGGATTGAATTTGTGTAGTTATAAATTGTGTTTGCGTTAAAGCAAGTTTGGAGCTTTGAGAGTACTCATTTTGGACCTTGACCACACTGCATTAAAGTCATGGAAGCAATTGTGTGGTAAGACATATATATTTAATACTGTGAATTGAGGAAGGTGACAGAAGTCACCTTCTTAAAAGCCTTAGCATGCCTACCTCAATCTTCCATCATTACAGCACTGATATAACTGTTATTACAAGAACAGAAGCATTTTAGAGTGCAGGCCCAAGCAAGGATCAGCAAATGGAAGGGTTTTAAGGTCATGCCCAATTGCTCGCCAAGATGCGGAACATCCTAAGACCTCCATTGACATTGTCATTAACTTAAATAGTACATCCTTAATCCTTTCCATCAGTTCCTTTTCGAGCTATGAGTTTAGGGGGAACCTCACAATGGTTAATTATTTGGATGGTTGGTAAATCCAGAGGCGATCAAACAAGCCCACCAAATAACTCTGACTGAAGCCAACTACCTCAATGAATGTTGTTAAGAAGCTGGTAAATAGCACCAGAATGACAAGAATAATGCAAACGAGGATGAAAATATGCATCTTTAAGTATATCACTGCTGTCAAGAGCGAGCAGAAGAAGAAAGATCGAAGGATTTACTCTTTCACGCCTGCCCTCTGATTCATTTCACGCCCAGACTGTTAATGTTAACCAAAGCCTTATGGGCTGACACCAGCCTTCATTCAACATCAAAAAAACAGTGGGCAGAACAAAACGGTGACCTTCCCATCCTCTACTGGGAGTTATAGCGCTATAGGAGTAGAGGGAAAAAAAAACATCATTAAATCGTTTAAATCAAGTGTGGGTTTTTTCGGCTGGTGGCATACTACTTTAAAAAGTGATGGGCAGCGTTAACCAGTCAGATCTTGATGTATCCACAACGATTGGAGTCAGAATATAGTACAACAACATACAACATTATTATTTTTTATTTATGTGACGCAAATTAAATTAAACAATATCAAATCTTATTCAGGATTGAACCGAAGCCGATAGTTCGCGAATCAAATCGGAATGCACAGCCTGCCTAACAGAGCCTGAGAGAGCCAAATATATCCAGTAAACAGCATTGGATTCATTTAATGCTAGGAATCCTTTATTGACAGCAGTCACGTGAAAAATGTTAATGTAGAAACTGATTTTAAAGATGAATGTAGAAAAAAGGCTGAGAGAGAGCATGCAGATGGTGACGACTGAATAAAACATGAGGGGAGGGGGGTGACACAGACCGCTAAAAATCACATTCGGATCAAAGCACAGATTCAGCATGTCACAAACAGCATTTCCAAAAGCAACATGTCAAGTCAAAGTGTCCAAATCCTGGTTTGGACATCTCGACTGACCTCGGGGTCTCAGGCGCAAGTTTTGACCCCTGAACCAGTCAACCTTTTCAACCGTCATCAGACAACTGCCAACACTGTGCTATAACTGTGAGCGTGTGTACACTTCTACAACACATCCCTTAGGCACTCAACATTCCCTAGGAACCCCCCCATGTTTCATTCCTGACAGAGGGAGAAATCTTCCGCCAGGCTTGACAGACATGTCCACATTATTAATGTACGTGACATGACTTCAAATGGAGTCGATTGTTTTCCTCTTGCCTGTCAGTGACAACACAAAATTTAGCACTGAATTTGCCATTCCCACAGGAGTCAGTATTGAGGGGCATTTTTAAAAATTGAGCCAAGATGGCATCTTAGTAAAATTGTGTGAACAGCCCCCTTACACAACACAAGACATCCAAGTATGAAGGTAGACAGAAATGATTGTGATTATTTAAATTGACCAATTCTTGCAATGTCCTCCAGAGGAATTGACGAGAGTTGATTCACTACAAGGCTGGATTGAATAAATATGCTTGCCGTTGTTCATTACCTTACATGCCCTTGCACACAGCAGACTCAAAGTGCTCGACAACATGCAGAGGCATCTGATTAACAACGTTTTATTGTGCATGTAGCCTCCTTAAGCTCTTTGGGAAATACTCCAATTGCCAAAAGTGCCATTTTGTTGAGTGACAGTTAACATTTTCTCCCATTCGTAGGTCGTTCACACACTCAACCAAGACTGTCGTTACGATCCAAATGTAGATTCATTTTTGCAGGCCAGGTCTCAAATGAGATGTGAGACTCTCTCTGTCTGCAATTCTGAAATATAGATAAATGTGCCTGCCAATCACAAAAAGGCTATTTTTTGGAGCTCTTTTTTAAACCAATACATTTTTGGTGATACTTCATGTTATGACCAATATAACAAATACACGGTGGACATAAAATTGGCACAAAAAAATCTCAATAAATTAAATACATCTAAAAATTAATAATTTTAAAGCAAATTAGACATCACAACATTATAATGCACTGCATGACAATTAATTTAAGACATTGAAAAGTGTTAAATTTAGATCTAAATGTACATGCTCATGTCCCAATTTATTCTATTTTACCAATTAAGCATTATAATCAACCAATGAAATAAAATAAAAAAATACCTCAACTCGAAAACAAAACTACGTCATACTTTTGCTACCAGTGTCTCTCGCCTGAATGGCTGGGGGAAACATGAACGTCTAGACAGCAGCCTGCTGTCTTCAGACAACACTACTACTATAAAAGCATCACATGACTTATATATAAAGCTAGTACAGACGGTAGTATCTCTCCCTTGGGAAAAATGCTGTCCTCTCCAAGACATTACATCTTCTTGTGGAGCACGGTCTTTGAATCATGAAGAATGTTTTTATGACACGATGCCCTGTAGGCCACTAGTTTTGTCTGCCGCAGTAAACACAATCATTCCTCCGAGGATCATGCCATCGCCAAGATCTGTCTTCGGACTTTGTGCCAATATATCGATTCGACGTAACCTGCCTAATGGAGTGTGATATGGCTCAAGCACCACTGGGGAGTAAGAAAAATTACCTCAGCACCTCAGATTTCTCGATTTCATTTTATGTTAAATTAAAGCCACACAGCGATGCTACATTTCATCATATTTTTTTCTTATAAGATATAAGCCCCGAATATCGTACTGAAGATGTGAAGATGTAAATGTGGTGATTTGCCAGAATATAAAGTGTTTCTGCTGCAGGCATCTTCTGCGGTGTGAAGAGGGAAAGATAACACCTCTGTTCCTGGTGGGTCTAAAAATATACATTTACAAATCACAATAGACCTCTTGTTAGTTCATGTCACAAAACAAGCTTTGGAAGGCATCACCAGGTACGCATTTAATAGAAAAACTTTCCATTTTTAAAGAAAATAGATTTTGAACATGTTCAGAGGTTCTTATGTTACAAGTGATGCAATTTATTGATTCATTTTGTTTTTACTCAAGAGTTACCAGATGACTATTATAAAGTCTATATGACAGGTCCTAAAACCAAGTTTGGGCTTGTTCACAGTCATGTCTACTGCATCTGGGCCAAATTTTGTCATGATACTGCAATCTCAACTCGGAAAACACGATCGCTGGTCCTATAGCTTTAGCCAAGCAGCATGTCATGTCACTCAGGATCTTCTCAAGATCTACGCATCGTGTGTTATGTTGTGTGTGAGCTTGTTTGAAATGAGAAATCCTGCTCTAAATAAAGATGTGTTATTCATAATGGTTGTGTGGGGCAAAAGCCTCATCTGTATACTGTTTATATGCGCATCAAGGGTGAGTTTTTATGGTTTTACGTCATTAAATTGTGATCGGTTCATATATTTTGTGTCATGTAATGCGTGTAATTATCAGCCGATACCAATCTCTAACCGACTGATCACAACATCCCTTAACATAATGAGTACAAATCCTGACAAAAATACATTAAACAGTTGTGCATTTCCTCTCTTAAGCCTGATTAAGTTTGGTAATTACCCCATCTTTTGAATAAAAGAGCTGCATTTGCTCAGTGAACAGTCCTAGCAGTTTAGTGCTCACCAAACTATAATTAGTTAAATCATAATTTAGTTATGCTGAGAGGGATTTTTAAGAATGAATGGCACCCATGGAAAATGTTCAAAATATGTCTTAAATATCAGCTTACCACCTGCTTTGTCATTTAAACACTAATTTTTGGCCATTAGTATTTAATACATGTTGTGTCTTCAAATGTCTGTATTTAGTACTGTGCGGGGAGTGAACGGAGGGGAGCAATCTCAACAGTCCAGCATGCCTTTCTTTACTTTGAACTTGGGATGCAATCTGACTTCCAATACGATTCAAACAATCCTATTATCCACAGCGGAGTGAAGCTGTTCGTACAGTCAATTAAGGTGAAGGGAACTCATCCAGGGCATCTTCCTAGATTTAACATGGACCAGCATGCTGGTGGACGGTTCTATAATTTAATTTCCTCCTTTGAAATTGAACTGAGCAAATTTACAAGAGGTTCAGATCAGGTGCATTGACCGTGAAAAATGGCACGCATGATTGGCTAGGCAGTCCTCTGGACAACAATGGGAAAAATATTTGTCATATGCACACACTCTCAGCATGCTAAAAGCAGTGATAAAAAAGCACACACAGACAGATATTTTTCCAAGTCAAATTTGATCCTAATCCTGTTTAAAGCATGAAACGTACCAACTGATGTCAGGGGAACACCAAACTGTGATAGTGTTTCCAGGACAAGAGTGTTTCACAAAATGTCACGTTGGGCATTTTATTGGGGCAGATTTTCACATAATGCCATAACAATGCTTAGTTTTTTTTTAACACGTGACTATAAAAGGAAATAGACTTCAAACCCATCATTGGAAGTGTGAAAACTACACTCTAAAAATGCTGGGTTGTTTTAACCCAACTTTGGGTAAAATATGGACAAACCCAGACGTTGGGATAAAAATGTTATTAAAAAAGGTAACCCAATGGCTGGGTTTGTCCATATTTGACCCAAAGTTGGGTTAAAACAACCCAACAACAGAAGATGAGGTCTGATACCACCTTTATCTAAAAGCCAAGCAGAGCTACTTTCAATGAGAACCAAAACGCTTCATTTTAACGATGACAGGCTCAGAGAGCACACTAATGAAATTCCCTTGATTGAGAAACTCTGGCCAGCCAGAACCAACCAATATCCAAGAGACCTCCATGCAAGTCTGATTTTCATTTAATAAAATGGTGGCAAGGACAATATAAAAGCCTCAAATCAATGAAACATTAAAGATTGGTGAGCACTTCACTGCATGAGATAACCTTGAAATCTATGAGGACACGAAACAGAAACCTTTTTAAGGAGACTTGCACCAGGCTGCATTAGAGAAACTTTATCACCGGCATCTAGACATTGACTGAAATATAGGACAGAGTCCCTGAGAATAAAAGTCAAAACTGTTCAGTATAAAAGCCTCATCAACTTAGGAAAGTGGCAAGATCATTCACACTGCCAAATATTTAGCCACCGTTCCCGACGGATCCTATATTAGGAGCTCATAATTGCTCACTTGTTTCCTTACTCAGCTGGCTCTGATTTCTAACACTTAAAAATCTCCCCGCTTTCAATAAGCCAAAGTCAGCAGGACGCCATGAGTCAGACACTATCATTTTAACAGTTAGAGCCATGGAAGTCAAAATTATGCAGAAATCACTCAGTGGACAAAAATACTGTGAAATCTATGAAAAGATTGTAAACATGACTGCAAAATTATATCTACTATTAAATCAAAGTTTATCTAGATGGTGGACCAGCAGCAAAACTTATCTTGGTAAAGCTGGTTGATCAAGCAAGTCTTGCTGGTTAAGGTAGATAAGCAGCAGTGATGGGGTTTAGTAGGAATAAAATGTCTTGAAATCAAAAGCAAGGTGCATTAGAGATAAAGCTTGTTTGAATCAGATAGGTTGGAAAGTGATATGCCAGCACAGAAAGAGCAATTTGCTCCTTTTATGGTTCCAAGTACACTGATCAAATCAGTATTACTGCAGCTTTATGCAATCATGCCTCACACACTTGAGTCTGGCCAATGCCTGGACTTTTGGAAGGGATGGATATGACGGACATTGAAATATATCTGTTTTGTTGGAGATGAAAAAAAAACACACTTCACGCAATAATACAAATATCACAAAAGAATATCCCTTTAGATATAATACTTAACGCATTCTCATCCAAAGGTGTCATATACGACGCTTTTGCCAAAGCGTAGACATCCAACGCACATGGCACCCTTTAGCTTCAAATAACGCTTCAGTTATGGGTAGGTTTAGGTCTGGGGAAGGGTTAGGGTTAGACCACTAGGAGGCGACTTCTGGCCCATATATATCTGCATCTCATATTGACGCAGTTTTAGTACGTGTTCAAATTATAATTTGAAATCTAGGTTATGTGAAGAAATAATCATGGGTTCCATTGCATTCAAATTTTGCTCACGATTGTTAATTATATCCATACTATAACCTATTTTACCAATCTTAATTGTCTTTAAGACGCAATAAAATAATATTAATGACACTAATATTAAATATATGCAAAATAATATTTACAAAGAAACTATAGGAATACTTGGAGTAGGAGAACTACATGATAATAAGACTAATATATATTTTTGTCATTGGCCAATCAACTGTATGTATTCATTAGAGTTTGTTTGAAACAGACATCAGACATATTAGGGATTTATACTATCTTTCCATTTAAATCAATACCATATCTTTGTTCACGCATGAGCCTTTAATATAACACCTTGAAACTGGCCAAAACCCCCCTAAAAAGCAATTCTACCAAATGACAGAGCATGTCGTTAACCCTGAGAGCTAACTCATATAACTACTCAGTGGGAGGAAAAATATTACCACCTACAGGAATCTTAATGATATTTAAGACCTTTCTGAGATGTAAATATGCTGTGAATCACAGAACACAGCAGGATATGATTGGGTAGCACATAATGAATATTTATGAAACCCATATACATAAGTAGTTTGCGCGTGTTCTTAGAGAAAAATGCTATATGTTTGAAAGCATGAATATATCAGTTTGATATATGTGGGAGATAAAAATCACCTCTACCATGGAAACCTATCAAGTAGCCAAGACAAAATATAAAACCTATATGATTTCACCATAACAACATAAAAAATAAAACCAGCTGGTTATTATTACAAATCATTTTTTTATCATTGTTACGTGGTTTGTGATAATTGCCCAATGAAGACATATACAACTAAATAAATAAACAGACAAATTAAATATTGATTTCAGTTTAAGTAACTATACTGTGAGAACTGTGCGAGTAATAAGCAGCCTAATACAATCCTTGCTATCCCATAACACACATTAGACAGACCCATAGACTCAAACTCTGACATTAGAGACCTAGAAATGTCACAGTAGGTGAAAAGTGCCCTAAAAGCTCAAAAGGGCTTTTAGGTTTAAACAGAACTGTTAAAAGGCCAGTGGAGGTTGAGCCAGCAAGGCAGCCGTTGGAGGTGTGAGTGAGTGTTTCTTGTGTTAAACGTTACACTCCAGGTCTCCCTGCACATGCTAGGCTGGCGGAGTCATTGTTAACCTTGCAGTCGACCCTTCACAGGCAGGAGATGAGACGAGAAGCGTCTCTGTAGGTCAGTGTGTAACACATGACTCCCTGAAGGGTCTAATGTCCTTTAGGTTATTTCACACAGAGGCTCTGTAGGACCAGATAAGGATGGATTTGCACAGTTTGTATGTAATGTGTGTGGAATGGAAACCTCACTGGTATCTGACAAAACCTGAAACCAGCTACTGAAGAGAAAATCCACATTAGAGCATCAGAATGTTTTTGGACATGGCGGCACTATGCATATCTATGCACTTTATTGCCCCCCGAAAAACCCCAATGATTTCAGCTAGTTTTGTAAATTAAAATTAATTTATGTCTGCATTTTAATTTATACACAAACATTTGTGTAGAAATAGCACAAACAAAAAGCTGGAACAGAAAGTAAAATCAAGAATTAAAATAAAATAAAGAAACTGATATAATCATGGTACCATCACATGTTGGCTATTTATAAAGGGATTTCAGAGTTTTTCAGGTGAGTTTAACAGAATGTCATTCTATTCGAAACGAAGAGTATTAAATGATACAATTGTAACACACTGCAATTTGCTTGCGTTCCTGGCTGCTCGCTCGTGAAAGGATTCGTTTGTCGTGACATCCAAAGAGTCTGGCAGGCGTTTTCTCTTATCTGTGGCCACAGGTACGAACACGGGCAGCCCTAGGACAGGGGACGCTGTTCTGCCTTGGAACATTTATCATTTTAGGAGATATGCTCTAGTGAACCTACTCTTATTGTTTGCCCAGTGGCCATGGCAGAAGGTTTTGTGTTCACTGTGGGGAGAAAAACATAAAAACAATATGACATTTTGAGAGACAGGAATAATAGGCAGAACTAGAGCAGATAGAAAAGAAAAATAGGCCCCAGGTATGGTCTCAGATGCCCTCAATAAACTCTATATTCTGACAAATCACAGTAACACTTCAATATTGCCTTACCCAAGCGCTCTCATTAAAAATGAATTGCTGGTTTATATATATATATATATATATATATATGGAGGTTTGGGAAACATTTTGGCAGACAAAACCGACTTCCTCACATGTAATTGACAGCCAGTGTCACTTCGGTGGAAACAGGGAAGTTTGAGGGACTGAAAGTATATTGAAGAAAACCTATTTGTGCTCATTCGGTGCACTTTGTCAAAAACAACAGAAACGCAATCGTACCGAAACAAGTGTGGTCAGGAGCCTGAGGCTTAAAGCTGAAGAGACGTCTGTTCAGACCTTTTTTTTAAAGTTGAGTTAACAGATGAACAGCTTTTATTGCTTTGCAAAATCACATGAATATTCAGTTTCCTGTCAGTACAGTTCACATCAGTACTCTAAGATGCATTTCTGCTCATTCATTAAAGATAAATGCTTCAGCTTTTCTCTTTTTCCTTTTTTAGTGTTGAATAGTGTTTATTTATTAGTATCCATGTATTTTTATTAGAATTTTGGGATAATCACCCAAACACACTAAAAAAAAAAATCCAGCATAAAACGTCATGGCTAAAAACCATTAAATTTATATTTTTAGAGCCAATTGCTAGATGCAAATAAAACAGTCATCTGACTACAAAAACATCAATACGAGAAGCATTTTGCATTCATTTTTGGACTGTGGTGTACACTGATCCAGAACCAAGCTTTGTTTACAGCATCCTCTGCACATTCATACACTGATGGGAGAATATGGGAAGCTAGTTACTACTAAAGCCCTCCCCCATCACAGATTAACCCTTTACTAGACCAAGGACTACAAGCAGCAACATTAGACGGTATCATCGTCTGTTCCACATGCCCTACTTACTGATTCAAAACACACGAGGACAGAGACACACACACACAGTCCGTATTATCATATTACATGCTCTGCTTCAGCAACCTGGTATATGGAGCATCTCCACCACATGCTGCGCAGTCTGACTTGTTGGTGGATAGTGAGCAGAGATCCCTGGAAACATGATTGTGTTTTATTTAGCACACAAGTGCCATGCCGTATTACAGCATATGATGGGACACAGTGTGACAAGTGCCTTTTAACAGGATTACCACATTTCATGGACAGACAGATGGATGTGAGTTAAAAAACAGCTGGATACTGTTTGAAGCAATGCAAAATGCATTTAAAATGAAATGTGTACACTTTATTTAACTACATACTATATAGACTTTCTTCAAACAATAATTTTATGTTGAACAGTATAGTATTGGCTAATAGGGATAGCCAGATACTGTGTGAACCTCAAATGGAAGTAAAAGACAAATTACATTGGACTAAAAACCCAAACGGAGAGAGAGGATTTCAGATTCAGAATTCAATCACTCTGCTGCCTCATTTAATATTCAAGCTGTTGCAATAATAGTCACATTTAATCCCTCTCTTAAACAGTCCCAGACATAACATATGCGATAATGGAAAACAAACACTACTGGAGCTTTCGCAAAATACATTATAAAAACCTCTGATATCAGTATCATGGAATAATGCAGGGATTAAATAAAGTTGGAAGAGCTTTCCAAAGATTATTAATAAAGAACCGGAGACCAGTGACACATGGCGTACAAAAATGTTCAAATGGCAAAAGATATGTAGGGTTTTATTAGATCCTAGAGTGCTTTCTCTCAGATGGAAGAAAATCCCTCTGTCCATACATTTAAGTAATCTTTCCAGCACAGACTGGTCAATATGCAATATCACATTTCCATCAAAAAGGCTTGCTCATTACAAGGCTTTCTCATTTCATAATTGTGTAAATGCTAAAACCAACGTCTCTCCTCTCCTTTGCCAACTATGTCAATAGTCCAACTACAATAGTCTGACACCGCAAAAGACTAGAGGTGACATGACACAAGGCTGTATTTGCATTTGGGAGAGAAAATTACTCACTGAAAAATGTACTAACATTTTTAGCTCAAAGCTCTATTTCACAGAACAGTGGTTCTCATATAATAACACATTATTTAATAACACATCAAAAAACAATATTCCAAACAAAACTACACTAAAAAAAGTATGCTCCAATACTTCAGGGGTCATCCAGTCTAATAATTTAGTGCTTCAGTATGATGAAGGAAAGCCTTATGAATATTTATTAAAATGCTAGCTGAAAGTGCACACTGAGTAAACAACACTTTGATTAATATTCATGAGCAAAGTCTGTAAAAATTACATAATACAGACATCTCCAATAAAAGGTAAAAAAAGATTAAACATTATAATATCTAACATTTCATGCATATTTAAATTTAGCCTACTACTGATCTATTAATCATCATTTAATGCACGTTAATGACAAACGCAAGTTATTATAAAGTGTTATCCAGAAGTTAAAGGGTTCACAAATAAATTTTGATATTTTTAATGAAATCTTGGATACTTCTATTCATACACAACTACCAATTTAAAGCTTCAAAAAAGTTGTAAAACGAATCCGATACGAATATTGGTTTAGTACAAATTTTTCTGAAGAGAAACAAGTTCTTTATACTGAATTTTGGATTATATTTACGTATTAAAACTGATCAGCAAACATAAAAAGAGGCTCAACTAAACCTGCTTGATGCATAATGACAAACCTCATTGGTACTTTAGGGAAGGTTAAAAGCATTGTTGCATAACACACGGGAATGAATCTCACTGGTTTTTGTGGAAATGTGTGAGAATGAACCTCATTTGTTCTCACAGACATCCTAAATGGGATCTAAACTCAGAAACAAAATGTGACCAAAAAAAAAATATATATATATATATATATATATATATATATATATATATATATATATATATATCAATCTTGTTTCTGAATTTTGTTCTAATTCTTAATTAAATTTTTTGAATGCATGCGCCTCTGCATATTCGTGTTGAATTGTGACACATTATAACTACAGTCTGAGCTTCAATAGAACACCCAAAAGAAGTCCTGCAATGATATCCTGCATAATGGAGGAACACAGAGGCAGCGTTTAACAGAAATCCTTTATTTCTATTTAGACTCAGAAGCAAAAGAGCTTTGAAGCAGAATAAACTACATTTCGATTCTCTTGTATTTCTCCCACTCTCTTTCTCCTGAAAACCCCACTTCCTCTAAGGAGGGGTAATCACAGAGGAACATGCACTCAGATCCCCTCTCCATCACAAAAGCTCTTTGCTTCTGGAACCGGCAAAAGAATATATTAGGAGTGGGCTACAAAATGAAGCATGCTTTCTGCAGCATACTATCTTAAAATAAATATTAAAATTGACTTACAATTGAACACCACACACATGTCATGCATATATATATATATATATATATATATATATATTGCATTGTGACATTTTTATTGTGCATCTCACAATGGTAATACACTGTTACAATGCTGATATTGATAAATATATCCTTTAAAATGTACACTACAGGCCTTTCTCCAAAGCTCAGCATAAAGTCCATGTGGTGAATCTCACGGTATGTATTGAACGCATCAATATTCACAGGTATTTGTGTTTATTTGCGATTTAAGCGATAGCAGTTCGAGAGGGTCAAATGTTTATCATCAGCAAACAATTTGAACTAGAACGCTGCATTAATCACAGAGATAAAAATCTGCTGACTGGACATGCAGTTACCTCGGACAGTGGTTACAATTCACTACATAAGCATACAAATAAAAGTTTTGAGGTCATGTACTGATAATTTTCACCAAAAGAGACACTAATTTTAACACTTTCCCTGCAATTGACAGGATTTTAAATCATTTATGAGACAACTCTTCTCTGCCATTGACGGAATATTTCAGAATTTCAATGTTTACACTGTTATTTGGTAGGGGCCGCTATTAGGCATCTTCTGAAAGAGAACAATCTCAAGATTAAAACACAGGAACAAAAGAAGCAGAAACCAGCAATAAAAAGCACTGCTCACTGCAAATATCAGTCTTGATTTTCTCAAAAAAGATGCAATACAAGTCGTTTTTTTTTAAGCAGAGGCTCTGCTTTTTATTTTGATATTGCATTACTACAAATACTTTTTTTGTGAAAGTTAAAAAATGCTGGCAGTGGCTGTCAACTTATTTTTTTATGCTGGCAGGGAAAGAGTTAAATCCCCAATATTTTCAATAAACAAGACCAGTTTTAGAGGCAATCAAATTTGGTCTCTTTTTTGGTTTCACTTCATATAGTGACTAATAACAAGCTGATTTCACAAAGTTATTTGATTTAATAATACATCTCAAAACCAGACAGTCAAGTTTTAAATACACACCTGGCTGGCAAGCTGCATCATATTTAATTCCCAGAGATCTATTTAAGAAATAGGGGTGACATGGGTATGACGAGCAAAATGCGAAGGCACAAGCATTCAAAAACAAATGGCCACCATTTGTAAAAATCAGCCCAGTCATTTCCAAGTGCCAACAGAAATGAAGTAAATGCTTGATGAATGAAGCCATTCACTCTGTACTTGATTGCTCTCTTCTCCATTATAGAGCAAATAAAACAATAGTATTGCTGAAAATAGTCTCTATACACCATTCAGTGCTACTCATTGTCTTTTTTATTCTCCCAAGGTGCACTGACTTAAAAACTCAAGGCATTCTGAGAGACTATTTCATAAAGTCAGATAATGTTTACTATGTCTTCATTTCCAATAGGAACGATAGCACTATCATTCATTCATTCATTTCTGGCCTTTCACTCAATATACCTGTAAAAAACTAGCTAGCTGATAGCGAGTTGACAAAGTATGCATGAGGTAAACTGTTTCCTTAGCAGAGTACCACAAATCATAAAATAAAATGACAAAAAAACAAAACAAAACATGAACTTATAGCTGATTCAGATCCAAGTGTTCAGCTAAAAAGGACAAAGATTTTGGTGTTTATGTGCCTCAATCTGGAAGCAGTGCAATGCATCTGGTTAAAAACATGACTTCGCTGTCAGCATATGTCCAGGACAGCACTGTGAAAGTGAAACTGTCTAAACTAAGGAAAGTGGAGATGGAAACTTAGTCACCCAGTCTCTCTCACACATCCCACCTCTCTGACGTCAGCCAGCCTCAACACTTCTTATTTTCAGAGGTTGTGAGAAGTCAAAGGTTCTCTTTATATTTATCTGCGCAAAACGGATGTAGAGGTAGCTTCGGAAGCTTTCAAGTCGACAGATGTCTGCTCTCGGCGGCGTCAGTGCACTTGTACGAGACGACGGAGCTTATTATTTATAAGCTATCTACTCCGAGTCAAGAAAGTGATTCTGAGGGAATGTTTTTTTATATTTTACCCCCTCACGCATTCAACTTCATAAGACTCTGGGATATATTGGTTTGGTGAAAACATAAAGGCTGTAATATAAGAATAACTCTATAATGACCCATAAAAAGGAATGAGAACACATTTTCACTACAATTATCATCCAAGAAAAAAAAAGCTAGTTAAATGAACTTTTACGACAACATGTTCGTTTGGAGTCAACAAGATTTTTTGATGTTTTTGGAGTCTCTTATGTCCACCAAGGCTGCATTTAAAAAAAAATACAATAATAGCAATACTGTGAAATGTTATTATTAAAAACAATAACTATAAAATATTTAAATTGGAATTAATTCCTGTAACGGCAAAGCATCTTCAGTGTCACATGATCCTATCACATTTCCAGAGATTTCTTATTATTATCAAAGTTGAAAAATGGTTGTGCTGCTTCATATTTTTGTGAAATATTACTTTCACTAAAAAAAGTTTACTACTTTTACTACTACTAAATATTAATATAATATTATAAATAGCCACCCTTACTTACATTTTCTATCAATCCATCCTTACTAAATTAAATAAGATATAAAGCCCCTGTGAAGTAGCAAGCCTCCCTTAATCCATAAATTATACCCGAGCAGCTCATATGTTCATGAAATATTTCAAACAAAGAGTCATACTTGATATGTAATAACGCAAAACAGCATGTTTCATCAAGAAATATTTGCAAACAACGTAATTTAGGGACAGCTAAAAGTGCTAAGATGAAAAACAGCATTGTAAAAGCAATGCATTTAAAACAGCACTGTAGTGTAATACATTTAAGAAGTGCTGATACTTTAACCATTATGAAGAATCATTACTGACAGGTTGCATAAGATGAAGCCAAATCAAACCATGTGCAATTTCATTTGAAACAGCAAAAAAACAAATCAATAAATATGATAACTGCTTATGGCACAGTGCAGCACACTCATCCATCACTGCGGTGCGATAAGGCCTCGGGGTTCGTGAGGTATCGTCTTACTTGAAATAAATTAACGATGGTGAGGAAACCATCTGTCCGTGAACACAAGCCTCCTGGTTAATGAGCAAGTTTTTGTGCGTAACGCGGCCTCCCAGCATGCCACGGGAACGTGATCAAAATACCTCAGGGCCATATGCACACTGCTCTGATTCTGAGAGGAGTCTCGAATTAGCATTTACCTTTCAAATCGCTCATTCTAGTGACAGATACTGGCAGGAAACGGCTGGCTCATTAGAGGGCGACTTCGGGTGCTGCGTCAAATGCCTGATGCGTCCACTCGAGCCCTGCAATCGCAGAGGCTGTCGGGCTGAAATGAGACGTGTTCAGAAAACTATAGGGGCTTTCTTTTTCACAGAATGCGTCATTCTTCACTGAGAGGATTAGAAATGTGCTAAAACAAAGCTTTTTGCCTCTGGTGACGGAGTTACTGCCCTTTTCTAAAGGACCAAGATGATCAATATCCTCTTCCATTTTTTATTCATAAGCTCTCTTGGCAGTTATTGACAAGATAATAATGTATTGCAAAGGGAGACAAAAACTATGTTCATGCTTTACCATATGAATGTTTAGAGAGAAAGTGATATGATTTGTCCGTATTGCATTAAAGGGATAGTTCACTTTGAAATAAACTTTTGATATGTTTTAGCTTACCCTCAAGGGCATCCAAGATGTAGGTGTCTTTGTTTCCACAGTATTTTCAATTTTGATATTTTCAGGTCAAACCGTTCTTGTCTGTCAGTCATATATTGGAGGTCTATGGGGTCCTTCTCAAAGAGCATGCACAGAGAAGTCTAAATTAAACATGATTTTAATGACTCGTAAATGTAAGTACACATTGATGGCCTAAGACACGAAATGAGCGGTTTTTGTGAGAAAACGAACAGTATTTATCGTTTTTACCTCTTGTAACCACAGCACGTCCAAGTGTTGAGGAGGACCCCCATATACCTCCACTGACAGACAAGAACGGTTTGACTCAAAAATATAAAAACTGAAAATACTGTGAAAACAAAGACCCCTATACTTATTGATTGCCTTTGAGGTAAGCTAAAACATATCAAAAATTAATTTCAAAGTGAACTATCCATTTAATGAATGACGAAGTATAATTTACTACATTTCTTAAATGTATCAAATCTATTATTTTCTCATTTGTTTTCTTCTATTTCGAACCTCTCTTAAGGTGACAATATTGATGAAAAAAAAATACCATTATCCAATGAATCGATTACTGTGTGTGAGATGATAATGTCATAAATGTTTCTTAATGGATTCCATTCCATTAATAAAGACAGACACATGAGGTGTCAACATTAATATGGATCTGTGGTTTTGTTTACATTACAAATATTCAGTGAATCTTCCTAAGACAAGCCTGATTTATTTCAATTAAAACATGAGCAAGCTGACAGCCGGCGCTGCGGACCAAGCCTTTCATATGGAGAGCTTTTCATCCAGTTGGCTGCTCTGATATAGACACCCGGCAGAATGAATCTGAAGTGCGGCCTTTATCGTGCGGTTCTATTACCACAGGTGGTTGAGTCAATGATCAGAATAGAGGCAGACAGTGAGGACGGATCAGCTTCAAAATTAATTGCCCATGAAAAGCAGCAGCTAAACCTGCTAAAAGAAAGACATTCTAGGCTAATTTTCAAATCGACCGAGACGTTTCATTCCCACCGGCACAGTGACTCGTGCAAACTATGTGGCGTTTACGTATGATCCGGATTATGACAATGAATCGTCAAAATATTTTGTGAAAAGTTCTTTAAGTCCACAGTTGAAATGTTAGCCTGCTAAAATAACAAAATTAAAGGGAACTTTTGTAATGGCTATGAAACATGTCCAAAGAGTTTCTCCCTGAAGTAAGTGGAGCAGAATATGATCTCTGCTAGAAGAAAACGAGAGAAAACAAAACGGTGCTCCTCTAAATCGCATTAGCTACTTTGCCTGGGCTTGCTGAAGCCTGCATGAAGAACTAAAGACCACCCATTATCTCCATCACTGTGCATTTTATGCTTCCGAATCAAACATAGATAGCCATCCTTCATGCATCTGGGTGGTCATGGTGTGCAGGGACGTCAAAATATGGATAGTCCGGCAGACTGTTGTAACTCGCAAATGTTTATTAAAAGACCTTCAAGCATTCATGCCATCAGCAGAGCATAATAAATGTCAGATCACTTGACCAAAAGCTGATCTGATTTTAAACTTGATCCATTAAAATTTGACCATGTCTACTACTGTTTTACCAAGGGATAAAATAACATACATTTTTATTGAATAAGAAGGGAAAAAACATTGCTATGCATTAGCTAAAAGATTTTTTTTCCACACACATGCTCACAAAGAAATATTTATAATGAATAATTAACAAATATGTTGGTTATTAAATAATTAACTGAGTTAAAAGCCCCTTACTCCTTAGCCACCCAGCTGAGATAGGAAACAGAATAAAACACATTAAGTGCAACTCTGTATTTTGACAGTGTCTTACGCATTTATCTGAAAGCTGAGTTCAGCACTTTTTATATATAATGTAATTTAAATGAAAGCAGAACAGTAGTAAACACTCCCTGCACGCATATATCATTTAAAGAACAGAAATGCAAGCAAAGTCTTATTGAAGAGCACATCCCATATCTTGATAGCCTTTCCTACACTTATCTCCAGCTGACAGTATAAAGTGAGCTTTTTTCTTTATTTTTTACCAGAGATAAAAATCAAAGCGCTCCCACAGTCCTTTTGAATTACTACCAGTTCAAAAAGGACTCAGAGAGCCGTGACTTCTACTCAGTCTTAGTTACTGTATTCCCTTTGGTTCCTTTCAATTCTAAAATAATATTTATACATTAATAAATATATAATAATCATTCAACTGAAGTAAATATAGTCTGCTTTTATGTTGATGACATCAAAACAAACTGTTTATGAACTTATGAGAAATCACTGTATAGCTTCCAATTAAATAAAATTTAAACATAAAATTATACAATAATGTAATTTCACATTTAATTGTATTATAAAAGAAATTGCAATAAATGATAATATAAATATAAAGTTAATAATTAAAGAATAAAATTATAATTTAATGTTTAACACAGAATTCATAGAGCATAATGCCATTTTAAATACACATTTTAACAATTTAAATGAAACATTTATTAAATATTAAACTATAAAAAAGTGTTTTTAAAAATGAATAAAATGTATACTTTTGCGTTTGCACCAGTTAAAATATTGGTGATTTATATATATATATATATATATATATATATATATATATATATATATAAACATATTTTTATATATATATAAAAAAAATATGTATACATGGGTGAGTAAGTGAGTAAGTAAACAAACAAACAAACAAATATATATATATATATATATATATATATATATATATATATATATATTCCTGCAAGTTAAGTTTTCGTGGATAAAAGCGTATATGTTAAAAATAAAATACTCGGTGTATACATGATGACAATTGTCATTTTTGGGTGAACTGTCTCTTTAAATGGAGCAGGTGAATCAACAAACACAAGCTTTTGTGGCAAAGAGATGGGGATTCTTTGATTCTCTGTCACAAGAGCTAAACTCGATTGTGCCGGGTCCCACACAAAGGAAGGAGAACCTCATCCTTATCTACATCTACCAGTTCTAACATCCCACGACCGTACAGCCATTCCTCAACATGTTGTGGTTTTATCCATGACAAGGGTTGTATGCCTTTACAAGTCAAGCTGTGGCACTCTCTGTCATCGATTAGCTGCGTTGTGAAACACGGGTCGGATTGTAAATCAGGTTGCCCGGGCGTACAGGACTGGTAAAGCAGTCTCACACAGCAGCAAAAACACACACAGAGGAGGCCATTTATCATCTTTAAATGAGAATGAGGCAATGCGGCGGCACTGTATACGTGCTCTGAACAAACACTAATCTATAAACACCCTCTTAATCAGGGCAGATGGATAGATTGATGTCAAAGAAATATAGCATGTTGTAAAACAGTTTCAACAGGTTTTAAACATCAGGATCAAGCTGAATTTACTTTGTGAATGTGGCTTCAAAACGTGGTCTGTACTGTTTATTACAAGGATTCCAGGTGACATTTTAGAAAAAGACAGACATATTTATTAAGTTCAACATGACATTTCACCAAATCCACTTTTGAATCTTTCTGGCTATCACTAACATGTCACCTTCATTCAAACTGGCTTTGGTTCGCATGTCAGATCAGGGCACAGAGGGATCTAGTACTGATCCATTAAGGATTGCATCATCTTGTAGGAACATGGACATGGCAGAGATGTGCTTGACCATAGAAGATAGAAAAAAAAACTCATCACAAAACCAGTGGTTTGAGTAGAGAGTCTCTTATTGGAAAGAATTTTGAATGTACAGAGAGATGAATTGCAGTACAATTTAAATTCTGGCTGAGATTAATAAGCCGATAATTGTTTTCCGGTGGTCAATAAATTGTCTATTTTGTTAAGGACAAGTAAAGGACAAGATATCCTGCATTTTACTCACCTCACAGAATATTTGAGACAGCTTTTCAGGGTTTATGAGGTCTTTTGTTTACTCCTCAAGTCTCATTATATATGAAAAAGGTGTCTAAAACTTCAGAAAGACTTGGTGCAAACATGGATTTAATGACATCAAACATTATCAGAGGCAAATCCAGCACGAAAGAAAGATGTTTATGTTTTATACGAATTCATTTATTTACAAGAAAGGAATATCCCACAGGAAAGTACAACAAAGCCTTCCAAAACAGATCTTAAATTATTCACTCGCAGATTTATTCATTGTTTTCCTATGTGTGAAATTACACTACAAATCAAAGAGCGACCTTATTCTTCCCCAGGATTTTAGGAGCATCCCAACCTCACCGATGAGAGCAGGAGAGGAGCCGTTGATGACATACGGTGTCACCCAGTGGCTATCACAACACACTACAACATAATTGATGACTGTGGAAGCATAAATAGTAATACAAACCACAATATATCTCATTCAATGACTGAAGAAGTGAAATATAATTCTGATCACAGGGTTTTGAGTTTGCAGGGCAATAAACAATAATTGTGACTGCAATGTTTTGAAATGTTTGCCATCAAAAGCATTTGTGAACAGTAACATTTTTAATATAAGAAAATACATTTAAATATGAATAAATAAAACAGAATTAAATCAATCAAAAATGTATCATTTAATATTACGTAAAGCTGTATGTAAAGCTCTTTAGTTAAAAAAAAATATATCCATTTAATAATATATTATATATTTATTATAATTACAAATTGTAAAAAATATAATAATTGTATCATGCAACTTATAATTTAAATAAATTATATACTATTTAACTATTAATAATATAGTATTATAATATATTGTATATAATAGTATATTATTGTTAAATAATATACTATTTAACAATAGTGTAAATACATATTTCTAAAATATAATTAAAAAATATAATGTTACATATATTGACGTTAATATAATGTTACACATATTGAATACACATCTTAAATCTCTCTTTTTGTGGCGGGGGCCACTAAGATTAATGTTAAGTAAGCATACTAACTACTGGTCCATATGCACCAATAGGAAAAAAATAATAATAATTTTTTTAAATCATCATTGTTGACCCCAGTTTGCCATTTCATATTTTAGCATGAAAGATTAAATGTGTTCCTACAATACTCACAATCAAATTCAGCATTTACTGAATGAGTATTGTCACTGTGTCTCCGACTGTTTGTACGGTCTCTTATTTTCTTTTCTGATTCCAAGCAGTTTTCAATTATTCTTATGTCTTTTGATTATTTGAATTTCTTCTATGTAAAGCAATTTGAATTACCATTGTGAATGTGCTATATAAATAAACTTGCCTTGCCTTTTAAAAGACATGAGAGGAAACAAAGGCGTCCTACTTCACAGAAACTGATGGGCTAAATGAAACATGGAGACTAGTGGGCGAGTAGCTGACAGCGGCTTAATGGAGACACTGCAGAGTAATCACAGTGTCAAGAGGAAGACGTAATGACCACCAGTATCTGCCAGAGTGTGAACACACACACACAGCAGCCCTAATGGTCTGCGCTGTAATCCAATGTCACCCGCCACACAACCGATGACAGCTAATCTACGGGAATATTTTGGGGAAGTGATTACTTTGTCAAGAAGAGGCCTCGGTTCAGGGTGAATAAAGGGACAGGATGTAAAAATACATTTGAGACATGGTTAAAGCTACAGACCAATTATTTCATGACAACATCCGATTACAGAGCTAGTATTTCATTATTGCAACCAATCTTCTGAAACGGGAAGATAATTTATTTCAAATGGAGATACACACTAAGCTAAATAATTTATAGTGTAAATAGAGAAGGGTTGTAACCAAAGCGGACGCAAGTAATCCAGCAATCCCCAATATTACTACCATGAAATTGCCAGAATGACTTTACCGGTAAATACACAAATCTGCTATTCACACAATCAACATGTTCTTTTTACCATTAAGAGACCATACACATCAGCTACAAAATACTGATAAATCTTGTGATGTTAGTTATAGGAAGTGACATTTAAACGCCGTCCTTTTGTCTTCATTGGCACACATGATGAGAAGTGCTTTAGTTTCACTATACATTCAATTTGACTTTTTTGACATCTCAAAGGCATCAGAGCACGATCAACAGTACTCGTTTTTCCTCTTAAAAACACAAGACGCGAATAATAGTATCCAACTGCAGAGACGCGGCACTGCTGAATGGAAAAGATGCCTGCGTGACGTGGCGCAATGGTCAAAGATGATCATCTTGTGCATTTTTACTATTAGAAAAACTATTAAAAAGCTTACTGTACACAGTGCCGAGTAATCACGTCATTTCATAAGAACTTCATGATTAGCCCAGAGCAGACTTAAGTCAGCGCATGCTGACCTCGTATGTGATCATACCGGTAATATTCATTCCACGTTCACACAGTAATTTACTGGTAATGTTACAACACCCCTTACTGGTAAATTGCCGGAACCAATTTACAGGTATTTTTGAAAAGGTCCTGTTCAAACATGATCTATTACCGGTAATTTACCAGTAAAGACTATTTGTGAAAGGGGCTACTGAGTGTTATCCACAAGGCTCAGGATCCACAAGTAAGGATTTTACTTCTTCTAACATAGTCGCCCTATCAATATTTTCACTGGCCCCAGGGTGTAAAATACATGGTTTAAATTGGTTTAAAAGTAACTAAGGCCTTTAAAATAACCCCATGGATCTCCGTCTTAGTCATAATGTGGCTGATGACCAGATTAATTTGTATATTGCAAAAAGACATGCATCTTTTTCTGTTCCATGGTTTGCTCTAATCTTCATCAGTGAGCTTAGTTTCTCTTCACAGCAGTGGATGAAGAATGCCATCTAGTGAGAGCTCAGAGAAGACAAGCAAATCTGCCAAATCCAGAACACCCCTCTATGCTTCAGTACTCCTGAGAGTCGGAGGAGTGGACAAGAACAGGAACGAGAGATAGACACAGATCAGAGTTAAAGCGCTTACACAGTAGGTGGGACATGCAAAACCGGTCTACCATATGCTAAAATCACCCCTGCCGAAAGCCAAAAACAGATCAGAGCAGCTAAAAACATTCATTTTCATGACTGAAACATTAAAAAGAGTCAGAATGAAATATGTGACATCTTCACTGCATTGTAGGACACTGGAAACAAACAAAAAATCATCTATATGAGATGCATACTTAGTGTAATATAGATAAATCTGAGGGTTTCCACTGGCTGAAGGCATTCGCCTCAATTTAAACCCAAGAGGGCATCAGTGAGGTCAGGTGCTGATGATGGGTGATGAGCTCTGGCTTACAATCTGCATTCAAATTTATCCCAAAGGTGTTCAGTGGGGGTTTAAGTCTGGGCTTTCTGCCATGTAATGCATTTCAAGTGTCAAGACTGGGTCCCTATAGTGTAAGTCTGTTGAAGTTTAGAGGTCAAAGATTAAAGGGATTGCTCACCCCAAAATGAAAATTACACACCCTCATGTTGTTCCAACCCCGTTAAACTTTCGTTCATCTTCAGAACACAAATATTTTTGATTAAATCTGAGAGCTGGATCACACTCATAGGCTTCTAAGGGATTGAAACTTGCCGGCCCAGAAAAGTTAAAGACATCATTAAAATAGTCCAAGTGACTACAGTGGCTTGGACTGTATATATATATGTATATATATATATATATATATGCTCTATTGGGTTGAGATCTGGTGACTGTGGGGGCCATTTTAGTAAAGTGAACTCATCGTCATGTTGTGACGAACAGTATTTATATCGTTTTTACCTCTTGTAACCACAGCCACGTCCAAGTGATCTGAGGGCACAGGCACTTTGTGGATGTGGTTACAAGAGGTAAAAACAATATAAATACTGTTCGTTTTCTCACACAAACCGCTCCTTTCATGTCTTAGGTTTAATTTGGACTTCTCTGTGCACGCTCTTTGAGGTGGTGACGATAGACCTGCATTATATGACTGACAGACAAGAACCAAAAAATATTTTAGGTTTGACCTAAAAATATCAAAATTGAAACTACTGTGGAAACAAAGAGACCTTCATCTTGGATGCCCTTGAGGTAAGCTAAAACATACCAAAAATTTATTTCAAAATGAACTATAATTACCTTTATTACCACTTATGCCAGTGTTGGACTGGGAACTGGGCTATTGTGAAAATAAATTCTACAGCAAAAACAAACAGTACTTTAACATTAGTATTGCAATATCAAAACTAATTGATTAGTAATTTGCGAAAACAAATAATAAAAGTAAATGGTAAATGGACTGCATTTATATAGCGCTTTCATAGACCCAATGGCCACCAAAGCGCTTTACAATTTGCCTCACATTCACCCATTCACACACACATTCATACACCGACGGCGACAAGTACACTGAAAGCCTTTCCACAAATCCAGCAGAGATGTCTCACCAAAGGAACCAGTACTGATGCTGCTTTAATAATTTTTCTCTCTTAAAATTCCCAGTCCCTTGAGCTCTGAATGAAAGCTGCAGAGATACCATAGTCAAATTACATGTTACTCTGCCTCTACTGCCTGCTCATTTGAAAAGATCAATATGTCTTGTTCTCTAAGGACCATGGTTGTTTTGGTCACTTTCCAATATATTCATTTTGTTTCACTCAATGTGTCTGTTGTGCTTTATATCCACCTAATTGCTGTCTGTTGCTATGAGGGTCAGAACAAGTACATGTTTCAGTGATAATTGTATAAGTCTGTTTTAAATCTCACTCACTCAAAAAAAGAAAAAAGCTCCAAAGCTACCCACCTATCTGCAGGTGGCAGTGTACCAGTCACACATAAACCTCTCTCTAGGGGATTCTGGAACATTCTCTCCACTCAAGGCTCTGGGGAGACACTACTTCATGCTCAAAATAGTCCACACTTTGACGTTCTCCACTTTGATCAACACTACTGGACTGCAAGGCAGGGAAAGTAAAATTAATGGAACAATTTTAATGCCAAAACTGTTTCCATCTTTCTCCAGCACCATCTCGTAAAGTATGACCATTTTCCCAATGAATTTTTACATAAATGTGCCTAAACTGGTGTGATACAACACCTGTCTGGGCTACCAGTGCATCGAGGCTGGTAGAAGCTAAAGTCGAAAAAAAGTCTGCTTACTTCAAGCCCAATCTCATCTTCGCACACTCTACTATCGCTCCCACACAAGCTCCACGTTATCTCTGGGCGTGGAAAGAGCTTAGTCTGCAAAGGAGCGAAGGCGGGAAAGAGAGAATATGACTGAGATGGAAGGGGGTGGGGGTGGATTTAAAGAAAGAAGCAATTTCCTTGCTTTTAATAGAAGGAATTATACCCGTGCCCACCATGTGGCAGGAATCCATGTGTGCTTGCCAGCTTATACCTGCAGCCACCGCTTGATCCGTAGCACCAAATCAAGCATTCTTGCATAAAGCTGATAGCATAGAAGAGCTCATTTTAGCAGGGGAACAAATGAGCTTCAATATAAACTGAAAAACATGCTCTAACTACATAGAATCAAGTGTGCTCTCTCCGTTTGTATCCTCACCCATGCATATATACTATACACAAAGTCGGTAGCAGAAGCGGTGAAAAAGGGGGTAACGCTTCATTTTACAGTCCAGTTACCCATGTAAATAGTATGTACTTATTATAGTAACTACAATTACTGGGCAATAACTAGTACTCACCCTGAACCTACCCCTAAACCTACCCCTGTTCCATGTACTTACCTTATATTAGCTAGTACTTTCTAGGTAAGTACACTGTAAGTACCCTGTAAGTACTGTACTTTAAAAGGAAGCGTTACCAAAAAGGGCCACTACAATTTGGGCAGGGGGGTGGGGGGTACACTTAAACACCAGACGCCAAAGATGAGAACTACCTAAATCTTTCATTGACTTTTTTTCCCCTACAACAGTTATTTGATTCATCAAGCATGTCAACTCCAGCATGTACTGTAATTGTATTGCATATGTAGCAATTTGTTAGTAGTATATAGTACAAGTTCAAAGCACCGTTTGAGGTCATTTATATTGGTGAACGCAAAGTTAGTCTCTCTTCAAGTAATATAAACCACAGTCCTTATTGTACTAATAAATCAAAAATGCATTTCTAAAGCCTGAAAGAAATCCAAGAGGAATGAATTGCCTCAAACATCAATACATGTGAATGAAAACAAGGCTATTATGGATAGACTTAAAGGCTTCAAGTAAATGTATATTCATTAAAAGTGTTTATATATTTGTACTGGAAATCAAGACAAAAATACTGCAGAAGAATTACAATTTTCTCAAAAACTCCTAACTTCAAAATCTCTGAATCGAAGTTAAGATGTCTTGTCATACAATTGTCAATCCCTCACAGCCACATTTTCAACCCTGTCAAAAACTGTTACGTACATTGCGTGACCCTGACTATTGACAAAATGGACTGAAACGGAGAAGAGTAGAACCTTCATATTTCAGGAAACATTCCAGGAAATGTTTGAGTGTGGGACAGAACTGAAAATTGATCCGAGCTGGATTCCAACATGAAAACTTCGACATCACCGTCTTGTCCCCACAATAATGAAATCAATCAGACCCATACTGTAAAAGCTAACTTTCCTCTCAATATACTGATGTTAACATCCTGCAATTGTTGGGTTGCATGGGAAATTAAGCTGGGCTAACTCAGAGTGTGCTATTCAGGATTTGAGCTTAAACTCTGTATACCATCTACTAACATCCGTCTGACATCTCCTTTCCTGTCATGCACCTCCTGTAGATGCAGGGTTACAAAGACAGATGCCAGGCTGGACACAGGCTTTCAAGTCTATACCAACTGCAGACACTTCCCTGGAGAGCAAGAAGGTGGAGGAGGAGGAGGGAGATGGGAAGAGGACAGGTGGTGTACCTTGGAGGGACAGGATGACAGGACGGGATCAACCAAGTAGAGAATGCAGGATACATGTGACCGGAGCCGAGGCGATCTGCTGTGACCAGCTCAAAACAAAATCTGCCCCTGACAGAAAGTATCAACTTTAAGACTATTCTGAGCTCATGTACTTCAAAGTCTGAAAAAAATATTAGGTCGCTCACATAGATTAAATTTATTGTCTCATTGCTAAAAAATTATTTCTTCCAAGTGTACTGCCTACTTCGTCCATTAGATCGAAAGATCTGGAAAAGGCCATTCATTTAACAGCCCATAGACCCTCACCTTGAAGAAATCAGGAGAAGCGGGCGAAAGTTGACAAAAGAGTTGGAATAAAACACCAGGTGTAAATGGGTATGTGTCTCCCTCGTCTCCAATCGAACAAATCCCATCTTAATACCAGGTGTAAACAGGGCAAATGACTTAATGTAGGTATTAGTGGTCTCAATCCTAACCTTAAAGGACACAGTGGATCATGTTGAGAGAGACAGGGCATTTGTGGTAACTCATTGGGAGGTATTCTAATATTAATAATATTTTAAATCACACATTTGCAGCTCCCGTAACTGGCATTGCCACTTTAAACACCTTCAAGGATTTAAATCTCTTTAAACTTTTGCCAAAACACAAACCATATACAATACAAGTATCTGTGTATTACAACATTAGACATTTCCCCAGTCTCCATGCAAAACACCAGGGTCCATTTTACGCCACTAAGAACATCACATACTGTTTCCAGTCATGGATGGCCTACTTTCCCATGAATGAATGAGGTGAACATGTTTATGACAGCTTGGAAAAGACAGGAAGCTATTATGTGCCACTGTCTCAATCCCCCCCTCCTGAGAATCAACAGCTACAATGCACAGCAGCAATGAATAGATCATGCAGGGCTCCATTGTCCCCACTTGTCTCTCAAAAACCATCATAAAAAATCATCAGCGTTGCAAAAGGCGGCAATGCCACGCCTCAGCAAGACATTCAGATTTTTCAAACAGTCAAAGACAGTAGCATCATGGCATGAGGGTGAAAGTGAGGTGAAACAGAGGTAAGGTAGATGTGACATTTGAAATGTAAGGAAGATGCTTTCTGGGCACAAATAAATAGCTGCTTCTTTTTATGCTACCTGTCAGCATGTTTAACAGCTGTCGTCTTACAGAGCCACGGCGCATAAATCGCGTCTACAGACACCATCGGTCGCCCCGGGCCTGGTAACATACTGCGTGTTCCACACAGCCTGCCAGACACAAGCTGAAGCCTTCTGCTCATCCTTGCACTGCCTCCGACATAAGAACAGACCAATCGAATATAATCCAACGTCACCAGATGTTTGTTGCAAGCACAAAAGAATCATCTAAAGCAAAGTGTTAAAAGGGTCATATAATGGTAAGTGCACTTTTACAAGTTGTTTGTACTGAAATGTGTGATGGCAGTGCCTGTACACAACCATCTTATAATGCTAAAAATCCATCCAGTGTTTTTGTTTTAATCACCTTATACGTTTTTCCATGTCTCAAATTGAATTTTATGATGTCACTAAATCGGACGCCCCTCCCACGACTGTTGATTGACAGCAGCGTTTCAATACATCCCTGCCCTGTCAGTGAGCTGTCATCATAGTCCGCTATGGTGTTCTGTTCTTGGGTGTAATAACGTTCCTAAATCCAAACCGCTGAAGGCGCAGTGGCTGAGTTTTGTTTTCGAAGGGAATATTCCCCATGATCAAGGTCAATCTTTTCATGTTTGCGCGAATCATTTCACAGCTGACTGTCCTATAAACGACGGTCAGTATAAAGCTGGTTTTTACTAAGAAGCTGCACCTGAAAAAAGAACCAACTATCCGTGTCCCCGCTGCACCTCCAGAAGAAGTGAGTGAAAAGTTTAATCAACCTTTAAATTTATCTTTGCAAATCGCGAAAAAAAGTTGTTCATAACCATTAATTGTAACATTAATCTGTCAACGAACTAACCAATACATCAATAAACACATAGCATAGCTTTCGTATATCACTACTTTACCCTCCCAGTGCATGCAAAGATAGATCAAAGTGACATTACGTTAACCAACCATTCAGAAACGTCCTAGTCGAGCCTTAATTGTCGAACTTCTTTGCGGCCTGATACGCATACGGTTGAACAGATGTGTCCTCAGAGACTCCTGCTGCCATTCTTTCTCCAAAATATACCCTCAACTGTCATCAAGGCAACACTCCACGTGCGTTATGTCAAAACACCTGCAGAAGCTCATTCTCATTTAAAGGCATGTGCACTGAAACGGTGAGCTGAAAACAGAGCTGTTTTTGACCAGGTAAAATTATAATATCAATGAGTTTTTTTTTTTTTTTTTTAAAAGTATGTTACAAAGTTTTCATTTAGACCCTAAAGATTCATTTTAACTGTACAAAAACTGCATTGTATGACCCCTTTAAGTAGTAAAAGTCATTTTTAAAGCTTGACAGAAAACTGTAAATTTGCCTTGGATGTGTGCTGACTTTGCATTGGAATTATTCAAATTTGCCCACTATATTTCTGGTAGTCTGTAAGGTGAAGAATGGATGAATTCAAAATTGCAAATCTTTAAATGGCAAAAATTATTACCCACCATTGTTCAGAGAAATTCAGAGCCATGGGTTCAGCAGTTATCATCATTATAAATTCCAATTTCCATTCTATGACTCTAATGGCAAAAATAAAAAAAATATATATATATTTTCTTTCAACCGACAAGCTCACCTGACTATTTAAGACATTCATTTCAAATATTAAGACCAGAAGATCTTACCAGAAACTTGTACATATCAAATAACCCACTTAGCTGACTGTATCATATTATAAGCCACAATGTACTTGAGAGGGGGGTTAACAAGCCCAGGCTGGGCGCCATGGACTAGACAGCCAGTAAATAACAAGGGGATCCTCTTCCCCATTGACAGGGAAACGCCTCCAATAAGTGAGAGCCATAGTGAGGTCACGCTGGCAGAACCCAGCCACGTCATGAAGAGGTTGTGTGCTTCACTCTGTACTCAAGTGTTGAAACCTGACTCTGACCACTTCCAATATCTCGGGACTGCACGAAAATAACCCTTCTAGCGGGAATGATGTCAGTGCTGTAGTGCACAAGCCAGAGTTACACCAGACCCTACTGCTAAACACACCGAGCCACTTAAACAAGCTGCTTTCAGCCTTCCCTCACCATTGAATTTGTGCAAATACTTTGAGAGTCGTACAAACTGACTCAGGCAGATCTGATTGTAAGCTTGCAGATGATTGTAAAAAAGGGGTGGGGTTTATGTGGACTAAATGATTGGATGTCGAGCATAGGTCACCAGTGAGAAGGTATTCGTTTGAACGGAACATCGGGTTATGGCAAGGTAAAAAACGAACAAACTTGAAAACATTTGCATAGATGAATTGCTCACAATAATCTCATTTATAAAATAGACAGATGTTAAGCTCAATCTGCATCATTGGTTGCATAATGTGGGTTGGGGCATAAAATAAATTTGACTTGCTTTTTACTCTGTCTCCCAACATAGATTAAAGGGTAAACCCTTGTGTATTATATCACACATGGACAGAGTTTCCTCCGCGCAGCTAACTGTGCTCCTCTAACCCTTCCCATAGAGCATTGCATGTTTCAATTCAAACAGTTCGTGTTTGTCTGATAAATACTAATCATAATTGCTTTGTTTATAATAAAAGCAATTAAAATAAACTCTTTCAAATAAATTAATAAATGCAATAATTATAATGTATGCCGCTATCTATAAAAAAAAATACCAATGAGAAAACACATTAGTGCAATTTACACAGTAGTACAGGTGCGCCATATGGGAACATTCATTTCTCAATTTACTGTAAAGGGATAAACTTGATCAGTTAACAACATCTAATTAACTTAAAGATGCAGCAAATAAATCATGATGTTTAAGTATATTTTTAAAGTTCTATGTGGACTATACGGTGACTCCAGAAAAGGAGTCAGAAAACAAGTAGTGGCTTAAAACAACATATTTTTGGTTTCTCAACAAACTGACCCTTTTCTTCCAGCAATGCATTTTATTCTGAAAGGTGAGAAAGTGAAGGAAAGAAATATTTCGCCATATTTTCAGTTGTAATGAACTTGCTGCCTCAAACACAGTAAAAACTGAAATTACACTCAACCCTCAGAATTTGTTTAAGCCTGATCGGGACAATATGACTGAGGGATGTCATTAAAAAGGATCAATGAACCGTAATCAAGACTTCCTTCAGTTCCTGCACCAGTTCCACGGTGTTTAGCATTTAATTGCTGCCCCGCTCTGCACCGGTTTCGCGCTCTCTGATTACTGCAGAGGGAACAGCTGCTCAGGGTATCCTGCAGAGCAACCAAGAGAAAGAGAGGGAAACAGAGCTTAGATGGGAAAAGTTGTAAAGCCTACACTGCAACAACCACAAGATCATCTCAGATGTTTTGAGCCAGCTTCTGAAATAAAAAAAAGTAAACATATGTTGACAGCTTTCAAGTAAAACACTTGCCGCCATTTAAGTACATGATATGTCTTATATTAACCTGTGTGGAGCATAGCAAACCACAGGAGCAATTTCAGGGAGTAAATTATGATTTAAGGGTGCACGATTAAGATGGTGAGTGCCATTTTCCTCTATTTTACACTCCGTTTTCAGTTTAGATGTGCCAGCTTCCTATCTGCGCACATAAGGCCCATGAAATGAAATGTTGTGGCGTGCGCTGTGATTCAATCGGGAAAAGGCGTCAATAACTCGCTGGGGTATTGCAGAGGCTCTTGGTTGAGCTTCGTTGAACGTGTTCAGTAGTGCATTTTCCTCTTGTTCTCAGGGGTGCTACAGCAGTCATTGATGATTTGGTGCATAAACACATTGGTTTTCTCTCAATCTCTGTCTGTAGAAGACATTCATCACCACCACCACATGCCTTCCTCTACTTCGCAGTGACACACGGTAGTAATTTGTGTTCATTACCCTTTGGTTTTCTGTGACATAGGTGTAAAACATACTGTATTGACTAAGTAACAACAGAAAATGTCATTTCCATTTGTCGCCATGTACAAGGAATGTCAAGTTGAGCAATAATTTGTGCCAGCCATAAATGTCAGAGTGATGGGAAAGTGTTTAAAGTGGGGCAGTGTGGTCGTCCAAAGACATTCATTAGTCGAGACAAAAAGCTGGCAAAAAGAAGCCATCCCACCTGATCCCTAGTGCAAATTTTTCCTGACACAGGATGGACGTAAACAACTATTGTGGCTAGACAGACAGGCAGTGAAATGCATGCTTTAAGAGTTATTCATTTGCGCAGGAGACGGCCTAATGGGGGGGAAAAAATCTGTCCTTTTTATGTCTAACGTTGTAAACAACCTCAAAGTTTCACTTTTATGTTTGATTCAATTTGGTTTTACAGAGATAGGGAAGTAGAGAAAAGTTGAAGCTTCCCAGCATGCACAATTTTAATACAATTAGGAAATCATCACTCCGAGATCCAGTGCGCTCAATGCAGATAAAATATGGTGGTAATAAACAGCATGTTCACATCACTGTTGCTTTCTCCTGATGGGCCAAACGGTGCTGTATGAGATGAATAATGCGGCTATAAAAGTTACGATTTTGAAAATGGTCTAAGAATAGGAACAGAATACAAACTGGGTGGGATTGTCTTAGCCAGTGGTTCTTAACAGGTTATCCAGGTAGGAAGTAGTACTGTACAGGTGCAGAAGTAGTTTTTACATGCATTTCCCATTGGATATCAACCCAAATCCAACAAAACCGTTACTTAAACAACAAAAAACACCCTTAATAAGATTATGTTTGATGTTAATGACCATCAACTGAGGGAAACATTGATAACTTGGCTGGCAAACCATCTCTCTGACAACATATACTACTAGACTGCATGAAGTGAGACTGTTCTTGACTGCTCTGTGTTAAACATTTACCACAGTGTTGGGATGACTAGCATCCCCAATGGGTCACAGTTCAATGAGGAGAGAATGGTGCAAAAGACAACTTGACTGTGACAAACTTAGTTTAGACAGATAACTGATTGAGCAATCAAAGCATTTCCCCAACATACTCTCACTAAAGACAGATCGAGGAAACACAAAGGAGGTATAAAATAGCCTGAAGGATGTGCCGATAATCCAATGTAATTTTCTCTCTTTCACAAAAATACAAATAATAATCATCTCGTTTCTTCGAAATGCCAATGGGGCGAGAGAGGCTGAGAACATCTGGTCAATGCAAATTAACTTTCAATAAGGGCTTAGTCACTCCATGTCTGCACACATGAATAGGAAGCTGATGATTTAGATGGTGACAATATGTGTGGGCATTTGCAGATAATCGTTAAAAAAAAGCATAATAATGGATGGAAGAAAAAATAAATTATGCAATGGTCCAACAATGAGGGAGAGACCTCTAAGCCCCTTATGCCCCTTTTGCATACCTTTCTGGTGTTGTTCTGAGCAAGAACTATTTAACTATAATTGTATTTAATAATATATTTAAATGTGATTTAGAATCACATTTAAATGGACTTTATTTCCCCTTCTGTCTAAAAGATATTACATTGAACATGTTGATTGCTATACATTTCTCTTTAACTTTTGACTGTTGCATCTTACAATATAATGAACGCTGTATTGAATCACTTTGAATGGTTAAAATGTGTCTTCATTTCTCTCTTCTCTAAACAAAACATGCAAAAGAAACATTTTGCAACTGTTTGGCTAGCATGTTCCAATTATCTATGCTGTTAGCGTGACACCTATTCTCCCATATGGTGAAATTACTTTAATATTTTATCATTTCATTCAGTGGATTCATATAACAAACAGTACTTGGCCGCCAAATTCACATTTAACTTCTGCACAACTGATGGTATCATTTGCAGAAGTCCAACTATAAATGCTCATTCTAAATACATTCATGGTTATCATCAACGCCGTCTGTGTATGAATGTGTGTGTGAATGGGTGAATGTGAGGCAATCTGTAAAGCGCTTTGGTGGCCATTAGGTCTATGAAAGCGCTATATAAATGCAGTGCATTTACCATTTTACCATCAGTGTAAGTAAGGTACTTAAAATTGTAGTTGTGCCTAATGTTACAGAATGGCAGGTTCCACCTCATTAACAGGACCAAAAATGAATCCTAGATCAACAGTTCTATCTACTATCCACTATCCCACATTCCATGAAAATGACAATCCAATTCAGGCTTGTCCAAATCTGAACGGTCCTACACTCAACAGGCCAACAGAAAACAGCAATAACTCAATTTAATACAGTAAATCCTCTGCTGTCAGGCATTAAATGGCTTCCAATGAAGCTCAAATGAAAACAAACCAATCAGTGTTGTCAAAAACTTACGTGGCATATGCATACAGTATTTGCATGCAAATCGACAGGACTTGAAGCAGAAAATTTGGTTTTGATGAAAATGCAAACAAGTCAACAACACAGAACAAAATAAACACAACAACCTCCCCATAAAAAAGCAGTCACAACCAAGTTGATCAATCCTGGGAAAAAAATGACTTTATCCGTTAAATAAACTTAAAAAAAAATGCACCCATGGTTAATCAATGGCAATAGTAACATAATACTAAAACAGCACAGCTGCCAGACAGTCCAACACATTTCCTCACACTCTAGCATGTTGCGCTAACAGTTTATTAGCATTTATATGGATTTTGAAAAGCTGCTGAATCCACTAGGAGAATGTTTCAATCCACCCTTTGAAGAATATTTATTTACCTCAACTTCTTGTTGCACTAGGCCAGGACATTGTTCATAAGGGAGCTGTGATGATGTCACTGACCTACAGTGATCAAACGGTCGCATAGCCACCTGAGCTCCTTTTGAAGTGCGGGCCGTGTTGGACTGTTTTCTCTGTGGAGCCCTGATAAGTGCATTAATGCTGATCTGCACTAGCCGTGAAAACATGCCCACTGAGAAAGGCACCCATCCAGCAGCCTCGTACCACTCTGAATAAATGTGCCTTCACCCGCTCTGAGAGAACTGACTGTGTCTCTGTGCTAATAAAGACTTCTCATTAGCATTCAGCACTAACGGTCGCCGATGGCCCGCAGGGTAGCGCTCGGGTCTTCCGGTCTGAATTTTGAGTGTCAAATGGGTGTGTAGCGGCAGATGAAATGAATGTGGACCCGGATGGGTAGACGGAGGTGAAGAGGGAATGGAACGTCTGTTCAATTCTGGTGGCGAAGGTTCAGCCGCAGCAACATTGTCAATCAAGCTTAGAGCCGCGTCAGAACAGGGATCTGCAGTAATGTGACGGCATGCAAATGGAAGCAAGCAAATCAGCCTAGGATGCAGGCAGGCTGGCACACAATGAGATAATTCGTATTGTGCTGTGAGAGAGTGTTAAAAAAATGCAAAACTGAAACCAGCCAAACAAAAGAGCCCTTGGGTTTTTCTTACTTTATAATTCATATGCATTTTGCAGAAATAAATTAGGGTGCCAATTACGCTAAACAAGTAACTAAACAATTCTGCAATGTCTTGATTAACCATCATGTTCTGTTTGGGTCGAGAGATCCCAAGGACCTTTTAGTAGCTCAAAAAAAACCCCAAAAGAACAAAAAAAAAACATTATACTTACTTTACTTATTAAACAGTATGTTTGGGATCTCAGAGACTCTACAACGTAAAATGCATTACATTTATTTGTATACAGTTATTTTCACATAACTAAGATTATCTTATATAACACAGTACACAATGTAAAAGTACACTTGACATTTCCTGGTTATGATTTGGTAAGAGGAACATTGAAAGGGAATATAAGAGGTTCATTTCAAAATGACATTATTTTTATCAGTGGGGATTTCTGCAAGGGAAGCCCGGCTTCCCCTATAATGTCAAAAAAATAATGGTCAAATTGGTCTATTGTGTTAATATTTTATTGACTAGTAAAAACGAGTTAGAAAACGTTCATCTCAAAGACGAGTTCGTTCAAAATCAGCATTTCCCTGTTGAAGCCTAGTGTCCATTGACTTCAATGGGGCTGCTTTGAACAGTTTTTTTTTTTCAGTGCTTCGAAACTAGATGGTCATTGGATAAATGTTTCGATTATGTACCACCCATGGATGCTCAGCATCTCTGGGGACAAATGGAGGAAGGAGAAAGGAGCTTCTCCTGTTTAAAGCGGCTCAAGTCCTGCATCCGTAACACAATGGGTCAAGGCCGTTTAAGTAGTCTAGCTCTGCAGGCCATTGAGAAGACACTGGTCAAGTCACTGGAAAAGACGCCTAGTTGGTATGACAGGGTCACAGAGTATTTTCTTGAAAAGAAACAAAGGGCAGAATTAACGTAAACAATTGGACAATTTTTATGATGCAGGCCGAAAATGAGCTTCCCCTCTTTGAAAGACCAGCAGCCGCTGAAGAGTTCAGATGCAAAAGCCTCTAAATGCCATTTGAAATTTTCCTCTAAAATGACTATTTTTATCAAGCTTGTATATTTAAATTCAGTAATTCCACTTAAATGACAATGAAGATTACCTATTAATTGTCATTTAAGTGAAATTACTGAACTTAAATATACAAGCTTGATAAAAATTGTCATTTTAGAAGAAAATTTCAAATGGCATTTAGAGGCTTTTGCATCTGAACTCTTCGTATATTGTTGTGTACATCACAATTTTATATGTATATCACTTGGTCTCTGATTCCCCAAACATGAAATTACTACTCAATTTCAACACAACATGAGAGTTGAGCATTGAATAGAATCTAAAATAAGACCAGGGCCCGTATGTATAAAGCCGCTCAGAGTAAATTTTTTGTCTTAAGTGTGTCAAAATTCTAAGAATGACGTAATTTTACTCTTATTCTTATACTTAAGAATAAGTGTGATTCATAAAAGTTCCTAAGTGTTAAGACTAGGTCTCAGCTCCTAATTTATTTAAGAGAGCTGGAGAGGTCTCCTAACCAGTTAGGAGTAACAAGATGGCAGCAGATAGGAGGAGGCCCTGCAGTTTCCAACAACGTAAGAATGTGTTGGAATTATATGATGACAGAGAGTTGATCAAATGAGACAGGCTTGATCGTCAGGGTATTATTTTTGTTACTGACCTAGTCAGAAATTCAACTTCTCCCACTGTAAGAGACAATGCCTTAACTGCAGAAATGAAAGTTATAATGACTCATGCATTTCCTTGGACCACTTTGGTTTTGTTTTTGCATCCATTTTTTACCAATTTTCAACTTTTGTCTTTCCTTTATATACAGCTGTGAGTGCAATTTTTAATGATGTGATTCATCAGCTTAATTACTTAAATATCATCACATTTGTCCATTTAATTAGTGTGTTGAAACTCTGTTAAAATTGTGTGAAATACATGCTTGTACTTATTTGTAATCTTTTTGTACAACACAAAAAATATTTATTCTAAATAAATTGAAACATTGAAATAATTCATGTCTTAATAATTAATGTCTTAATTAAATAATGAATTAATTGTGTCATGCTGCTGTGACCTCATCCTTGCATCATTATTGGCTGATTCAGAGGTTCAGGGCGGACATTTTGGGTTCACATCATTGTAGTCCTTAGTTCACAGCACTTAAGTCCCACTTCAGTCAGCACTTAGGAATCAGTGTTATACTTTACTGAAAGTTGCTTTTAGCTGCTTTATAAAAGTCTCCTACTCTTAGAAAAGTCATACTCTTTACTAAGTATTTTCTGACTCTTAAGTCAAAGCTTAAGACTATTCTTATGAGCATTTCTTAGAAGTTTTATACATACGGGCCCAGGTATCTGCTTGGTCCAAGACAATGGCATGTAGCTTGCTGTTCTACATACAGTCTCTCATAAGCATGGGCATAATGTTGAGTGTGGCTCAAGGCTTAGAGTATGCTCAATCCACAGGGAAGAAAAGTCATGTAGTGTGTGGATCTCTCCCATCACAACTTCTTAGCTGGTTGTGTAACCTACTGTGTGGGCTATGCGCATCATCTCTCTCCCAAGTAGTGATTCGTCATGCCAAGTGTGCGAAGCAAAAAGCTAGAGCAAATCCGACAGTCAATGCCGGAGCTCAGAGGGACTGTGTTGACGGTGACATTTCAGTGTTGTGTAACTATTCCTCAAAACTGCCTTCAGATCAGTGCGTTTGGTTTGTGATCGCTGCTTTTCTTTGAATGTCAGATGTGAAGACTATTCGAAAACTTTGTTAACACACTTTAATACATTCTTCACACACTAGGTGCTGATCTGGAACAGTTCAGGAGAATACAGAGGTCAGACTGGTCTCTAAAAGCTGCTGATTAAGACCATCAGGAGATGGGATAAATGAAATGTCTTCACCAAACTTGCATACAAAAAACAAAGCTCTTTATGCTGTAAATGGCCAGAATACCCAAAAACTAGCCAATAAAGTGCTTTGGAGGTTAAAAAGTTTTGCATAAGGACTAACTTCTAACTAAGGCTAATTTAACCTTAATGGCATAAAACGCTTTAACACAGCAATGCACTGTTTGTGGGTAAAGTACCAGTCAGTTACATAACTGCACTAAAAATCAATGCAATACAAATTTGTTTTGTACCTTTAGGGGTACAACTTCTGTCACTGAGACAGCACCTTCCAAAGGTTCCCCTTTGTTCCTAATCTACCCCTAAATGGTACACATTCATACCTTTTTGGTGATACTCCCCATCACAATTCTGGATGAAAAAGGGTTCAGTGTGATCTAGTGGTGATAGTGACAGAAAGAAACCAAAAGCAAAAGAGACTAGACAATGACAACAGTACAGCTCTACAAGGGGGCACTTTATTTTTCAAAGTGTACTCAAGAACCTACATTAAGGACACAATCTGTCAACAAGAATTTTTATCTCATCTGTGACCCACTTTTCCTTGACATCTCTGTGATCTCTGACACATCATAGGCTGGATATCCCTGTGAATGGCAACTTGAACATGTAGACTTTTGAACCCTGTCAGTGCCTTCTGTACAGGTTCCATACCACCATAATCCGGCCAGGTGGAGGAACAGCTGATCTAGGCCCAGTGGCGTTGGCTTCATGGACTTGGCAATTTTCACCTCTGATGAGCACAGCACTGGAGAGAAGCGATCTGTGTCAATGCAGACTAACGTAGGTCAGAGGAGCTCAGGACACATCTTTCAAAAGAGAACAAAACTCTGCCCTTATCTTTTTTGCTCAAAAGCCTGGCAAGCTTGAAAACTCATTATTGCTGCCTGGTTGCAGAGTCGGGGGATGGTGGGGATAAACTTTATAGACAGTTCCGCAACATATATATTTAAGGTTTGTTAGGCACTGACACTGAGCCAACAATAAGTGCCTAAAGGGTTTCCTTGTAACTAAGGCTGACTCGGCCTTGAATAGTATTGGAAGGAAACAGTTGGGTGTCTTTTTGTAAAAAGTGCCAGCACTGCAGTCCCTCCTTCCCCCTCTTCATTTATTTTTCGCTCTTTCAGTCTCACTTTTCTCACCAAGTTGTTCATTTCCTGCCTCATGGGTGCGGATGAGGATGAATTGGGTATTTCCTCACTGAAAGCTTTGTGGATTCTCCACAGATCATAGGGCTCAATTAAAGGCCTGCTTTTGCATGCACACCATGTTATGCTAATACTAGGTACTGTCGAAGATCCAGAACAACTAAGGAAGTGTCACCAAAAAAAATGACTTAACTACTTAGTAAGTCTGCAAACGTACATACTTGTAGAACTGAAATACAGGGAAGAGAAAAACAATTGCATGAAAAATCCCATATTCAACACCATGACTTCTGAAATCAAACATAAAACCTTTGCCTTGAAAACCCACAGGCTCTTTCAGTAACAATAATACAGTAGGAGCTGGGATTTCCTAAAGCCAAAAGAGAGAGGCGTCCAAACTGAATGAATGGCTGGTAGTGTTAATCCTCCTACCCAGCAGTGTGGGTAATTATTTCAAAAAGCTTGGTACTGCGGACACCATCAGTTTAAGACATGGCACAGGAGCACTGATTAAAACTACCTTAAGGGAAGGCGCCAGAGTGGAGAATGTTGTAGCAATGTCAATTATGAAAACACAACTTCATGACTTGTTAGACTTCAAAACATTTTACACCATTCAAAACGCAGTGACAACTACATGCAAACAAGTCTAATTTTTTACTTTTTGGGACTGGCTATGGCATTACTTGGGTGTGTAGCACTACCTTGCATTTCTGACAGGTAAGTCTTTGAGAGAAAGCTCTCAATGCTGAGAATTTAGCTTTATTGAAGAAGCCAATTGAGTTGAAATCACATTATTTAGGTCTATTCATCCAACTTCACAAAACCCACACTGATTTCAAAACGGTCTACAGCGTTTTCAAAAGCTGTGTTATTGTTTTATTGCAGATGAAACAGACCTTTATAAAATGTATAGGCAGACATTCTCACTTTGGTATTGGCAACAGAGGTATTAAGACGCATTTTAAAAAGGTTAACTTTATTAACCTGGCCAATGACCACAACATCCATTCTTAGCAGACATTTTAATCTGACACAGTAAATGTCCTAACAGAGTGTCCAATTAAAAACAGAGGCTAGTTAAATCTTGTCCCCATGGACTAAACAAAAGTTCAAGAATTCAATATTTTTGTATCCCACTATGACAGTTTAGTTTGGAAATTAAGTCTCAAAATGGCAAAAGTAAGGTGAATTTAACTCAAAAGGGTGAAGGACAACATTATTCTAATTTTGACAACAACTCTATACCTTTGATTGCGCCACACTGAAAGTAAAGTCTTAGAACTGTTTTCCACACATACTGATGAGAATGACTCTGCCAGATGGATTTGCAGGCACTCTGTGGCCCCAATTTCCTTTTGTTACATACTTCATTAACAGTATGTTAATATCAGGTTTGTTGATATGACTTTCAGAATCCATTTTCCTCTCTTTCTCAGAGTGCATCTACCTCTGTCTCTCATCAACCTTCATTCGCGACCTTCTCATAAACTGCCTCTTGTATAGAGTGTGGCGGTTTCAAAAATGGGGCGTATGGAGGATTCATTTGTGCCATTTACTCACTTGAGAGCTCATCCATAACCCAGAGCTGCACCATTAGCATATGCTACGAGCAGCAAAGGAAGTGTTACCGCTAATTACTATATACACTATAATACAGAAAAAAGATTCTGAAGAGCTTAATGACTTCAAACCACAAAAATAGCTCTATGCTTCACGATAAGATTTTACCGTAGATGTTCAGTATTGATGCAGTTCAAATCTCTTGCCTTCTCTAACTTCAACACAGCAGGTTCAGCTGATACCCATAGCTAAATATCAACAAAGATGAGCACCAAAAATACTTTATTCTATAAGAGCATATCATTCTCGAGCAGAACTCTGAATGAACCCAAAGTGCTCGTCATCCATACTCAAATTGCTTTTGACTAAAATATCTTTTTCTTCTAGAAAGTTCCGCCATTTATGACTGGAAAAAAAGGACTTTATGAAATCCAGAATTGATTACAACATCGCATGCCATGTAAAAACATCAATCAAAATAAACTGAGAAACAGACACAAAAAAGGGGTATTTGGCATAAAAGCAGCAGTGCATAAAAATATGACTGCAGCTAATAAGACTGCAGCAAAGAACTCTATAAAATAAAGCTTGCCTTTCAAAATCAGTACCGTATCAAAGGGGGTTGGTTGATTTCTTGTTCTGTGGATCTGTGCCTTACAAAACCTATTGAAATAAAATGGGAATGTGATACAATTTTAAATGTATACATATTATATAAAGGAATAATAAAAACTAAGAGGATAATCATACATGATTCTGTTACAATAATGGCCGACCTGAGCAATCTGAGATCAGAATCTGTGATTTAATGGATCAAACTTGATCCGCCCACTTTTCATCCAGAAATGCATATTGATGAAACCACACATCATAGACATTCCTTTATGGACAGGATTAGATTTCTATTCAGTTAAAAAAAAAATGTCAATCAACTAGACGGAAACCTGCCAAAAAGCACCAGATTGATGCATTTAACTTCATTTTTAAAATTTCCCTTCCAGGGCTGTTTGCCCCCGAAACCCCGCTCAGTCTCGAAGGCAAATTTGATCTCTTTTACCAAGGCTATATGAAGAAACACACAAACGTGTTTGGTTCTGACTAGCAACAAACACACCACTGGCTTACAAACTCCAATCCTGAAGGCCAATGGCAAAAATATTCCTTGTTCAGACCCATAACTAAACCAACACTCCTGATTCAACAGCTACACTCGTCACACACCAAATTTATTGAATCAGGTGTGTTAGTTTGGGAAAGCTTTCTGTCATGGGAACAGCAATTTGGATGGAAATCAGTTCTACAGTGTACTGCAGGCAGTAGTCAAGCTCATCACTTGCAAACCACATATGTCCACAGTTCTTCTATCTGGACACTAAAAATGGCAAACAGCTATTTGCTCTTAAGGATCAGCTAGGTTAACAATGGTTGTGAAAGCCTTTGACACAGCGCCCTTGAGTGATCTTAAACTTGTACATTAATGAAGGGACAAGACTATTCTTATGATTCTTATAAGCAACTCTATAAGAAATACCTTAGTTAACAGAACTTCAGGGCATAGTGCACATAAAAACTAGCAAGAACTTTCTCAAAATGATCATTCAATAACAATGGATTGTTTTACTTAACTTCTCACATTTTGATTGATCTGCTGAAAAACAGTTTTAAAGTTTAAATCAAACTTACAAAAGGAGTTTTTTTTACAATTAGGTATAAGAAAAAATAATGCACATTTACTTTGCTGCCAGGACTATATCTGGTTTTAGATTTTACTGAACCTAAAATGGAAAATAATAATACAAATAAATAGACAAATAAACAAAATAATAAATATTTAAAAAATATGTTAAAAATAAATATAGCTGCGAGCAGCGATGACGGGCCCAAGCCGGTGACACCGCAACCCTGGTTCCTTTAGTTACCTAAAGAGAAATCCTTTCTGATTAATACTAAATATATTCACACAGGTTTTCCTCAAACAAGACTTCATTCTCTGTCAATTCCCATATAAACGAAATAAACGTTTCTTTGAGTTACTCCAGACTAGATTATCTTTTGATCTAGCTCCCACGTCCCACCCTTAGAAAAAGTATAAAAGTTTGGTAAAGTTTACTTTTTTTTTTACAAAACCAAAAGATACTGTAACATTCCACATACAGTCCCAGACCTAAAACAGAAAATGTATTCCCTCTGCATTTAAAAAAATGTGTGCTTCCACACGTACATCAATGCATCTCCCACATAAGACTTTCTTTGAAGGAGGTGGATTCAAAATTAAAGGTTAATGACGCAGACATAACTGCAGCAGGGTTAATCATACTTCAATAAAATAAAAATAATAATCCAAGTTAATGTTGCTGAAATACATGGAACAGTTTTGACAGTATATTGATTGTGTTTCTAGGGTGGTTGCTAAGGATGCCCAGTGATGCACAGATCTGTTCGACGAAGCAGTCATAGCTGTACGAGTGTATGTGTTATAGACATAAACATGGCTATTGGCTCATTAGCATCAAAGTCTGGAACCGTTTGAACAGAAAACTTAAGCCATTTAAAAAAAACTGCTTCTGGTTAATATATGTTACCATCTTTAAGTGAGACACATCTACTCAAAAGTTCCAACTTCCAAAATCCCTGGTGTTTAAATGGAAGCTGTGTGTGTTTATAACTTCTAAACTGGGTCGAATTAAGCGTTTATTACAGGAGCTTTAGATTTAATGCTTTTAGAAGAATTTTAAACTAGCCAGACTACTGGTGTATTCAAAAGTGGAAATGGCTGTAAGCAGTGTCTCAGGCCACAGCAGACTGAGCAATCATTTAGATTTCCTTGCAATTATCTCGTCATCAAGTCGATGTGGTAATTGGCCTGAGAGTCCACACTCCAGACTGGTTGCTTCTTAGCATTTACCCTTCACCATTACTCAGACCGCAGATTACAGAGTTATGTGTTTCAGAGAGTATACATATCACACCGTTTTAGAGCATAGTGAATAGAGGGTATGATCATGATGTCACCGTTGGCAGGAGTGACTGGTTATGCCCATTGAGTGGCAAAAAGATTGAGTTTTCAGCGTGAAAAACACACAAAACACCTTTAAAATGCAAAGAAGCGTGGAGATTTACTGTCCAAAAATAGAGAGTGAAATCTACGGCATATTTTGTAGCGGACTGCTAAAAGCTACAGAAAAGAGAAACACTGGAATTCACAGAAACAACTGGACTACAGTCAGTGAAACATTGCAGTTATCATTTTGTAAATATGTTGAATTTTAGGGTAAAACCATACAATTTATATTGTACTGTTATATATTGTATTGACAACTCCTAAATTCTGCATAATTGGATGTTTTTAAATAAACACTGACAGAAACTATAAAAGTTTAAGGGCTGGACTTTATGACGATATAACATTGATATACGGTAAGTGATCACCTGGATTTATAGCTACCTATATTGTATTTATATAGTATCAATGGGCAAATTTGCTTAATGTCAAAATATAAATGTCAGGAAACAAGATTCCTGACTGCATGTCAATATCCATGGATCACTGGATCTTTAGTAAGTTGAAAGGAAGATGACTGAACCTAACCTTTAGCTTAAACTGATAATCATTACATCAATGTATATTAGTGAATATCCAATGACTAAAGCACATGGCATGTAAAGTAATCAGAGTGGCTCCCGTTTTTTGGCTAAATCAGCCAAAAAACTACTCTAAAACAGTGATATATGCAGAACTTCATATTGAGGTTGAGTGTGTTGGATTTTACTGAATTTAACTGTAAATTTCATTTAGCTTTATTCTGCTTTTATTTCTGTTCTAAACCAGTTTAAAAATAAATCAGGTCACCCTAAAAAGAAATGCATTTAAATTTTCAAAGCATAAATCATTTTCTGCAAATATTACTATAATCAGCATTGGTGAGCACTTTGAATTCATAAATCACTACAAGGAAGCTGTGAAAAAAATTCCTAAAATAAACAGCCCTAAAAATAAGCTATTTTTACCACTTCACTCCAGCAAAGCAAATGATATTGGTGTCACCTCGGCAATGACACTAGTAATGGACTGAGAAAGCTTCTTTCATCACCTGGAACCACACATCTGAACACTCATTGATCATTTGGTTCACTCCGCTCCCAAAAAGTATCTCCAGCAATCAATTTGCACACGGTGCTAGCAGGCTTTAATTGCGGCACTTTGTCATGTAATCACACACATAATTATAACAGGAGCGCTTCTCATGATGCTCAACGATAAAACGTTTCGAATTTCTCCAATGCTCTTTTCATTTCGATGGCCACATCAGGATTTGCTTTGTGTTGGAGATAAAAACATATGCTCCACATGAGCATAGACTCAGAAAGAGCAAGTAATTTTCAGTGAAAATAGGGATGAGATTGCCGGGCCGCACAAGTGTCCTGCGTCCCCAGCTGTGTTCAATAATCCCAAATGGCTGTTGACAAGGGGAGGCTTTGCTGTTCACGCTCACGCTCATCCTTCCTCTCTAACACTAACCTGCTATGATAAAAACAGTTTTCCCCAAGCCAATTAGAAGTGTGCTTCTATTTCTTCATTGGAAAGGACTTGAAGGCAAGGGAATCTCTCACGCCTAGAGCCTCAGCAGGGCATGCTAACAAGCCCCACGTGCCTTGCTGACACTACGCAATGATAAAAACACCTGAGGCATTGCTAGCATTGTAACTCATTGTGTCGGGTCTACCATCCCCTTTGAACATGTATGAATCATGAGCTTCAATTACACAAAATTCAATGGTTTATAGGTTGAAGTTTTATATGTCCGTTGTTCACAGTCTCCAAGCCATCTACAAGTCTTCCTTTGAAGGGACTTTGAGGTATAAAAAGTGTCATGTGACTACTGAGAACCGCTGAAGCGGGCCGCTGAGACTCTCTGAATCCTAGCTAATTGCTCCCTCAGAGCAAAAAAAGGGGCACCTGGTGGGGAAAAGGTGGAGAAGGAGTGGTCGACCATGCAAGGTATTGTTGTGTTGGTTTGAGTAAAGACTTAAAAACATGGTATTTACTGTATATAACTTGTATTTTCTAAATGATCTCAGTAAGATAAGAACTGAAGACTGCTACTGAAGAAGATGTTCTCCATCGAATGCAAGACTCTTTAAAGGGATACTCCACTTTTTTTTGGAAATATGCTCATTTTACAACTCCCCCAGAGTTAAACAGTTGAGTTTTACCATTATATACTATGGTAGTCAATGAGACCAGAAACTGTCTGGTTACTGATATTCTTCTAAATATCTGAAAATCGGCTGAATAGATTCGAAAGCGGTAAAACTCAACTGTTTAACTCTGAAGGATTTGTAAAATGAGCCTATTTCAAAAAAAAGTGGAGTATCCCTTTAAACAGGTTGTTTCAACAAACCCGCAAAAAAGGGGGTGTCAACACAAAAGGGGAAGAACAGATGTCAAGATATCAGACATTTCGGTTTAAATGCATCTATTTAGATCTATTGTATTTTTCAATACTTGATTTCAATACTGATTACTTAATTGAGAAATATGATAGACACTCACTATATTGTTTAAATGTAATTTGTTTAATGTTATTATTAATATACAAAAGCATTCAATAGCATATTTTTACTGTGGTATTAGAATTGGTAACACTGTACTATGACAAAAATGGTATCATGACAACCCCAGTACCTTTACAACTCATCTTTATCATGCAAGCTTTCCACGTTCATTTTCAGGCACAGTCTCTCAACCCAGAGACATGAGGTGAACCACATCCTAAGACTCCCAAAAAGTCATTGCTCCATATCAAGCACCTCTACTGCTCAACATCACAATCAGAAATAAAAAAATGTGTAAAGCCATTAGGAATGCCCTCACGGTCAGTCTTCTGTCAAAGAGTTTGTGAGTTTCAATGCCGGTAATTTAAATGGGCAGTGAAGGAATAAATTAACTCCGACTTTCACCATGAGGGAATTCACAACTTGTCACAATGTCATGTGTAATATTTCACTTTCCACCACACAGTTTGGGTGCACCTTGGGTATTTTGTCAACTATGAATGAGATCCTGAGCAGGAAGTAATTATAGCTGGTTAAAACGCACTCGTCTAAAATAACTAGATTATGAACACATGGGGCCTGTTTACACCTGGTCACTTCAGGCATTTCATCTGATCGGACAGCTATCCAATTGTGAAAATAAATACCTTTTTTTACACTCTATGGAAAATACCAAGGCAGCATTTCCCAAAACAACAGACGAGTAGCAGAGTATCTCTTAAGCAAGTCAAAGTGTAAACTGCCGCAATTAAGTCACAGACGCTTAAAACACAATCATCTTCATTAAAAGTAGTGAGACTAAATTATCTTACCAGTGCTGATACCGCTCTGTCTCATATTGTGAGCTTTGATTTTGAAATTAGCTGATGATAACTAAAATGCAGCTTATATCGGGTGCTTTCGTTGACGTCAACTCTGTTACATTTACATATAGCACGGGAAGATCAGATTTATATTCGTTTTGTGGAGACACACTCATGAGGTAAAGTGTAACTTAGATTAACACAAACATAATCAAGAAACCAGGACACCGTTTGCTTACATTCTCAGCAAAACAAGTAGGTCTTTAGAGATACACCAGTCAAAAAATAATCGATTAAATCACCCAAACTGAAAAAACAAACAAAAACATATTTTAACAAAAGTATAGAAATAAAAACTTGGACACAACAAACTACAAAAAGTGATAACTGTGAAAGTCCAAAACTAATTTTTGTTTTAGTTATGTAAACCTGAAATCTTTGCAATTTGCATGAAAATGCCACAAGTCAAAAGCTGAGAAAATTTAACTTAACATTTTTAAACTATTCCAGTAGATGAATTAACCGTAAAAGTACTAAAATACTAAAACTTAAAGCTAGAAAACTAGAGCATCTGCTTAGTAGAAAAATTATAAATAAAAATGAATCAAAACAAACCCCAATGCAAACAAAAACTGCCATATGGAGAAAAAACAAAGGTTCGCTGGCCAACATTAAAATCATCACAGAAGTCATCTGTTATATTTACATACAGCACTGGAGTAATATATTCAGAAATACATCAGTTTTTGCTGAGACTTTTATGTTCCTTAGTGTAAAAGGAACGTGAAAACTACATCGGACAGCAATCCGATCAATCAAGATGCAATCAACTAAGTGTAAAAAGGCCCTAAATGTTATTTACAGAGCTAGTATCTTGGGTTATATTGAAATCCCTTGGCAACATCACAAATCTATCACACTTCACTGTAAAAGCAGTACATAATCTTGAGTTAGGGCATAGCTCCCTCAAAGTAAGGACATTACTCCTCCTGGTCGAATATAAAATGGACTAGCATTATAGGCACAGTGTGTGTGTGCGCGCGCGTGCGTGTGTGTGTGTGTGTTACAACCCCATGTGCCAAGGAACATGAATTTAGTGGAAAGTTGCCAGCCAGGATCCTGCGGGAGAACACAGACTGGCAGACTTCTAGACAACACAGAGAACATCCCTAGTGAGAACACTTTCACACACATGCTCACAAACACACACACATTAATTCCACAGCCATTTACCCACTTCATCTTAAAAGACACACACAAAAGCATTCAGAAATACATCCTGAAGAGCCTCAGCCAAGCTAACACTCAAAACCCTCAATGGTCTAACTATGGCACTACCAACCACTGAATGATACTTTTAAGAGCAGAAAAAGTGAAGATGATATACAGTAGATATGATTTCTGCATTTCTAATGATATATATATATATGTGTGTGTGTGTGTGTGTGTGTGTGTGTGTGTGTGTGTGTGTGTGTGTGTGTCATCCTGTACATCCTGACATGTAGGCGCCTTGCTATTTCATTGTAAAAAAAATATTGTTGGTTTAACTTAAAAAAATAAGTAACCTGGTTGCCTTAAAATTTTAAGTTGATTGAAATGGAAAAAGTGAGTTAATACAATGACGGAAATTGATTTAATCATCAGAAACTCAAAATAATAAGTTAACTGAACTAAATAAATTAAGTTGATTTGACAAAAGAAAAAATGTTGTGATAACAAATCTTGAAAATATTTTTTTTTACAGTAAAGGAAGAGAAAGGTATTTGTTGATAATGCATCTTTTCATCCATGCAAAAATATTCAGTATAAATCAGTAATATAAGTCTTTTTTAAAAAGGGTACATTTTCCACACTTTCTAATATTTTCCAAAAGAAATTAAACATCTTTTTTTTAATTTTGTTTTGAATACACTGAACAATCCATAAATATCAATATTTACCTACATCCATTGTAACTCAAATATTTTCACACATTAAAATATCATATGGAGACTTTTCAGAATATTTTTAAAGGATGAGGCTAACAAATACCTGAATCGGTTTTGAAACAATTGGCATAAATGGACAGTTTTAACTGATTCTAAAGGAAATTAATCAATCTTTTTGTCAACAAAAACAGAAAAATAATTGCTCACAATATTGCTTAATTTTGTCACCCACAAAATCATTACAAATATATATATAGGCCAGCCCTAGCCAATTTCATATACCATATACATATAGACACAAGAAAAGGGGTGAGGGAGAAAAAGAGAAAGAAGAAAACATGATATGTTGCCAGTCATTCTTCACGGCTTCTATTTCACATATAGATCTAAAGCCACACTCATGGTCTCAAACTTCCTGACCAGTGGCTTCACCAAAAGTGCTGTGAAAGAGAACCTCATCACTGCAGGAAGTGGAAGAGGAGAGGTGCCAGAGGGGCATGACATAAACAATTGGGCTGTTTGTGAATCCAAAGAAGTCAAACAGGGTTAATTACCAAGCAAGCTTCTCAGAGGATGAAAATAAAGTGGCTAGAGCATTACTAAACACTGTCTGTGCCACAAAGTGCTCATTAGCCATATATGTGGCCCGTGTCTCTGGCCAGAGGTTGGATGAAGACGATATGGAGAGCACATTATGGAGCGTGTGGTACAGTGTTTGGAGAGTCAACAGTGTTACCTTCAGAACAACCTCTCTAAAACAACTGGACAACTTCCACAGCAACCAGGGACAGATGTTAGGTTATGGGCTGATGCTGACCCTATAGTGTCAATTCATGGCTATTCAATTTTAGTATTCGTCAAGACATTAAAATTGCTATACAACAGGTGTGGTGCAATGGCAGGTGATAGAGTCAGTCTTTCAATTGCTTTGAAAGAGGTGGGAAATCAAGGGGGCAGAAATCAATGTCTGCCGTACATTACTTTGAAATGATGCGTGTCTCCAGGCTGATTAGCGTCCCACCCTGCTAGATAAAGTGCCACCGCATGATCAATACTCTAATAAAGACAAGCCATGGCTGTCGTCTCAAGATTGCCTCCATGACCCGATGAACTCCTTGTGAGTGTGCATCCGGAACATAAGCCGCCATTTAAGTGTAAGATGAGTGGTAAGTGGTCAATCAGATGGCTCGGGCTCAATTCAACACAGATTACGCTAATCTAAAATAAATGGTTAAATGACTGATGTTAAACTGGGTGAAATTCAATTTCGGTTTAGTCGGATCACCATTTTAATCAGTTAAAAATGGCCAATACAACAGTCTGATTTCAGGTTCACCTGACCTTGATCAGACACCTTTTTTCATAAAAATTAAATTAAAACATTCATATTTAATTTAACATAAACATGTATACCACACACGTATACAAATTTGGATTACATTTAAAATCAAGCAGCCATATAGTGTCGATCTGTCATGCTGATTGCATATCATGTGTTGAGTTCACAGCGGTGAGCTATCTTTACATACACTGCAGCAGATTCAAAACCCTACTGTACGTTTACATGCTTATAGTATGTAAATCCCGATGAGGATTTCATCCAACACCTGCATTGTTGTCTCATTTTCAAGTCGAGTTATAAAGCTTGAGCTCTGACTACAGTTTATGGTGTAGTATGTTATGTCCAGCATGGAGCACCTCATTATAGACAGCAAAGCCCTGCACTCATAAATAAAAGCAGGAGTGGGAACACATCACACTTGCTACATTGCAGTAATACTGCAGGTGCCCCTGTCCAGTCAGACCAGCAAATGAAGCATAAAAAAGGTCACTGTAACAACCCATACCAGCCAAAAAACGTCGAATAAATAACCTTTGCTGGGTACTGGACTAGAATTTTCATGTCGTGCTGTGCCCACAAGAACCAGAGAGAAATATTATTTCAGGTTGTTTCATTCTCACGCAGCAAGATGGTAGGCAGTGCTAGTGCAAGCAGGACCCTACAGCAAAGAGAATATGTTTAAGCTTCTCATTGTCTCTTAGGCAAGGCGATGATTCAGTCAAAATGCTCTTGACTTTGATAACCAAGAACAAAAAACTTTAACCTCTTGGGCTAATGATTTTCCCTGCAGACAAATCAATGGTACTTCATAAAGTTAAATGGGCCTGTAACACAGCACAGCCAATAAACAGAAAAAGCAAAAAAGTTTTGGCTTTCCAAGTACCCTCCGGTTGGGCATTGTTGTCCACCCAAGCAAGGACGATTATGAATGATAAGTCCCATCTGCACATCAATCTATCATCCCCGGAATGATTTGTTCTCTGCTTGTGTAAATTAAAAACTCAGCGTACACCGATTTATGAGACGTAGTTGGTGGCAAAGTGATCCGGGAGGGACACTCCTCGTCATTAAGCATAATTAAGCTGCCAACCTTGTCACCAGTGTCTGTGGGCGCGTGGTCAAACCCTGACGAAGCATTAATTCAAATCATGGCCCTCATTCGGTCCTGTCACCTGTGCTCGATCAGAACAAGATGCTAATATCCCCTCAATTCCACATCATGTTCATTAAGGTCGGAGGAGGTCTTTGATGCTTAATTACTCGTTTGCAGCTCATCTGTGGAGACGTGTCGAGTCTACGCTGTTTGAATGCAGTAGGAGACCATATTGTGTGTGACTGTTTTACTAAAAAGACTCTTTTTTTCCCTTCTGTCAAGAAAATAGGAGAAATATGGTACATTAAGCTCTCCCCTCACCTCTGAAACAATCGTTAGAATTTGGTCTTTTCTCTGTGGATGGAAGAGTATGAGATGAAGAGCTGAGTCTGAGCATGTGAAAAGGACTTTCCGACATGGGTAATGCACCATTCAGAATTCAATTGATATTGCCTTGTAGACTCCATTTAAATTCTTGAATTTGAAATGATGTTCTAAACCGCATGCAGACATGAATAAAGTAGAATGAAAAATGTATTGAAACTCAAAAAGGAATGTAGAACTAACGAATGAACAATAGAACAAAACAATGAATGACAGACAAGCAACAGACAGAAGAAATATTATATATTAGAATGTATGATAGATGGAGAGAATGATTGAACAATTAACAGACAGACAACTGAAATCACAAAATAAACCAAATGTCCTCATTTCTAAACACATCCACAGCTATGTACAGTAGTATCAATTTAAAACAAGCTCATGTCATTTACAATCAATTTCCCATCTCCTCTCTGACTGTGCCCTTTCTATAAAAAAATAACACATCAGTAAGATCAAGGCTTTTCCTAAGGTTTCAGGCTGACAAGACTCCATGCCAAATCAAGTCAGCCATTCTGCTCCAGTGCACATTTGAGATTTTGTGCAAAGCCAAGAAGAGACCAGACAAAGTATAGTCTGACTGGAGTGACCATCCCAAGACACTCTTTCAGACAAGGTCCCGCAACAGGGATGTCCTTCCCCCACCCCCATCTAACAAACGTCAGTTCTGCATCAGTGGAGGAAATCTTTGAAAATAAACAGATGGTGAGGATATAAAAAAATAAAAGAGAGAGAGACACCATTATGTTATTCACTCGCTTGTTTCTTCATCTTCATAGGCACCGCTGCTTCAGAAAGTATTGGTATGCCCCATAGCCTGCGTCAGCCACCCAGCTGGAACAGGAAGAGTGGTGGGAGGGGGAGAGAGAAAAGGAACTTAACTTCTAAATGTGAAATTGATGCGCCTGTGCATGTATCTCTTCTAAAACGGCAGGTACAACACAAAAGAAACCCAGGCTGACAAACACAAAAAGTGATGATGTCAGTGAGTCAACGGCAAAGAGTAATTTGTCATCAGTGACAAAAAAAAAAAAAATTGCCCCACATGCTGCACGCCATGATAACAGCCTAATGGGGAGGTTCTAATCTCTTTAAAATAACACTCCAAATAAATAACCTTCAACTTGACACATTAAGGACAACGCAACAAAATGCATGAGAGGGCTTTAAACTGTTTAAGTCATGATCTGGCTGATCCCAGGAAAAACAAATGGAAATTTAACTTCCCCTCTGCCGGCTGTCTTCTCCTTTTGCGTATAAATGCACTAAATAAAGTATTTTCATATTTAAGAGACCACCTCTAACACAAACATACTCTTCTCTGATTTACTGTACATAGCCAAGAAAGAGTGGCAAAAAGTCGTTTTTCCATATTTTAAACCTAAACAAAATAATTACTGTACTCTCACACTCACAAGATGGTTGGTCATATAGGATAGGATGAGATAGCAGGAACATCTTATGAGCAGTGACAAGAGTGTCTCCCTAAGGTACTCTGGTGTAGCCAATTCATTGGGTCATGGAAATGAACAAGTGAAAAAAAAAATAAAATAACAACCTTTAAATGTTAACATACAGCCAAGGTTTGCACTTTGCAGTACAGAGGATCTCCAATAAGGCGTACTGAGTGACAGCGAAGCAGAATACAAACACCTGTTCTTCTCTAAACTGTGTAATTTATAAATCTTTCACTTATAGAGACACAACATCAGCTGCTAAAGCAGCTACAATCTTTCTTGAGTAAAACACGCCATTCAATCTTCCCGCTGGCTGTCGGGTTAGTGAAATATGGCCTTCAAGATGAAAAGGTGACAGTCTATTAAAACATCGCCACCCGATTCATCACATCGCGGGGCATTGACTCGATTTATTCTCGGCTGCTTCATCTAAAACCAATCAGGGGAATTTACCTGGAGAGTCAATTTACAATGGGATTTCCATACTCCATCTCACCTTATTCACTGCAATGAAAACATCCCATCATTTCACAGCTGACGAGCTGATGCTGTGCTTGGCTTTTCCCTGAAGAACATGAATAACTACAGCATTCACACAGCTCACAGAATCCGTAACGATTTCTGGGCCTCAGATCTATAGCCGAGGACCAAGGAGTTAGCAGTGCATCACAGACACATGCAGTCAATATGGAATGATGCTGGTCACACTTCCCAGACCAAAGATCTCAGATCTATAATCTGAAATACACTTCTACTATAGAATCGCAACAGAGACTTGCTACAGAGAAAAGCTGGAAACAGCTGAAATCCATTCATCTCACTATTTCATATAACTGTATTGCTTTTTTTCACCTTCCTGAAGATGTCACTTGGCTAACCATTATCCATAATCTAGATCCAATTGGTATGGATGAATGTAGACTTTTATACAATTCAACTGATACCACTTCCTTTTCTTGTTAAATATCCAGTTTTACTCAGAAACACGTCAAATTTATCGGGTACAATGAGGTGTGAAAATGGGAATTCACAATGACAAACGAATATGCAGGGGCCACATAATAGTGTTAGAATTCAGTGGATATCTGTGGAGCCTTCTGCTGAATTCTGTGAGTGGAGATTCTTGCAGGTCTACAAACTGGTGACAGCACAAGAGTGTGCCTATATTCAGTCTAACGAGCAAACTCTCATTTCACAGGAATTTAAATATGTGGCTTAGTCAACATTTCCACCTGATATTCCTTCTGCTTTCTCTTACTCCTTTTGGAGATTTAAACATAATCTGCTCAGGATTTTTTGAGAGTCAAACGGAAGTGAACCTGCAGAGATTTTCAGCTTTGACTCATGGGGAAAAAACTGAGAGCTGATTGTTGGTGAGTCAATGATGTGAGGACATGACACACCTCTTCATTGCTTGTGCATCACAGTCTGATTTTTCTGAGCTCTGCGATCTGCCAAAAGGTGTTGTGCTGAGCCTCTGAAATCGTAAAAAAAATGTAAAAGATGCCCTAAATGTTTAATTAACCAGCCGTTCATTGAGGTACTGGTTCCTTCATAAATAACCGAAACAGCTTCAAACATTCAGCCACAAACAAAACTGTACAGGGTTCAAAAGTATGAGATCGCCAAGTTTGACAATTGAATTAACTTAATATAAAACTACGTTATTTCACTAATTTGATTAAGATTGGATTTACTAATTTGGTCTCAGACCATTGGACCCAACTAGTCAGCCAACATGGCTTTCATTTTATGCTATATCTCTGAGGGTCTCTAATTTGTGGCTATGCTGCAAACTGCATAATATCCCTTTATCACCACATAAACGAAATATTTAGCAACAATAACTGTTGTTCAAAAGAAAAAAAAAATCTGCGTGTCTCTACTCTGCGGCAGTCACGTGACTCATCAGCTTTCCCTCTTTTACAAAAGAGTATTCTATTAGTACTTATTAGTATTCAAACTCTATTCTACGTAAATCTCCCTTTTAAAAAGGCTCTAATTAATAATGAATAGTAATTAGCAACCTTGTTATTCCACCTCAGTTTTGTCTCTCCTATTCAACAGTGGAAAGAAAGAAAGAAATGCAGAATTGCTACAAAAGACATAAATTGCATTATTTTTACAAGCTGGCAAATTGAGATTGCCTTATTATCCTGTTGCAACAATTAGCATTGGAGACATTATCCTGAGATCGTGAGGTCAGCTTAACTAGTTGAGGTGCCTTTGTGCCTGTAGATTCTTCCAAAGACGAGGGTGTGACTAGAGATTTGACTGTATTCTGATACTATCCTCAGTCTGATTTTTTTTAATTCGTCTTCAAAAATAATGAATGAACACCTCAATGATGCTATATCCTGCTCGATGGCAGAGAAGAGAGGGGGCCGCGGGACAGGAATAATTGGTGAATGCTGGAACGATAATGTGAGAAGAGACATCATGGTTATTATTGCAACCTGCCCGCAATGATGCAGATTGAAAATTAAATGGGATGCCAAGCGCACTCAAGAGTGCTGTATGAAGTTGCGTCCTGAGGGCCAAAACTGTTTATTGTCATTGCAGTTTAAGATCATTATTTTATATCAAGACTGAAGTTGGAGTGGAGTAAAATAACACTTCCCTTCTGGTGGTGCATTTTGTGAAGATAAGATGGGCACAGATTGGAGGAGTGAAAATGATGTCTGGGGGTTGACAAATATACCACTGTCAATCATTCTTTCCAAACATTCTTGCGATATGGATGGATGGACAAACGCTTTATTAATCCCATATGGGAAATTGCCGTTTTCCGAAAAACCATTGCCATTATTTTCAGCCCCAAAACAAACATGCAAGATGAAGCCGGAGTGACCAAGCTCTGGTTCACTACTTCCTGTGGCTTATAAACACAAACTCGTTGGTTTTTACACAGCTATTCCCATTGCTTTCCTGCTGATCTGGCCCCTACGGTTTGCGGCACACTTCACTGGGATGTCTCACAAAAGATACCATACATCAACAATGACAGCAGCATACAACACACACGTACACGTTTGCAACTAGGATAAATATCTGCACAGGTTGAATATGATAACACAAGAGAGCTGCGCAAAACAGAGCAGGTGGTGACTCATTCCAATATTATATGGAAAGCTTGTTTTTTCTCTCTTGAGCACTCCATACTACACAAGCGTCATCTTGAACTAAACAGCTCGTGTCATTTTCTCAGCATCTGTGGAATAAGGTAGATCATCATATATCACATTATCATCACATTCCGTATTATTACAGCTCCAGCGGGGTCACTAACCTGACCGTTTCCTCATTACTCGGAAGCGTGCAACGGATAGCAAAGTAGTTAAGGGTCAGTCTCTAGAGACACGTATAAAAAGAAATGATTATTGCTCACTCTCCTGCTTGCAAAAATGAAATATGGACTGAAACTAAGTACCTGCAATGCCATTTAGATTATTTAGCAGCCCTCTTGGTAACATGAGTATGTATAACAGCTTTGCACATTCAAATATATATCTCAAAAATAGAGGAGCTTTTCTCCTCAGACATTGGATTTCTATCTCCAAACCCACTTATAATGACTGAAACTAGCTTTTTTAAGATTTTTGAAGAAGTTAATCTGTTCAAAATACATTTAGGACCATTTCACTGTTTCACATTGTTAAGGTACTGAAAGATAGCTTAAACCAATGTAGGGGCCTATGGTCCTTTAGCGGTCAATGTAGCAGAACTACAGTAGCAATCCACCAAACCATTTTTCACATACAGTCTGCCCTCTGAAAGGAGAATGACTTCCTTTTCTGAAATGACCCTCTGCATAATTCATCGCTCTGGGTGCCGATGCACACCCCTGGAAATGGAGATAACACGAAGTTCTACACTATCCTTGTTCTGACCCAGTTCGACACACACATGACATTCCAGTCCAAGCTGTTGGTTTAGAGAGCTGCAGGTACACAGATTGGGCTCGGTGACAATCAGAAAGTGTTATTATCCAGCAGGAAGGTTTTCCCGGTCCTTTCTCTCTGCTGGAGAGATAGAGCTGTCAAGAGAGGACTGAGCCAGTGTCCACAGTCTGAAAGCTGTGCCATATTCAAACAGAAGACAAAGCTGGCAAGGTTTCACAGTTTCCCAGTGTGTAACAGAGTATTCTAAATCAGCAAAGGACCTTCTCTCAGCCATATAAAATTGAGAATAAATTAATCTTCTTGTCCGCCACGCTCCTGAAAATCTTCTCTGAGATTAATAATCTTCAAATGATTAATCTACATATGAATCATTAACACTTCAGGGACTTAAATGTGCAGATGGGAAATTCTTGCTATGCGGTTACTTTGAGGTCTCTAATTTAAAAATAAAAAAAACTAATATACTTGTGTTTAAAGTATTGTTTTTAAAAGTGTTTCAATAAAGCAATATTTCATCCAAAAATGAACCGTCAACAATTTCTATCCTCTATGACAATAGATAGCCAATTCACACTGTTAAACTCAATAAAACATTATAAACAGTGTTTTATGATGGACTGTGGTATAGAAACATTGACCATGTTTCACACTCTTGGCTTACTCTGGCTATTCTCTGCTGTCTCAGACGACGATATGTTTGTCCCGTTTTAGCCACCGTAGCTTCTTCGAAAGGGAGGGGTGAGAAGTGGGCTGAGCCCTTAGTGCAACTCGCAACCAAACCGCTAGACATAAAAAAAACACACTGCACCTTTAAGGTGTACAATATTTATGGAGGCACCTCTGACATAATTATGTGATGCACATGGGTTAAAATTATCCATGTCGTAATCTAGCTTCCATTTAAAAAGGAAATTAACACTTAAAAAGTGCACTGGATGAAGATCGACTCAGAGTTCAAAACAGTCCTCCGTGATTCATGCTAAAAAATGGTGTTTTGGGAAAGATTAAGACTATAGCCTCTGATGTGCCTGAACGGAAAAGATCAGAGGCTTTAAAACAGGTCTTTGAAACCAACTAATTAAAACAGATCGGAAGTTACAAAGAGAGACATTAGCGATCATTTCTGTGAGGGCTGGAGCCAAACATTATACTGAACCTCGCATGATGTCGCTATAGGCACTAGCCACAACCCATAAGAAAATGACACTAATTTTAACTCTCATTTTTATTTTGCACATGATTAATTTAATTAATTTCAGTTCATTGATAAAAAAAGTTAAATTCATCATCTCTCTCTCAGCACTGCAGCTGCTATCTACAAATGAATACTATTTTAAAGGATTTCATTCATCAATTTTAAAACCTAGAGGCTCAGAACAATAAAGCACTCAAATCAAACACTTAATACACTGCCAAAACAAGGCACATCAAGATGTCGTCATCGCCAGAGAGAATTTTATGCACCAGTTGGACAGTCATGGGTGTGATTATTAGCCCTAATGAGAGCCATCCAGAGTGGTACATGTGCTCCAGATTACAACACTGCATTGCGGGATGTAAATTATTCTCTGTGACAAAAAGAGAAAATTGGAATCCATTACCGAGGCTGCAGAATACTGAGCAAAGGAATTACAAATGGGACAGAAGCATTCATTAATCCCAAGCCTTGTGCTCTTTTGGGGAAGTGATTGATTGCTTTATCAACCCCTTTGACCCCCTGTCTGCATGATGATTGTGCCATCTATATTTGCTACCATCAAACTGTAGAAAATATTCCAATGTTCACACAGCGAACCACATTAAACAAGGGGTGCATAGCAAAGTGGATTTCACAGAGTATTAGGCCTTATTAATTTGAAGGTTTATGGGAATATGTATGTGTGTGTATGCATATACATGGGTATGCAAATGCTATAGGTATTTCTGCTACACTAGTGGCACCTAGCGGAATTACAAAAATACCGTATATTTTGCAAACTACCTTATGCACGTCATGCGTACTTTAACTCAAACATCACAATTACAGCTCTTACGGGTGCTTTTGACGGAATGTCTTAACAGTAAATGTAAGCTACTTTCAAGGTCCAACATACTTTTAGCTGTGTTATATGTCATGAGAGTAATCAACTGAGTAGCTAACACTCTGAATAGAGCAAACATGAGCAACTCGCTTATAATTAACCCATCCAATGTATCTGCATCAGGCTTTTTTATTTTTATTTTGCACCACCGCCACCACTTGCCACCGGCATACACTGTATGTGAAACTGCTGATATGCTCATTGATTCACTATATAGGTTGCCACATTTCCACTCACTCTTTACTCATATAACTAAATTAATGTAGATGGACACATTCCAGGCCATTTTTCACACCTTGTATGACATTATGTGTTGTATTCAAAATCCAATCTGAAAGTTACGACTGTGCCGTTTCATTGCATTTCATTTAGATATGTTTGAGAAAGCATTTCTTTTTGACCTTTATGCCTCTTTTATTGAGAGGAGAGTAGAAGGACAGGTAATGACAGAAAAAAAGATGAAAGGAATGGGATCAGGAAATGTAGCAAGGCAGACGCAAACTTGCATCACCCACACTCGGGCTACATTTCTATGTGGAGTTTGCGTGCTAACTGCTAGGCTAAGTCAAACACGGAAATTAGGAGTTAACTACATTTCTAAATAGTATATGCACTTAGGATAAATGACAGCTAGTTCTGAGGAAAACCATTACCAGTTAAAAAAAAAGAAGAATCTTGCAAAAAGAAAAGCTTCTGGGATTTCCATCTGAAAAAGCATACACTCTGGCATCTCAAAGCACCTTCAAAATGCCTTTCATAAAATATGAAACAAGCGGATCAGTGGATCTTGTACAAGATGTAACAGTGGATCTGTTTTTTTGAATCGTTATTTAAGTTCTCTTTTTGACGTTAATGTGTGTTATGGGGTCTCTATGATGACTTCAAGAGAAAGAGAGGGAGAAAACATATTTTACAGATAAAAAAAATTATGAAGCCCACTTTAAACATGCCCTCCTACAGTTATAATTAAAATTCTTATCTTTTAATGCAAGTAAAACCACTGACAAAGCGACTACACCGAATCCTCTCAAAAACTGCTCTTGATAGACCCTTAATATAATTGTTCTGTCAATAACTCTCTGTGTAAGATTCCTCCAGAGATACAAATATTTAACCCCTATACAGAAACTCCTACACACCTGTAATGAATAAAAGATTAAGTTGAGAGCAATTTCCGAGTCACTGCTTTCACTTTCCGAGTCACTGCTGTTTCATTGAATTACAGAGTACTAGTAAAAGCAAGCCATCCCTCCCAAAAGTGACAAAAATTGGCAAATATCTCCCCATAATTCCTTTCGCTCTCTGATACATACTACGCAAAGCGCAGAACCTCATAATATTCAGGTATGACAGACAAAAAAAAATTGAAGTGAAATGCAAATCTGACTCAGAGTGTCTACCTCTCTAAATGTAGTAGACGGAAACCACTTTAACCACGCCTGACGAAAGGTGTTTATATGGTTGTCCCTGAAACTCAGCTAACATAAGGCAAATGAAAATTTGATCATTTATTCACTCTCAAGTTGCACTTCACTTCAGTCAGCCCACAACCTCAAGCTCACAGTCAAGTCAGGCCTACCAAAGTCAACAAAGTCCATCCGCTCCTATCTGCAGTTAGAAGACTGGTCCATATGACTCTACATAAAATCCACCGGCATTGCATGAGGTCCATAAACCCTCCATTAAAAACCACTGAGTTCGTAATGAGTGCTTCATTTGTAATTCGCAGTCCATGAGGTGATGTTAGTTACACGCTTTGTAATGAACTTAAATAATCTGTAAACACAGAGGCTCCCTCTCTCTTGTGGCCAGAAGGCAATCACAAACAGTTTAATGGTAGAAAATAAATCTACACCTAATTCATCAACGCTAAGAGCAAAATTGAAAATAGTATTTGCTGCTGTGATTATTACTTTTTGGTAAAATGAATAATAAGCATGATATTGTGATTGTCCCTAATACGGAAACTGAGGACCTTTACTTCATAGTGACTAAACCTAAACCAAAAGAATTCGAATCTAGCCCAATTCCACTAAGTGGATGTTTGGGATTGAAAACCATATGAACAGATGTGATTCAATTGCCCGAATACAACAGCAGTCAGGAGTGACTCAAATATGAATGATTAAAGTCTCGCAATGGTCATGAATAATGGTCTTAGTGGCGAATTAAATATCAAAGATGGCGACTTTCGTCACACCCAAAGTCTTATGACAATTGACAACATTTAATAAATGAGTCAATTTACGAATCATCAGTCAAATCTTAATCCATCTTAAGTGCACATTTTCTGTTTTTTATTGGAGCTGAATATAAAGCACTGCATTTGAGATGAGTCTGGACTACAAAACTGATGGGATCAGCAGATCTGCTGAGAGGACAGTGATTAGATCTAAAACCTTTAAATGACACATAGCTTGTTTCTCATAAACCTCTTTAGTTTGAACCTGCTAATTGGATCTCAACCCACCAGCGTCCTTCTGCTTGGGAAAGGTACCGTTTGATCCAAAATCTTCCTGCGCTGCGCCCCACTGGTCTCATTAATGAGCATTAGCAAGAAGTGGAGAATTTCTGTACAAACATTTATTCAGTTCTGCCTGATAAATGACCATCTTAATTTTATGCTGAATTAGAAGCAGCATTTTTAAAACTGCCACTAATGATGTAAACACTAGCGGGTGGGGGAAAGTGCACACAGGCGACTATTAGATTCAGTGTCTCCTCCGGCACAGGAAAATTAATTGAACAAGCAAAATTATCAGTAAAATGATCTTTGACAGTCACTCTTGACTATATTGGAGATGGGATTAACACAGTGAAACTACAATTGCACAAGTGGAACATCGATTGAAAAAAAAAATGCAAAAGGGAACTTTCATAACCATTTTATTTTATTTACATGGGGACATTTCTCCTATTACTATTAGTTTAAATACTCCGCATAACATTATTCATATTTTTAATATTCATTATTCATAATTTCTGAAGAAAAAAACTTTTTGCATAAAAACATAACCATATGTTTGGCATCAAAAATTATACCATATAAACACCTACAACTATACAAATCCAACCAAACATCACTTTGTTGAGTTATAATGCATTAAATGATGAGTAAGGGAATGAAGGTATCTGGAGAAGTTTGAGCATAATCATAAATCTATAGTAGTCACTTCCTCCACAGTCCATGAGCCACACCTTTGGCCAAATGATTTCAGCTGCTTTAAAAGCACCAATGAGAACAACATTGCCACTAATTTAAAATCTATGACCGTTGCTTACCAGATGAGCAAGATGACTTCAATGCACTGTTTTTGTATTTTGCTATAACTGACCAAGTTTACATTAACATGCAACACACTTTCCTTTAGTCCGAACCTCCGTTATAGAAAGGGGTCATTGTAGGATAATAGGATAACCAGTTATTGCAAAATATTCAAGAAAACGAATGTATCCACTTTCATCAAGTCAATTGATTTCTTCTCACGTTATTCAACAGTGTTCTTTGTAGATTTTACAGGTAAAACATGCTTCATTCACCATTTTATCATGATAATTCAGATAGGGGTTAAATTGACTACTTGAAAATGACATTTCTTCACTATATTTCATCCATGTTAAAACATTTATCATAGGAATAAGGATTCTCATTTTCAAACTGTCACTCTACTCAGGCAAAAGAAATGTACTTCCCAGTAACTACCCAATTTCATTAAACTAAATATTAGCCTTTCGTGAACTAAACATGGCCTCTCTATAAAATGGTAAATTTGGCAGCAGAATTTGGTTAACTATATTAATAGTAGTAGTAAAATAATTAACTGGATAAAAAGAGCAAAGGAGAATTCTCCTAATTAAACCTGTTGATTTTAATACTTTATATTAAAGAGTAATTAATATAATGATATGTAATTATTAGCTTAAGTAATTATAAACTACCCTTAATACTAAAATTGCTGGTTTTATTTCTTTAAAATCAAACTAGCAGAGAGAAAAGTTCCCCTAACTGAACAATTCTCTCATGCAAATGAACAAAAACTCATTTAAAATCATTTCACGTTTTGAGCATTGGCGACATAATGGTGCCCTTTAAACCATTATCTTACAGAGGAGAAGGGGAGTCATTTCAAGCGGATTATATTCCGTTCCAACAAGCCAATGAGAGTTTACAGAGCAAACACTGATCAGAATATGACATCATCTATACGCCAGCTGTCGTCTGGCTGATGCATTCTTCTCTGTCAGAGATGGGCCCGAGTAAGTTTTTGTCAGCACACCGGAAAAAAGAAAACAAACCTGTCAAAGCAATGTCTGGAAGAAAACATCGTTTGGAATAAAAGGCCTACTTACAGCTGACATTTGCCTCAAAGATGATATCACACATCAGTGCCTGTACATGGAAAATATACCCTTTGTTTTTGCAAAAAGTGCAATGAAATGTCACTCTGACATACGCTTGAAAGAGCAATCCCCAAAATGCTGCCTCAAAAGTGTTTATCTCCAAAGCAAGATGTGAACCCTAAACTCCACTCAGAGTAATCTGCAGTGATTTTTGTGCAGCCACCGAGGCCCAAATGAGGCTTTGCGGGAACAAACATTTACTTCAAAAGAGATAAACAGGTTTAAAATCCTGCAAGGATTTTAAAGGAGAGGTGAACAATCTGCTCCTCAGAACAGCCATCTATCAGTGTCTATTTGAAAGCGTATCCAGAGAGACAACACGATTATAACATAATCCCCCCTGCACTCTGTAATGGTACCTCCCACTCAAATCATGATGAAGCAACGTGGGTAGTTCCAAAGATCTATAAAAGGGGTCTCCATACGCCTAAAGCCACTCAAACTCCTCCCAGGGGCAGAGCACATTTCATCTTTCCCAGCTTTAATGCTCTCTGCCAAGTCCTCCATTGCTGCTTGAGACAGGATTTCACAAGCCACTGTTGGTTTGGGAGTAAAAGTTTCAATTAGGGTGATATTTGTGGAGTGCTGTGGAGGGGCAGAGGGACACTCATAACCTTGGTATATTGTCTGCTTTCTTGTCCTAGGCTGCAAGAGGTGGCTGAGCATAAAGGGATCAAAAGGTTTTAGGACAACCAACTGAGAGAAAAACACAGAAGAGATTCCACAATCCAACTCGCTGCACAGTACATAAAGGGACGGACAATCTGTTAGATCAAAATATGTGGGAGGGATTTTTGAAGGGGAAATCATGTATGGAGAGAGAACAATTCACAACCTTCACATATGTGTTTCAACAAGCTCATGGAGGAGGAGGTCTCTTAACAGGAAACACCCTAAAGTGCCGTTCATACTGAAAGTGACTTTCAACGACAGAAACTTTTTCCGTTTTCAAGTTGCAGCATGATGCAATGAAGTTGCAGACCCTCAATGGAAGAAGTATCCATATTCTCAGTTTTAGAGGTATTCCACAAGATCTCACGCCCTGAAATTGGATTTTTCTAAATGGGGGAACAACAAACACTAAAAAAAAAATAATTATGCCAGCCTCAACAAGATAAGCTATTTATTTTTAACTCAACAAAGGCATACACCTTGAGACAGATTGCTTTTAGCCAACCGTCTTTCAGCATGTATCTACGGTTGAAAGAGCAGCAAACAGATTTCTCTGTGTAATTAGTCTATGAGTCTATGAGTCAGAGACCCGATTCAATCTGCTCCTTTTGCCCAGTCTGTCTTTCAAAGACAAAGTAATTGACACGCTTGCGAGCATCTGAAACAAGTGTGAAGCCCTGAAGCAGACTACACCACTATACCTACTTCTACACACAGACGAGGATTGTCATCGGGTCTTGGCCCACATTGATGACAAACTGGCCCCCAGCGACATCTACCCCCTGTGTGACTATTCTCAGCTTCTGAGACTCTGTCAAACTGCTGGATTTTCAACTTCCAGTTGCATTTGAATCAGTTCTTATAGGAATATGTCTCAGAGGACACTTATGTAAAGCACAACACCAGAATTCAATTTAATTCAGCAGGATTAGCTAGAGGTATTGATGACCAAGAAAGAGAGACAGCGAGAGAGGGGTAAAGAGAAATATGTGGAAGAAATACAATGAAAGGGATTGAACGAGAGAGGAAAGGATTGGGGGAATGTGGGCGTTGAAATATATATTTTAGGCAGCCCCTACAGGCATTGTGACTCTTCCAGTTAGCTTCAAAAGATTCAAAGGAGGAAAAGAACCACAAAATGTAAGTAATTCTAACACTGTATCCCCCCTCGGGCACATTTAATCTCAGAAAAGGGGGTGAGACTCCTTTAGACTTTAGTCTAACAACCCATTCAATTAACAGGTTTTTCTTTTTTACTAAATGTTTAGGAAACATACCGCTGTGGACGAGGTAACCAGGAGTTTTCTACAGAACAGCCACACACACACAGTCTACAGTAATTCTTAGCCTAGATTATTCCTCATTTCTGGTGATATGAACAGCCTAAATCTCAAGACTTGTGAATAAAATTTCCACTTAAGACACTCAGTGCTGATTTAAGGGTGAAGGGAATGTCTCTCAGACTCGGTTTTATATATCACAAGAGTTTATAAATGAACTGAGAAGCAGTTACAGTTAAACCGATGATGAGAATTTAAAATGATGCGGCACAAACTACAATTTGTAACTATAATGTGCAACATTTTGTGCTGTTTGTTACACGGATGGGGTTTTGCTGCAACCATAATTGATCTCTAAAATCATGTGGCTTGTTGAGGAGCGGTTTGCCATGACTGAGCAGACAATCAATAAAATTCAATGGATATGTCACCTTGCCAAATACAGAACATTGCACAACGTTTGGCTTGATGCATTAGTCAATATTTCAAAAAACTGCCATGTACTATTTCTTTATCAGCCATTTGCATCAGAAAGCTCAGATTTCATAGTAGTCTATATGCATACAAAAATAAATCCAAGGGAAAAGAGAGGTCTAATGGGGTGAAGATTATGCTAGCAACGGTAAATGTGTTACTGGGTCACAATTACCTCTTATCTGCTTACACTTACTGATGTGTATGCATGTCCATGTTATGAAGCGAGGCATGGAATGGCCAATTAAAGAGGATTTAAATCTGTTAAATCTACCGAAAAGCGCTCAAAACTGATCCTGGGCTATTGTGTTAAGTAGTGCCATTGTGACCAATGAGCATAAGCCATACAAACAGAGTGACATAATCCTCCAATCAGGAGTCATCTCACTGGAAAGTGTGCATATTTAAAATGATCCTTTTATCCCATAGCACTCAGGCCCTTATTTCACTACAGATGGTGGATCGCTGTTCCCACTTAGGCCAGCTTCAAATATTACTTATGGAGATATCATCTGAATAGAGATAGCCTACAATTTACTTTTAAAGGACACTAGGGTGAAGTCATTTAGTCTTTATGGAGGGCATTAATCCTGTTCTCAGATTTACATTGTTTAGTTGTTGTTGTTTTTTCATTGTGGGATAAATGATTCCTTTAACACAAAATGTCTGCCATTTATCTTCTAGCATCAAAATCAGTTGAGAGAAAATATTTAGGCCATATAACCATCGTGACATATCCTTCATGATGTCTGCTTCTCCTGTAAGAGATAAAACAGGATGTGGAGGAAATCTGACAGACATCACCGCACTTTCCCTGAGGTGAAAAGATGGCTGACCTGACATCAGAGAACAGTAAACCCAACCAAAGTCATCCTACATGAACAGGAAAAGACTTGCACTACAAATGCAGAGCACGTATCATATGAGGTGTGAACTTAAAAAAAAAATTACTAACCATGCATAATCTTTCCTTGGGAATAAAAAAAGCAATTATTTTCCATCTGAGACGACTCAAGAACAGCAACTATTTGACGTTAATTTAAGACAAGAATTATGATTTTGTATTTATATTTAAACACCTTTAAAACAAAAATTGCATAAAATATTTAGAATGTTGTTTGCACTTGTAATTTTCCCAGTTAAGAAAACGCCTGAAACAACCATTTGCAAGTGGACTAAGAAAATTCAAGATAATCTCAATATTAATGCATTTTCTTTCAATGCTGTTTGATTATCCTCACTGCAAAACAAAGGAGAAATACCAATTAACAGACGTGTTAGAACGAAAGTGATAAAAAAATGCATCTGGGGAGATGAAAAGAATAGTATAAACACATTGTTCCATTATGTGTCTTTACAAGATCCATTTCTTGCTTAAGCATTTGACGATTTGCGATAGGGAAGCAGAGGCTTTGTCTCTCCTGATGAATAATTAGATACAAAGAACTGTGGTCCTGCATTCCCCCATCAGCTGTCAGGCATCACTCATTCTCCCCAGGCAATAAGCAAGCCACCATAAACAATATTTAGCAGGAGAATTTGTCATTTGCGATGAAGTCATGTAGCGACGTAAATGTACTATATGTGAATCCATGCAGCATGTGCCATGATTAAATATGGATGTATTCATGCATGCGGTCTTGAGTAACCATGAGCACAGCCGTATGACGGGTCAACAGTGTCATTATAAGCACACAGGTCCATATGTAATGGTGTATGTGCATGAAAATAGATACTACACACACTCTTTAAAAGAAGATGCGCAGAGCAAAGTCTGAGTCTTAGTAATCTGGTGGCAGGAGTGTGCTAAATCCTGACATCAGCATATCTCAAAGGACTGCATGCTAGCGTACAGAAGCGCAGGAGGGAGGGGGTGGAAGAGCCCAGCGCAGAGAGTTAGCAGAGGTCAGCTGACATTGCAGTGTGCAGATGAGGTGGAGAAGGCTTTGTTAACGTTCCAGGCTACCGTGCGCATTTCATGCGGAACGTAAAGTAAAGTGTCGCCAGGCTCAAAAGCACACAGCGTGGTTTGGTTAATGAGCAATCAGAGCATCAAGCCAGAGACAGCTATAACTACAAAGCTGATTCCAAATGCAATAAAATAAAAAAATAAAAACCTTCACCAAGAGGATTTATATTTACAAAGTGCTGAACGATGCTAATATGCTAGTTAACCGTGTAAAGCCTGACATATGAAATCTTTTTAATAAATACACTTTTTAATTTAAACATTAAAATAAATAAGAAAATAAATTATTAAGATTGATAAATGTGTGAGAAAATGTCTCTCAAAAGCTTGTGTCATGTTTGATACATACATTTTCAAGTTGCTTCGGTCCAGTAAATGTTCATCATGAAATATTAATAAAGGTTATTTTTGCGTTTCTTAAAGGTTTCGCAGGAAAAAGACAGTACACTGACCTCAAGTTGGACATTTGTATATATTATACTAAAAGGCCTTTTTACTGACTAAAACGTGAAACAGATTTTGCGAGAACCATTTTTTCAGCTAAGTTTTGATCATGTTAGTAGTAATTTAAAGGCCTTAGAAATCCATGCATCAAATATTTAGTAATATACTAGTTTTATATGGATAAGCTCTAGTCCGAAGCGATGATGCAGTGACCATTGGGACACATCCATAAAGTCAATGTGCAACAAGAAATGTCCAACGCCCACATAACAGGTAATGACTCACCATAGTGAGGTCATGGGAACCTCTATGCATTAACACATCAAATGCACGCAGCCCCCTACAACCTCGGTGGACCATTACCGTTTCGACTTAGCCATGTAAACCTTGAGTCATCACCTGGGAGAGGCAACATTAGAGCAAGCTGAGTTGCTTTTAGTGCTTTTGCGTGCAAGACATACAGCTGGTGTACTATGCAAACCCTTCACCCAGCATGTGTATTTGCAAACTTAAAAAAAAAATGTTTTTTTTGTTCACAATCTGGTGAAATGTGCTCCTGCACACAATTACACAAATAGTGACATTTCAAATAGTTTTTCATTATGACAAATTAAAGAGTCATAAAACTGGTCTTTTGCAACTTGATTATGCATTTTGGAAAACATTTCAGCATTTAAAATCCCCCCCGATTACGGTCAGCCGCTGTCCTTGTAAATTCTAAAACTACAGCAGTGCCGTTTGCATGGGGAAGTAAACTACCATCAGGCATCGCAGCACCAAGTTGATGTCTGCAATATCTGGTGATCAATATTGAGCAGTCTAGTCTGCTCTTGCATCACAAGGCTCTTCATCTCTCCCATGCCCTGCTGACAGCATGTCCTGGCATCCTTACACACACAGCACCAGGGCCAGAGCGCACTTAAAATGCGATGCTCTGCGCTTCATAAGCATCCATCATAATAAATAAAAGACTGATCCCATGAGTATGGTTTATGCTAGAGGAGGAGGAAAAAGACAGGAAGCAGCAGCAGCAGAACAACAGGCTAATGCTGATTGACCCTAACCTTACGCTGGGATGTCAAATCAATCACACGGTTGAGGGCAATGACCGCCAATCAAAAGCCATCACAATTATGCTGTTTATCAAACCGCGCACAGCACACCATGCATGTTACTAAGGGGCACGAGGGCGGATGGTACACAGCCACATGATTCTGCAGAGGCTATGATGACAAATTACACTGCATTCACTATATTTTGAAAAATGTGTTTATTCAATAGCCACAGGGCTTGTTTAAGTGCAATGTGATTCGGGTGCGTTTGCATGCAAGGTGTGCGCTCATGAAATGGAGGTGATTTCGTTGAATGCTTGCGTATGGGAAAGTCCGTGAGGAAAAAAAACTAACATGCACACTATTTTTAATGGTCAAGATTAGCAAAATGGGATGCAACCTGAGAACAGATTTAGTCTTGTTACAAAATCATGCATGAAACAGCTATCTTCCTCTACTCCTTTCTGATCTACATTTGTTTCCTCTAAAAGACAGCTGCATCCTCTGGGTCACAAGCTGTCCCATCATGTTACCATCTCGCTTGGCTTCAAGAGTCAGACAACTGCCTGTGTTCAACAGCATGCAGAGTCACCTTACAGACATAAAAAATGCGGGTTGAAAAGCCATTATCATCTGCAGCTGGAATAAATGAATTCACGCCAAATGAAAAACCTTGTTTTTCATGCATGAACTGAAATGAGACAAAGTGGGACTGAAATATTAGGTCCATTTGGGAAAGAGGGCTATTGATGTGCATTTTTGTTTTCTTGAAGAAGAGGTATTCCTAAAGGCTTGATAAACCCTTCTGTCACTTTTATTACTTCTTCCTTTACCACAGTAATTTTCTTCCCTTCTGGTTTGCGGACATGTCAATATGTATTACTACTTAAGCAGAACATGACTGCTTTATCTGTTTCACTTTGCAAAGACCTTCCACACTCTGACACTGAATGAAATGAAACCCAAGGAATGGAGAGAGTTCTGATGGGAAATGGATGGTGGAGTGATAAGCAGCAACTCCCATGCCAAATGTCATGTTCAGTACTGACTACAGAAGATAAGAGTTTATATAACAATGCTGGTAAGAGGAGCATTCAGTATGACAAATTCAGCCGTTGTTTTCAACAAATGTGTAGTTTCTCAGTTGGCTTAAAATTGGTAATTTACCTCCAGCAACTATTATTTGTACAGTATCGCCGAGATTTTGAAGAGGACTAAGATGAAAGACCCTAAAAGGTGCAAATGCATAGGCTACTTGTATTTTCAAATGTTTGGTTCAAAAACACTGACTGTTTACATGCAGCCAATAACCCGTTCAAAACGGGGATATTAGCAATAAGCCAGTCGCGAACGGCCAAAAACCTGAATATGCTCATATCTCGGATTTTAAAAACCGGGATATTATAACAGGGGTAGCCCTTTTCTCACCCGAATTTTTGGTCATCTAAACGCGTATCGGTATATCCCCATAGTGATTCGTGTTCTGCGCATGTTCTTCGCAAGGAATCTTGGTCTTTTGAGTAGAGAAAGTTCTCGGCACATACAAAAATCCGTGTTTAGTAACCCGGAAGTAAACATGGCGAGACACAGCACAGCGTACTTTTGAAATGAGGCCACAATTGGCTGCACGTAAACATAGCCACTGATTATAATAAACTCACTTTATTCAATTATATTTTTCCATTTCCCAAGTGTGAAAATGAATGTCAGGCTGGAGGACTCAAAAATCGCCCTTCATTTTGTCATACTATCCTCATGGTTCAAAGAGCCCCCAGTTTCTAAGATGCCACAGTCATATTGTGTCAAAAATGAAAGCCCCTTGCGTCTGGAGGAGACGCTTCAGATTTTATGACAATACAGATTACAGCCACCATCACATTCAACTTCAACCTGTAATTAGGAGTACCCACGCACGGATCTTTGTGTGCCTCCTTGCTCGGGTTGAAACATCACTATTTGATAACCTCAAAAGCTCAGGATGCCATTCTACCAAATCCGACGCGCTGCAGAGGTGTGGAGAAAATTGCGGCTTTGCTCGATATGAACTACGCACCGGGGAGCAGCGGAATGATTTGAGCCTCCTGTTGAGCCTTCGGTTTTCAATTGTCTCACAAGTCAGCGTGGTAAAAGTGGATTGAAAAGAAAGGATGGTGACAAGAGGAAAGAGCAAAACACGATTGATGGACAAGCAGCAGCATCCAGATTCAATACGCTTTGATGCAGAAATCAACAGTCTGCGTGAAAGAGTAGTCCTTGAGTGGGAACAGGTCATGGATTTTCTCGAGAATAAATGAATTGACTCAAGGGAGTGTGAATTCATAAGTATAATTCAAGTTCCTTGGAGGCATGCAAATGCGCAATATTAAAGCGAGAAATCCAGTGAGATTTCAGAATATTAGCGCAGATATTTGTATATTATGAGGTTAAATGAGCCACAATTTAAATTCTGCCCTCATAAATCAAATTAACGGATACGCTTGCAGAAACTCAGCCTTCCAGATTCAGAAAAACATGCAAATTTGGTAACAGTCTCAGATTTCTCTTTCTCTTTTTTTCCCATATCAATGGACTGACTGATCTCTGTCCAATTTGTTCTGGGTGGTAAGGAGAAAGCCTTTTTCTATGCAAGCAATGACTTGTGTTTCCTCAGTACTTGAGAACTATGGACTTCATACACACCAGCAGCAGAAAAGGAGAAAACGACAAACCCTTCTCCTCTCAACACTCAGAAGTCCAGTACAAAATCAATAACCGTTTGAACTGACAATTATGAGTACAAAAGAGCTTCTACTTACTGTTTGACACGGATGAAAGTAAAAGAGGAGTCTACCTTTGTGTGCCACTCCTCCCACCTACAGGGTCAGATAAGTGAAATTAAACTACTACTGACGGGCAGAGGAAAGTTGCGTGTCGTTCCAAGATTAACAAGCAGATGCGGGGCTATAAACCTCCCAATGACCTTTCAACCCAAAAAACAGGGATTAATATAAAGGTAAAATGTAATTTTTTTCAATGTTAAAATATTTCTTTCCCAATGTAAAATGCACTGGGATATCAAGTAAGGCTTCCTGATGTCTACACATTTTGGTTCTTTTAAAACGGTCTAACATGTCAACCTACTGAGAGAACAGTGACACAAATTAACGATCTTTTCCATATTGTGACATACACCAGAGGGATATGGTTTATAAACAAAAATATATGACAAGGACTGTGTGATTGGAAGCAGAACAGAACACTAGCTTGCAGTTGATTGTAAGAAAGCTGCAGGCTTTAAGCATACTAAATGATTTAAGTCTGGCAGTGGCACAGACCAACAAAAAGGTAAAAGTAATCCCACCTGAAGAGAAGAGTAAATTATGATGTCAAAAAAACATGCAGAGATTAATCTTTCCTAATAAGATAACATTAATTTAAATAGAAAACATAACATAGACTCTCTGTATTCTGGACATCACGGTATCCAGAAACTAGACCGTTTCCCGCAAACTCTATAATAAACAAAATCACAGTCATTGCATCTATATATATCCGTGTCATCTTTGACTCATCCTGTTTCGCTTCCGACCAACCCAGCTTATAGTTGTTAAATTATGCCTTAAATATTAGAAATGACTCATTCTACCAGTCCGAAGAGGAGAGTAGAAATTTTCAGCCATCCATAACACCGTGAGTCAACGTTTCCGCCATTATTCTATCTTTAAGAGAACTTTTGCTCCAACCCTTTTCCGAGAGGACAAATTTAGATTAATTAAGCTTATTCATTGCTGATTTGTGCAAAGGCCACCAATGCTTCATTGCATTTTTAACAAGCTTTATCCATTTAAACACAGAAGAACTCGTGTACTCAGGTTGGGTTTATGTTTAGGACAGTAAAGATGAACACAATCAGCCTATTACCTCCCTCTGCCTCTTCCTCTCTTGATGATTCGGTATTGAGATAAATAGCTTACCCTGGGGTGCAACACCTGATTGCAGCATCACACTCTGTCATTCTGTACACTCACAATCACAGCGAAGGAAACAACTCATTATCTCACCTGCACTGATAAATCAAATAAGTTATCTAATGCTGAAAAAGTGTGCCTAACAACATTTCATGCTAATCAAAGGTCATCAGCAAAACATGATCATCCGCTGGAAAGACTAACGCTAGAATAAATCATACAAAGGCTAGTTTTAAAAATATTAACACAAGGCCAGTCGTGTGTACAAATCTATATATATATATATAAACTTCATTTACAATATCTTTGTAACATTATTGTATATTGAAACAACAGTCAACATGACAACCTATTTACTTCTGCAATAGACCTAATTGAGTCAGACAAGATAAAAAAATGTTAATTTATCAATTGTGAGTTAACTGAATATATTAATCAAAGGTATAAAAAAAATATCTAGTTGTGTTCTTGCTTGATGTTCTCACCAATGTTCTTGATTGATGGTTACTGCCTATAATTAGGAAGGTACCAAAAGCAGCCTTTGTATTAATGTAGTGCAGTCTCTCCCTGTGGTGCTTTAGAGTTTATAAGGTTTTTTGGTTTACTCCTTATCCATGCTTTGCTGACGTATCACACAATTAATCTCCTACTATTGATCCTACATTGGAAAAGAACGCTGGGGTCCAATTAGTATCGGCTGATTGTGCCTTTGCATATTCCTCACGATGGCAACCTTTTCAAACTACCCAATAATGATTTAAAGGGGGTGGGGGGTTTAAAGGGCGGTGGTCATTGAAAAATGGACACCGGGTATGTCTGGACACAGCCTTGGACACAGCCTTGGGTTGAATCATGCTCCAGCAAATCACTGCTGGATGTCAAAGCCTTGCAGTTCCTACATTCTCAAGGTTACTTGGTCTCTCGTGTTTCTGGACACTGAGATAGTAGGGAAATGCTTTGAGAATAATCAGGGCTCAACAAAGAGAATTTGTTCTGCTGTCACAGCTGTGCCAGTAGTTCAGATTTATACTTGCCCTGCCAATATCACCACTGATTGAGCAAAAAAAAAAAAAGGCCCAATGCAGCTAGCTGGCCCAAATCTCGTATTGTTGAGCCCTGAAAATGTTTGCACTGGTCTATGTAAGCGAAAAGAGGGAAAAAGCCATTTGGTTGACATTGTTTCAATAGAATCTTCAAGTTCTAGAGAGTCTGCCATAGTTTTTTTTCAACATGCGAAACTCGCACAACATTTTCACCCTGAGCAAAAGGGATCTTACAACCCACACGTCATATTATCTTTGTGAATTGAGACACGTTCGTACTTGCTAACACAAATGACATCTGAGCTGAACGGCAGCTCTAGAGGGAGGGGGGACAAAACAAACAAAAAGCAATTTCTTTTTTCCAAAAGCAATCATTCTAAAACTTGACTTGGCCATGTAATGTTTCCATCATGACCTGAGAGGCTATTACCCCCATACTGCTGACAGTGACAAACCTCTGGGAAACTTCTGCTTTTGGCAAAATACAATAAAGCAAAAGTTTTGAAGACACAGTTGCTGTATTCTCCAAGTAAGCAAAAATAAATAAGGGAGAGGTCATCATCACCATATTCAAGCAGGTTTCCTGAACGCTCACTGCTGCACCTGTCATTAGTCGCAAAAAAAACCCCAGAGAGTTATGCCCCAAACTCAAACCAATGGTCAAGCCAATGTTAAAGGGCTGGTCAGTGAGAATAGAAGAATCTGGATAGGAGAAATTGTTTTAAAATCAAAACAAATGACACAAATCACATTAAAAAAAATTCAAAAGTCTACATAACCTCAAAAACAGATGCTTAGAACTTTCTTTCAAAAGGTCTACCTGAATATAATACCATTACCAAAACATCAGAGGTCATGTGTTGACCCAGCATTAACCTAAATGCAGCAAGATGGGGCACCAAATCAAATTCTTTCAATTCTACTCTCTTATTTTTGCTTTCAAATTCTAGCCAAGTACGTAATAACGGAGAAGCAGCAATAAGCACGAATGAATGTGATGCCTCCACTCCTCCCCACGCACTTATATAAAAATTCACAATTACCGATTTCAAGAGGCAAATATCATTCGGCTCCAGGTGCGGAACTAACATTAATCTGTTGTTCAGCTAGAGGTTCAGCTGTTTCAAAACAGATCAGATTGCAAAACAAGTCTGTTTTTGAGAATGACTACAGGTCATTCCCCACTCATAACTAAGAGGATAGGATACTGAGATAATGTAACACGTCACCATGCTGTTTTTGCATTGTGCTTGTACAATCTTTTGTTTACTGACACTGAATCTTTTGTTAATGTTAAATGGAACATAAATGGCCTTGTGTCACCTTGTCTCTCTATAAAAAAACAAAAAAGTGGTTATATATCGTAGGTGCATGTCCACTGTGAAAGACATAATCTAAAAAAAATAAATGTATGATTTTTTTAATTATTCATTTGTATGATACTGTTGATACTATGATACTGTAATCAATGTTACTATTTGGTACAGTAGCCTTTGTTTGCAATTACAGAGGTCAAATGTTTCCTGTAGTTTTTCACCAGGTTTGCACACACTGCAGGAGGGATTTTGGCCCACTCCTCCACACAGATCAGACAGGTTTCTGGCCTGTCGCTGAGAAACACGGAGTTTGAGCTCGCTCCAAAGATTCTCTATTGGGTTTAGGTCTGGAGACTGGCTAGGCCACGCCAGAACCTTGATATGCTTCTTACAGAGCCACTCGTTGGTTATCCTGGCTATGTGCTTCGGGTCATTGTCATGTTGTAAGACCCAGCCTCGACCCATCTTCAATGCTGTAACTGAGGGACGGAGGGTGTTCCCCAAAATCTCGCAAACACTCCCAAAGCATGATGCTACCACCCCCATGCTTCACAGTAGGGATGGTGTTCTTTGGATGGTACTCATTATTTTTCTTCCTCCAAACATGGTTAGTGGAATTATGAACAAAAAGTTCTATTTTGGTCTCATCTGACCACATGACTTTTTCCCATGACTCCTCTGGATCATCCAAATGGTAATTGGCAAACTTAAGACGGGCCTTGACATGTGCTGGTTTAAGCAGGGGAACCCTCCGTGGCCGTGCCATGCATGATTTCAAACCATGACGTCTTAGTGCATTACCAAAGGTAACCTTGGAAACGGTGGTCCCAGCTCTTCTCAGGTCATTGACCAACTCCTCCCGTGTAGATCTGGGCTGATTTCTCACATTTCTTAGGATCATTGAGACCCCACGAGGTGAGATCTTGCATGGAGCCCCAGTCCGAGGGAGATTGACAGTCATGTTTAGCTTCTTCCATTTTCTAATGATTTTTAGATTATGTCTCTCACAGTGGACATGCACCTACGGTGAAAATTTCAGACCCCTCCATGATTTCTAAGTGGGAGAACTTGCAAAATAGCAGGGTGTTCAAAAACTTATCTTCCTCACTGTTTTTACAATCTGATATATATATATATATACACTCACACTACAAAATATGCAAAAGCAGACAGGTAGCATTTTGAAAAAAAAAAGCTATGTTGAAAGATTATAGGTCTCCCTAGGAATCAAAATTATCTCTAAAGTTCTCAACAAGTAGACACTTTTACAAAAATCTTGATACGGCAACATTAAATCCTTGATAAATGTATTTTTTTAATGTAAACTACAGTATCTCACTATCTCTGCAAACTGAGAAGCATAATCAATATGTTGAAGGAGACACTGCAAGAAGATGCATCAATCAAATCTGCTTGTGCATCATATTTAAGGTACTTCCAACTATTATAAATTGAATACTCTCATTCAACCCCTCAGCAAGTCCTAAAATCATGATTAAATTATCTCAGCTCAGATGATGAATTGCATCTTTACGCAATAAGATGGATGTGTTGCCTAGGTGCACACACAAACACACCTGTACGCTCATGGCCCACCAGGCATTGAAAACAGATAGATATTGTTAAATTGAATTATGGGGGAAAAAAAGTAATTAAAAACAAACCTATTTATTCGAACGAGTGCAGTCCTGCAGTGCTCAAGAAAAAGCAGCATCTATGAGACATACAAAGTGTTACCCTCCATGTCCTAGATCTCTCTACCCGTTCAATACAAAGACACAGAGGAGGAGGTGGAGGTGGAGAAGGCTTGCAAGCCATAGCAATTCTGCACCGATCCAAGGACACAGCATCATCCACAGTTTCCCGCAATATCCCCGTTTTGTTTGAGGGGGCTCATTCGGCCCCCGCTGGTTCCCCTCAAACTCAATTACATGCCACATTGCCAGGCAGCAGGGCACCAGATCAGAAGCCAACATGCTGAAGATGGCACTAATGTCATGCAAAATTTACTTTTACATGCATATCTGCTGCGTTCAAAAGCAATTTACGAAAGTCTAAAAGTGAATTCACACCATATTTAAACCATGTACGGACTCACGGTGGCAGTTACATGTGTATGTTTTGCTGTTTGACTGCAAATACAATAACCTCTTCTAATAAATAAACCTAAAGCCTGAACAGAGTCTATAAAAAAGCATGTAGCCCTAAATGCTTTTACAGAGTCTCAAGTATGCAAGGCTCATGCACAACCAACTCTGAGGTGAAAGAATCAATGACACAATGGAAAACTGTGATTCATCAGTCCTGGGTCATAATGACAATGGCCAAGCGGTCACATTCAACACCAGAGAGAGGCGTTTGTTATCTCAGAAATGCACACAAACACAACCTCAAATACTTCTGATTCTCCCAGATTCTCCAAGTCTCATGACCCAGAATTGTTATGGTAAAATACCAATCTAATCTCATATGGTTAAGAGGTTAATACTTTTACATTGTGCATGATATATCATCAAAATATGGTCATATTCCAATCTGATCTAAATCAGAATAAGCTTGTGTATGTAAACACTGACAACTGCACTGCTTTAGACAACACAGCCTAACGATCTACCTTTGTAGGTAGTCCAAAAACCAACATAGCATCAATACTTGCAGTAAGTGATCTCCATTTAGAGTGTGGAAAACATAATCTTTTCCCCGACAAACCACGTGCAAACAAATTCCACTATCCCCTGAAACTATGGCAAGCCATTTTAACATTTAATCATTTTAACCTACTAGTCTTTATTTTCACGCTACTAGTACTTTGGGCTGGGAAAAGATTAATCGCGATTAATCGCATCAAAAATAAAAGTTTTGTGTTTACATAATATATGTGAGTAGTGTGTATAATTATTTTGTATATATAAACACACACATATGCATGTATATATTTAAGAAAAATGTGTTATTAATATATCAAATATTTATATTTATGTATAATATTAATTTTGTATAAATATTTATAAAGTATATACATGGAAATATTTCTTAAATGTTTCCATGCATGTGTGTGTGTGTGTGTGTGTGTGTGTGTATTTATATACAAAATAATTATACACACAACACACACATATATTATGAAAACACAAACTTTTATTTTGGATGTGATTAATCTTTTCCCAGCCCTACTAGTACTTATTTTTTAGATACTAGTATCTATTCCATTAAATACTAGTACTTATTCAATAGCTAGTGCTTATTCTTTAGATACTAGTGCCTTTTTCTTTAGATACTAGTGTGTATTCTTTAGGTACTAGTACCGTTTTAAAGATGCTAGTACTTATTTATTAAATACTAGTACTTATTCATTAGTTATTAGTCCTTATTTATTAGATACCAATGCTTATTCATTAGTTACTAGTACTTATTCATTAGATACTAGTACCTATCTATTTAATAGGTACTAGTATCTACTGAATAAGTACTAGTATCAAATAATAAGTAATAGTATCCAATGAATAAGCACTAGTATCTAATAAATGAGGACTAATATCTTATGAATAAGCACTAGTAACTAATAAATACGGACTAGTATCTAATGAATAAGTACTAGTATCTAATAAATAAGGACTAGTATCTAATGAATAAGTACTAGTATCTTTAAAAAGGTTAGTACCTAAAGAATAAGCACTAGTATCTAAAGAAAATGCACTAGTATCTAAAGAATAAGCACTAGTAGCTAATGAATAAGTACTAGTAGCCTACTTAATGGAATAAATACTAGTATCTAAAAAATAAGCACAAGTAGCATGAAAATAGAGACTAGTAGGTTAAAATGATTATATGTTAAAACGGCTTGCCATACTGAAACATGATAATTCAAACACGCTGCTTTTATCTGATTCATTATAAACTCATGCTCGGTACTCTGCTTGTTTGCTATGGATAAGTGCATCTGACTTACTCCCCTGACCATTGAGACCCGTCTCACTCGACATCCATGGCTGTGATGGATAAGATTTCATTAGGTGGGGAATAGTGAAAATCTGTGGCTAAATTCTAACGCAAAAATGACCTGGGCTGCGTTTCCCAAATGCATTGCCACCAATCGATCAACTTAGCTCACGATGCTTTAGGAAACGCAGCCCAGGGCGTGAGGAATAGTCAGTATCGGTCGCTAACATTACACACCTTACGTCAAGTAACAATGACCACCACAACAGCAACGCGCTGCATTTCAAACCCTACGGCTATGGAGACTTTTAAAGCGAAAGGGTTTAATTACAAAAATTACAACACTAATAGGGTACACAATTTCATTGGTGTGTATTATGTAGGCGGTTTTCTAAATAGGAAACTGTCACATAGCATACTGCATACACATGGTTATCAGCCAAGCCAAGTGGAAGCGACAGAAATGTCATGACTGTAGGCAACATTTTTAACACGGAGTACAATAAACACCAAACATACTATCTATACTATAAATATTGACGGTGTATTGGCAACAACAGATGTCCAAATGCATTCTACTGAAATTAAGGAAGGAATAAAACAGGAAAGTAAACGTATTCAACCTTAAACGTGACGATTTATGCAAAGAAACCGACCGAACAAGTGCATTACTATGAAATTCCTGCCGGCGGGCGCGGTATTAGCTATCTTTCAATCCAGTAATCACCAAGAAAAAGTTGATACAATAAAGCCCCGAACGTTCTAAACATTTCTCGCCAAACATCAACAGTTACAGTGTAACAAACAAACCGAGAGACCATAACAATAAACAGAACGCGCCACTGAAAGAACGCTCGTGCAAAACTATTAAAGCACTGCTTTTCATACCTCCTTCTTGGTCGGCTTGTAGACAAGCGGGGATATTTTTCTTCCAACCCGGCATTTCGATCGCGTCGTGTGCATTCAGGGGGTAAATCTCAGGCGCATTTCACTGACGGCACAGGCGTGCATTTCCCCGCGCCTCGTCCCTTCTATTCACTGGCAGCCGGTGTAATTGAACGCCGTGTCTTCCTCAGCCTCGTTGTGGAGCTGAGCTTGGGGGTGTGAGCGCACACACAAACACACACACACGAACGTGAAGGTGCCCACTACAACCCACTACAATAAAGACTTTTTTCATGACATTTCCTACCTTCCCCAGCCATATTGTCACAGCACAGTTCTCGTAACACTTTTTCTATTCATCTGTAGCCTAATTGAAATGTGTACAGTGTTGCTGATTGTTTTTTTCCAGTGTTTTAAGAATGTGTGTGTGTGGTCTTATTCATTCATTTCTTAAATGGGGTGTGTTGTTGTTGTTGGAGTGAGGCAATTACAGAAAATAACTTTTGTTAACACACCATACGTTCATGTAGGTCAAATACTTCAATAGAATCAATTTATTGTAATAGATTTTCCATCTGGAGCCTTTAGGCGGTTAATTATCAAACCAAATCAACAGCAAATTAAAATTTTAGTTTATAATTCAAAAATCCATTACATAAAAAGGCTATTAAAAATGTATTTAATTAGTCATTTTGATAAAAGATAAACTGTCATTGGAATTTCTTTTGAAATTTCTTAAAATAATGTTGTTTTTAAAAGCAATTTTGTTTAATGTTTTACTATGGATAAACATTGATTTTTTTTCAGGAATTATTATTGATAATATTTAATTAGCATTATTAACTTTTGTCTGCAAATATCATTTGTTGTTGATAGGTTGATGAACGACTATTTGTGATATTGTATATTTTACCTTGGGAATTTTTTATTTGTTTTTAATATTTATGTAAACTTACATGCATAAAGGTTCAAGCAATGTATTTTAGTACAGTTTTAATATACTGTTACTGTTCAATGCAAAGCATCATGGGTATATGTTCTCACCCACTTGCAGGCATGTGGTATAATTGAATGCTTTTTGATGTGCTTGATTAGCTTAACATTGCTTTAGTTCACTTCATTCTTAGGTGAATATACCATCACCAATGAAGCATATCAGATATTCAGTAATAAACATGCATCATTCGTTATAGTGACCTTTTTTTATAGTGAATATTTTTTCTGACCCCTGTGTGAAGTTACAAAACTAGGAATGTGATTCATATCTCAGTGTTTCCAGCATTGATTTGTGATTTATTTATGATAAGTGCATTCATTTTCTACCTAACAGTTGTTCATTTGGTGCAAGCATCAGCCCACCTACATTAAATGTGCAGCAGTTTACTGTTTCAACCTTCAACTATCTCTTGGTGAGTGGGTTTCAAGAGCCTAATGTGCTGAACTCAAGCTTTAATTAACCGTTTATTTCAGTAAGCTGGTAATTTAATTATATCTGCTTATGTAACATTTCCAGCCTCATGGAGGTTTTTCATGATTAGGGGACAAATATATGCACAGTAAACAGAAAAATAAATACTTCAGATTGATGATTAAAAAGCCATACTGTATAAATATGAGTAAATTATCACATCTGATCCCAAATACATATGCTGTTTTTTGTTGTTGTTTTGATTTTTAGTTCTACAGCACTGGAGGAGCAAACAGAAGAGGGGGATACACATGAAATATATTTGTTATGGGATAAAATGCTTATTTTGACAGAAATAATTTTTAATAATTGTGATATATAGCACTCCTTGTTGTTAACCCTACTGTCCTAAAAAGCTGGTTGTTGTCTAAGTTGGTGGTCTCCAATACCTCCGGAATAAAGCAATATCCATGTTTCCGCCAATGTACACATTCAACACATAGCCACTGGGGGGGGGGGGCATCTAAATGTAGGTTAGGTGACGCTGCTTCTTAGTGGGCATCGTGACACATCATCATTGGCCTACTTTACTCAGCCTCTGCTGTTTTTTTTCTTCCTTATGTGTTCCCTCCCCCCCCTCTCTCCCTGTCTACCCATCCACCGGGGTACCCTGGCGGCTTCACGCGCGCTGGAGCGTACACTACAGGGCAAGGCCAGGCTGAAATGAGTCGGGTTGGGTAGAGCTCATCCTCATTCTGAGGCCTTTCTTCCGTCCTTCCATTTTGCCATCCATCCATTCGTCCCTCGGGCTGCATACCGAGTAGCACATCACCCTCTGAGATGATACAGCAGACAGGAGGTGGACAGGGGAAGGGGGGAAGCTTAAATGCAATGCCCTTAGTCAGTGGCTCCAAAGGTCTAATGGTTTTCACTGGTCGATGTAGAGATGTAGATGTTGAGAGGCAAAACAGAAGAGTGGATATTATGATATTACACTTTGGAGGGATTCTAATTGGTGCATGTGCAGGCCTACCTCGATGTTCCTTACAGTTCCTTATGGTTCCTAGTTTCAAACAGTTGATGGGCACCATTGACTTCCAAAATACTAAGTCACTGGGATCCATAAACTGGGAAAAATAAATTCATGTAGGTGCTTGCGGGTGAGTAAATGATAACAGATTTTGGGGGGGTGAACTATCCCTATTGTTCAGCACCTATTTTCACTTTCCAATAAAGCATGGATGTGCTTTTCCATGTGCAGCTAGCATGTCATTAACTGCTCCTACAAAATGTTTAGATTAATTAGTCACTGTAAATCTGTTCTGTTAATGAAGCTTGACACCAAATGTCGCTTTTTTAAGTCTTCAAATGCTGGCTATATAAAATGGCTGACTCTCATCACAAACCAGATTTCTTTATTGTTTAGGGAGAAAAAAAAATACCCAACTTATTATTTAAGCACTAATATAACAAGATACAGATTATGCATTGAATCTTAGAAGTCTTTCAATTGCCATTTTAGAATAATAATAATGAGACAGTCATGACTGCAAAGGGAATAGCTGTACCCTTTAGAAATAGCTTCATAATTGAACAATGTTTCTCATTCTTCAGAACTACAGTGCTGATGATCCTTTGTGAATAACGATTTCCAAAAAGTTGCAAAGCTTTCTCTGTTTTTCCATCATGGTCCAAACATTCGAACATTCACCTTCCAGGCAATTGAACTTGTCATCTACCTTGTCCATAATACTTTCATTTCACTGCAGAGGAAGCGGACACAATTGTTGTCGCATTTTGATGGATATTCATGCGAACAAGTTTCTAAAAGACTTTGAATGTGATAAATCACTGAGTGATGTTGCAGAGCTGCTATTTCAGCTGTGACAAAGGACAGTTGATGCATCTGCAAGTATGCATTTAAAATAAGCTTTCGCCGTTCAACATGTCCACTGTGGTTTTATAATTGAACAAGTTTACCGATGATTAAAAGCTCTGTTATTATCACACAGCAGTTGTAATGAAAAAACAATCAGCGGGCATTGATCTTGACATCTTGTCTAAGTGATGTCTAAGTGGCGTGCTTGTATACCGCAGTGATGGAATGTCTCATTTGAAGACGTAATCAAAAGACATGAGCAGCCATTACTGCTCTTAACTGTCAATGCTAATAGCAGTCATTCACCCAACTGTGATTCATGAAAGGACCTCTCAGGCTGGACACAGTTTTACCCAACTCTTAATACACACCCAACATGCCTTGAGCTGAATTCCCATTCAGTTTCAGCAGTGCTAGAGATAGCAGTTGGCAGCACCTGGGTGCAAGGCCGGTGAAGCTCTCAGTAATGTATGTCTGTAGAGTTGAGCAGATGGAGTATAAAGAGAGGGAGTATAAATAAAGAATACAGGAGAGATGGATGAGGAGGTACCCAAGGGTCTGTCAAGGCAGCTAAAAATCGCAAATTCGCGTGCAGTTCTTAGAGGAGACAACAACTCCCACTGCTGCTGAGAAAGGCCAGGCTTCGCACACCACGTCGCCTGTGCACAATGTGATTCACGGCCCTGTGGCAGCGCTTCAAGTCTCGCGGGGCAATCAAAGGCAATATGATTTCTGCTTCAATCAGAGCGCTTTAATGGCCATTATGCGCGGCCAAATACAAATCCAGTGGCAGTGTACTTCCTCTTAGGAGCCAATAAGCTGCTGTGGGACAGACATTGAAAAGCCAAGATGAAGGTAAGGTGAACAAAATCGAGAGAAAGTGAAAAACAACAAAGGGGATGTGTGAACAATTACTCAAAGAGAAATGAAGGACATACTATTTAAAAGGATGTCAGGAGGATCACCATGACTAGACAAGGGTATTTTCTTATTGTGACGGTACTTGGTGTGTTTTATTGACAGTGTTGCAGCTCCTTGAAGACACCCCTTCCTTTTGCGGCACTTAGTTGTCTTAGTTGTAACAAAAGCAAAGATGCTCAAGGACATTCTCCGCCCTGTCAAACAGATTCATTCATGTGCTTTCTGAAGCTTGTTCCATCAAGCTTTATTTAATGTGGGTTTTATAGCATAGACAATTTCAAAAATCATTGAAAATCTATAAAGTAGTTCTGTCAATAGATACATGTTCACAAGGACACCGGTAGTATTTTCACTCTTACTGATGGAGTGTAGAGAACAGTCCCCATGACACCCAGCACTCTAGACAGTGCAGTCACGATTCCTCAGAGACGGCCGGCAAAAATTTTGTCTTTATTTGGCTTCTCTGTCTAAGGCTTGTCAAGTATCCTGGTGTTCAATGAATCAAAATGACAACTAGCAGCAACTGTTAAACTTGGATGCACAGCAGGGTTTTGTGCTGTGTTCTGCTGTAAGGTCTAGCGAAATCCACTGCAGAGTCAGCCACTAATCCAAATGCATCATGACATCTCATGACATCATCTTGTGCTTGTGTACCTTGCAACCTTTAAAAGTTTTAAATGTGCTTTCTGTGATGACTCAAAGCAATTTCCCAAAGGCCTTAAATCCATTAATGAATGTTCCATCATGAATCATGTTTGTTGGGATGAAATCACTTGAAAATAAAATTCTGTCATCATTTACTCACCCTTGTTTCGTTCCAAGACTGTATGACTTAACTTATTTTGTGGACTCATGACTCATGCATGTGTCTTATGATAGCTTTTTGTGAAGAACAGGCCAAAGTCACAGAGTCATTGAGTTGAGCATAAGAAGTGGATCAGTTAAACAAATCTGTGAACACAATGAGAACAATTTGTAATACTTAGGTGAAGAGTGCTGGACTGGCTGTCAAGATTTTCAGTTAATAAGGACTTAATTTTAGGTCTGTTTGTCACACAAACCTATTGTAGGACTTAATATACTGCATAAGCAGGACTTTATTGATAGTTTTTTTTCATTTTGGAGCTTGAAAGCCCTGGTCCACATACACTTTCATTTTTTTTTAAACAGTGACCAGGATGTTCAATAACTCAACAGAAGTAATCATAAGAATCATAAGGTCAAATTCAGGGCTCCTTGCAATTTTTGCTTCTATGCTTAAATTGACAATGAAGTAAAGAGCACAAAGGCCTCAAACATTTGAATTGCTAAACTAGGAGATCAATAAATGTACCAGTATAACCTCTGAAAGAGAGGAAACAAAGACCTGATGTTATGCAAGAACAGTGCAGCATTTCGTTCACTGAATGAGCAATTCAATTAATTGAATTAAATTAAAGGAAAAAAAAATAATTGTTAAGAAAGTAGAAAAACATTATGCACTTACCATCTTAGTAATTGACTGTCATGCCAGGGAAGTTCTTTCATTCATGGATTATTCCATGCACTTTTGCACACTTGCCCAATGAACAACTTTAGATGACTGAACCCTGAAGTCGCTTTTTTGGATTGGGGCTATTACCACTCGAGACCTTCCAGACATGAAGAAGGGAACATGGAGGGAGGCCATCCTACACTGTGTCCACCTAAATCGTCCATCTCATGGGAATTAGTGTAGATCGAGGAAATGGATTTGGAGCCCCATCCGCACTCCTGCCAATCTGAGTGATTTTCTGGTGGAATTGCTTTGATTTTGGAGAGGATTATTCCCTGCCCCTCTGATCCCACTCGACTTAGATTCTTTGTCTTCAGGCACCATCCGGCTTACAGCTCCACTAGGATCTCTCGTACCACTGGCTCCACCTTGGTCGGACGTTGCTCATTCTGCGCCAGGGAACTACGAGCTGTCTGCTGCCGCATCAATTAAATCCCGCTATGGCTCCTCTCTCCTTCAAAGCCGCCGTGGTTCATTTCAGGGCTCAGGTTATTTCCCTGTCTGCCCTGCCGTTTAACATTGAGGAAAAGAATGTCATTTCTGCTTACCTTGCAGGATATCTGTTTGGCGACAGGCTGGGCCTCCCCGTCTACATTTATAAAGTTTTATAACCTAGAGGTTGCCGCCTTACAGGCTAAACTACTTTCGGTCTAAAATCAGTATTGTCCGCCCCGTTGTTTCAGCCCAGAATACTACAACCGATTGAGCACCGCTCGCTGAACGATAAAATTACTCCATGCGCAAAAGTAAGGCACATGCTGTTGCACAGTTCAAGCTGAACATTTTCACCCTGACTGTGTGGAACACTGTTGATGTGATTTTCCTCCCTTAGGACTCTAACTTATTGGGAATGACGCTTCTAGCCTCTCTTCTCAGACTCTTTGTGAGTCCCAGGTGTTTTATGCTCTATATGGCGTTGGATCCCAGCACACATGGCGTTTTACAGTGTGTTCCCCTAGCGTAAGATATTACGCAGTATGAGAGAACCTCACGTAAGAGAATGTACTCGGTTACTAACATAACCTCGGTTCTCTCTAGAAGAGGGAACGAGTACTCTGTACTGCCTAGTTCAGCAAATAAAGTATTATCAAGCAACTACACATTTCTTGTTTCAATTTTCAATGCATTTATGATCTCATGCTCTAATATATGATTTTAAATTACTCTTCAATTGTAAGAACACTGGAAAAAACGATTTTTGATCTTTGTAGCTTCAGATCTTTTAAATAAACTCTACGACACTTATAAGTACCTTATTAGCCCTCATTTTAGAAATTACTACTCACATAAAATCCCACAGTTCTCTTTGATATTCTTTACATGTGAATCCTTTGTGTGAGTATGTGCTTCTCTTAGCAAACAAGGGATCCAGAAAGAGCACTTTTTAATAAGACACGGTTGTTCTGCAAGCACAACAGTCATCAATTCTCAGAAGACCACATGAATACAAAATGCATGTTTGTTTGTCTGTGACAAACAGATCCTTCTTTGTATTTTAATAAGTTTGTTCTTTGAAATAAGTCAAATTAAAAACAAAGGTTACAATACAGCTGATCATGATTTTGTGCGCATTTTTGAGCCTCACATGCAGAATACATTTCCACTGCATTTACTTTGAACTTAAACACACATTCCCAACTCAAATAGCTATAAGCCAACAGAGACATTGCTATCAGTTTTGGAAACACTAAAGACCAAATTATGGAAAAAAATATGATCACACATGGCCTGTGGTCCTTAAATTTCAGTCACAATGAAATCATTAGATTTGGAAAACAGCTTTCTCTGAGGTCTCGCCATCAACATTGAGGCTTCATTGGGTGCTTGGTTAATCAAATGTGAGTTAGATTAAGTTTTTTTAATTAGCTAAATGTGTGAGAACAAGACAAGGTTGGCCAAGAGTGAGTCTAATTAGGCAAGGCCAAAACCTGCTGGAAAGGACATGACAATATCAAGTGATGAATTACAGAGAACATGATTTCCCACCACCTCTGTTTATTGCGTGACACTAAATTCGTGGAGGTATCTTAAATCAGGAAACATAAATTATTAAAGGAGATGTGTTGTTCGTTTCTCGATTCTCTATTTCCTAGCCTCAGGCTTTTACCAGTTTCTTTTTAATAGGGTATTTTAGACACTAAAGTATTATTTGTACAGTGTTTCCCTTAATTTGACACTTTTTTAAAAAATCTGTAGACCTATTGGGTAAATGTGCTACACAAATACAGTAAATGTGACACATTAGAGCTGCATTCCAGCATTTTGGTGAAACAGACAATTGCTTAACAAATATCAAATCAGATATTGCCTTTAAATAACAATATCATATGAGCAAGAGGGCGTTTATCAACACGACTGTGATTCAGTGATATTCTATTGATCTGCCATAGCTCAAAAGGTTTAACCAAGCTTGGAACATTCAACATATTGGCAGTTTTTTTTTTCTTCCAACAAAAATAGTCCCAAACAAAGACCAGAGTGAATTGCTTGAATTAATGATGCAGTATCTCACTTTTAAAAACTGTCACTTGCTGCCAACTGTCACTTACCTCCATTTAAAATCACCAATGAAATCTGGCACAAAAAAAAAAATCCGGTCTCCTAAATAAAAAACACTTTTCGCGGCCTTTACTTGTTGGAATCTGTTAATCAGTGACATGTATGTGTTCTCTATCAACCTGAGGTCTCTGAGCAGTGAGGTCAAAGAGGTTGCGCTTAGAAGGTGCTTTATTTCTCCCAAATGCATTACATTCCCTTTGGGAGCCTTTGGGCTATTCCACTGTGATTTGTGTTTATGGCATTGATTAATCAGAGAGCATGCCAGCAATGAGGCCACACACTTATACACCTGTACTCTTGCACTCGTTCCTTTCAGGCAACCTCTCTTGAGTTTTTCACTGTGAATCAAGAGGCAGAGAGACAAAAGCCCTATAGAGAGCACCTCTGATAAAGAGCTAGATCGGACATTGTGATAGCAGACTCAGTGAGGATGATGGGGGAGTGCAGAAACACTGTGTCTAAGAATACATGACCTTGTATACATGCCCTTAACATTTCATTTAGCTGCTGTGGGCCAATCAGAAATTGAGAGGCTTGACAAGTACATGGTGATGGGTCACACACTGAGCTAACGCCACGCCAATGTCTGTATTGGCCTTGTACATACTGTCAGAATGAGAATTTTAGGCTAGTGCCGTATATCTGTTTGATTAATGCTGCTGAAACATTGACTCCAAACATAGTAGTAATTCCGATGTGGATATAAAATACTTTGACTAAGCAGCTTTCGGAAGCAATATGGTGTCCATATTAAAAACCAGATTTTGTGGCTGGGTGTAATTTTATCTCTGACGAGTCCATATAGCACAGCGTGAATTGTCTCTCTCTCCTGCTGTCTCTCTTCATGTCTGTCTGAAGCCAGCCTCAGTTAACATTCTGACACTGGTGAAGTGGGCAATATTTTGGATGTTATACATTAATTCTTTATGACAGTTTAAACTGTTCAACAAAAATTATGAAAAAAACAACAACTTCAATTTCAGTTTCTTATAAGTGTGAAATTACACCATTTACATTTAATAAAAAATAGTAAGAGATGATGAAATGAGCCATGTTGCTATTTCACAGTTTGAAATAGTGAAGATGAAACAGAAGATAAAGTATTAGAGGACCCTGTAGTGCCATGTATTCACAACCAAAGATTTATAACCGAGTTTTTTTTTTTTTTTTCCCAGGTTGATGAATCTTTTACTTGTCATGCCATTTATTTTGAGTGTTGGACCAGGAAATTCAATTTAATTGTAATGTTAAGAGTAACAAGGGGTGGCCCTTGCCTGAGTAGAACACAATTACTTCAATTAATGAAGTTCATTAATGGTCCATACATAGATTGCAGCAGTTTGAAAACAAGCGGTAATTTGCGATTTCCAGATTGCATGTATAAAAGAAAATTGGGGCTAAAGTTTGAGAAAGCAAAAGGGGAGAGAGTATGTGCTGTAGGACAATATACTGACTGACTTTTTAATAGTGGAAATCAGAGGAAAGGACAATTACAATTTGATAATCGATTACGGCTCCCCTGGGTTCATTGTAAACAGAAGGTGCATCATTAAACTCCATTTATGCCTATTCACCCTTGTTGCCATTCAGCTCCATAGTGCCATTGCTGTCAGTGTAATTAAATGATTTTTGAGCCTCAAATTGGAATTAACCCAATTTTAAGGGCATAGCTAAGCTTCATTTTTAGAACGGTTTACATTTTCATTTAAGAACAGTTTATAATTTTCAGAGAATTCATGTGAAAATTACTGGTGACTCCACTAGTCTCAGACTAGTCCACTAGTCTAGTCTCATGTGGTCTTTAGCATACATGAAAAAGTCACATTTTCATCAACCTATTTTCTTTATGTAATCCATTTTATGCCACGGAAATGAGGCCACAACGGTCTATTCTTCCCCTTGCCCCTGTTTTGCTTGGAGCATCTGAGCGTTAATGCCTACAGAAGGATGCATGCCATTATGGGACAGCTATGGGCAAGCTTTTCTGCTTCCATCACACATCAATGCCTCCATGAGGTAACATAATTGGAACATCATTTTCTGAAAAAGTCTGGGTTAATCTGAGCATCAGGATTTTTGTTCAGTGGAAGTAGATGTTTCTCCGCAGTGACAAGAGGTCTCTCTCTATTATGTCAGTTCAATGTTTTCCCAAAACACACATACGCATGCTCATACTCACACTCTCATGACATCTACTGGAGCCTTGTCCCACTGCAACAGAGATCAATCAAATGTCAGTTTGAATTCTGCATATGCTCCAAAAATCAACATCAAATTTGACATTTATTGCATAGTAATTATGTATCACTGGCATGTTTAAAATCTTAATCTACTGTGCTATTTAAAACAAATGAAAAAGAAACTCACCCATTTAAGTCTTGAATGAAATAGATTTATTTCACCTCTCATCTTTGCTTTTGCATGCAGATACACACTTGCTATGTTTTTATTTCCTTTCTATGGCTTTGCCACCTGGTGTCCATCCAAGAGCCATTATCCACACAGCTGTTGTGGGTATTCTGAGAAATCAAAACTGATATCATGGTAAATTGGTTTGGAGTTGTGCTTCAAAATAAAATTACAGATTGACAAGCATGAAATCAAAGGCAAATATTTATTAAATTACCTTTATTCAGTGGAAAGCTTTATTTACATCATAACATTTACATCACACAGTGGCTTTTTCTACTATTTTTATCCTCAGTTATTCTGTGATGCATATGTGCATATGGAGCTGCAAGGATGTACTTCGCTGCATGACCACACTCTGCCCCTCCAACAGTGCAATGATTGTAATCCTAATTATATTTGACCTCCTGTCTCCTACTGAGTCAAAAACAATGTGCAGTGCATCTAACCATTCCATATTTGATCTTAAAGACAAATTAGAAAAGACTATGCAATATGGCATGCAGATTTTAAAACTGTGAGAGTGGGGAGTGGCTCAGACAATGCTGGAAGGCAGTCTTCTGCAAAAATGTCATACTAATACATAAAACGCATCACAGAAAATATCTTTGTATGACATCCAGCCCCTTATCCACTATAATACAATGAATGTATAGGCTAGAAAGTATTATAAAGTGGAACTAAATGGGCTAAATTATGATCTATTCAATCCATTCCTCCCTACATTTCACAGTTTTGCTAAGAGCATTTCAGAGGAGAAGATGAGGAAATGTGTTGAATTCCTCTCTGGGAACAGAGAAGGAGTTGAACAGATACTTTGAATAAGGACACGCTGAAGGGCAGGATGAATGTAATAGGGCTCACCACATAACAGTTGGCCCAAGTCAATGAGTACTCTTTTGCTAGTTCTTCTTCTTCTCTCTCTTTCTCTCTCCTCTGTTTTTCGGTTGCAGTTTTTACAGATATTTTTTGATGGTGCATCTGATGTGAGTTGGAGGGCTGTTACCTGTTTCACATTCAAAAGACTGAAAGACCATACTCAGTTCATTGGCTGCTAGAGTAACCCTTAATAGTTGGAGCACGTTTGGATATAACGAACAATGGAAATTTACATGGGTTTAGGTTTGCTCTCCAAAAATCCTGGACTGTCACTTTAGGACAGATGTTGACTTTGCCTGGCTCAAATTTGCAGAACGCAGAGATGGCATCCCAATTTTTGGGTATTAAATCTGTTCGTCTTGTTTCTTTTTTTGTTGTTGTTGTTGTTTATTTAAACTGAGATCAGTTCTCACAGATGAAGAGAACCAAATGTTAAAATATTATCACTCTCAAAAGCACTCAAAAAGTTTTTACCTAATCTTGATGGGTGTACAGGTCTTATTATGAATTGCCAACTAAAGGTAATTTTTTGTATAGAGCTTGTGTTATGGTTTTCAATAAGACATGCTTTGAAAGAAAGGTTGATACACCGTGGCGCTCTTTTTTGGTGGCTGGGTGTGAAAGTAAAACCTGAGTGGAGATCTCAGCATAAGCCGCCATTATCGAAGAGGGTAGGATTTACAGTGGAGAATCCTTCACAGGATCATTGCAAACTCTTTATTTCAGTTTTAAATCCAGAAGTTTTTTTTCGGAATGTCCCTTTTGTTCTCAAAGGGAAACAGTTTTTCATGCAATGTTCTAGACTAGAATGATTATTTAGATTATTAAAAGAAATATTCGAACACTGTGTTAAGTTCAAGGTTTTGCTGTATGTATATAAGGGGTGAAATGGCCAGGCTCCTCACTACATTACAGATCTTCTTCTCCACCGGAAATGTTCTAGACCCTTAAGGTCTTCAAACAAGTTGATCCTGAGTGACTGTGCCGGGTGATCGTGTATTTTCTGTTCCACCTCTGTGGAATGATTTGCCGGAACACTTAAGGCTGTCCTCAAATGTTGATAGCTTTAAATCCTCACTAAAGACTTTCTCTCTCTCTCTCTCTGGCTTTTGGTTAAATGTAATTTTATGAATTTGTGTACCAGATTTCCATAAAATGTAACCCTTCAAAATCAAAGTAAACATTTGGCCAACAAGTAGAGATTTTCTTTTTAATATGTGCATTTACCCACTAACCTAAATAGTTCGGGGAAAGATAATAGCACATGAGTAAATCATAAAATTCATACAAAACAAAAAAGAATCATATTAAATTATTTGAGTATTTTTACATACCTGTCATCACCAAAAAAATGTCCAAAAAATGGAGTAAGTAGGCAGCTCACTAGGTTTTGCAACACAGCCCCACTCTTACTCTGTCTTCTCATAGATAGCAGTGTCTGTCTAGTCTGAGCTCCTCCCTCCTGCAGAAGCGAGCAGCACCTCCATTCAAACCCATCCAAACTCAAGGCATGAGCGTCTGCTCTTCCCCGCAGAGCTGCTGCTGATCACCTACCTGCACAACAAACTCCTGGATATTCGTATTGTACTTTGCACCCCTTTAACCTTCAAAAAAGAGGCGAACTAAATCATTCTGGCCCTAAACACACACACAAGTGGTTATCCTGACTGCAAACATGGCGAGTGCCTCATACCACATCTCTAATCTTTTGGAGAAAATGACATCCAGCGACAAGGATTTCAGGTCAGTCGTGATGCACATATCGAGATCGAGTGTGATAGAGCATGCACGTTTATTTTCAGTGCTTCTGATGGCGTTAAAATGTTTTAATAGATAATGAAGCGATCGCAGAAAGTTTTAGGCCTTGAATCGCGCCCCTGTTGTTGTTTAGATTGACATGCTAAGCTAACAAGCTAACTCATACTGTACGAGGCTTCATTTAGATTTTTTGCTGTTTAAAATTGTGCATGGGCCATGCATTCGAGGCTATAACTTGTTAATTTGCCCTCTCATGTAGGAATATATGCTGTCAAACGTGTGTGTTATGGTGTGGATGTTAGCAAGCTAGTGATAGCCTATTAGCCTTAGCATTTCGGTTTGGTGGCACTGCACTCGACCTGTCATATTTGATACGAGTGCAGTTACTTATTTCAAACAATATTCAAAATTTGCAGAGTTATTGAGCCAGTGCAGGATTTAATGTAATTTTGTGTAATTTACTTTAACCGTGTTCGTATAAGTTAAGTTGGCTAATGTTAGCATAAGTGCACGTCCATGAATTGTTACGTTACATAGAATTGAATTAACATCAGCTACTTTTTGGAGAAGTTTGTATAGTTTTGAATTGATATTGAATTCAGTGTCTTTTTTATATTAGGTTCTCTGCATTCAGTGTTTCAGAAACAATTGTATCGTTTATACATTTAAGTTAACATGTCATTAAGTTTTGACATGTCATTCTTTTATCATTTTCCTTATTTTATTCAGTTGTTAACTGATTGTACAAGTTATCTTGTGCAGACTGAAACTTGTCCTTTGTAAGCTACAGGCTTTGTGAAATGTTAATTTAATATATGATGGCAACATTTGGAAAAGGGAGATTGCTTTTATTTATATTTTTATATAATATTGATAGATATTTCCTTCTATTTCATACCTATAATTATGTAAAGCTCCTCATTTACTTTTTTTCTGAGATTACTTGTCTGGTTTGAAATGCTGTCAAGGCCAGAAGCACGTGTAAATATGTTGATAACTGTATAAAAGCATAATGATTATCATAAATTTGTAGCTCATAATCTAAATGGTCTGATACATTTACAATTTGTAATGTGTTCTGACATGCTTTTCTTTCTTTTGGGGGATTCCCTTTAAATATGTCAGTATATTCAACAGCAGCCACCGGGAGGTTAATGTTTTGTGAGTTTTATACATATCTGACAGTTTTCAAATGAATACTAATGCAGCCATCGGATCATATTTCCAGAGTCTAACCTGCCTGTCATTCACGTCAAACCACTTGCTGTTCTCATTCCAGCTCTTTCTGAATTTCACAAGATTTTACCCCTGGGAACATTTTGCCTACACACCATTCTAGGTCTCCTCTGTTGGTGTGTGCTGGCGTTCCCTCTCTCGCCCTGCTGTAGGAGCGTGCGTCTCATGCATTATTCATTCTTACTTAGGCTCTCTGGAATAAGAGATTCCATGCCTTCAAATATATGCCAAAGCAGACGCTTTTAGAACTTTGTGTGTGTGTGTGAGAGAGGGAGATTGCACATACAGTATTAGGGTATGCAGAGGGTTTTTGCACGCATCACATATGAGGTTTTGTGCTGAGGCTTTGATGTTGGCACCCAAAGACAAGATTTCATTTTAATCCACTCCAGTTTCAGCTCAGAAGTGGATTATGAATTTAGCAAACCATGACAAGTGAGATGAAAAGGTGAAAATGCTTTAGTCAGTCCATTTGCTTTGACATAATGCCAGCAGCCCCTGCCATTCAGGTGGTTCTCGCCTTTTTCTAGTCCTCTTTATAGTAACCATTCTGTTAGTGATGAAGTCACTTGAAACCCTCTTTAAGGTTTTTTTTTTTATACAAGTGAAGTAGTGGTGCTTGATTTCATCCATTGGTAAATTGATTACATTTACATGGATTACAAAAACTTAGATTTTGGTGGGAGAAACTCTTTCTTCAAAAAAGATTTGAACTGATAAATTCATAACAAGTCCTTGTTTATTCCCTTAGATTCATGGCCACCAATGATTTGATGTCCGAGTTGCAGAAGGACTCCATAAAGCTGGATGATGATAGTGAACGGAAGGTGGTCAAAATGATCTTAAAGCTCCTGGAGGACAAGAATGGAGAAGTTCAGAATCTGGCTGTAAAATGGTAAGGTTTTTGCCATTGTTCATTTGTTTCTGTCCTTCTGTGATTGCATGAACTTAAAAGCTTCTCTTACTTGGGTGTTTTCAGTATGTCCTTCATGAATTGGCTTCAGTTTGTTCTCTGAAAATGTTTTAATGTAAAATTGATTCATGCCACAGTGATTTAGTGAGAGGTATTGCTGGTTTTTTACTTTGATTTATCTTGGTTGCTAGCCTTTGAAATAACCTATTTTTCCCCTAGATAGTTTTGGAGGGATTGTATGAATAAGTCACAGTAATCTCTTTTCAATTTGTTTAGTCTTTCTGCTGAAATACAAGTAAACAACGACAATTTTTAAACCTTTATGGCAGTTAAAGCCATCTTGTGAATGGATTAACAATGATTTGTATGCTAAACAGAAATAAGTTGCAGTAAAGACATTTTTGCAAGCAAACCAAATCCAAATGTATACATTACATTGTAATAGACAAATAGGAAGTATTTCACAGGTTGCACTAAAAGTCCTTTTTTTTGCAGTTTGGGCCCACTTGTCAGCAAAGTGAAGGAGTACCAGGTCGAAACCATTGTTGATACATTGTGTACAAACATGTTATCAGATAAGGAGCAGCTTCGAGATATTTCTAGCATCGGCCTCAAAACGGTGATTGGAGAGCTTCCGCCAGCATCCAGCGGTAAAACATGTTTTCCCTGCGTAATAATTTAATGCAGTTGTATTCCCCAACTGTGTTTTTTTTTTCTCTATATTGTGATTCAAGGACAGAGAATCCATTTTGTATGGATATATGTAGTTATTTTCATGTGCCATCGTGCCTGTTAAGTTCATTTCTCTTTGCTTTAGGCTCTGCTCTTGCTGCCAGCGTTTGCAAAAAGATTACAGGCCGCCTCACAAGTGCCATTGCCAAGCAGGAAGATGTCTCAGTTCAGCTGGAAGCATTGGACATCATGGCAGACATGCTGTGCAGGTATGTCAGACAAGCCATGTGATGACTGCTGCTCTTGTTTGGACCAATTGTAGTTTTGAGTGCACATGGGCTCCTGCCAGGTAATTTCTTGATGTGTTTGTGCACACGCATCTCCCCTCTGTGACAGTTCTCAGTTGTCTGTTTCTTCAGTTCACTGAGCTGATTATACTATAAAGGTCTTTTAGTTTAGATGCTGACGCCCGGCTCTGTTGTGTGGTAACTAATGGCAGACTTGGGTGAATGCATTTATACTTGCACACATACATTAGGCAGACGCTTTTATCCAAAGTGACTTTGAAATTTTTTGCCAGCTTGTATGTGCTTTGGGAATTGAATCGACAACCATACCATTACTAAGGTCATGCTTTACCAATTGAGTTACACAGAATCATTTAAACATGAAGAATGTATTTTCCCATGATTAGGATTTAAAGCCTGTTCACACTTAGGATAAAAACTATAACAACTGTATTCACATCCACACCATTGGATGATTATGTTTATTCTAAGTTTGTAGTTGTTGTTTTTGGAGGGACATTGGCTATACCTGCAGTATACTGCAGAAATAGTAGGAGTGTTAGGATGTTATAGTCTATAAAAAAGATAAAGCAACCAAATTAGTGGTAATATCTGGTCTTTGCAACAGTCTTCTCTTTTGAATGTCTAATATTGTTTGTCAATCATTCAGACAAGGAGGCCTCTTAGTGAATTTCCACCCTTCCATTCTGAGCTGTCTGCTGCCTCAACTGACAAGCCCTCGCCTGGCAGTAAGGAAGAGGACCATCATAGCCCTGGGACACCTGGTCATGAGCTGCGGAAACTTGGTCTTTGTAGACCTCATCGAGCACTTACTATCCGAGCTCTCACGCAACGAGTCCATGTCAACCACACGCACTTACATCCAGTGTATTGCTGCCATCAGCAGACAAGCTGGCCACAGAATCGGTGAGGCTCCCCCGTTGTTACAGACCTCAGTTAACTTAATGTCTTCGGGGTTCAAGACCTCATCTCAGTTACTCTTTAAGTGCTGAAAGCAATTTTAGTGTGCACTTATTGAAGCCATCATCTGTGATCTTCTCATACAGCTATTAGTTTCTCCACTGATGCTGTAATTTAGCCCTTGCTGGAATGAGCTAAAGCAAATCAAAGCCATCCGCAAAGATCTTTAATGAAAATGATCCAATTATTACAATAGTTTTTTTTTTTTTGCTCAAAGCTTAGTGTAAATACATTTGTGTAATGAGATCCTCCCCTCCTAGGTATTGCCTTTTTACCATGGCTTGATCTTGAAGTCTGTAGTCCTTTCTTATGATAGAAAATGTTTCACTCAAGATTGAGGTCACCATTGTTGACATCGAATCTTGATTACATTTCACTTTAAGATTGCTCAGGTTGATGAGCAGTTGAAGTTATTCAGGCCGAAGTGTGCCATCTCTCTCCCCATCAGTTTTTCTTTGACAAGAAGTATTTTGACGTCATTCAAAGATATTTCGCTGATCTCTCTTTTCCGCAGTTTTTAAAAATTGATACAATAATAAAACGCTTTGAAGTTATCCATAATTATTCACAACTTTTACCGTTTTCTACATTTCCACGGTTCCACCCCCACAGCACGATTATATATAGGGGGTATAAGCTTAAAGTCAACTCTCTTAGGAATTTGACTGAACAAATTGCCAGAATGTAATTGTGTGACAGGAGATAGAACAATCTCCAGTACGGTCGTTATTACCCGTCACCTTGTCATCAGCGTTGTTCCATTGCTGCGCTGCTAAGGCAGGCCATTTGGCACAAATGAAATGAAGTGAAAAGTCATTTAGGTTTGCTGCTGTGGTGCGCCGTTCCCCATCAGCCAATTACCGCCTACGTTTGATGAAACAAAGACAGCTGCGATTAAGATGCACAAGATTACTTCGGTGGAATGCACTCAGTTGTTTTGTAGCTATCTCTTGGCGCTACAGTTTTAATTAAGTCTTTTTGTCATCTTAAGATTGTTTCTTTGATTGTGCTGAAAACAGCAAGGCCTTTATCTTGCAGCTCTCCAAACTCATTTTTATTTCACAATGAACTATTACAGTTCGATGTTAAGCTTTGCAACTGTCTGATGTGTGTGTAACCATGGTAATGGTAACATACTGATTTTATCCTGCAGGTGAGTATTTGGAGAAGATCATCCCATTGGTGGTGAAGTTCTGCAATATTGATGATGATGAACTGAGGGAGTACTGCATACAAGCTTTTGAGTCTTTCGTAAGGAGGTTAGTCTTCATCTCCATTTAACCCCTGATATTTGTGATAACTAGAAAATTATATTTTCTACTAAAATATTAAATTTTTAGTTTGTTTCTCATGATATAATAATAGATGAGTTGGATCAGATAGTGAAAAAAACAAAAATTTGTCTATTTCTTAATTTTTATGACCGTAATTCTGCTGTTTAGTAGTAGTATAGATAATAAGAATATTACCAACAAAACATAGCCTTGAAAAGCTGTTATCTTAAAGTTTCCCTGTTGTATGACATATATGGTTATATGTGTAATAAAAATCTTATAATAATCTTACTGCTTTTGATTCCCAGGTGTCCAAAGGAAGTCTACCCACATGTCCCAACAGTCATTAGTATTTGTCTTAAGTATCTGACCTATGACCCCAACTACAACTATGACGACGAGGATGAAGATGAGAATGCAATGGATGCCGATGGTGTAGACGAAGATTATCAAGGTACGAGGCGGGGCTCATTTCTCCTCTCTGTCTGAGGGAAGAAGGATTTATTCTCTCTCCCAAACCAAAAGAGTCTGTTTAGCTGCAAGTTACCACCTCGGTTTGTTAGTTCCGGTGTGTGTTAGCCTCTGCTTGTCGCATAACAGTAATAACAATGAAAGCACCGTATTGGTAATACAGCAGTCAGAGAGACAGTCTGTCTATGTTTGAAGACAAAAAAAAGTTGGACCTCTGCAAAGACTGTTTGCAAGACCATCAGAATTCAGCTTTTTGTTGGAATGAATGGACGGTGGTAACTGGTCTGGTCTAGCAGCTTTAAATAATGCCTACACTTTCACAGCTGATAAAATTGGCTCTGAGATTGGTTTGGGGGTACTGATTGTCCTGTAATGACTAGACAGGCTTAAACATTTGCCACCATTCCTCTGGCAACTTAGAGTTTGTCAAGCCGACACATTTTCACCCTCCTTAATGCATGTTCTAAGCATGTCGTGCCACTTTCTTTGACAGAGGTTGTGCATTCTTTGAGTGAAAATGCTTTATTTAATCATTAGTCCTCTGAAGCACAACTGAGTGTGGATGTGCTCAGCGTTGCATGTTGGAATGAAGTTTTTCATGTGGAAGCATGGTTGAGGAAATATGGGTTGCTGCACCCCATAATTTGACAGGAGCAGACTATGACAAGACCCTGTCCTAAAGCTTGAGTTAGACATTCACTGCATTCATGATTGCCTTTTGTTCTACTTGATCTTTTTTGGCATCAGGGATTTGTATTTTCTGCCACTATTGGAGTGTCATTTTCATTCATGAATCATATTTTTACCTATTTGCGGTTTTCTTTTCAATAATTGAGTGTGCTGACTGTGCACTAGCTTGTAAGCAGCCTTAGGAGGCTCGTACAGTTTGACAGCATATTTGAGGGTATGTTTGTTTTTTTTAGAAGTCCATGTTTTTTTGTGTTTTGTGGTTCAGGGGATAAACTTGTAGCCCTATACGTTCCACATTCTCTGAGTGTTCACAAAGAAATCCTTTTTGTGGCTGCTAGCTTGAAATGTGTCTTGGTACCCAGACACATCTACCTATATAATATGCCAACTGTTTTGGCCAATATGGAAAAAATATGAACAATATGAATTGTAGCAGAGCATAGTTATTCAAATGAGTGGCTGTGATTATGATATAATCTATTTCCAAACAGGAAGTGACGATGAGTACAGTGATGATGACGACATGAGTTGGAAAGTGAGGAGAGCAGCAGCAAAATGCTTGGATGCTGTGGTGAGCACACGACATGAGATGTTACCCGAGTTCTACCGCACCGTTTCACCGGCACTCATTGCACGCTTTAAAGAGCGGGAAGAAAACGTAAAGGCGGATGTGTTCCATGCCTACTTGTCCCTACTTAAGCAGACACGTCCTGCCCAGAGCTGGCTCTGTGACCCAGATGCCATGGAACAGGGAGAGACTCCTCTCACAATGCTTCAAATCCAGGTATAGGAAAATTTACTTAATTTTCTTTACCTAGGACTGCTAATTCATACATGGTTGTTGGTTGTTTGTGTTTTTAGGTACATTTTGCCATATGTTATCAACTATTGTAAAATATAAGCCTTCATTGTAATATACTGTGAAAACTATTTGGCGACAAAAACGCTACTCCAGACATTTGGGATTCCTAATTATTAAAGTTCATTCATGAGTGTGATGTTTTGTTTGCCTCTGCAGGTGTCCATGATAGTGAAAGCATTGCACAAACAGATGAAGGAAAAAAGTGTTAAGACCCGGCAGTGCTGCTTCAACATGCTGACAGAATTAGTAAACGTGCTACCAGGGGCCCTGACACAGCACATTCCTGTTCTCATCCCAGGTATGTGCCGCAGGCAAGCTACTACATGTTAAAGCGAGTAGTCATTCATTCCATGTTCATTTGCTTAATTCTTGCCAAGTGTGATCAGCATTTTACCTGTGAGATTATAAAAGCACAATGGTGTAAACCTGGAAATGTTTAGTCTTTTTTTGGTTGGAAATCTTTCGTAGCCATTATGTTAAGTTTATGTTAGCATTTGGAGTGACATTTGTGAATTTTATTCCATCTAGGAATCATATTTTCCCTCAACGATAAGTCAAGCTCTTCAAACCTGAAGATAGATGCCCTGTCTTGCTTGTATGTGATCCTGTGCAACCATCAACCTCAAGTCTTCCACCCCCATGTTCAGGCTATAGTGCCTCCTGTAGTTGCTTGTGTGGGTGATCCGTTTTATAAGATCACCTCTGAAGCACTGCTGGTCACCCAGCAGTTGGTCAAAGTCATTAGGCCCCTGGATCAAACAGATGCTTTTGATGCCTCACCCTACATCACTGACCTTTTTGCTTGCACCATTAAAAGGCTAAAGGCAGCAGATATCGACCAGGAAGTCAAGGAGCGAGCTATTTCTTGCATGGGGCAAATTATCTGCAACCTGGGTGATAGCCTTGGTGCGGACCTACCAGGCACTCTCCTCATCTTCCTAGAGCGACTGAAGAACGAGATAACAAGGCTGACCACTGTCAAAGCTCTCACCCTTATCGCAGGTTCGCCGCTGAAGATCAACCTGAGGCCCATCTTGGGTGAGGCTGTTCCCATTCTTGCCTCCTTTCTGCGTAAGAACCAACGAGCATTGAAACTAAGCACACTGGCCGCACTGGACATTCTGGTCAAGAACTACAGCGACAGTGTAACACCGGCCATGATCGACGCTGTTCTGGCTGAGCTGCCGCCTCTTATCAATGAAAGCGATATGCATGTCTCCCAGATGGCTATCAGCTTCCTCACCACGCTTGCACGAGTCCACCCTGACTCACTGTCTAAAATAAGTGGCTCTATTTTGGCTGAACTCATAGCTTTGGTTCGTTCACCGTTGCTGCAAGGTGGTGCTCTTAGTGCCATGCTGGAATTCTTCCAGGCTCTTGTAGCCACGGGAACTGCCAGCTTGGGCTACATGGACCTGCTACGTATGCTAACAGGTCCTGTGTATGCCCAGAGTGCAGCGCTCACCCATAAGCAATCCTACTACTCCATCGCAAAGTGTGTAGCCGCTCTCACCCGTGCTTGTCCTAAAGAGGGCCCTGCAGTGGTGGGACAGTTCATTCAAGATGTGAAGAACTCGCGCTCCACCGACTCTATCAGATTGCTGGCTCTGCTTTCCCTGGGAGAGGTCGGCCATCATGTTGACCTGAGTGGCCAGCCTGAGCTGAAAACGGTCATCCTGGATGCCTTCTCTTCTGCCAGTGAAGAGGTCAAGTCGGCAGCTTCATATGCGTTAGGCAGCATAAGCGTAGGGAACCTCCCGGAGTACCTGCCCTTTGTCCTGCAAGAGATTTCTGGCCAGCCCAAGCGACAGTACCTGCTGTTGCACTCTCTCAAGGAAATAATCAGCTCTGCCTCGGTTGCAGGGCTCAAACCCTATGTAGAAAATGTGTGGGCACTGTTGCTAAAACACTGCGAGTGTACAGAAGAAGGCACAAGGAACGTGGTAGCTGAATGTCTGGGAAAGTTAACACTTATCGACCCAGAGACTCTTCTGCCCAGGCTAAAAGGCTATCTCTTATCAGGTGATCATCAAACACTGATAATTCAAGGTTCTTTATATCATAAACTATTATATATATATATATATACACATCGTTTTGATTGAGGTGTTCTCTTTCTCTCCCCAGGATCATCTTATGCCAGGAGCTCAGTAGTTACAGCTGTTAAATTCACGATTTCTGATCACCCACAGACAATTGACCCCCTTCTTAAAAACTGCATAGGCAAGTACTAATTTGCACTATTTTGCATAGTCAAACACTTTTTAGAACTGTTTTTTTTATTGTAATAATATTGAAATACTTCTAGGTGATTTCTTGAAAACATTGGAAGATCCAGACCTCAATGTACGAAGAGTGGCTCTAGTTACCTTCAACTCAGCAGCTCATAACAAACCTTCACTTATTCGAGACCTGTTGGATACAGTTCTCCCTCATTTGTACAATGAGACCAAAGTGCGCAAAGAATTAATCAGAGAGGTAACCTGCCCTTTGTCTAAAGCCTAATGCTTTACCATCTTTTTCAGACCTCAAAGCTCAGTGTAATTTCCTCTTTCTAGGTTGAGATGGGTCCATTCAAACACACAGTGGACGATGGTCTGGATATCCGGAAGGCTGCATTTGAATGCATGTACACACTTTTAGACAGCTGCCTTGATAGACTTGACATCTTTGAATTCTTAAACCATGTTGAAGATGGACTTAAGGACCATTACGATATCAAGGTAAGCCGTCAGAGTAAACCATGAATCTTTCATGAGACGGGCCTTTTGCCATGCAGATCATTTAGCGACCACAGAAGATGAAAGAGTGATTTGATTAACAAAGATTCAGTGTGTGGTCATCAAAGGCATAAATGCATAATGCAGTGACAACAAACGTAATTCAACTTTATTTTAAATGTACTTATTACCAGCTGTACTTTCATGATAATGAAGTAGAAGTGCTTTATAATAGAAGATGTTATAGTTTAGGTTTAAATTGTTTATCTACATACTTTAAACAGGAGTTATCAAGTTATGCATTACCTATCAAGTCATGTGTTTTGATAGTTACTAGGGACTTCAAAGATACAGTGAGACCAAAATGTGCATAGGCTCATGAATCACAATGAAGGTTTATAATTCCTAATGTTCTTTTTTGCTCTATGAATGTCCTTACAGATGCTGACGTTCCTCATGCTGGCCAGATTATCTAGTTTGTGTCCCAGTGCAGTGCTACAGAGGTTGGACAGACTTGTGGAGCCCCTCAGGGCAACATGCACCACAAAGGTTTGCAAGATATTCATCAAATGATAAAATAAAAACATGGATATAAGACAAAGTATTTTCTTTGTATATTGAAAATAGAGGAAATCTTAGACATCTGTGGGCTCTCTTAGGCGAGCGAAAATTTGAAAACGGTTTTCAATATTTACAGATTCTGTTCCCCCTTCTCATCAATTCCCCTCTTGTTTCTCAGTAATCACAAACAACTGTAAAGTCATGAAACTGTCATGGCAATTAATTGCTCATAACATCTATTCTTTCCCAGGTAAAAGCCAACTCTGTAAAGCAGGAGTTTGAGAAGCAGGATGAGCTCAAACGATCTGCCATGCGGGCCGTAGTGGCTTTGCTAACCATCCCAGAGGCAGAGAAGAGCCCCCTAATGAGCGAGTTCCAGTCTCAAATCAGCTCCAACCCTGAGCTGGCCGCCATCTTTGACAGCATCCAGAGGGACTCCACCAGCGCTAATATGGAATCCATGGACACCAGTTAAATGACCACAACAATGTGCCCACTCCAAAAATCCACAAAGAAAACCAACCCTGGGGGACCCTTGTATTGTTCCATGCATTGCACTGAATCAAAAATAGGAGGAAAACAAAAATCTAAAATTAAGAAAAGAAGAAAAAAAAAAAAAACTAACGAAAGGACAGACATTCATCATACTAAGCTTCAAAGCTTATTTCCACATTTTTTTTATAAACAACAGGAAATTGCCTCAATTGTTCATTGTTCTCCATTCCTCCCCCACCATTTTTTATTAATTTTGTTCTGGTCGTTTTCATAATTTCTGAGACTCTGTCACCTGAAAATGATTTGACCACAGTATTTGTGTTACTATGGGATATTCGTTCTTTACATTCTAGGCTGCCGACGACTCAATCGAGATCTACAGGGGTAAACGATAGTACTCAGTGAATTTAAATCGTTTCAGAACTGTTTTTTTTTCTGTCATGTTTCTTATCAGACAAGTTTTATTAGGTTTTTGTACGATTTGAATGTCATCTCTTTACTGTTGACCGCTTAAGTTCAGAGCGAGATAAGTCTTAGAAATATTATCCTAAAGAGGTGTGGCATAGTTGGGGTGTTTCATTGGATGAGTGGCTGCTTATTATTCTTTCATTGCATTTCATTACATTCCCACTGTCCGCAGAATTGCGATTCATAAGCATGTCACACATCCAGAGAATGAGAATTCAGCTACGCACGATTTGCAATTTTTCTTTTTCTATTCGATGACAGTTTTGTTTGGCTCCAGCATAAAGAGGTAAAATATGACATTGAACATTGTTATGAGAAAATATTGCCCTGTATGGAACGCACATATTGTGAATAAAATGAGTGGAGAATATTTTATCAGGTGCTCAACTGTATTCTGAAACCATAAGGGTGTTGCTCTCGCTGTTTAGATCCACTATTAAGATGCTGCCTTGTTTGGACTCACCTGTGAAGTTGGTGGGAATATATTATTATTTTTTAAAAATAGAGCTAGTTTAACTTCCCGCAATACTCTGAGTACTGTTTAATGTGCAGGTCTCTCTTGAGTAAGGTCTCTATCTGTAAGCTGGGCAAATGAACACCATCATACATCTCACCATATAGCTGATTAACGGGTGACTGAAGTTTGAATTGACACCCTGGAAATCACAGTGTGTATAATGCACAATCTAGGTTTATTTGTGTAGTCATGTATGCACAGCGTTGACATTCATTGAAGTGTGACAGTACGGCAATGTTCCTTCATAAGAAATCAATAAAAGGCTCATTGCTGCCTGCATCCAAATGTCATTTTATGGTCCTTCTACTACAGTTAGAACCATCATAATGGCTGATGCATATTGCTCACAAAAATGTCAAAAACTGGCTGAAATTGCCAGTTCCAATCTGCTTGGCTGACTTAACTCGACTTATGGAAATGAACGCACACAGATTTTGTTTTAGATTAGTACTTTTGAGGAAGAACTACTCTGGATTTGATTAAAAGGTTAGTAGCATCACATTTTTGTTTTTAGGCTCATAGTAGCTGATCTGTATTTAATTCAAGTCTGAATTAATCGATACTTAAGGACAAATATAAAGTCCATTCACGTTTTCCATTATTTTTCATTTTTATATACAGCTTTTCATGGAGACTGCTGCACTATTTGAATTCATTGGCCAGAGTGATCTGCAGGATGCTGCTGATATTGCGCTGCAAGTTAAAAGTCTGCCTGTGCAACACTGCGACACTTGGTCACATTGAGCACACCTTCAAGGTTACCAAGATTTCATCATCTTGTATCAAACGGCTTAGAATTTTTTTTACTTTGTTTTCTTAAGCGAGTAATTGTAAAGTTAACGTGAAATAAAAATTTACTCTATTTGGTTTCATTTGTGTTCCTGCCAATATCAGTTCCGATTAGGTTAACTTTGCTTTCATCATTCAAAGTATAACTTGGAAGCATGCTGGAATTCACTCCCACAATTATTTTATGATTAACGATAATGTGAAGACCGGGTCAGCTCTGACGTCTGTCCTCAGTCAGTCTTTGTTGATCATTAGAAAAACAAAGCAACACTGCAAAGGTCATCAACTCAACCCATCCATGGTGAACAAGCCTTGGCAATTTATTTTTATAAGCTAACAAAAACTTTATAATATCATCATGTCAACATGCCAGGCTAATATGAGGGCAAAAGAGTTCTAAACAGGGTTTTGATCTGCTTCTAGACTGCTGGAAGCATGTATTAGCAGTAGCAGTTTGTCATTGCTTAAATGAACCCACTTCCAATTTGCACGCTAATGAGTCACGCAAATGCTATTAAAGCCCAATTTACAGTGGCCTGATTTGCATCAGAGGTGTGAGGGCTAATGCACAGACGTGATCGTTCGCTCATCAGGACAGATGTAGCCTTGCAAGGTGTTCACACTAATTTTAGACATTTTCCAGCTGTCAAAACAGATAGATGTCACAGAAAGTTATCAACATTTCAAACAAATGTTTTGTCTAAAAAGCTTTCTCACTTACAATAGACTACAGGAAGCCTATAGTGCAGACCTCCCTACCAAACTGTATATATGAGATCATTGCTAGAAAGCCAAAAAATGGGCTAATCATCATTACAGATGAAATGTGTTTTATAATGATGACGGAGTGTTTATCTGCACTGCCCTATGGGAGAACGCAGCAGGAGGCTGTAAAAAGCACACTGCAGATTAATGATTCCCTACTGCAGACAGATCCTCCATGGCCCGCTGAGCAGCTGCTTTAAAGCCTGAAGCTTAATGTTTCACCTCTAAGCCGGATTTAAACAATGCAAGGAGACCTCACCCCCTACCGGGGAATATAACTCATATCATCCCACTAATGACGCTTACACTAGTTACATGCCAGAGTAAAGTCTATGGACTGACAAATGTCTGTATTTAGTTTCTCTGAACTGGAACGTGATCATGAACTATATTGATGGTTTAGATTGGATGAAATGATATGAGCTCATTTTGTGACAGGTAACCAACTTCAAAAGATAAGTTAGAGTGTCTCTTTTACTGTATTATGTTGTGCAATTAACATAAAATGATCTTTATTATTTTGAGTCATCATTCTTAGTTTGCTTCCGTTCTGATATAAATGACCCTGTACAAATCATTTCAGAGAAAGAGGTTGTTCTCAACTCTGTGTGGGGTTCTGGGACACAGCCACCCAATCAACAGCGGAGAATTTTGTTGTCTTGGATTTTGACTGGTCTGTTAAGGTGGTCATGGTAATGTCTTGACTTGCAGTGCTTTGGATTGTTCTCAGTGTGAGGCGGTGGCTAGCCTTTCCACTGAGAGGTCTTATTGATATTCTGCATTCCCATGGTAAGTTTTATCATTATCTGATTTTTCCCAAACATCACTGATGCCAAAACAGGATGTTTGTGAGTCTAAACTATTGTTGCACTTCAAGAAGTTATATTCAATGAAATGTGTTATCAGAACTGAAAGGTGAATATACCAATGTTTCAAAGCTGCGCTAAACAGTGCATATTTTTATTACATTATTACATTGTTTTATTTGATGTCGCCTGCAATGTCAGAATACACTAATTTCCTTAGTCTCCATGCTTAATGTTTAATCTGGCACTGAAAAAGGAAATATGAGGTTAATGCAGAGGGAAATGGGCTGGCAACATGCTTTATATTTCATGGTAAATTTTGTGTTTGATTAATGTCTTAAAGCATGAGATTGATTTAAAACAATCCTGATGTATCAGTAGATGAATTATCTGCATTGTGGCTGAAATATATTTTCAGTGCGTATTGAATTTATGCAACGAAATACCTATTTATATGTTAATGGACTTCTTGAAGACTAATGGAATTCTTGAAATCCTCTTGGTAAAGATAAAAGCCGAATCATTGCTCAAGAATATCTCTAATTAAACAATTATTTATAGAAGGGAGAGGTTTGGTTATATTGATTAAAGTTTATTTGGTTTGTGAATATATTTGTGCTTGTGTTCTAACAACTTGTTCTTTTAAGGGTAAATAAGAATCAGGATGGGCTTTTCTGGCAAAGGCCTTCCCATTGATGGGAAAGGAGACTGGTAATATATACATATACATATTTAGTACATGTATGTGACTATAAAACAAACAAACAGACAAAAAAACATTTACAGCTTTAAACATCATGCATGTTTGAGGTTAATCTTCAAGAGTAACTCTTGTAATGTAACTTCCTATTACTTTCAGTGTAAATGTATTAGTCTTATTTGTATCTCTTATTATGCATTGATATATCCAAATCACTTGCTGTGTCAACAGGCCCTCCAACAAAATTAGGAAACACAGAAGCCAGTCCCCTTTTCGTGATGTTTCACCTGTACCATCACATTTCTCAGAACCGGTCTCATTCCTGCAACATGCGGTAAACACTGCACAATTATTAAGACCACTGCCAATCTACTACATTAGTAACTCGTATCACTCCTCACTCTGTTTTCTCCTATAATAAAGCAATTTCAACTTACATCCATTTATTTTGAAAGTAGGAGCGTAACAAGTGGGATAACACACAGTTGAAAAATACACCCCTGGATATAAAATGATCCATCAACCTGTTTATTTTGCAATACTGACTAATTGGCTAATGGCTCATTGTACATTATCACTAATTATATGGCAGCTAGAACCTCCCATGTAGGTATGCACCAACCCTGCTTGTTTTACAGGATGTGACAGCCAACCTTCCCCGTCTCCCTGGTGTAAGAGGGACACTCAGGGATGAAGATGACGACGATGATGTTCGGAGTCACAAGAGCTTGCCAGCGGTGATGACTACATTAACCCTCCAACCCAGAGACAAGAGGTCATACAGACATGCTGAGAGTCGCCTCAGTTTACCCCCTCTCATAAGCACCAGGTACTGTATACAGGTCATTCTAGGGCTGCGTTTTGGTCCATTTTTTTGTCTCGTTCACTCGGATGTACTGCCTTGCTTACATTGCAAGAGTGCCCACTACTGGCAGAACCCTTGTATTAGGTTTAAATAGAACCAGGGATGTCCACTGTCCTGCGGAGTTTACACCTGAGCCAGCTAAGCAAGCTCTTACTGGTACACAAGAAACTTTCAGGCAGGTGTGTTGAGGCAAGTTGGATTTAACTCTGGAGAACAGTGACCCTCCAGGACGGGTTTGGACACCCCTAAGCCCTTGAACACTTGTGGGTATATTAACCTCTGCTAGTTGCTGTTCCGACATTACAATCGTGTTGCTTTGTGTTCTATGGATCTACCTGAAGTGCACATACGAGTTGACTCCCTCTGTCAAAATCAAGGGGTCGAGAGTCTGCCCAAATAAACTTCCCACGTCCACTTGACAAAGTTGAATGCATTTCAAAATGGTGGCGGAGATTCACCCAAGGGGAAGTGCTCTGGAAAAGTTGCGAGAGCCATAAGCAAAATAAGTGCAACTTTGTAAGCAACATGTTTTAAAGGAATAATTCACACAAAATGAAAATGTTGTCATTTAATCACCCTCAAATCTGAACTATTACCTTAACTAAGACTTCATACACCACTAATTGTTTACCAATGGCCAATTGTTGTTCAGTGGCATAATATGTTCATTGCTGAAACGTATTGTTTACCAGGTGCAGTTTGATTGTGAAAGGCACTGGATTCAAAACTGTCTCCAAACTACCACCAATCACCAAATCCAGAAATAATTGGAAGAAAACAGACCCCCCGAGACCTCCTTGTAGATCTGGATGCAGGTATTGCCTTCCTTCTATTAACAACCACCCTTTGCAAGTACATTTAATGTACATTGTATCTTGCTTCATAAAAGTGAATGAATGAAACCTTTATTGCCCCAGGGGGGAATTTGTTTTACACTCATGGGAAGCACAATAAACATGACAACAAAAAAACATAGAATAAAAAAAAAATCAATAATCAATAAATCAATAATCAATAAAAGTCATGCCACTGTTAACTTAAAACGTCAGCTCAAATATCAAATCAACCACCTGTTGAATCTCCATCTAAAACCTGACAATAAGAATAGGACTCCAGCAGAATTCAGTGCCCTTCGCTTTTAGGCTAGAGGAAAGTAAAATTATTTCAGACTTGTCAGTGTAGGCAGAAGGCATCCCTTACGAAAAAGAAGTATACTTCAAATTCATTTTATGTAGTCTATAAGACAGAATGTATATATTTTTTTAAAAAAGTATTTAAAAAGCTACTCAATCAAAATAGTAAACACAAGTACAAGGCAAGAATACTTTTATACTCATTAAATCATACTTTTAAGAATATCTTGATCAACAAGTAGCCTACAGGACAAATACACTTGGAATTTTCCCTCAATATAAGACAAGTCAATTACACTTAAGTGCTATTTGAAGTATATTACTAAGTACATAAAGTATTTTTCTGAGAAGTACAGAAAAAGTAAACAGAAAGTATATGTTCTTATCTTTAGTTGTAGTAAGAAGTATACTAATAGCAAACTTGAATAAACGTCTTTTTTTTCGTAAGGGATGGCTTGACTTCGTTCTGCATTTGGAGCGCTGTTAAATCCACAGAACGAAAATGAAAAGGCACAGTCAATATCTCGCCTGGCAGATATATGCAGAGTCATTTTCAGCTTATTAATGATTTAAAGCCTGGTTAGTCTCGGCATCACGTGGGCAAGTATTTTTCTGCTTCCCTCATTTATTTGAGGCTGTGAGGTGCGAGGGAGAGAACATGGAGATCAGCCCAGAGAACTGAGAGGCAGAGAGAGGGCATGTAGGTTTCTATTCAATTACTATCAGCCCCCACAGCTGGGCTAATAAACTGAAATTAAAGTGTCCCAATAGAGTGGAATTACACAGTGCAAACAGCTACACAGTCAGGTCTGGTTGTAGTACAGAGAGTATGTTTAAATGTCTAGATTTTGCCAAGATAAAAGGCAAAGATTAGATTTGTCTCCACTTGGAATTAGTTTCAGATATGTCTCTGCTTGCCAGGACCATCACTGATGAATGCGATTAGTAACAGAAATGGTAATTGAATCTTAATGTGATTGAAAACCTGATAACCTTTCCTGTAGTGGAACTTTTTGCAGTATACCCATAGTCAAGGCAGATAGGGTTCAGAATATATAGTGACATCGTTTCAGAAAAAAATAACGCTTTAATTAAATAATTATTTGATAAACAATTTAAGACAATTTTAATTGAATTCTCATGAAGCTATATGCTTGAATTCATTTCTATTGCTTGCACCTGACCCATGTTTCTTTCATTCTTATACTGAAAGGTAAACTCTTACTCTGCTGCTAAACCTTTCTCTGTTTAAACAGTACATTTCTAATGGTTTTTAGTGCATTGCTTAAGGTTGCTAAAGTGTTCTGGGTAGTTGTTTTTTAATTGGTAACTAGAGGGGTCTGAGTCATTGTCAGGTGGTTGCTTACAGTAAAAGAAAGCATCAGTTAGATGACGTCTTGGGATGAGAATATGTTGCAATTTAAGGTATCATTCTTGTTTATAGCACAAAATAATGAACACATGCAACATCTGGTTCATCAAAGTGTGCATGCTTTTAGTTTTATGCATAGCTAGTACATATACTGTAGTATTTCAACATCTAATTATTCCCATTCTCTTATGAAAAAGGCCGGACAAAATGGAATTCCTTTCAGCTAAACCTGCTCATGCATTGATGCATCCAAAAATTGTCCCTGTCGGGCAGACGTCTCTGTCTGTCAAGGTGCACACTGTTCAAGGAAATGGGCCCTGCTTGCTTCCTGCCAAAGCCTCTGGAGTGTCCCCGAGATCTCGACTTACTTTCCAAAGTCCTGTAGTGCAGGCAGTGTACCCTATCAGTCCTGACACCATGCAACAGATGAGGCAAACTGACAGAGCGTGTGAGCCCCTGAGGTCTGTGCTGAAAAAAGCACCAAACAGAGGAGAGTTTGACTGCCCACTGACAGCACACCTGCTGGAGCCATTTTCTGAGTTCCAGGAGCATCTCTGCCGCCAAATCCTACACTCGCCACTGCCTTATCGTGAAGCTCTGCCACAGGTCCACATTTCTTGTCACCAGGACCAGGTAGATCTGTTGCCTGCACATAGGGGCCCATACAGTTCTCTGATGGAGTGCACCGTGGAGCTCTGTAACTCCCAAGGACAGAAGCTTCCCAAAATCACCATGACCTGCCCGACACCTTCTCCAAAACGCCTGTGTCGCACAGAGATGAGGCATGCGGCATGAAAGGCAAACCAAGATGGCTGCAGAGTGAACTAACAAGCTATACAACTCAAAAGCTAATATTGCTCTGTGCACAAAGGATCACAGACGGTTCACCAAGATCACAAATTCACTTTGTTCACGTTACGAGACAATAAAGCAAAACAGAGACATCTGTCCAATCTCTTGACACTTTTTTTGATTTTCAGTGATTATTGGACTCATGGTCATAACCCTCTCCTGTGCAAAGCTCAAGTTATTGCTGTATTACCAATCATCTTTCTTTCTATTTTTTCCTATGGAAGCCCTAAAACATGAAAAACATTGAAACATGTGGGTTGCACTGGTGCACAGGTACAGGAAGTGCCTCCAAGGAGCTTTATAAAGTCATTCCTGGGTGAAGATCCCTGGAATGGTATGAATCATAAGTCTGTCTGAGGAGACTTATGAGGAGAACTCTTACTGAGGAGAAATGTAATCATTTTTCTTCTCCCCACTTTTCATGGCCTTTCTTTTCTTTTTAAAATCAATACAATTTCCTCAGTTGAGCTGAATAATGCGAGTTATGGGGCAGGGGGCAATTTTTTTATTGTCCATCATAGCCAACTACAGATTTGCCATCTTTTGGTATAAGACTGTGTGTACATGTGTATTTATCGCCTCGTTACTGTAGCATTGGTTGTCACTAATTATACACTTAACATCTTTCAGTACTGGTATCAAATTCATATGGTAATCTGTCAGGAATTTGTGTTTAAAGCAAAAGTGGTACATTGATCTTTCAATGCAGTATTTTTTTTTTCATTACCATTGCCCTCAACCTTATTGCCATGAGTAAATATTGTATAGTGACTAAAAAAAATGAAAATTTCTCAGGCAGGTAATCGATTACACTTTTTCTAAGGCATAAAGAGAACTTTACTGAGGAAATGTAATTATTTTTCAGTGATAACTTCTAAATTCTGAGAATAAACTCTTATTGTGTATTTCATAATGATTAAAGGGACACGGGAACTTAACTTGTTCACATTTATTGCTAAATCCAAAACAATGGTCCCATGACCAGTATGACTCAGCACTGTGCTATCTTGCAGAAATAAAAACATTCAAGCTAAATTGTTTTTTTTTATATTGTTGTCATTGCCCTTGTTGTTCATGCCAATGACAATAATGATAATTTTGAAGTTATAGATATATAAATTCAATATAAATCACATCACAGAGCATCAAAATATTTGTTTTAATTGGATATTTGCACTGCCTACACAGACAAAACTCATGTCAATAACAACATGTCAATAAAAGTGTCGATAAAAAAGCTCATTAATTATATTTCCAACTAATCATTGCTGTTAAAAGTCATTCGAAGGGCACTTAATTAAAAGTGTAAGTGGCAGTATAGTGATTAACCATTGATTTGCCTACGCAACATGTAAGGCGAATCACAAATTCCCAAATTCTGATGATAGCATTATCTACAAGTACAGTTGTAAATAATGAATGTAATTGCTGTTACTGACTGTAGTGTAAAGTTTAGCATTTTAGATCAATTTAGCATTTGGGATTTTCTTAAAGGTACTGAACATCTAAGACACACACAAAATTCAAAAATTGCAAAGCATGCGTGTGATCACCACTGCTGTTTCATCAATGAAGTCAGAGCAGAATTTTTGCATTCTTCAGTCATAGCACATGAAACAGAGTGGCTCTGAGGTTTCATAAGGAATGGGACTTTGATATTGAGGATGACAGAAGTGCTTTGCTTTAGAGTGCTTAAGGCTGGGACATGTGTAACGATCACTTTTTCCAGCAGTAAGCAAACATGTCACAACATGGGTCTTCAGCAGTCCAGGCTTAGCTTCGTTGCTGTGCATGTGTGTGTGTGTGTGTGTGTGTGTGTGTGCGTGTGTGTGTGTGTGCGCGCATATGGCCTGTTTCTCAGGTCCTGTTCCCCCTGCTGTGCTTGTGTATGGGTGTAACAGCTCCCTGGTTTCACGCTTCGATTATCTGGTCAGACATTACCCATGGTTGCATTCCCCCCCACAGCCTTGTCCCAGCACTGCCTGACCTTTTTCTCTCTAACTGACAGACATTCCTCTCATTCCTACAGGGAATAACAGCAGGATGGGCCCCATGTTGAACGCACTGACCAAACTACCAAATTTGTCATTACAAAAATTGTCAGAGTATTGTAAATTGGTATAATAATAAAACTTTTTCAGGAACTCTATAAGCAAATATAGTAAGTCTACTCCTGTTTGAAAGTATGACCAGGGGAAATGTGTGTCTCCAAATAAACCTGTAAGCCAACATGTACTAGAATGTATTTTCCACTAGAGGGCATAAAAAGCCCTTTCATGGTAAACCGCAAGCATTATGTTGTGATTAAAAAAAAAATCAGGAGTGCATGTCACTGCCACAATGTGCATGAGACTCTCTGTTGTGCTTGAGACATGTTTTTCAGTTGAGCCGTTTGTCTTACGTTTTACACGTTAACTAGTGTCAGATTTCATATGTTATAACTGGACCTTCAGAGAAACTACCCAAGATTATCTCTAAATGGTCTATATTGCAGATTAGATTCTAGTAATTGGTAACATTTTACAGTTACTTAGTTAATGCATTAGGTATCATTAATATTTGAACAATGAGCATTTTTACAGCATTTTTTAATCTAGATTAATTTATATTGTTCATTGTTCATTTATAATATATTAATGTTAATTTATATGTCTAGAAATTACTATTTAGAAGTATTGTCCATTTTAGTTCATGAACTATTAACAGTTACTTCAGTTAAAAGTAAATTCTTATAACAGACATTTAACAAACCTGCTCTTACTTCTCAATTCTTTCATGAGCAAATTCATTTACCAATATCTTACGATAATTTTAAGAGATGTTCAGCTGTCAGAAAAACTGCCTCTGCACCCTTATAAGCATTGCACAGCCTTGAATAAGCCCTTATTTAGGACACAATCCAAGAGACGATTATCCATGCTTGTTACTACTGACGCAAACGACAGCTTGCCTCAATAATTTGATAAGCTACCTGAAAGTTCACTTGAAACAAACAGAAAGGGTAAAGAACAGTCCTCAGGTCAATTTAAAAGTTTATGTAGAAATGATGCCCATAAGGAAGCACAAAGTAATGTTTATTGTTCTGTGGGAAGAACATAAACTACTTTGTAACAGATAACCAAACTACAGCAGATTACTTTCTGTCATAAAAACACTTAAGAGAAAGTTGTCTGATGTGTATTTCTAATCTTATAAAAATGGACGAAAAGCCACAAACTCTCTGCATTACTTTCTGAAATGTTTATTATGTGGTATACTTGATCATATTGCTATTGCATTTGATAAATCCAACACACTAGATCTAAAACCTGTTTAATATGGTACAATAAATGTAACAAAGGCCCTCCAGTACCTTATTTCTCTATTAAACAAACATTGTAAGCATCCGAAGAAACAAATACAATTCCTTAGGTTTGAATGTGACTGTAAGGAAGAAACACACATGTATCAACAGCTGCAGTACATTTACAGACAGCTCTCCTATGCCGAGGTCATTCATCTGCCTATCAGATTTCTAGTGAAATGTTAGGCTTACAGCCACAGTTGCTACTTCAGTATCAGTCCTGCCTTTAAAACTGGAAGGCCACCATTATGGTCACTCAGGCACACGCTCCAAATCACTTACAATGAGGTGTCAATCCTGTGCACATGCTCAATGTCATATGATCTCTACCAAAGCATGTGTGCATGTTTATACACTTACTCCTACAGATTATTGCCTATCTAAGGCCATCATGAAGCTTTCACCACTGGTCTGTTTTCGCTCTGCTGTTTGTAATCAATAGTTTGAGCTCCTCCTCTGAGCTCCTCCTCTGAGTGACATGTACCCCGCGTGCTGGAACAACACCTGTTCACAGAGTACTGCACCATGCGATCTTTATCTCTCAGAGGGACCAGCACCTTTTTTTTGTGCATAGTGAGATTTTGCACTGTGCCAGTGTGTCCATGTAACTTTCTATATTTGACTGCAAGCACAGCAGTGCCACAAATTACCACCTCAGCAGTCGGTATCAATTCTTGGAGATTACGACAGTGTCAAATCTGTAACCAGAAGATCTCTCATCAGCAATAACCAGTAAAAGAGTTGCATATGCTTCTAAAAGTAGCTGTTCCTCTTTCAATTTTAATTTCTTCAGATTTTTTTTTAAATGAGAGCCAACAAATGTGGATGAAACTAGTGAAACTAGAAAGAGCTAGTGAACAAGAACTATTAAAAACAAAGCCCATACAACTAATGGAAAGCTGTATCTGGTTACAGCTTGTGTTGCATTTCAATCTACATAAAACAACCAGTAAGAATTTACAATAAGGTGCAATTGGTTAACATCAGGTATGAATTATGGACAGTAATGTGGATGCAGTTGCAGTTATTTAGCAAATGTTGTATTGAGTTACTTGGAATAAAATCATATAGTCCAAGGTCATTAAATCTTGGCAGTGGGAAAATTGATTCCCATTAAAAAGCAAATTGTTGTCTATCAATCTAATCATGCTGATAAGGTTGTTTGCATCATAAAGTAAGGTCATAAATGTAGTTGGTTGGTTCACCATTCATGTTCATGTTTTGACATGCACAGGATCACTTTGGTGTCTTAGAGAGTGCAGGTCTGGGTGAATGGGTTCATCTGGATCGCGCTGTGCATGGGGCCTGTTTTTGGAACCGCATCATTCAATAAGTTTGATAAAAGCCTTTGCCAAGACTGCCAAAGCAGATCCCCCATGGCAGGCAGCACATGCTTGGCGCTTGTCTTTAAACGGCTGCGTCCTCTATGACTTCCGCAGGGGCCTGATGCGCTGTGGGCCAGAGATAGCTGACCAGGCCATTTATTTAAGGGCTCTGCATGTTTAAACACATCTCCAAGTGTGCATGGTAGTTAATTTTCACCATATGAATTTAACTTGGCACAAGAGGACTAGATTGAGTTGTTCGCTGGGCAGGGGATGGTTTATCAGTGGCAGTGTGAGGTGAGAAATCACATGGACTTGGCAAGACAAACAGCAATAATTTACAGCAGATGTCCTTTACAACCTCTTAAACAAAGGACATGATTTTATGTACATTACTGAATATAAAAGATCTATTGACTATAGTATGCTATACAAATGAAGACATTATCGAAAGTGATGTCTGGAGTCTTACCCCCTGTAAATTAGGGGGTCGATTTGGAAAAACTGTTTGAAAACAGTCATTATTTTTGCAATACCATTTGGTGACACAAGTGGCGCAGAAATGACAGAAATCAACTTTCCAACAAAATGTGTTAAATCTATTTGCAGAACTTCATTTGAATGCAACAGATTTTGCTATGAGTCTATTTAGATCGAATTGATCTATTAACAGTTAATTGTACAGTATTGATAACACAGCTATACATCTGTCAAGGACGCCTGTGACGTCATCTCACGTATGAAGATATTGCACTGCAGTCTCAAAGCCCCTTGAGAGTCAGTGTAGCTAATGAAATTATTCTCCAAGCCTCAGGATAAACAAACATTAAAGAACGGTGATAGAAAGAGTGGGAAAGTGAGTGGAATATAGAGTGGGTAAAGCCTGCTGTTTAAAAGGAGACACAAGAGGTCTTTTCACCACTCCGTGAACATCATGTTTAGAAACGTAACAAACTGACTGATAGTTCCATCAGATAATCAGTGTTGTCATGACATTATCAATGCAGACTCAAAGTGATATGGCTAAAAAATGATGTGGTTATGAGCACAGACAAAATTTCAGGTTCAGTCCTGCGCCAGACGAGAAACCGCCATTGAGATAAAGGGGAACCCTCAACACACACACACACACACAAAAATGATAGACAAGCAGTGTTTCTGTAGCTTTCTAAATAACTGGATAAAAGGTAATGCCTATCCCCCTAGCTTTTTTCTGTTTACAAAACCAGTGCCATCAAAAAGAAGCCTATTTCAGGGATATCTGTTAGGGAGTAGATTCCATTAAAAAGTTACTTAGAGCACCTTGAAATAATTTCATGCATGGAAAACATCATGAGTGCTAATTTAAGTTTAACTGAAACACTTGGCAACTTTAAAACTGCCTTACTTTGTGGGTCAGTCAGTTCTTTGAGCAATTCAAAGAGTCGTAAACGACCACAGGGGTGTTGCTTGTTGCTTCAACAACAAAAGGTCTTTGCCCTGAAGGGCTATTTCAGGATGCAGTCTTCAGAGAATGGCTGCACTGTTGATTCACCTGCATCTACTGTAAGTCAGCTTCATGAAGGCCAGTGAGGAGCCCCGTGCAGCCTATCAACCTGTCAATCTCCTTCTGTGTGTGTGTGTGTGTGTGTGTGTGTGAGTGAGAGAGATCACTCCTGCAGAGGTAAACTAATCCTGCCCTAAAGAAAGCCTTGCACCCAGAGTAAAGAGCAGAAGGGACAGCTGGATGGGGTTAGTGGGTGTCTCGCCGTGCCATGAAATGGCTGCCAAAAATAAAATGATTTGTTTCAGGAGGTTAAGTTAGCTCGCTTGCTTCTTTAAGGCTGCTAATAGACAGAAGGATAGTCCGTTGGCCAAAAAGTTAAGTGAAAATGGTCTTCTTTTTTTAAATTCTCCCTCTAGCTTTCTGAAGCAGCTCAGGGGGACAAATATAAAGGGTTTCTGGGAACTGTGTGGTATTTGTAGGACGGCATGCATGGGGCAGGGTGTGGACGGGCCAGTACAATGTAGCCAGCAGGCATTGGAGGTATTTCTCAGCTGATCTGTACTATCCGGGAAACAGGTCACAGTTACAACCTCTGACCTCACAAGGGTGGACACCCAACCTGTCAATCAAATTGGGAACACCACACCCCTGACTCCTAAACAAATAACTCCTAAATAAATAAACAAAACACAATGAACAAACAAAGCTAAGCGTTAAGAGGGCAGATCGTATATACTTTAGATGTAACTAAGCGACAAAACAGTGGGTGCTCATGAGAAAACATGTCGCACAGGAGAGCGGTTAGGTGAAAATCTATTACGTAATCTTTAAATGTGAGCCACTTCTCATTTGACTACATAGTACAGTTTGTGATCAGTGTAATTGGTGTAACTGCATAATTGCTCTGTGTGACTCAGTTATATTAAGGCTAGGGACACACCTGAGGTTACTGTGACAGCTCGTATTTCAGTAAGTGTACCTCATGATACTGTGAGGTTAACACGTGGTTAGGGCAAAGTGAGTGTCTTAAAGGTGGATTAGTTTTAAGCTGAATTACTGGACTCCTTGCTGTGCAGGGCATACACTTGGGTCCATAGGGAAAACTTTGGCCTTAGGATCACAGTGGGGATCCATCTGTGCCGTGAGGATGACGTGCTACTATATATGCACTGTTGTACAGACACCATGCCCCCATAACCGCACTGTGCCATCAAGCTAGAGACCATCAGCCTTTATGATTTCATAGTAACGACAGCACAGATGGTCACAGATGGCAGGGTGGCATGGAAAGACGCAGATACGCACTTTCTGATTATTTTGGCATTGGACCTCCCATATGTGCACTTATTCTCTTGGTTACATTTTGTAGTTTTGAGTTTTGTTGTAAAGGAGAATAATTTTGAATGATAGACAAATTGGAGATGATTTCAGTAGCTACCAGTGGTCTTCTTTAGAGGTGCACTATGGATGTCAATGAAACCTTACTTTTTGAGGCTTGTCATTTTGAAAATCACAAAGACTGAATTGATCAAAAGATTATACATGTACCCAAAAATCATAGAGACTTGGGAGGGGGCTCTTTTGCTAGTAAATATCCACCCAGAACACCACAGCAACAAGTTCATACAATTAATTCAATGGAGTCCAAAGTTGTTTAGACTCCAAATTTCTTAAAATGATCTTTGTTTGTTTGGAACAACAAATGGGTAAGGATCACTTGGTAATTATTTATAGGCAGTTTGCGTACTTATGTGAACTTTACAAATCAAATATCTTGGGATTGAACACACAATGCTCTTATATGAGGACCCTCCAGCATTTAATAGCGTAACTTGAGCAGCAGAGAGCAGCTCGGGTGGCATGCATGAAAACCCTCCATTTCTCCCATGGGATTTCAGGTCACTCAATTTGCTCTGGTGAACAAAGTGTCCACGGTGTGGAAGTGATTAGTTCTCCACCACAAAATGGCCACCAGGCAGTAGACCACATGATTATAGATTTATCCATTTAGTGTGAAGGAGCATCAGTACCACAAGTGGCTATGGGGAGCTTTCATAATTTAGGTAAATCACATTTACCCCAAACACATGATGATTCTTTTGGCTCTCATGTTGAAAGTGTCAGAGAAAATAAGGTCTTATTTATTCCTCTTACCCCCCCCCCCCCCCCCCCCCCCCCAAAAAAAAAAAAAAATAGGGTAAGACAATTCAGCTGTCTTTTTGACATAAACTGAAAAGAATGAAAATAAAATTAACTACAAAGACATGATTAGAGTAGATAGAACACTCTGAACTTCCCATTAGGTATGTAATTTTAAACTGACCAAATGTTTGTTTTATGGGTGAGTAGAATGTGTAGAATCTAACAGTGAGTAGCATAATAGTGGTAGTGTTGTGGAGTATAATACTTTTTCTTTAACCCTATATGATAATGCTAACAAAAATTCCATGTTAGCAGGCGTGTGAAGACGTTAGGTGTCCCAGATTACAAAAATTCACACAATATAATAATGATGGAAAATCCCATTCTATGTGTAGCCTAGCCTATAGTAGCCTAGGTTTTTTCTACAAAAGCTTTGCTGTCATTTATAAGTAAACTGATACGTTTTTCGACTGAATGAGTGTTGATGGAGAGACCGTTAATCCTGTTGTTTAACCAGACTGATACAGAGTAGGTCTCTTTGTGCATTGTGAAAATATAGCTATAGACTTGAGTAGTAGTAGATCAAACACAGAAAAGGGCGGTTCATACAGCGGATCAATTACAGAATGACAGTACTCATTACTTTGGAAGGAGGAGTCAAGCTGAGCGTCTTTCTCTTTCTCGCACACACACACACACACACACACACAATTTAGTTTTCAACCCCATCAATTATTAAGCAGTGTAATTTTACTTTGTCACACATCTACTCTATACTCACGCCCTGGCCTTGTGAGCTTTGCAAACAGAAGGCTTGTGTGATCATACTTGAGGTAACAAGTCTCAAGCGCCTCATAATTACAGAGATCTAAAAGCCAATGGTGCCCAAACCGCATCAGCTGCTGCAAATGCATCTTTTTTATTGACTCCACGTAATTACATATTTTAACCAACAGAAGTGAAGAATGAACAGGAAACCGATTGGATTGTTAGCCGAATGGAGACAGTCGATGTCTGTCAGTAAGGAATGTGATGAGCTGTGTTTAAAGCGTTCTCTTACAATATTGCATCGGAGGCACATCTTTTAAGGTAAGCAGAAGACAGTTTTTTTTAAACAGAAGTAGAGCATAACAGAGGTGGTTTTGATAAATAGACTTGGTGTCAATTTGTGAATTTCAAATTAAGCAGCACTGCAAAAGAAATCAATATTACTCTCTTGGGAAAAAGCAAGAGCAGAAGATTAGAAATGCTGATTTACTGCAACCACTAAGATTAACCATTAAGATTGAGAGCTCTGTCACACAAGGCAGAAATCTTCTTGCAATGAGAGAGACACAACGTTTCTGTGATAAAGATAAAAAATAATCAAAAGGTGTTTTACTTATACGTGTGATGAGCTCTACTACAAAGCCTATATAGTGAGCTTTCTTGCTGCCCAAATAGCATTTTGGAGCAGCATCTTAACCGATTTGGGACAATCAACAACTGCAGGCATTATACAAAACATGCTTTGGAAGATTCCACTGAAAACTGAGTTTAATGTGAGAACCGTGTGATACTCTTAATAAACAAATGAGGGTTTAAAGGTCTGTTTTTATTTGGAAAAAAGTTACATTTCAGTTTTGAATTAATTTAATTGATTATTTTTCTTCCTTAATTCTCTATCTTGGATTTATTTTTTCAGTTTGTTGCTGATGCTTAGAATTATGCTTAGTGCATAATTGTTGCATAAGAGTTGCTTCACTTTTGGGCCAGCATTCATATTGGGAGCAAAGCTACTGTTTGATGCTTTCAAAAGCTAAAAAGAGGCATCTTGGTTTTGATGAGTGAGCCTCTAGTCATTGTGTATACATACATATATATATATATATATAAATGTGGTTTCGATGTCACTCTCTAAACATGAGGTTAAATATTTGGTAACATTTTCGTTTGCTAAAAAAAATTGCATCAGATAAGACTCATGTCATTGTTCACCCCTCAGACTAAAAGAAAAATAATGAGATAACAAAAGAGCAAAAGGGCGTCACACCTCATGCTTATCTCCGGTTGATTATATTGTGATGACCAAAACTGCACATTACACTCCATCATGGTTACTCTGGTGGAGTGAATGAGAGTGTAAACACAGCTGCAGGAAATTCAAAGATGTTTTTACCCCAGCAAGAATGGCTGTGGTATATCCTTGCAGTGTCAATGCATTTGCTTCATTGAAACAACAAGTACCAAGTTTATAGTCAGCTGGGTTGTTCTTTTGTTTTGGTGCTGAAGAAAGTTAGTTTGATGGATGCCACTTTCTGCTATCTTTTTATAAAAAAAAATAGCTATTTTATTTTTATGAATGAAGGGATTCATATAAAGCTCAGTGTAGTGTATTCAGTTTTCAATGTGTACCTACCTAGCATAGCTCCTGCCTCTCTGGAATATATATACTGCCAGGCCCCCCAAAAAAGTCGCTGTTTAGATTTTAATAGGAAAATGCTTAAGAGTCAAAGTTTCTACATGTTTCTAGCATGTTATATGGCTTAAAAACCATGTAGGATTTGGTGGAGTAGACTTTACAGAGTGCTTGACTTTTACAATGCCAATACAAGATTTTGACCTGATGTTATTTCAATCAAGAGATGCATCCATTTTTGGTCAATATCTTGTATTGACAGTGTAAAAGTCAAGCACTTCCCAAAGACTTAAAATACATTTAAGGTCTGGACTCAGAGGTGCCAATTCATGTGTGAAAATTATTCTTCATGCTCCCTCCCAACCATTCTTTCACAATCTGAGCCTGATGAATCTTGACATTGTCATCCTGGAATATGGCCATGATGTCTCTTCCTACATGGTTGTTTATTAAATAAAAACCTACACACTCCATCAATTAGGGTTAGAAGAACTGTTGGCAAACATATAATGCTAGAAACATAATAATCGCTGAAATAAAGATCCAATCATTGACTCTTAAACATTTAAATCCAAACTGCAATTTCTTTCTTTCTCATATTTAAAAAAATCGTCATCGATTTGGCTAAAACACACATCAATTCACATTACATTAAAAATGGTTCAACTTGGACTTTTTGTTCATCTATTCCCAATAGCCACTGTACAGTAAACATCAGTAAAGAGTGCAGTTAAACAGCAGTGGGGGATATTTAAAAAGTGATGCTGGGTCTCAGGTTGGGGGTCTGGTGTCTTTTTTCATTTGTGCAGATGGAACTCTCATGCTAGTTCCACCCCCGCAGTGAGAGATCAAGTGATTGGATGTTATACTCTATTCATCACTCTTCTAATGAGCTCATTGGTCCACAGGTCTGTAGTTAACCTTGTTTGTAAGAACAACACTTTGGGTAATTGAGCCTTCAGCATCATCAATCAAATGGATGTGCCAAGAACCAATTCATCTTGGGCTTCTTTTTGTGTTAGCTATGCAAAAGATGGCATGATACCAGCCTCTAGTCAACAATAGCCATGAATTTAAATATCAAAAACAAATTGAAACTTGAACTACACCTGTTCCTGCGTTGCAAACTCTGGCTTTTGTTGGATGTAAACAAGGCTTCTGATATTCAGGTTGAAAATTGAGATTCATTGTTGCCAGGCAACACATTATTTGCACAGTCCTGAACTGGTCTCTGTAGTTTGGTTAAGGGCTCGGTGTACACAAGATTACAGACGGGCTCAATGATGGCTCTCTAAACAAGCACAATGTTATCGTGTGCCAGAGGACCTATGTGCAGCGTGTTGTGCTGAAATCTATCGTTCGTTACAGTCACTGAAAGTGGCTCAAACTGGATTACTGCAACAGAGTAGGACAAATGTGTGCTTTGTTAGTCAGTTCCCTCTGTAATCAATCCGTTTGGACACTTTCTACAGGCCAGATGTTGCTCCAGTAGCCATGGAGACAATGCTTAGTATGCGAGAGCCAATGTTTGACTGAATTTAAGATGAGAGAACACTTTGAATACAACCAGGGTTTCCAATGTGGCAGCAAGTACAACAATGAACACCCCTTTCTTCAGCACTGTGCTGTTAATAGCCTTGCATCTGCATGAAAAACCATGCCCCTGGCCAGAAGGGTATCCCAAAGGCAGGGAATACTGGGAATGATTACTGGAAAGGAAAGATCCTTTTACCCTTAGCTCAAGGCACTGAACTATTCAAGTGTGGCTAATTTTGCCTGTGAGCTTTGAATTGAATGCACAAATAAATTTGCATCAAACCCCTCACTGAGCAGTGACAACTCATTCATGCAAAAAAAAAAAAGAAATTTATAAAAAGCCTCATATTTAAATGCTATAATGTCTTACTAAAGTGCAGAGAAAGATTTTGATTCTGACCATTAATACATTCATGCAAAAACATATGAGTAAACAGCATGAAGCAGCATGTGTATTTATAGTTACATTTTGTAGCAAAAGTCTGTTTGAGTCACTGCCTCTCATCTTATATATGTATCACATTTGATTCACTGCTGCAGTGAATAGCCAAAGCTGATGATTTTCAGAGGCGTTTCTGAGCTTTTCTTTAAGAATCCACCAGATGGCTATAAAAATAAACCCTGCTAAATATGTCCAGTGTGGGTGACTATATGACAGAGGAGCTGACAAAAATACGCTCCATTGCCTCAGGCAACTTTCTTTGGGAGACAGACTGTAATGTACACAGAGAGAGAAAGGAACACAATGTGAACGGGGACAGAAGGTGAGCGTGCTTTTGTAGAAGTCAGTGTTGAGATTTTATCCTGAATTATATAGTCACAAGGTGACAGATATCTATTTTTTCTTTATTTTCACTTGCATTTCATTTTCATTTACACTGCTCATGCCATTATAAATAGCTTGAACAAGAATAATACCAAAAGGATTATATTTAATGGTAATTCATGTGTATAGTGAAGTGGGTGGAGGTAATTCCATACAAACACTGAAGTCTCTGTCTAAGACTAATTTCAAAGGTACTGTACATCCACTCTTTTCATGCACATGCATGTTTATATTTGCTCAGTCTGCATGGGTTGGGACTGGGAGTCTGCAAATATAGTCTAACGTGTGAACATGACTCATTTATTACATAACTATACACCCTTTTTTTGGATCTCTCATCAGTAAAGCTGTGTATCAGGAGTGTTGATTTGCAAGACAGCTCTCCAGCCCCAGTATCTATTGATTTTGTTTTTTCATTGATGTGAGGGGATGACAACAGATCGAATCACTAAACACCACACAGGCTCATTTCATTTTATCTGACTGTATTATTAACCAGATGACAATGGTACTTCAGCCATCTGTGCTTTTGTTTTGGCCCAAAATCCTAATTGGCCAAAAGGAGTTTGTAGGCCCTGAAATACCTGCCACCTGTTTTGAGCTTTATGCTGAGTGAATATAAACTGGTACCTGATTGAAATGGGTTTGATGTTTGGGTAATTTATTATATAGTAAGATGGAGTACTCTAATGAGTTTGGGGTTTAATTAATTGATGTGCATCTGGTGAGTAATTATTCTTGTCTGTTGTTACTGTAGCTCTGTTCCAAAATCTAGTGAGATCTCTTGCTGTCTTCTATCTATACAGACAGCTGCCTTGTAAACCATTTTATAAATGCTTTTATATAGGCACCAACTACATGTCACGCTAAACTCCTGACAATTGATTCCAATAGAGTTTGATGTCAACGTTGCTAAGCTAAAGGCACGATACCCTAATGAGGGTAATAATAAGCTCAAAAACATACTGTAAGATAATCTAGTTTAAAACATACTTTGTTTTAATGCTGATATCAATCAACTCTTCTTTTGCCTCGCCCACTATCTTGTATTATTTTGTCTCAATGCATTCACTTGGTTTTGGAACAAAGCAATAGTGTACAGAACTGAGGATGTGCTTTTTATAGTCTTTTGTTAAGTGATGGGACATGATGGAAACCATGAAAACTCTCAGGTGTGTGTGTCTGTGTATCAGGTGTATACTGTCTATCCCCAGGACTGGATATTATTATGAGGTGTTTTGTCTGCATGGTTCATTACTGTTACAGCAGAGCATGTGAGGTTATAGAAGCTTTAATTAGTCACTAGGGAGAACATACTTGTATCTTTGGTTCATTTGGGCTTTTAGCAGACAGCTTTTGTGTTTCTTTTTTTCTTTTCATTTATCATGATAACTAGTACAGAAAAGTGCTTATATGGTGAACGTGGGTACTTTGTGGTATGTCTATTAGGCATAAACTTATAGCAGCAAGTACTATTCTCTGATTTTAGGTTGAGAGAGATTTACTGCATGTGCAATGCAAATCAAACCTGACATAAATTAAGCTTGACTTATATGTGCAAAAGCAAGCTGATTAACACATTCTATCTAACATTGGCTGATGGTGTGAGAACCATCTATCTATGTGTGCTGCATATTTATCCACATATTCAGAAGGTTTTAACTGCATCCATGTGCCTCAGTGAGCATGTTGCCAAGCGGAGAAAGCTGAGTCTGGAATCACCACACATTCCCAAAGCACCATTCTAATACTTGGATGCTCCAGTAGTTATAAAAGCAAAGCAAGCTAAATATAGACCAGGGCTTGCATCCTCCCCCTAAGCTGATGGCGTACAACAAGACATCATGGTACTGAGCAAGGGACTACCATTTTATTGACCCATTATCATATTTGTAGACTGTGATTCAGACGTCCTGCCCACAATCTGTTTGCTAACATAAGATGCATATTGCTTAGAAAACAAGGAAGTAATTTCTCAGCCTGGATTGGCTGGCTTTACTCAACTTCCGGGAGCAAAGGGGCACATTATTTTTAGTCTACCTGAAACAAAGTCATGTTTACAAGGTACTGGACTGATACAAGGAGAGCTTTTAAGGATGAAATAATCACTGGATGTGCCAAACGTTTGCCAGGTTAGTGACATCAAATAATTGAATAATGTTGAGAGTTTAATGTGTGGCACGTAGTAATTTAACTAGATATCCATGAGCAGAACTGTATATTCTGCTTTTTTACCGAGTTATGTCTGTGAAATAGTTTGTTGTTGTTGTTGTTTTTTGAATGGGGCTGTGCATATTTTCTTACATTTTTTCTAGGGTTTTCTGTTTTTGGATCGCTGTACCTTAATTTATTCCATTAATTATGTATTCATTTGCATTTTCTTAGTTTCTCGGATGTCTGTTATGGTATATTTCAGAAATACTCGACCCTAAGTGACACTTGGTAATTTGCACTACATGTCAGTCAGACACTGTCTAAAAGAACTCAACTGCAAATAACACCTGATTCTATTGCTATCACACTTCTGCAGGTCCGGTCACAGCCTTTAGTCTTGAGTGCAATGCCCCAGTGATTGGGTTCTTTGTCTCAGCAAATGGGTTCTGTCAGCCCTTGGATTTCTCTCTATCAGAAACTACAAGGCGGTGGTGTGAGAGTTAACAAGATCAGCCTTTCTTACGCTCCCCACATAAAATGACCCAATGCTGTTATCAATGGACCAATTCCTTACATAGTGCTTATTGATGTTTCCCAGAAACCGCAGTGACAAATGCCATGATAGCCATCCCAGCATACCCTACTGACCACAGCCTGACATGTGACACTATTAGCTTGCTTCCTGTGGGGGATGGACAGGGAAGATGATTGGGGCTTGTATTTATTCAGCATTTACATTTTTAACTGAGTTTACTAAAAGTATATACTGCACCTTGCTTTCATGTTTGTTTTAGACTGGAAGTTAAGCCAGATTAGATAGTAAATTCTCTAAAAGAACTGCCTCATATTCAGTGCTGTACAATATATATTTTCTGTCAGGGCTATGATGAAACTGAGATGATATTATCATTTTATGTTTAAATAATGAGCCTGAAACTGATGGAATCACCAAACATTCACAGTTAGGGTTTCATAATCATATCTTTTGGGATTTCAGATAACACTATCTGGATAATCTACATTGTGTTGAAACTCCAAAAACACGTCAATCAGAGAAATGAGATCATTATTGTGCTTTATTAACGGATAAGTTGTTAAAGAGTCTTCAGATAATGCAGATTCAATCACATCACACATAACCTAATCACTGTAGAATGTGCTTTGATATGTAGACCGCATTATGCATATGAACAGATATATATTTTTTAGTCATTTAATGATTCACCCACAGCATTTTTGTATAACATAATCTAATGTTTAATTATAATCTATGTTTCCTGTTTGGGAACTAAATGTATGGGACAAATGGAGGCTGTAATGTTTCTGCCCTCACTCCACCCTCTAGTGGAGAGTAATATAAATTATCATGCTAAATTAACACACTGATAGTGTAAAAGGAAATTAATAATTAAAAATGTTATGCATTTATATAGTCTACTAACACAAAAAAATCTGCAATGTCAACAGGAAAGACTGAAAAGAAAAACTAAACCAAATGATTTAAATGTAAGTTTTATTTGTAATAAACATTTGTAATAGAGGAGGGAAAATAATCCGTTGGCCAATATGACCCAATAAAAAGTTACCGATGTTAAAGACAACATTAATATTATTTAAGGCAATTTATGGGTGATGCCTTTTATAGAGATTTGACACCGACGTCATCTTTCAGAGGGGCAAACAGGAATTAAACAGCTCTGAATGTGATTAATTACTACACCCATGTAAATATGTTTACATGAAATTAAGACCGTCTGCCCTCAAATTTATTGACAACTCTCTGTAAATACTTTTTATTAAACCCTTCAAACTCAAAAATAAATGGAAATTGTTTGCTTTTACTGTGTATAAAGTGACCAGGATTTAAAGCATGAAAAAAAAATATAAATACTATCTCATGAAATATAGCATACAGTATGACAAATTCTGTAGCATCAAGTTGGTGGACTCTGTGAATATGGCAAGCCATAATAGCATGTAGGCCTCTTTTCTGTTTTTAATTTAGTAGTAGACTTACCTTTTTAAATTTTTTAAACAAATAACAGAAATATAGGCTACTGTAAACTATTTGAATTACAGCTAACTAAAAATAAGTACTAATTGTAATTGGGAAAAGGCAAATATCTAAAACAGTCACATACAAATACCTAATGAGAAAAAGAGGATAAAACATTTACTTGAATGTATCATCTTTATTGTGGTTACAGTTAAGGCCTGTTCACACCGGGACGAATATCAGCGCGCGTTATTCGTCAGCGTTTTTCAACGCGTTTTTTGTGTTCACACCCAAGCGTTTTTCGCGGACGATGAGCTGAGTGAACATGCAAATTCATTCCCTGACATTAGATGGCGCTTAATGTAAAACAGAACAGATAATAGAATACTATACTAGGGTGATCATATTCATGTCTCAATGTTTTATTATGACAGATTAAAAAAACGAATGAAATAATGATAGAAAAAATGTCTTCTGTATTAAAAAAATAAATATATAAATAATAAATAACTAAAAGAAATGCCTCCAAATGTAACAAAAAATAGCTCTCACAAACTTACAAAAACGAACTAACAAAATCTATTTATATCTTTAGTTTTCATCTTCTTTATCCTGTTTATCTTCCTCACCCACCTTGTTTGCCCATCTATATTTTGCTGTAGAACTGATCTTTCCCAGCAGTTTTTTTGAAAACCAGGACATTTTCATCACTTAAAAACAGCCAGGACAGGACGTGAAAACAGGACATGTTTAACACAAAGTTGAGATGTTGCCCAGAGATAAAAACATAGCACTAGTTGTCGGATGAACAGATGCACGAGAGACGAGAGTTGTTGTATTTCCCCGCGTTTAATAAAACCAATCAAACGTTACGCTCGTCCTCATACATGGGGATCGAGCGAGGAAAAATACACAAACAAATATCTGGTCACAATAGAAAAATAAAATAAAAGAAAGAATATAAAGAGTCGACAGAGCGGTTATCTCCTTTCCTCACTTGTCAAAATCTAACTGACATTACACACTATGCGCAGTTCTCATCTCAACTCAGATTTCTATAAAGCACAAACTAAGTGACCGTTTTACACATGTCCCGGGAAAACAGTACTGTTGGTCACCCTATACTATACTATTATTACAGAAATACTAATATAAATATTATCATATAGCTCTTTATGCTCCGAGACCAGCAGCTCAACTTGCCTTATAGGCTATCTCTTCTTCACCGTATGTGTGCTCGGCAAGACCGTTTTGTGTTTGAGCGCCCCCAAGTTATGTTTTACTGTAACTTCAGAAGCACCAGACACGTGAGCAAACCCGCCAATCTCGTTGGTCGGATAGGTTTTGACGCGGCGCGTCAAACCAAAAAAACGAACCCGAGGCGTTTTTTTTAAAATGACGCTTTTACGCGTGGCGTTTTTCGCGTCGGTGTGAACACTCACATTGGCGCTCATTGTTTAGTCACGAGGCGTTAAACGTCGACGAATATCGCGCGCGAAATTCGTCCCGGTGTGAACAGGCCTTTAGGCTACTGCGGTAAATTTTGTTTGGTAAAACATGTACAGTTAATAATAAATAATCTGTAAAGGTAATATATATTTCCATATACAAAGGCCTATGTTATGTTATAAATGTGTTGCTGTTTTTCATAACAAATGCTAGTGCTAATGGTATAAAGTTCAAACCAAATCTATGCTCTTGTTTGTAAAAGACATCGCCACACTGTTGTATTAATAGATCTAGCCTACAAATGTAAATTCGGCTTGCCGCACGGGGAGGGGAGAGAAAATAGGGTGGAGGCGAACGAGGGTGATAGATAAGTCCAGACAACACCCTAAACCGGTTTAAAGTATATTCCTAGTTATTGTGTGTGTGAGAGAGAGAATGCCACGGCCTCCGCAGAATTTCCAAGGCCCAAAAGTGCGGAGCCACAGAGCCATAATTGCGTCTTTGTTTGTTTTGCACGTTTCCAAGCGATGCTAACGCGAATTCGGTTAGCGTTTGAGGAAGCAGCCCCTAGAGTTGGCTTGCTCAGGTCTGGATGTATCTGATTGGAGTAGCAGCAGTCAGAGTGGGTGATCACAGGGAGGAGGGGAGAGACTCTGAAGTGGCTTTTCTGCGTGTGTGTGTGATTCTCCAGCGGCCATGTTAACCAAGAAACCCTGCGCTGCCGCTGCTGCTACTGCTGTCTACCCGACTGGTAAGGAACCCAATTCCCGGATCTAAGAGGGGGACGCCGAGCACTTTAATTCTCCGGATTGGATTTTGGAGATGGATTATTTATCCGATTTAAATGCTCCATAACGCGTGTAAGGCTCGCAGCGTTTTGTCTCATTGCTCGTGGTGACTATAGGGTTGATAACGTTACAGTAGCAATAATCCCCGGAAACACCGTTAAATAAAACGGCTGCTTTTGTAAATGCTGATTTAAATAAAATCGTTCCAGTTGCTATAGGGACTATATTAAGAAACCAAGCTCTCTGGATTAATGCCTCTTAGATTTATTGGGGGGTTTTAACAGTTCTTGTGTCTGTATAAAAGGTTTTCGTTGTGCTAATATTGCTTTTCGTTTGTTAAAATGGTGTAAATTAAATAGTCTGGTTCTCTTTACATTTCTTAATTGATTTATACGTCTGATGAATCGATAGGCTACAGTTTCCTTTTCTGAGCAACTAGCCTTTTATGATCTCTTTTGCCTTTTAAAACTACTGACATGTTAAATCAATCGTGTAAACATTTTTTTTTTTTCAAAATACATGTTTGCTCATTTCCACAGGCAAAGGGGGTGAGATTTGCCAGCTACAGTCTTCCCCCGGACTGGGCATCGGGGGTCCCCGGGCTGTAGCAGGGACTGAAGCCACATCACCCGTCACACTACCACCACTCAGGAATAGCAACTCTCTCACGGTAAAATTAACCTTCTTGCATGCACTTTCCACAATGCATGTCTCCTGAGTCCTCCTTTGTTCTCATAGTCTGAGTTTTGCTACAATGTTAGCATATATTTTGGCTATTGCATTGTTTGAGGAACCAAGGGTTTTCCAACTTAATTGCAAAGACCACATGATAATTCCCTCCCTAAAATTAAGGCTGCTGTTTATCTTTAAGTAGAAATACTGTCTGACATGAGATAATATTTTTAAAGTTAAGAAAATAGTTGGTGTTTATATTTTAAAATGAACTAAATCCAATGCTAATGGAAATATTTACGTTTTATTAGTTTACAGTGTGTATTTTCCTACACTTTTAAATTCATATTAGAGGTAAATGTACCTGAAGAAACCAGTTCCAGTCTAATTTGAATTGATTTAGTGCTTTTCACAATAAATGTTCACTACAGTTTTACAAAGAATAGTTCCTTACAAATTACACTGAGCGAGATAAAGGTTACAGTTAACACAGTAGCTTTGACAGCCCTAAAAAAAATAAATGTATTAAAATATTTTTTTCTCTCTTTCTCTTTTAAAAATTTTCAACGGACCCCACTAGAGTGCTCTCTTGCGGCCTTCTGAGGGCTTCCCAAACCCCAGTTTGAAAAACATTTTTTTTAGCCTATACCATGTGTTATTAAGGGCCTTGATGTAAGAATGCAAACCTGTTACTGGATTTTAACTTAGTATTTTTGATGCACATCATTGCTTGCAAAGTAAATGACTTCGTGAATGCAGCCAGTGGAGTACAAAATAATCAGATTGTATGTTAAATTTGTGAGTTAATACATTAGCAATGCATGACAATAAGGGTTTTTTTCTCTGAGTCTTATATGGATACAATGAATTACAATGTAATGATTAGACAGTGCACTGTATTTGGAAGGTATGCATTTTTAAGAGACAGTAGCAAGAAGAATCTGACAGTAGGTTAAAGATGTTGGAAACCAAAATGCATGTTTTAAACCTATGTTTTGATAAATTAATTTGATATTAATTTTAAAGAAAGGCATGGAATATACGTTTAAACAGTGAACAAATATTCAGATATGAGCAGTAGTAATTTTCAGTGCATGGCTCTCTTAGAGTCATTGGTTGATGTATTGTGTGGAGATGTTGCCATTGGTGGGGGATGGGAAATTCTTAGGCCATCAGTGTAACGCCACCAGGAACAGCTGAAATCTGTCAGTGAATTTCCTTATGTAAAGTTATACATCCAAAATCTTAATACATTGAGTCTTCACGGCATGATGTAGGACTAAAAAAACGTGATATTTTAGCGAAAAAATTAGTCCGTTTGCTAAAACACATGCAATGCATGACAGTGAAATGCTGCTCAATAATTAGTTTATTAGTAATGTTTAAAGAATTGCACTTTATGTGTGTATTTGACACATCACCAAATTTAATAAAATAATTGGATCAATGCTATTTATGACTAAGTAGCTGTGAGTTCTTTTAGCGGTCATTCTATTAGAGGTAAATATAGACACGGACTCGCATGGTAGGCACATTTCTGTCTGTGCATAGTCTTACAAAACAGAATTCCTGCCACATGTAATGAATTCAATTACATCTCAGCATTGTATTTGTAAATCTAGCTCATCAATCAATATTTATATTTTGAGACATTTAATTGCTAATATAAGATGGAAATTTATGAATGTCAATGTCTTATTTCAATGAATAATAAAATGAAAATAAAATAATAAAAATATGCTTAATGATTGAATGAGAACTTTTCAGGTTTTGGCAGATCCAATTATAATTATAACATAATAAGCTTATTGGGAATTATAACTTCCATCTTGCTCTCGCTTATTACTTAGGCTACATGGTGATTAGGTGTCATGATGAGCTATGATTTGATGATGCTTAAGTTAACAGTAATAACAGTAATGATTTCGAATGGCAGTACGTTGGGCTCATTCCTACTTGGTTTATATAACAGATTACATTAACAAATTAGAGCTGATTTTGTATAAATATACATAAAAGATTTTAAAAAATAATTTCTGATGTGCTTTTCAAATTCACTGTCCAGTTAGGTATGGCAGTTATTAGTAGGACCTTTAGGGACATGGCATGCTCTGTGTTGATTTTGGCTTTGAAGCTATTTAGAAGGTTACTTCCATTTGTAAGACGAAAGTTTTAGATCGGCCAGCCACTCGTGTAAGAAGACATTCTAGTCTTCAAGTTTTATTTTAATTACAAGGACAGCAATACTTATTCTGTCTTTATTTTTCTGTATGTTAAAATATCTGTTCAGTTAGATTTGAGTTACATACTGTAATTAAGGGCAGTTGAATCACAGATTTTAAGCACTCCTCTCAAGCCATATGTATTTTACAGGGTATTGAGCATTAAAATGATTGCCATGCTCACTACATTTCCTAGACCAAATGTGTCTTTTGTTCGGCTACAGTTGTGTCCTCTACAGCTGCCAGCAAGCATGCATTTTCTACTACCCCCCACCTGTTCAGATCCTGTTTGAATTACCCAGCAGGGTGACCAAGTACAACAAAAGGTTGTAATTGAAGCTTTTTTCAGATTCATTTTTAGTTTCAAAGGCTCATTTTAAATCTCATTAATCTCTTGTGTATGATGTATGAGCTCAATATTCAGTCAGTGTGATACATTTTTCCTGCAGAAACGATATACTCTTTATGATGGCTGGTAAATTATCAAGAATGTCCTGCCTTATAATGTCCTTTTAGATTAGATATTGGTTACATTTATATTTGAATGATAGTTTTCTAAACTAGAAGCATGTCATTAAACAGGGCATCATTGTCACTGTTATAGTATTGCATTAGGCATGGCCAAAGCAAAACATATTCCTGTATTTTGAGTGATTTTAGAGCAGATTGCATCAGAGCCTTTGGATTTAGAGTTCAAGCTGGGTATTTATTTGTATCTTCAGTCAGTGGTGTAAACATCAGTACTTGCCATCTGGGTATTGGAAATAGGTTGAGATAAAAAGGATCTGTAAATATCTAATGTCTTGCAATGCCCTAATATGCTTTTACACTTGGAGATTATCACTCTCTCTGCATGTGAATACGGAAAGGCTGAGATTAGACGATAAAGCACAGTTAAGTGGATCATGAATATTATCATTCAAAACACAAAAATAAATGCTAATCCGTTAAAATTACCTGGCTGAAATTACAGGACAACAGTTATGTCAAGGGGAGTTATGTTCAAATGTTTAAGAGTTTGTTTTGTATAAAATGAGAAGGTTGCTGCAAACATCTTACTGAAGCAACAGGATGTCCTTGTAAAAACAAGATTCAGAGGTAATCACATTATCAAGGAAGTAAGCATCTTGCAGGGCAGGAGATTCAGGAAAGCAGGAAATTCATGTTTAATGACCTTAAATAAACAACAACAAAAAATATTTCAAATCTCCCATAGCTGAATTCCACATGCAAAAAATGAGATATTGTCTAACATCAAAAAGAATTTAAATGGAAAGGTTGATAAATTGCACTACATGCATTGGACACTAATTCTCTTAGATCAGTTATTTAACATACTGAAGTAAATTATACAAACCAGAAGGACCAGTCATGTGTCGGAAGTCAAAGCATAACAAGGGATACACATAAGTGCCCAGTCTGTTTTTATTCTGCAATTGTTTTCAATCATGCTGTTCTTTTACCTCCATGGATTATGTCCTGATCTCTGGTCTTTACTATAGGAAGCTCATTTCTATCGATCAACCAACAATAGACAATAAGGATTTTGTTGTACTTTAAAGTTCAGACAACTTTGCTAAGCATAAGAATCAAGTTAAGTAATAATGTATGTAAATAAACATGGAATGGAATTTTTGCGAGCCTGTTGTAGAGAATCATGGAAAAAACTTCAACCAGGATTGACAGGGTTGGAATGGCTTGGATATTCAAGCCATTATATGGCTGGCTCTTTTATGTCAAATCTAAATGTGTGTATATATTATCAGTCGTGTGTCCTTAATTTATTCAGGGAACAATCCTGAAATGATGCCTCTTGATTTTATTTTACCTTATCCAGGCTGGAGGCAATAAGCACACAATGAATGACCATCTGCACGTCGGGAATCACCAGCAGATCCACGTCCAACAGCTGTTTGAGGAGAATAGCAACAAACGGACAGTGTTGACCGCACAACCCAACGGGTTGACACCCATAGGTAGAGCAGGTCTGGCCATGCCGGAGAAGCAGCAAGAAAGCAGCCAGTGTCGACAAGGCAGCTCAACTTCCATCAAATCGACTGAAAGCAAACCTAAGCCAGCGCCTTTGACTCCTGAGCAGGCCATGAAACAGTACATGTCAAAGCTTTCAGTGTTTGAACACCAAGAAATCTTCACCTACCCTGAGGTCTATTTTATAGGTCCAAATGCGAAGAAAAGACAAGGTGTTGTTGGAGGGTCTAACAATGGAGGTTATGACGACGATCAGGGCTCCTACATTCATGTGCCCCATGACCATATATCATATAGGTATGAGGTACTAAAGGTTATTGGTAAAGGCAGTTTTGGCCAGGTGGTGAAGGCTTATGACCACAAGAACCACCAGCAGGTGGCCCTGAAAATGGTGCGTAACGAAAAGCGATTCCATCGCCAAGCAGCTGAGGAAATTCGCATTCTGGAACATTTGCGCAAGCAGGATAAGGACTCCACCATGAATGTCATCCACATGCTGGAGAACTTTACATTCCGCAACCATATCTGCATGACGTTTGAGTTGCTCAGCATGAACCTCTATGAACTCATCAAGAAAAACAAGTTTCAGGGCTTTAGTTTGCCACTAGTGCGCAAGTTTGCACACTCCATCTTACAGTGTCTGGATTCACTGCACAAGAACAGAATTATTCACTGCGACCTCAAACCTGAGAATATACTTCTGAAGCAGCAGGGGCGCAGTGGGATAAAAGTGATCGACTTTGGCTCTAGCTGTTATGAGCATCAACGGGTCTACACTTACATCCAGTCACGCTTCTACAGGGCCCCCGAGGTCATTCTGGGTGCTCGATATGGGATGCCAATTGATATGTGGAGCTTAGGTTGTATCTTAGCGGAATTACTTACAGGGTACCCTCTCTTGCCTGGAGAAGATGAAGGGGACCAACTAGCATGTGTCATAGAGCTGTTGGGTATGCCCTCCCAGAAGCTACTGGATTCATCCAAGAGAGCAAAAAATTTTATCAGTTCGAAGGGATATCCCCGTTATTGCACAGTCACAACCTTACCTGATGGTTCAGTGGGGCTGAATGGGGGAAGGTCACGTAGGGGCAAACTCAGAGGTCCACCAGGCAGCAGAGACTGGGTGACAGCACTTAAAGGCTGTGATGACCCCCTCTTCTTGGACTTTCTAAAACAGTGTCTAGAGTGGGACCCGTCCCTTCGTATGACCCCTAGTCAGGCCCTCCGCCACCCATGGCTCAGAAGACGCTTGCCAAAACCTCCCACTGGGGAGAAAACCACCATAAAGCGGATCACTGAGGGTACTGGTGCTATAACTTCAATCTCCAAATTACCTCCCCCTTCTGGCTCAGCCACAAAGTTAAGGACTAACATGGCACAAATGACTGATGCCAATGGGAATATACAACAAAGGACAGTGTTGCCAAAATTAGTCAGCTGAACACTAATTCTTTTTTCTTTTAAATGATGATATTGGAAATTGTTGTTGATATTGGAAAGCTGAGCATTCAGAAGCGTGGGTTTTTTAGGAATGAGAGTCATTAATGCATATACACCATTAATGAACTGCTTCGTAGCACCTTTAGTTGGATTTTATTCTAGGAAAGCTCAAATGGCCAAGAAAGGGGAACAACACTTTAAGGTTTTTATCTCTGGACCCTGCTGAATCCTGCTTTGAAGGAGAAGTCTAGTTCTACAATCTGGTCTTTAATAACAAAAAGTCCCACTTTGGTTTAATACCTACATATTGTAGCATAAAAAAGAAAATTTAATCACCACCCTCAGATCCTGTCAGATAAATAGTGTGTTAAAGGTTAAAATTTATTTACTAAAAGCTATTCGATCTGAGACCTGTCGCATTGCAGCCTAATGTGGTCAATATCAAGACAAGATAATTTTATAAAACCCTCTAAGAGACTATGTAAGAGAAACGGGTAAATGGAGAGTGGATGTTGCAGACTGTAATGAGGTAGCAAAGGGAATCAATGTTTACATGATAGACTTGGTATGTGCCTATAAATCTCTTGACATTCCTTAAAGACATTAAATGAGGAAAAAAGAGAGTGTTTAGATTGATGGCAAGTTTAAAGGAAATTACGTCGCTAAATGGAGACAATACTCAGCAGTACTTGACACTCTTGTAATTATAAGCTATTCGCTGGAAGAGTTGCTTTTGACTGTGTACTGTCCTGGAAGGAAAAAAAACTTGGTGCTTTACATTTTTTTTATTTATGTTTTTTATATCTTGAAACGTAATGCTTCTGAAACAAAACAGTGTTGTGTAATCAATAGATAATAGGTATTAGGTAATAGGCAAGCAGAACATTGCAATTACTTTAATGCAAGCGAGTAATCATGCATGATACATATTTTAGATTGACAAGGTTATGGCAGAGTATGTCACGATTTAACAAGTCTCTCAACAAATCTAACCACAAAGACATTACAGATGGCAAAATTGGCCTCATATGAGCAAGTCACACAATGAATATGTAAAAATTAAGGATATGCAGAGTTAAAATTCTTAAAGGTTGTTCCCTTTTTTTTTAAATTATGTTACAAATAAGTTATTAATAACTCTTTTCCCCCAAATCCAAAACAGTTGGATTTGAAAAAGAATATTTCTCTTTAGAACACAAAGACTGGCCATTTTTGTAGCATTGTTGACATGGAAAGAATAATTTGACTGACATGGGTGTAAAAGCTTAGTAAGTTTAACTTATTTATTTCATTTTATTGTGTCAATGAAGAGCTGATATAGGAAAAACCAGTGGAGGTGGCTTGTATATCAATGGATTGATTTACGGTGCAATGCACAAAAATATATATCTGCCACTACTTTGAAATCCTACTCTAGCAGGGGGTAGACCTGCTTATTTTCACCCAGTCATGGATTGGGGGTGAGGAAGGAGGTCAAACTATGGGCTGTCAGGGAGACCAGCAAAGCTGTAATGCTCATGTTGACCCACTCCCCCTCCCCCACTAGAGGCTGGCACAGTGCCCACCAGGCCTAATGCACACTGCACAGGGCCTAAGGCCCTTTTGGACACCCATAGTGCTTTACAAATGCAGACGTTACCTGCCAACATCAGCAGGCATTTCACAATGTACTTTACACTGTTTTTATTGTTCTGTGAATTGACAGCAGTGTGGAATAATTGTGCCCTTAGGTTTAATACAATGTGCCTTTGGTTATCAATGCCATTCATTTTATTTTAAACAACAGCTCTCCCTATCATTTACTTTGAAAGACTCATGGTGATTCTCTTGCACATGTTTGAGCATTGCCCAAAGATTGGCTACTTCCCAAACCTTGTTAAATGGGACTTGGGGACAACTGGCCGCACAGTAGAGGTTGTACATGCAGTTCCGACACTCAATCTTTTTTCTACTATGATTTAAGAGGAGTAAACAAATAACTTTAGGGCCCTTTTCCACCTGGGATGTCTTGGTAAGAGACAACAATCACTGACATAGAACAAGTGTCTTCACCACTGCATTCATGTTATCTTAACATCACAAGTATTCACGGTGATACATTTGGTTGATTTTATTTCAATACAAATGAGAACACATTTTAATCTTTTACCTCAGACTGTTGTGATATTCTTGTACTTTACAAATCAAGGGCATTTGGTACATACCAAAGTGCATTCCTTTCTGTGTTAGTGGGTATGTGGGAAAAGAAGCCAGATTTTCTCTTTGCCTGATCAAGAGGCCATTCAAGCCACTCAAGAGTATGTCTTGAGAATGTTAATCTTCTGTGGAGAGGGATGGATGCTGGAGCTCTATTATACAGTCACATCGCCTGTTAAAATGTCTGACAGATGTAGCATACCTCCTCTTGTTACTTGACATGGCTGGATGTATCTTTTGGGCAGTAAAAACTACAACCCCATGAAATCCAAATCCATGAGTAAGTTGTCATCCTAGTGTGCAATACAGTGGTAGCATTGTTGGGGAAAATCAAACCACAATTCTGAAAGTTACATTTTAAAAGGATATGCTTTTTATAGTTTTTAAATGTATGCCCTAACTCTTGAATCAGGCTACCCACTGTCAGCTTCGTTTTTTAAAAACAAATCTTTAACAGAGGAACAAAGTTGGCAATGTTTATATTCAGCCACAGAAATGTACTGTACATATGTGAATTTGTTGAATTCGATGTGGATGTGTACATATGTATAATGTTTTCATTTTGTGAAATGCTGCTGAAAACACTACATATATTGCTGTAGTGGGGGTTTAATGTTGGCGGCCAGTTTAATGATACTGTATGTATTGTACAGCTGATGGAAGAAGAAGTTTTTTCTAGTGATCATTTGTTAAATTTTATTGTGTGGCTGGAATATATTAATAATAAAAGTTTTAATGTCAATCTTTACAAAATGCAGCTTGTGGTGACATCTTTAAGCAATATGAAGAAACTAAAAGCTAAGCTAACTACGGGTCTGTTTATGCAACACCATTTTCAACTAAAAACGGAATGGTTTTGGACATTCATTTACACAACAATGGTGTCTTGATGGCCTAAAAAAGCAAAGTTTTTTTAAAAAATGGCAACTTTTTATTGTCTTCATGTAAACTACAAAAATGCAAATTTGTGAAAGCTGTGACGTCATCTGCATGCATATTATGTGTTCAGTCTATAGGTGCATAGTTTTCCTTTACAAAGTGACATCGTCAAGATGAAGTCAGGTAGTCCATTTAAGTCACCTGTTTTGCCGTAGAAAAAGATACACAAATATTTGCCAATTTAGCGACTTTTCAGACCGCTTTAAAGACTAGCAACAAATCTAGAGACTAGTCAGTCATCCATTATAGTAGTCAGTCATTATATAATACTCTTTCTGTTGTCTGACAGAAAATATTTAAATGAGAACAGCTTTACTGGATATATGGCTATGTATTGAATATATATATATAAAAAAAGTATGTGAGTACAGATTAGGAGAGAAACGTAACGTTCTGACAATTGGCTCATATCTATCGACATTTAGATACTAGTTGGCAACACTGCACATAATTTTGGCTTGTCAAAAGAATATCTGTTTAAAGGGCTGTAATTTCTTGGCAGCCAGTAGTTCACATTCAAAAACATAGCTTACAAATTAAGGGAATTTTGCAATGTTACTGTTCCTCTTATAACCTCAGATTGACAGTTGATCTCCAGGCAACAGTTGAGTTTTATAGTTCAATATAATAATATTCATACATTTTTAAATAATATTAGCAGTGGTTAATAAGACTGGGGGAGAAGAACTTCTGCACATGTCAGCATTATTGATAAATCTACAGTAATACAGGAATATCGCAGGACTACGTTGTGAGCTTTAGCCATCTTTCTCATGTTGTATTAATGCCGAATGCTGTGTGCACGACTGTGGTTTTCCTTAAGGGAACTTCCTTCAGGGGCAGAGAGAGATGTTGTCCATGCAACAACCATGCAAACACTTCATGTGTGTGCTATTAATAAACGGTTCAAATATTGAGGGACTATAAGCAAAGTTGTTTTACTGGTAAGGGAACACAAAATCACTAATGAGCAGCTGCATGTTGTCCATTTTAGAGATTTGGACAATGTGTGCATGGGTGCATTTATTATTTAAAGGAAGTTCAGGAACTCTTACTTATAAGTAGTAAGACCACCTATTGACTATGCGTTTCCGCTAATGTTCTATTCTGAAGCAATAAACAAAACTGATGCCAGCAATATTATAGATAGTGCAAATAAATGCTCCATTGTAAGTGGAGAGAACTGAAAGATCCTTCTTTATCCTTTTGCATGTTCACATCAGCTAGTCTGATGTCCCAATATGTTTAATGTGCTTTGACGGAAAGACCTTTGTCTTTTGGTTAATACCAGCAACCAGTCATCTGCATTGTGGTAGTTTTCTGAAGCAGAGAAATTCTGTCTTCACCCACTAACTTTAATAAAGGTGTTTCTATGAAGGAAGTCTAGGCATTTCTAAATGTGTTGTCTGTAGTGCTAATGAATTCAGTGTTGATTCTTTAAAAAAACATTCTCGGAAAGCACTGAGAATTTTTCGTGTGCTGGATATTTTATAAGACTTTAGCAGGAGGTTGTGTTGCTGTCCGTGACAATTATAGTTTAAAGGAAAACTATTAATAGACTTTCCAAATTCTTTACATTGCTGATAGATTGGGCTGTTAGTGCATTGATCAATTCCAACCACAGGATACCTTTTCTTCTTCTATGTCATAATAACAATCATGCATATTTTTGAGTATGTGCATGATCTCAGGAATTTAAAGTAGCCTTGCCCTAACTTCTAAGCCATTCATCTACAGCTTTGAAAACCATATCATTCATCTGATAGCCTTTCAGTTGTTTAAGGTTAATATTACTTTGCCTTATACCGCCAACAATCATAGTTGAATTATAAAAAGTATAATCATGACTGAGTACAAAACTCTCAAATTAAGGGTTTAGGTTCAAGCTGTTGCTGAGTAGAACTCTTATGGTGCTTTAAAGACTCAAAAAGTTTTTAATGTTGCATTATAAGTTCTTCAGATCAGTGTTTTTCTGTGTATTACTGTTTCCTTGATTTGATAACTCTTCTCTGTATGGCCATTTTTCTCTGTATGGCAAGATTTTTCTTTCATGCTGTCCAGGAATGGGTTAAAGCAGGCAACCTTGCTTTCAGAATATAAGCACAGCTGAACTAAAGAAAAAAACAACATGACTGAACAAAAGCAAACCTTCTAGTTTATTTCAAGCCAGCTAAACGACTCATGAAATAAAACAGTGTCAAATACATCAGCATAGCTCAGAGACAGGGGGCAGAAGGGATTTTCTGTCTCCATGCAGTTTTCTGTTGTTTTGGCTTATTGGCCTTTCTTTCGTTTTTGCTGGGCAAGCGAGTGTGGGAAGAATGCCCATGTGATAGGCCTCTGTAAACAAACAGAGCTGGTGATGTCATATCACTGGAATGCAGAGGAATGCATTTGACAGACTGAGGGTACCGGGGGTATTTCCCCAGAGAGAAGGAAAATGGTCCATCACTGTTGCCTCCTCCATTTAATCATACCCCATTCAATTTCTTAAAAGTAAAAAAGGTTTTGTTGTTTACTTGAAGAAACATTTTTGGATGTAGGCAAGTCGACTTACGCCAAAAGAGTAACACTAGACGATGTATGATGAAGGGTTGTGCACGAATATTCGAATCTTCGAATGTGTGGAGCGAGGAGCGTGTTTAACAAGTTGCTTATATTTGATCACATAATGTTGTCTGCCTCGCGAAGTTTGGAATTAGGCTACTCAGATGAAAATTATCTTACTAAATGATCTTACAAAATGGAATTATTTTTGATCAAATTAATTAATGAGTCTGAGTTATCATAATATCACCACCGTGAGAAATCACATGAAATCCAAACACTAGTCCACTGAGGAAAGACAGCTGTCCATCACTGTATCACGACTGCAGGTACAGAGTAGCTATAAACCCCGGGTGATCTGAGATGATAACTTATTTTATAGCTTAACAATTTTGAGACTTATGCTTCCTTTAAATTTCGTTGAGGGAGACAGGTTTAAAGGGGTCATTCTGGCGGGACATGACGTGCACAGGCGCCTGCGCACTCATTGGTGCTTATGTCACAAACTGTCCCTCGATAAGTTTCAGCAGTTGCTACAGAGCAACCAATAGGCGCACGAGCTGCCTTGCCTAGGTCTACTCTGCGCAGCAATGCATTTTGCAACACTCGTTCCCTAGAAAGAATCTAGAAAGAATCTAGAGAGAATCTAGAGAGAACCGAGGTTATGTTAGTAACCGAGAGCGTTTTGCTCTATCCTCTGCGCTTGTCTTTTTTGATATGAAATGCAAACACTAAATTAACTGATTTCAATTAAATTAACTGAATATGAAACTTAACAATTGCAAATGTGTTTTTCATAATTGTGTTGATGCCATCAATACAAATAACTACTTTTAAGTGGTAACAGGATAATTAACTCTTGATAGTAATGGAGAAGCTGGCAGCCTGGACCATCTTCATCACCATATTAGGAATGTGAGAGACTGAGACTGCCATGATAAGTCAGTTGAGTTGAAGCCATGCTATTTTCAGCCACCAGAATCCCAGAGAGAGAAGACTATGAGCTTTGAATCAGGGGATCAGAGTGCCTGCATACAAGTGCATATATCTTGACCTGTGATTGGGCATGCTGGGATAGCTATGCTTCTTTGAGAAGTCTATTGTTCTAGACTGCAACCAAAGCAATGGTTACAATTAAAAATATTATAACAATAACAATGCTAAAGCATTTGAACATTTGTTAAAACACTGCTTTAATTATTAGATGAAAACTACCATGATCTCTACTTGCTCTATTTCATTTTAATTCTATGTAAAATATTTAATACTATGTAAATACTATGTAAAAAAAAAAAAATACTGTATTGACAAAATGGTTTCTTCATGGCTTTTCACTGCAGTCGATTGAAAGGTTAGAAGAAGGGGAGCATTTTGTGATCGACCATATCATAACAGAGGAGATGAAAGGTTTATAAGTGTGTGGATGAGCACTTTCCACCATTATTGGAAGACTATCAAATCCTTTATGGATAGAGATGTGCTGTATCAGCTGGCTGAAGATGATTATCAAGCAGTTTAGCTTCACATTTTCCTTCTAATGCAAATTGTAAATTGTATATTGCTTTCCTATCAGCACTGTAATTATGACCACCTATCCCAAACAAGATGTACTGCTTTGGCTCTTATATGCTGCACTAACAAGTGATAACACAGTCACCATGTTTTTAGTTGAAGTTACTGCAGTTTGACATAATTTTTACGTATGTACCGTTAAACTTGTTTTGTACTGTTTTTATCTGACAGATTAATTTTTATTTAATCATCAGACTGATCTCATAAAGTAGCGTGTGTATGACACCAATTCGTATTTCCATTTTTGGCGTGCTATCAAGACGCATAATCGCTTTTCAGCGTGTTTATGAACGCCGTTGACTTAACGTTATATAAATATATGACTTACCTCAACCCCATCCCTAAACCTAACCATCACTGGGGTTAATGGCATTTATGACACTTCCCTTACCATCCTAGGGACAAAAAGATATGACTTACCTCAACCCCATCCCTAAACTTAACCGTCACTGGGGTTAATGGCATTTATGACTGGACATTTGACGGCGTGTGCAGAAATGCGGAATGACGCGGACGTTAATGGCGTAGACATACACGCATACACGCGGATAGCTCAAAATGCGTAGAGATAACACGCCACTTGACTCGAAAGTGGCGTGTATGTTTACGCAAAAGTCATGATGTCATGTTGTAATCATGTAATGATTTTTTTGTATTTTTAATCATGCATGCTTTATTGGCTTAATCCAGTTTTGAGTAGCACAGCAAGGTAAATGCAAATAAGATGCATTGATGTTATGCATTGATGGTATGATGTTTTGTAATCCAGGGACATTTTTCAGTCAAAGTACAGTTAGTGTCCAACAAGTAAAATCAGAGCTTCCTTGGAAAAGCCTTTTAATCTGTAGTTGGTTATTTTACTCCTTGGTTGTCTTTTCCTTTGTTGCAGTTGCAAAGCAACAGTTCAGCTCAGTGGATAAATCCCTAATGCAATCAGCATTAATTAATGTGGGCATGTGAAAGGTCACAGCATAAGCCAACCATTGGCTTTAGGGTTTGTATGAAGCAGTGAATGCGGGAGACACCAGCCTGCAACTAGCTCAGCATGATGTGACTGCTATTCGTATAAGGGGTGGCTGTATATAACACACAAAGATGAAGTATACAAGAAAATAGTCTATTAATTCAAGTAACGTTATGTTACCAACATCAAAGCGCAAACTAAGGCGACCGCTATCTGCCCCGAACTATTCCCAACTATTCAGAACTAAAAACTATACAGGAAGAAGAATCAGAAATGACAAATATTGCGTCTTAAGGTTGTCCGTACGTCTAGATGCTAACCGTGCGTCACCGTTTAAATCAGGATATTGCAATTCCATGTATACAGGAGAAACTCTCTCTGCTCACGCATGTAAACGGGTTATTCCTAATGTTTCAGAAACCCGAATAGTGACCTTAACCTGACCATAACCCGAAAATCGGCTGCTTGTAAACATAGTCACTGAAACCTAGTCAAATTACAGGGCACACAGGCAAACAAGAACAGAGCTAAAAACACGAAGCCAAAACAGAACATATACGTGACAGTTCTCTTAACATGTCTGTGGGGCTAGACTTGGAGGGTGGGCGTTGTGAGCGGGGTTAAGATTCCTCACTGGCAGGCATCACAGGATTCAGATTCTTCTACACATGGCCTGCCAATGTGAATGATTCTGTCCCCCTCGGGCACTTGAAATTAAATTAGTGCTTACCTGTTCTTTAAACACAAACAGCAAGCAGCTGTTTCTGTACAAAGGTCCTGCACTGCATGACCCCTTTATATTTAACCTCAGCGCTGCAATCTGTATGCCATTTTGATCAGGTACATCGGGTCCCTAACAAGGTTTGGCACTGAGGTTAATGAAACCCTGGGCTGTAAGTCAGGTTCAGCTGTCAAGAAATGTATGACTTTTGTTATCAGTGATTTTAGATTCCTCACTATAACAATTGCTATAACAATTGTTTTACTCTGAAAGCTATAAGCATCTGTTATGCTTGGTTAGCCGACAATGATGTTTTACTTTTAGGTGAGAACAACCATTCCTCTGATGGAAGCTTCAACTGCAGACAGCTGTTAATGACTTAGCAGAGAAACTGCACAGCCGTTTATTAGAGCATTGTAATGCACTCACCATCCAAAGTGAGTGAGTGTTTGCAGAGCTTTATTGGATTTTGAAGTGGATGCTGAAACTAGAGATGTCTAATGAATGATTCAATCATTTGCAGATGTTTCAGCAGCAGAGACCAGCCACGCACAGGATCCAGCAAACACATCAGCTAGCCATAGCGTCTTACAAGTCCTTACCACTTATCTGTGCTTTTCCAGGTTAGATTGTGTTTATGCTTAGTAGATAAATATATTTCATGCCAATATTTGTTGTCATTCAAAATAAAGATTACTGTAGTCACTGTTGTTGTGTCCGCCATTACACTAAAAATTAAGACAAAAACCCAAATCCCACCTTGCTTTTGCATGGGCATGTTATCCCAAGGATCTCAGTCAGTAAACCACACACATGTGAGGGCTCTTTTGTTAGAACTGCATGGCACAGGGCCTTCTTTTCATGCCAGTTCCACTCTTGTTCTTTCATAATGGATAATGTGGGGACAGCAATGCTGCCAACATGACTCAAACAATAGGTAGACAAAATGGATAGATGGTCACTTTAGCTGTGTATTTGTATGTTTGTGTGCGTGGATATACAAAGTACTGGTTAGATGAACCAGTTCCTATACTTGTTCTCATTCTGTTGTTTTCTTTGTCACCTTGCTTGGTCTATCATTCAGCCCTGTTTGTTTATTTCACCTCTACATCAACCTCCATTTGCACCTGCCTATTTCTCTCTCTCTCTCTTTCTCTCTGCCAGGCCAGCCTCAGCTCCCAAAGCTTCCCATTCTGTTGGCTCAATTCCCTGTTGTTCTGAGCTGGTAATAGTGCACTTTCCTGAAAAAACCATTCGTCTTTTCATGACAGAAGAATTCCATGTCAGCTCTGGAAAATCTTTTAATTGTCATGTTAATGCCACCATTAGCTGCTGCAATTCTCTCTTCAGAGACTCACCAATCAACATCACTTTCTCTATTGTTTTAACTGCACAGCTCCCTCATCTTTATAGTACCATTGCAAAACTGCAAAAAATATTAGTCTCATAGTTAATGAAAATAAAATTTCATTATAGTGTTATCCCCTAGGATAGCAATAAATAAAAGTTAAAATATATAAAGTGCGCATGTTGTCTTATTTGAGTATCTATCAAGTAATGGCATGTTATAGCATAGTTTTTTCACACCCTATGTAAGCTCCACTTCTATTACAGATGTCCATCAGCACTGTTTTATGGTAATGTGTTGTCGTTCTCTATCTTACTATGCTCACACGGTGTTTGAAAGATGTAGACTTCACTAGCCATACAGCTTGCCACCAAGAGGCCAACGAGGCCCAGGTGTCAGTGTTAATTAACAGCTTTTGAAATAGCCCTTTAGTTCCTGGGCCTGGCTATCAGCGTCTATATAGGGGAGTGAACTTTATGATATATTTGCAGATGGCACGCACCATGGAGCCTCTGGTTCAAGTTTCTTCGGCTGTAGCTCATCTGTCCTATTTAGGCCATTGGCAGAGTTTGAAATTTGAATTTCGTCACCCATAAATCTTCGATCGGGGCATAGCATGGGCAGGTTATTCATGCAACTGGTTCTCTCATCGTTGTTTGTCTTTGCCCAGGTCCCTCAGGGAACATAGTTGGACTGGAGGGGACTGAGGTCTCATAACAGGCAGCTGTCAAATTGAGATGAAATCTTTTCCTGTCAAACCATGAGCTTGCCAAGAAAGGTCCTCCTCTGTGAGCTGACATACTCATCCCAGACTGCCACGTCCTGAGCCAATTCCACACCCTGACTGCATCCGAACACAAAACAATCTTCATCAAGTATTTGATAAAGAAAACGATCTTGCTCTAAGTCACTATATAACTTCTATTTTGGTTTTTATTTGTATTTGTTAATTGCCTTTAAGTATAGGCAGGAAAGTATGGGTGAATGGTCATCTGGACATGACCCAGGTTGGATTCAAACCTGGGTCTCTATGAGCAAACAGCTCTTTAAAGCATATGAATAATCCACTGCACCACAGTTCTGATAGATCAATGCCTTGATCTGTTGTTAATTTCCTGCTGGCTGAAACTAAAAGTTAGCCAATAGATTTTATCAGTGCCATCAGGTTTGCATCATTGTGGCATTTCATGTAGCACTAGTGTACCAGCAGTTTTGTTTTGTGAGATGTATTTCTGCTAATAGATCAGGACACTTAAGCCCTATGAGGATGCACAGGTCAAGTGTACTTAGAGAGGCACACATACTTTAAACCCATACAATATATGTCTTTCATTGCTGCTTGTCTTTTAGAGAGTGTGGATATTATTGGCACCGTTTTACTAGCCAGTCGTTCTCTGGAGAAATGTGACTCCATTACACAATTAGAACCAGGGCAGTAAATTGTATGTTTGTGTCAAAGCATATAGGGCCAAGTGACAAAATAAAGACTCGTACTAACACAGAAAGGTCAAGTATATTGGCATACAGTACCAATGTGTGAAAATTCAAAGGTCATTTGATTTGTCAGAGCAATTTGACCATCTGTGAAGTATATTCAACCTTAATATAGTGGGTTATTTTCAAATAATTCTTTTTAATGGATCCGTTGATTGAGCTCACAAAACAGTCTGAATGATTAGTTCACAAATCAAACCACTGACTTCCAGTTCTCACTGACTTTATGGTCAGGTCATAGGGATTAACAGCTCAATGGAGGTTGAAGAGTATCAGTGAAAACAACATAAATTTGGGTCTGTTGCAAACACAAAACAGTTGTATGAAATCAGAAGGAATATAATGAATTTGTGAACTGGATCAACCATTTCATTAAAAAGATTTGATGCAAAATAATGATTTGTTCATGCCTAATTCTCTCGTGAATAAGCGGGTGAGTAAATAATAGCAGAGAACTTTAATTGTGCTAATAAACACTAGCCCTATTCACAGCAAGCCATTTCTCTATATCAACAAAGCCTTCAAGTATTGGAGTGTTGGATTAAATAAGCAAGTCTGTCTCTAGACGACGAAAGATGTCCCTTTAAAGGATTAGTTCACCTCAAAATTAAAATTTCCTGATAATTTACTCACCCCAATGCCATCCAAGATGTTCATATCTTTCTTTCTTCAGTGGAAAAGAAATTAAGTTTTTAGAGGAATACATTTCAGGATTTTTCAACACAATGGACTTCAAGCGCAACCAACATGTTACACATACTTTAAACCTATACAGAATCGGTGTTGCCTACACCGTGTTACCGTGTTGGAGGAGAAAACGGGAGAAAATTAGATGGAATTTTTCACCCTTCCCTGCCTTTTTGAACCAGAGTATACAGACAAATAACTTAGATGACATGACGCGTGACGTTTCCAATGTGATGACGTAATCCCTGGTGTGTCGCAGACCAGCACAAGACGAACAATTGTGGTTAAAAAGTATATAAATGTTTATATACTCTCTCCCGGAATGAGAGAGTGTCACAAGAATAGAGAGCGTGCATAAACGTCTGTGGGAAGGAGACGGAGACAAATATCACAACCTGCTACTGTATGTGTGTCTGAGAATGAAAGTGGAAGGAAAATATGCTACTCATTTATGCTTCATGGACCGTTTATTATACCGGACCAATGATAGACAGAGCAGCACATAGCCTTTCTTGTGTATATCTATGGAGCAGTGCCCCAAACCATTAACAGTAAAATAAAGACATGAACTTGCCAGTCGCGGTCCGATCTCGCTCACGCGACACCGTTACTAGGAGATCCAGTGAAGAAATCCATTGAATTCGCCTCAGAATTAATAACATCATCGCTACGAGATCCAATGAGAAACATTTCGATTCGGCGCAGAGTTCTGTTATAAACCATAGATATCAGACCTAACAGCACTGACGTGGACACCAGGAGAAACACTAATAGGAGGCTTTCAGTCCACACAAATCAGCAACATTCTCCATGGATTACATGGATTTATTGTCAGCCCCAGTGCTACCAGATTTTTTTTGTTTTGTTTTTTGAAGAACTCAGTGTGAGTTCTCATTTGAGCTGCCTTCAAATTTGCGTCTGGAGCCCTGTGAACTTAAAATAAAACTGCATATCATAATATCTGTACGTTAAATCTCTTTATAGTTAAAGAATTTGTCAGTATTACAGATATTTTGGGGGAAATTTGAATAATTTCATTGCAAACTGATTTAAGGTGTGCCCCTAAATTTTCTGCTTGTACTCCTAAAATTTTCAGGGGTAACAGCGCTCCTAGTAAAAAAAAGTTAATCTGGAGCCCCGAAATTATCAGGAAATTTTCATTATGAAGTGAACTAATCCTTTAAGTCTTGGCCTCATCCTCAGCGATTTTTAGCAGTGTAATTGCAGAAACAAAGTTAGGTATTGCGTCTTGAGCTAATCTGATTACCTAGCCTATAAGCAGGTACAGGATAACACTGTCCTGGGATCCCAGGAGACTTAGGAAATAATGCGTCATGGAAACATTTATCATTTGAAACGCTACAAACAAAAATATGCAGCATAATGTGTAAGTAAGAGGTAAAAAAATGATGATGCCTACATTGTACTTGTGGCATGTAATTGTTAATATGCTATTTAATATGTAATGTATAATATGTTATTTATTAAAGAAGATGGTGTAGTTTTCAAATAATATATGCTAAAAAAAGAAAAAAAAACATTGTGCTTTTAAAGACTGAAAAGGTAGTTGGCCTATCAATAATATTGCAGTTTCTGTCCAGTCCAGTCATGTATATATTTCATCAAAGCAAAAGAAATGATGACCTCACCATTTGTACATATCTGGTAGTTGAAAAGCACGAGGCAGTTAGAGAGATCTAAATTCTTTGGAACTGTATTTCATGGGATTGCTATCTCTTATCCCTGTATTTCATAGATTAAAAACTTGATGCCTATGTTTTCTAGGCTTGTTCTTGCCTTTCCATGAACACTGAGCTACATTCGGGTGTTATCATTATTCTGTTGATGGATGTCAGTTTTGCACGTGATCCATGTAGCATCTGTCCAGGATCACCTTACAAGTTCTATCTAGGAGAATAAATGTGTTGGAGTGGGGGTAAGAAGGGATCGGCTTACTGCTCTCTAGTGTGGCTGTTCTTGCAAGCTCAACTTGACATTTGTCATATCGCCCAGAGGCAATAAAGAGCAAATCAATTGTTTGGAAAAAAAGGTTGTCATTTATACTTCATATTGTGGTAAAGACTGTATCCTGTGTAGTCATTTATATAAAACAAAACTAGTTTGACCAAGTGATCTAATTTGTCCCGAGTTCCCTGTCAAGAGTCTTGCTTGCCTTCATGTTAACATTCTACAGGTGTCTTTTTACTTTAAGGTCTGATGTTAAACAAACTACTCAATTGTCAGAAAGGAGGAAACCAAAGCTGACATCTACTTGCCATCAATCTATGCATGAGCTTGGCTCTTGCATGTAATTAGACAAATATCTTATCTTTGATGCTGTACAATCCAGACTTTATATATTAAGAGCAGGGTAAAAAATGTAGGTCTATTTGACAGGTAACTGTCAGAAATGTAATAGTTATTTCCCATCATCCAGTTTTGTCATCACTTGCCCTTAAATGTGAATTGCTTTCATTAGAATATTTTGCATACCTGGAATTTTCAATTTACTACAGGGGGTCATTTGTCTTGGTCTGATCAGATGGCACAGCACTGTGTGATAATGTGGACACCTTCACAATCTGAATGCAAAGTAAACTGTTTTTCTTTTCTTTTTTTGTAAGTTATTGCACATTTTATTTTTTAACTTATATCAGATAATATGTTTTCCAATTTGTACTATTGTTCTTCTGTCATCAAAGCCCGAAGCCTCAGGAATAAATGTCAAATGATAAAAGCAAGGTATGTGCAGATGATTTAAAAACTCTTGTTTAGTAACCAGTGGCATCATAAATATTAGAAAAAGTGTAGTGCTCCACAAGGCACCATGACCAGGGATAGGTAAATGAGACAAGATGGTGGTCTAAACTTAGGTCGCTTAGAATTAGAACTAATTGTCCTATTGCCACTAGAACTTTTGTATTCAATGCTTGATTATCTCAGATAAAATGATATACTGTGAGCTCATATCTCAGTGTCCATTCTGTATTAACCATGCCTGGTTCATGCTAGAACATGTATTCCATACATCATTTTGTACAGTATGTTAAACATCAACTAGCCCTTGTCCACACAAATAAATGATGGTCTATATTTGGATAAGCAGGCACCATGCTGACCCTGAGTATCTCTTTGTTTGCCATGAGGGATGATGAGGGGGTGCTTAGAACTTGTGTATTTTTTTTCTACATTAAGTGATGCATGCCATGTCTATGCGCAAGTATAGTTATAACATTTTAGGAACCAACACAAGTAAAGTGCTACTTACTGAATAATCAGACAACACACAAGACGCAAAAACTCCCCAGTTCCTTCCTAATTTACTGCATTACACTTTTGCTCTACAGTGCAAGGAGATGAGTATTTAACTGCAATGCAGGTGAAATTGCCATTGAAGGCAATATCTGCAATGACCTCGCCCCACATGGGTCAGCCTTGCACACCAAGACCTCTACTGTCAATCCTTGACATGGCATCAGGTTTCAACACAGGGATTACTAGAAAAAGATCTGTCCTCCCAGGATAGCACAGCAAGGTTATATTTAGCAGGCTTGATGAGTAGCCAGAATAATGCCACGTCTGCTGTCCACCAACCGCCCTTTGCCCCTTGATGCCCCTCAGTGAGAGTCTCACCAAATGAGGGCCAAACAGCAAAGTATTTGAAAAGTAGGGAACTCCCCCCAAAAAAGAAGCAGTCTACTGATTGAGTTTTCAAATTCTTCCTGTTGTTTTATAAGACATTGTATTTGTCTTTTTACATAATAAAATCTGTTGAATTGCAAAGCCTATCAGTCATCGCTGATCTAGCAGAATGTCCCAAGAGTGTATGATTGTTTCTGCGTCCAGACACAGCCATTTTACACAGATTATTTAACCTGTCCACTTCGGTGACAATAATAAAATAGCCCCTTAGCATTTTGCAGGTTTTTTTTTTTTTTTAATTTTATATCTTTTTTTTCAATAGGTATGTGTCAAGATTCTGGTACAATATTATAGTAGCAGGCATGGAAATCCTTTTAGTCTACCTTTTTTTTCAAGTATGCAGCTGAGGCTCATGGAAGAAGTTCACTTATAAAACTTCCCCTTTAATCTATTGTGTTTTTGTGACCCAGATATGGGTGGCTAAACTTTTCTGCAAGAGAAAACAGATTCTAGCTAGTACTCCAAATCGGGCACATTTGTGACCCCTCTCTCATCTTATTTGTTTTCCTCTGCTTTTTTTCCATTGAAAATTCTTAGCTTGCAAGTACTCTCCATGACACATAAACAGCTTTAAGTTTACCCTCTTGTAAACCAGTTGAGCCAGCATTTGATCTTACAGTCATGCATAGAGCCTTATCGCATTGAGTCTTTCATGTCGGAATGGAGTGACAGGCTGGACCTTTTGTCTTTTTTTTTAGTTGGTTATTCATGGCAGTTTTCCAATGATTTTCCTAAAACATATGATCCATTAGTTAATAAAAAGCTTCCTGGGTTGCCTATGAAAGCCTCTAATATTTATGGGAAGGATTACAAGGATGTGATGTTTATGCATGCTCTAGAGAGTATTTTCCATTCAATGACACATGAATACAATGTTCAGGATAATGTCCGAAAAGCCATTCTGTAATGTCAAAGTGTCATGAAAAGAAAAGGTTTTAATTCAAACTAGAGTCTCACATTGCTAGATCTATATAGTCTATGGTCTTGAAAATACTTTATAATCAAACTATCATAATTATGGTTAGGTTAGTTATGTCCAGACATAACTAACCTATCTTATAAGGGTTGCTTTGGTAATGACGTAGGCATACCCACGTATGTGACGAGGCTTTCGAGGCAGGAAAAATGGAGCTGCATCATTTTGCTCTACAAATAAGCACCCAGTAGAAAATCGGAAAAAATCGGATAGCTGTGTTTACAATAAACCCTGCCAAAAAATATTCTGTTGGTGATCAATTTATATGCAACAAGGTGGACCCTCAGGCTTAAAAACTATCTAGGTAAAATCTGGATATGCAAAATATCAGATTTTTGTTGGCAAACTAAAGATGACCTAAGATGAAAATGGATTCATTTAAAACTAATGTGAAATGTAAAGGAGCTCCCATTTAAATACTGTATTGACAAAAGGCCAATCTCTAAAAAAACAATGCAGTGCTCTAAAGGCGACCAAAGACCAAAAATATCAGAGCCCTTCATTTAGCATCGAAGATCAGGGTCAGTCTGTCCACTATCTTAATTTGATCCACAGCTGGTTCATGTCTATGTCTGTGAAGAGGGTTCAACAGGTTCATCCAACTGACCAGGGGCAGAACATTCGCCCATTCAATGGAACAGCAATATGATACTACTGATCTATCTGAGGGATTTGAGTAAAACTCAGAATCCCAACAAAGCAAATCCCAGCTTCACACAGTCACACAGGTGTCACTGTTCCCAAGTGACTGTTACTAGCCAGGGATGAGTGATTTTTTTATTTATTTTTTTTTCAAATGGATTGGATCACTTATGCTTGCAGGAATCAATAAGCGCATCTTTAGAGCAGGTCTATTTCTGACTACACGATGGGGCCTGACCACATTCCTGCTTCACAAACTCTGCCCGCTATATCATTGGGGTGTAATTTGAAAAAACAGAGGGATCTGTTGTCGGTTGAGGACATTGTTTATCGGCTATCACACTGAGTATGTTATAAGGCACAATCATACACGGCACTTCTCTTCAGTTCAGCCCACTCACTCATCTTTGATCATATTTACCAAGGGGGCAAATAATTCTGACCAGCACTGTACAAACATAATCGAAATAAGATAATATCAAAATACAACAATTAAAAATAAATCAAGGAAAAGCCCTAGTGATTAAATGTATTTTTGAAAATTGGTCATGTAAAAATGTGAAAACATTTCTAAATGGGTTTTATCCTGATTGTTGATATAGAGCTCATAAGTCATTATGCGGGTGGTCAGTGTGGGCCAATACACAAAGTGGGCTTTGGTTTGATATGAGAGAACCTGTGGCCTAAATTTGGCAGGTTGGTTAAGAGAGAGCTCTTAAATTTCAAATGACCCAATTGGCTGCATAAAATATTGTCCCCTGCTGGCAGTAACTGATTGCCGTCTGGCCTCATCAGCCAGTGTAATGTTATCTCTTTATTTCTATCACTTTAGTTTATTCTCTGATAATTTTTTGAATGAAAATTTTGAATTATTGTGTGTCAGAATTTGTCTTAGGCCTCTCATGTGCTACGCTCACTTATTTCATCCCTTCCAAATACTCTCTAGTTGCACCAGTCCGTGTTTATGACTGCGGAGTAATAATAATGATGGCTTTTAAATAAAACAAATATTTAAATGCACAAATATGTATTTGAAAATAATATAGAAATATGATATTCCATGACCTCTGATTCAAATTTGCTTTTATTTTTCTCTCTCTCCATTGCTAATGATACCATAGCTATACACATAGACCATCAACTTCTAACTGTCTGCTTGCTATTGTTAGTAACCTTGTGAAACTTTTAACCCCCTTTTAACATTTTTCACACATATGTCAGTAGGAAGATTCCATGACACTGGTACTCTAAATATAAAGCCGGTTCCCTGTTCCCACTCAGGAATAGACATGTTTCCATCAAAGGTTGGCCTCTGGTGCACGACTGGAACATATGCAGCTTGTTCTTCTTCTCCATTACTCAAGCTCTTTTAGGGTTTCGGAGTGTCCCTATAGGTTTCAATTACAATCATCTATCGGCACTTTGTTGGACTGCCGGCTCACTTGAACAGTACAAACTAAATCCCAACTGCAGATCTGAGCCGGTGTTGTACTTCATGATGTACTTCAACTTAGGGCTGGGTGATAAAACGGTCTTAGTATTTATCGACGGTACACAATTGTCGGTAACAATCTTTTTTTCAATATAACGCTCAATCTTTTCATTAAAATGCATCTTAGCATAGTTGTGGATCTTAGTATATTGATCACTTCGCATATTGATCACAATTTGGCTCAATTGCGTAAGTCTCACGCTGAATGCATGAGAGTTGGCAGCCCTGTACTACACAGTGCTAAGAGATCCAGTCTTTAAGTATCTGAATTCGCCACAGAAGTAATAACATCGCTGCGAGAACTAGTGAGAAACATTAAAATTTCTCAGTTATTAACGGATCAAACAGCGCTGTTGTGGAAACCAGGAGAAACATTGTGCCATGAATGAACTAGTCTATTTTAGGCTTTAAATCCACAGACTTAAGTCCACACTGGAACCATGAAAACCGTAACCATGAAAGTTTGGCAGAAAAAGTAAAATGCTTCCAAGTTTTTGCACATATTTTTCCATTATTCTCAAACTCACTTATTTAAAAAAAAATTCCAAACTCTCAAACTCTAAACTCACTTATTTAAAAAAAAAGTATATATATTTTAATATATATTTTTTTAAAAATCAAGGGAATTACTCTGGCATTTCTTTCTTTTGCTGTATTCGAAATATTCGAACAGTGACACCACTGTGTCGTATCGAAACGAACATAAATATAGAACATTTGCTGCTAGACCGTTCAGCTGTATTGTAAGGATTTTCAATGGGTTCCAGTTGAGGATTGCTACATGAATTGAGGGCCTAATATAGTTCAAAGATTCATATTGGTATTTTATCCGGTGTGGATACCGTCATTCAGAATCACAGATTATTCTTTTTGGAAGTATGACCAACAAGAATTTTCACCTGAAAATATAATCTAAACAAGTAAGTAACGTCCACTTTTGTTCTGCTTCTGACATTGCAGTAAATCGCGCTGATTAAATCTAATAAGCGCTTATCATATCACGCAAAACCATGCAAATTATACTTTGTTCTCAAATTGTTAATGTTAACAACGTCAGCAATGCATTGCGTGACTACATGGAATATCCTTCGGATATCTATCCTTGTTTTCGCATGGATCCAGTTGCAGTCTCTTTTTTTTTCTGTAGCCACTCCGAAGTCCAAACGAAGTCTTTTGCATTTTACAAATTTCCAGTTAATTCTGGTGATTGACGTTTGAACCTTTCCGTTTGAATTGATAAGTTTAATTATATCAAGTGCTGTGAGAAAAGGCTATAAATCTCCACCTCCAGCCCACTAGCCGAGACACCTTCTTTATGTGTACAGATATGACGTAATAAAACAAAGACATGTTTGAATCTCCAGCGGAAATCCACCAGTACCACTGGAATTAAAAACATTATTACAAGCTTACAGTTTTTGGAATACTTGGAGTTTACTTGGAATAGAGTGACAGTCAAGGAGATTCAAAACAGAGTGCTTGTGAAAGCTGACCGAATCAGAATGCAGGGCTACCATGACACTGATCAAGATGCATCATCTGGTTTCATCACAGATCATTTCATCCTCCAACTATCCCATTTAACACGGTGTTCTAATGCCAGACAGTAGACTGATCCAAGTAGCTGGTGAGCGCTTTTCGCATTAGTGGCACTCCAGTAATGGCTACTATTCTAGCCTGTGGTTGAAGCTACATCTGGGAAACCGCAGGCCCTTTCACTGACAGCCTCAGTAAAGAGCATCTTTCAATGAGATGGTAGTTCAGCATGCCGTTTTTAAAAGGCAAGCTCAACAGTGGTCCTCACATGGTTGTGGTTGCAGAGGCTCAGCTCTTGGCTCTAAGCAGGTTACCTCATGGAGGGTATACCCCAGCTAAATACATGGTCCTACCCCCTTTCTCTCCCAACTTAAGAATCAATGATTGCATGGGCTGGCAGATGTCAAGAGACTCAGAGTGGAACTGCACATCAACAATACAGAGATTCTGTATAAATGTAATGTTCAATATTGCATTAGGAATAAACAATAAGAAACCACACATATATTTCCCATAACTGTAAAGTGTCGATGAGGGGTGAGGCACTGTTTGATGTCTCTGTTACTGACATCTAGTGACCAGCATGAAAAGGAACAGAAGCTGTCTGAATAATTCATGTCTCATATGTGTTGCCCACAGCTGATTAACTGACCTAAGGCAGAGAACTATGCATGTGAAAACAGAACTAGCCAGCAAAATAGGTTCTCAACTTCTCAAAAAAAAAATTTGTAACAACTACCACAAGTGTTTATAACAGTAGAGATTTTACTTTATGTATCTGGTGAAAATAGCTGAAACTTTTTTTGTTTTTTGTACTGCAACATGTGATGTGAGCAGTCTCTGGATCAGCAGACGGCATGTGAACATTCTCTGGATCGGCAGACGGGACGTGAACAGTCTCTGGTTCGGCAGACGGGACGTGAACAGTCTCTGGATCGGCAGACGGGACGTGAGGAGTCTCTAGATCGGCAGACGGGACGTGAACAGGGATGTGAACAGTCTCTGGATCAGCAGACGGCACATGAACAGTCTCTGGCTCGGCAGAAGGGACGTGAACAGTCTCTGGTTCAGCAGACGGGACGTGAACAGTCTCTGGCTCGGCGGATGGGACGTGAACAGTCTCTTGCTCGGCAGACGGCTCGAGCACCTTTTTTTGGAGTATTTGGAGCTTTAGAGTACCATATTTTGTAGAATTAATCTGAAGAACATATGATACTGCACACTAATCTGTGCTTTACATGTTTGCTTTTAAGTTGCCTTCTGGGGACAAAATAATTCCCTTATCCATGCTTAAAATGTTACTCGATTTTCTTGCTTGGTTTAGATTCACTCTGTAAATTTGCTGATGCAAAGCTTTGTGGTCAGTTAACTAAAAGCTGGCTCAGCGGACAGGACGTGAACAGTCTGGCTCGGTGGACGGGACGTGAACAGTCGGTTCAGTGGAAGGGACGTAAACAGTCTGGATCGGCAGATAGGATGTGAAGAGTCTCTGGATCCAGACTGATCTCATGAAGTAGCGTGTGTATGACACGCCAATTCCTATTTCCATTTTTGGCGTGCTATCAAGACGCATAATCGCTTTTCAGCGTGTTTATGAACGCCGTTGATTTAACGTTATATAAATATATGACTTACCTCAACCCCATCCCTAAACTTAACCGTCACTGGGGTTAATGGCATTTATGACTGTTCCCTTACCATCCTAGGTAAAAAAAGATATGACTTACCTCAACCCCATCCCTAAACTTAAAGCCACAATCTGTACTTTTTCGGCTTTAAAAATAGCAAAAATAACTGTATCTATGTTATATATTTCTATTAGATGTGTACTTACATTATCCCGACAGTTTCAACCAACTTTCAAATACAGAGAAATTTATAGTTTAATTCGAAGACACGGGACGTTTCTTTATTTCCGTTTCGTCGTCCGTCTATGGCGCCATATAACCTTTGACTCCACTATTTTCTCTAACTTCCTTGCGGAACCCGGCGAAACCACCAAACACAAAGGGGAACACTGGACTACCGCCAAGAAAGCATAGAAAATGACGAAGAAAAAAAAGTAAGACGTATTTTTATGCGTGTAAATCACGTGCCCGCTCACGAGCGCTCACTCAGACGAGATGCACTGCCCCCCGGTGCTGCTCGCGCATATAGCGCTGCCCGTTCCGGTCGTCTCATTCAAATCAGCCAACTGTTGCTGTTAGCGAGCTGCGCAGGAGAAGTATGACACAGGTAAACATTGGGGTTGCATTTAAAGCTTCTTGACAAGCTAAATCTACAGAGAGATGCCGTATATCCGTATATTTTGTAAAAAACGATCATGTCATGTCATGAGCTGAGCTGGTTGTCATTGACAGCGACAACAACTCCCGCGAGCCCACGCTCTTTCCTGACGTCATCAAAGTACGTCTTTGTTATTATGTGAAATGAGTGACCCCTGGTGGCCAAAAAAAATTACATATTGTCCGTTTAACCATCACTGGGGTTAATGGCATTTATGACTGGACATTTGATGGCGTGTGCGGACAAGCAGAATGACGCGAACGTTAATGGCGTAGACAAACACGCACACACGCGGATACACGCGGATAGCTCAAAATGCGTAGAGAGAACACGCCACTTGACTCGAAAGTGGCGTGTATGTTTACGCAAAAGTCATGATGTCATGTTGCAGGATCGGCAGACGGGACGTGAAAAGTCTCTGGATCGGCAGATGGGATGTGAACAGTCTCTAGATAGGCAGAAGTGACATGAACAGTCTCTTACAGAGCAGAAGTGACTTGAACAGTCTCTGCCTCAGCGGACGGGATGTGAACAGTCTGGATCGGCAGACAGGACTTGAACAGTCTCTGGTTCGGCAGATGGGACGTGAACAGTCTCTGGCTCAGCAGACAGGACGTGAACAAGCTCTGGCTCAGCGGACAGGACGTGAACAGTCTCTGGCTTGGCGAACAGGACGTGAACAGTCTGGATAGGCAGACGGGACGTGAACAGTCTCTGGATCGGCAGACAGGACGTAAGGAGTCTCTAGATCGGCACACGGGACGTGAACAGGGATGTGAGCAGTCTCTGGATCAGCAGACGGCACATGAACAGTCTCTGGCTCAGCAAAAGGGACGTGAACAGTCTCTGGCTCGGCGGATGGGACGCAAACAGTCTCTGACTCGGCAGATGGCACGTGAACATTCTCTGGATTGACAGACAGAACATGAACAGTCTCTGTCTCAGCAGGCAGGACGCAAACATTCTCTGGCTCAGCAGACGAGATGTGAACAGTTTCTGGATAGGTAAAAGTGACGTGAACAGTCTCTGGATCGGCAGACAGGACGTGAACAGTCTCTGGCTCGGCAGACAACTCGGCAGATGGGAAGGGAATAGTCTCTGGATCGGCAGATGGGACTTGAACAGTCTCTGGATTGCCAGACGGGACGTCAACATTCTCTGGCTCGGCAGACGGAACGTGAACATTCTCTGGATCGGCAGACGGGACATGAACAGTCTCTGGATCAGCGGATGGGACGTGAAAAGTCTCTGGCTTGGCGGACGGGACATGAACAGTCTCTGGATCGACGGACGGGACGTGAAAAGTCTCTGGCTCGGCAGACGGGACGTGAACATTCTGGATAGGCAGACAGGACGTGAACAGTCTCTGGCTCAGCAGACGGCACATTAACAGTCTCTAGATTGGATCGGCAGACGGGACGTGAACAGTCTCTGGATCGGCAGACGGGACGTGAACAGTCTCTGGCTTGGCAGACGGGACGTGAACAGTCTCTGGATCGGCAGATGGGACGTAAACAGTCTCTGGCTCAGCAGACAGGACGTGAACAGTCTCTGACTCAGCGGATGGGACGTGAACAGTCTCTGGCTTGGCGGACGGTACGTGAACATTCTGGATAGGCAGACAGGACGTGAACAGTCTCTGGCTCAGCGGACGGCACGTGTTCAGTCTCTGGATTGGATCGGCAGACGGGACATGAACAGTCTCTGGATTGGCAGACGTGATGTGAACAGTGTCTTACTCAGCAGGTGGGACATGAACAGTCTCTGGATCGGCAGATGGGGCGTGAACTGTCTCTGGATCGGCAGATGGGACGTGAGCAGTCTCATGCTTGACAGAAGTGACGTGAAGCAGCTCAGGCTTGGCAGGGCTGACATGAAGCAGCTCAGGCTCGGCAGAAGTGACATGAGCAGTCTTGTGCTCGGCAGAAGTGACGTGAAGCAGCTCAGGCTCGGCAGGGCTGACGTTAAGCAGCTCAGGCTCGGCAGAAATGATTTGAGCCATCTCTCATGAACAGTCTCTGGCTCAGCAAACAGGACGTGAACAGTCTCTGGCTCAGTAGACAGGCCGCGAACATTCTCTGGCTCAGCAGACGGGATGTGAGCAGTCTCGTGCTCGGCAGAAGTGAAGTGAAGCAGCTCAGGCTCGGCAGGGCTGACGTGAAGCAGCTCAGATTTAGCAGAAGTAACGTGAGCAGTCTTGTGCTCGGCAGAAGTGACGTGAAGCAGCTCAGGCTCGGCAGAAATGATCTCTGGCTCGGCAGAAATGATTTGAGCCATCTCTTATGAACAGTCTCTGGCTCAGCAGACAGGACGTGAACAGTCTCTGGCTCAGCAGACAGAAAATTCAGGTCCATAATGTTTGTACGCGTTTGTCGTAGGGCTGGGCGATATATCGATATAAAAAATATATCGATATATTTTTAAATGCGATATGGAATTGGACCATATCGCATATATCGATATAGTTCAAATATGCGCTGTAATCCTTGCTCCAAGCAAGCTGCTGACCGGAGCCCACAGCACTGCTCCCCGCGCGTGAAACTGTGTGCTGCAGAAGCCCCAGCCGCAAGCCATCGATAACCCGGAACGGTGTTTCCTACAGTCTTTCTCCCGCGGCCGCCACACCAAACATCATCCCGCCGCGGCTGCAGCAGCTTCTCAGTGAAGTCCGGTATTGTGCACGCACTATTGTGTTGTTAGCCCCGTAAAGGCATAACAAATGTAAACCACCATAAAGTTTTCGCACTATTCCAAGCCTTCTAAAGTCGTTCAATAGCATAATGTGAGGTAAAAATGAATATATAGTCATGAATATAAGTTAATGGAAACTGGTCTCTCCTCCATCATTTTCCATTCAGCAGCATTCAAACAGCGCATCGCGTTCTGTTACGACAGTAACACGACGAAACTCTCTTCAAGATCAATGTTCCCATTATCATACTTTATTTGTGTTACATTTATATGGTTTTCATAAAATGACTTTCTTACTGGAGTTTATAGCGCTTTCTAAATCATATTACTTTCTCCTGGGTGTCTGTTATTACAGCGCTGGACTACAGAGCACGCGTACTGTAACTTAAATTTAAAACTGTTAAAAGAAAAGGATCAATAAAATGTTGCATAGATATAATAAGCATCAAATATCTCTATACTTTGTGCTTAAACTTTTAAATGTGAAGCGCTGCGCCTGTACACTGTAACTTCGCGTTGCTTCAAGTGCTTCATTTTGCGCACGGGATGCGCATAGTCGATTTGCCGCTCTAAATTAGGGCCTTTCATACTATAATATTTAGACAGGTTTAGCCTAAACACCGGGGGCAAGGGAGTGTGGTCATGGGAATATCCCTGCCACCACAGCGGGAAAAGTTCTAGAGGAAACACTGTGAAAAAGCTCACTGCAAATTAATTTTCACACACCCACCTTATGGAGCTTTGATAAAAAAATAAAAATAAAAAGGTACTGTTGTTATACAGTATTTATGTTTACATTTTCTTGTTAATTGAACAGCTGAGCATTTAATTGTGAACCAGGTGAAGAAGCCTTTTTATTATTTATTAATTTTTCACCTGATTTTTCACCTGTTCACTGAAATTTTTCATTTGATTTTTCACCTGTTCACTGAAATAGCTTGTTTCTATAAAACTAGGCTACTTCTGACTCATATTTGGCTTTGAATGAACATTTGCTCTCACTTTGTGGAAATATCGCGATATATATCGTATATCGATATTCAGAAAAATATATCGGGATATGACTTTTGGTCCATATCGCCCAGCCCTAGTTTGTCGTAGACACAAAATAGCATAACTAGTAGCCTATAGTGGCTATAAAGCCAGGGCTGGCATTTGAAAAACATAAACACAAGGCTATGTCTGGAATTATACATGCAAATACATTAAAAATGATTAAGTCTTAGTCTACTTACAGGTTGTGGCCCAACAACTGCTGCATCTGGTTTTAAAGTTGGAACTGCTTCATGTTTTAGTAACAGTTTCTTGTTGAATCCGGTGTTGAATTCGTGGAGATTCTGGAAGCTGTCTTCCGTAAAATGAGAGCTAAATTACGATCGTCACTTTCAGGAACATAATCAAACATACGTAAATTGTATCCATTGTTGACGAAGTACAGCGTCCGTGGGAAGCTCAAACACAGAAGACCTGACAGCTGACAAACATAATGTGTATCCATTGTTGACAAAGAACAGCGTCCGTGGTAAGCTCGAACACAGAAGACCACACATGAGCCGCTTAAATATGCGCATGCGCTTTTCTGCATATTCCGGAGGGAGGGTTGATGCAAATGTGTGGGTTAGTGACGTCTAAAACCCAGCTGTAGTCCCAATCGAGCCGTTTTTGTAGGCAAGTATACTTCCTGATTTTTAAAAGACAATATCTCTGCTTACAATGAACTTTCAACGCTGCATCTTTACAGATACTGTTCATGCACCATCAGCAACATTACAAAGTGGAGTGCGGTGTGACAGAAGTGTTGCACAGACAACTGGATCCGCACCGTTGGCGTGTATAGCATTGTGTGAATTACTGTATTAAATGGGCAGCTGTGTTGGTAGTAGCATTGTAGTCAATCTCTAAAGAATAATGCTTATTACATAATAAAAAAACCTAACGCATGTCATACCAATGTGTATTCAAATGAGGTACTTCAGGGCTCAAAATTAAGTTTTTTAGTTGGTAGCACTGGTGCTACCAACTTCAAAAAGTTAGGAGCAACAGCAAAAATTTAGGAGCAGCCACCAAAAATTAAGGAGCACCACAACTACAAATTATATATAAACAGATTTCTTTTATTTAAAAACAAAACCAACCAACACCAACAATCACTGGGTTTTTACACATATTTCAATATATTTATTTCACAATAAAACACAATACATTTTACTTCAGCAAAAGCAGTTGTTGGGGTATAAATAGTATAGATAGAAGCAGTATAAATTATGCAGTACATCACACATTACAATTACAACTACTACCATAGTAGTAGTCCTGTGGCCAGGATTTGAAATTTGGCCTCCTGGCTCACTGTCCCTCCTCCATCCATCTCTTCACTGAGGCTGAGGCATCGAACGCCTCCAAAGGAGGACCCTCAACGCTGATTCGGATCAGATCTTCTACTGTGTTAGGGTGTAATGAAGATCTAATGTCTGATTTTATGCGCTTCTGTACAGAGAACCCTCTCTCACACTGTGCCGAAGACACAGGAAGGATCAGCATGATTCTTACCAGATGAAGGATATTCTGAAACAAAAATCATTTAAATTTCATTGTCAGGGTAGACGCATTCAGTGACAGCATAAAATAAATTTGTGTTACAAATATTCTTATCACAGAAGAACTTGAATCGGAACTAGAATTAAAGATTATTGTTTAGATATAAACACCGACGTCTACAGAAGTGATCAAAATAAAGACAAGCACCTTTTGAAAGTAACATGGAGCTTAAAATAACAATTGTATCGATCACACTGTTACTCCACTAGGTGGCGACAAGTGACTTAAATGTATTTGTTATTGAATCATTCATTCAAGAGATTAAAAAAAGCTGATTCATCCATTAATGAAACAAGCAAAGTATTTATTATGATACTACTCATATATTGCTATATAATACTAAATAAGCTATGTATTAATAAAACAATATAAATAAAAATAAAAAACACCCTCACCATCAGCATTGGCACGTTCCACCTCAACGTGTCCGACGAGGATGTTCGTGGGCTGTCCATCAAGCAGGACGCGGACATACAAGATCACACACTCCTTGAGAGACAGGTCGGTGTCTCCATCGATAATGAAAGAGATGTACTGAGCCGACGACACTTTAACTGCGGTGTTCTCGCAGATAGTATCTGCTTTGACCCCGATGGCACATGATTTCTCATATGCATACGTCATGTTAATCACAACTTCCTTTTTTTTCATGTGCTGCAACATTGGTTTAAATTTAGTGAAGGCAAGCTTTTCTTTGGAGATGGTGTATGCGGTGTTAAATTTTACGTTTAGCTTTGTCAGTATAGCGGAATGACCGGCAGCATCCTGGCAATTAAAAGCCTTAACAATCGAACCTGGTTTGTTTGCCACACACTTGTCCCTGCATTTTTTGTGCTTGGCACTCTGTGTTTAACCAAGCTCTCGCGCTTAAAATGTATCGACGTTGGATAGATTGATGATCCGGCCACCGCGTATCAGCGCACATAAGGTACACAGTAATTTGCAAACTTTTGTAGAGAAATGAAAACAGCTTGCACCACAACCATTATTTGCACTTGCACTAATGCTCCCAAATATATTTTTAGGTCGCACGGGTTAAAATTCAGGAGCATATGTGACCAAAATGGTCGCAATTGCGAGCCTTGACTACATTTCATATTATTGATTCTTTTTCACTTGAATATGTTTCTTCTACACAAAAAATCCAAGGCAATATTTTTCAAGCAGGGAGGTCCACAAAGAAAAACAAATAGTAAGACTGCATAGTATGCAGTGCATACTGTTTCACATCCATACCTGTTGCAATGCATGTTCATTTCTTATACAGTGGACAGTGCCTGCATAGAATAATAAAATATATATATTTTTTTTTTATGGGTATTATAGTCACCTGCAATTCTATGTGTAATGCTGGGAGAGAGGAGGAAAGGGAACCCTTACCTGTAATCAGATGACTTCTGCATTTTTTTTTAAGCTACAACAAGTAGTTTTTATGTTTTGCTGGCTCCTTTTCTTCCCAGAAGTCCTTGACTTCATACTGTTGATGTTGTATTTCTTTGTTTAAACTCATTCTGTTTGCATTGATGGGTTGCACACGTGAGGATCCATACTTTCAATCTGAATTATGCCTTTGCTAGACTCCTGTTGCGTCTTTAATATATGATGTCTAAAATATGATGTTTGTTGTTATATTTCTTGATTTACTTGTCTGTTCAACTTAGGTGTATTTTTATTTATTTTTTTGTAATGTGCTCTAACCACTGGAAAAGTGCCAGATAAATTTAAATTATTGTGAACTTGGTCAAACTGCAAGACACTGCCGGTCAAGTGATCTCAACATTGAGAATTTAAAAATACCACATTTCAGTTTTTCATGTGGCTCTGCATTTGCTTTAATTTTATGTCTGTGGCTCTCCCTTACCTTGTTCTCCAGCTATTTTCCAAAGTTCAAGAATCTCACTTCTCTCAGTTTTTTCAAAACAAGCTTCCACCTTGAAGAGTTCAAATGCCTGTAAAATAATACAATATTAGCTATATTGTACTGCATGAAAAATTAGGTAACACTTTATTTCAATAGTCCACTTTAGACATTCTACTATAAGTAACTTTTCAACTACATGTCAACTAACTGTGATTAGAGTATTAGTAGACTGTCAGCTTAATATCTGCTAACACTTTATTTTGTTGGTCCCCCAACAGACATTCAACTGACTATAAGTAAATTGGCAACTACAAGTAAACTTATTCTCCTAACCCGAACCCTAACACCTAACCATAACCTAACAGTCTACTGACAATATAATATACTAATACTCTAATGAGAGTTACTTGACGTGTAGTTGAAAAGTTACTTATAATTAGTAGAATGTCTAAAGTGACTATCGAAATAAAGTGTAACCAAAAATTAATTATGCATATTTATAAACATAATTTTTAATGTATAATTATGAATGTCTAAAGATGCATTTGATTTGTATTGCCTCTAGATGGCACAAAAACTCAACGCAATGCAGCACTTTCCTAATTCCAAGTTTCCTATTATTTGATAGACTAGGCCTATAGCCCATTTCATTATGGTACAAACTTTGCCGAAGTCATTGTTCTGTACAAGTATAAACCTTTTATAACATATTAGCCAATACAAAACATATTACTTGTAAATTAATAAAAGTAAATGTCGATACTTGGGGCCTTTTGCCTCATGCTGATTAAACTATCTCAAGTGTGAAAGGCGCTCCCCTTTCTACCCAATACTTTTTTATGATTTTTAAACCAAAAAAACTACTTTTATGGTTTATTTCCATTCAAAATATACATAAATGTGTAATAAAAAGACAGATTTTCTGCAATCATACACATTTCCTTATGGTGTACACTACAATAGTTTTCAGGCTAATTCCGGCCCAAAAGAGTAATTTGTTGGTGAAATTGGCTACTTCCTGTATTGTGCTTTTGATTCAATAAAACAAATTACTTTGTGAGAATCATTAATGAATCGGCCTATCACTGCGATGGATGCTGTTGATTCACTAAGAACGACTCATAAGAATATGTTAAATACAAGGAATGCAAGAAGTGCTGCACGGAGTGTAACAGTATCTCGGTGCTCTTTGGGTGTAGGGATATGGTTTCACTCATAAGAAAAAACAATTCAAGGCACTCGAATAATTCTTTTTTATTTTAAAGTGTAATAGAGGAAAAATACGACAAAAGGGCATCATTAACATCGAGTCACTTACCCCATTCTTTCATAATTCCTCAGAGACATTCATAAAATCGTACACTAAGCCCAGCCTATTCCTGGAATCAAGAAACTGCAAAATAATAATAATAATGTTACAAAATTCGTTATAAACTAGTAGTCTAACAGTCATAATCAATATAAACAATTGGCCTACATTCTAGGCCTCTTCAAAAAGAGCGCGAATTTTCGCCATCTTATAAGCCGGCTAACTGCTTCAAAGAGGATAGTTATTTTGCAGTTAATAACTAGCTTCGAAATGACACCAAGTCACATTACAAAACAATAATAGTAGAATCGGTATTAACTAAATTACGGCCCCCTAAATGAGTTACAATTATTCACCAAGGAACCTTGCTGCAAAGTTGCCATGTGACCCGCCAAATAATTTCTTAAGTGATATTTTGAATCTACTCAAGGTGAGTTCACCGTCTTAATTACCGTAATTATGAGATTCAACGGACGTCCCCATTTGCTGGTAATTTTCTGTGAGAGGTCTTATAACGTGGCCGCCGGTGTTGATAGTGCACGCAATAAATACTAGGCCTATCACTTATAACGTATAGCTACGATTTGTATCACGTGACCGCTGTACCACCTGACACTGCAGATTTAAAAAGTGTTCGATTAGAAGTATTTTTTTTTTTAGAAGCATAAGGAGCTTTATTTACTGTAATTAAGACATGGCGTGATCAACATAATTTACTTTTCTTCGAATTTTCTCCTTGAAATTCATATTTTGATAGTAATATTACGATTTTGGAATTATTTGATTATTCCCCAAAAATGTGCATTATGTCTCTCTTTAATCTCTTAATATTACAACATAATATCATACGCCTATATTACAGCAATGCATTAGGGATTAGTAACTAGACAGCCTAAAGTCCGGTGTATTTATGTTAGGGAGTTTTTGTTTTATTATTTCTATATTTTTAGTTATATTCGGTTGGTTTACTTGTAGGCTAAACCTGTTAAGACTTGTTCATCTCCCCCTTTTTTCTCCAATTACGAATTTCTCCATTAGATGGAGCTATATCACCGTAGATCAAGAGTATTTTTCAATTGGAAACTTTATTCCTGTCCCTAATTACTTTTTTGCCTGTTTGAAATAATAATACATAATCTAATGTGTCTCTATTCATATATTTATATCGTTAGTTATTACAGATTTTATATATTGCATTATTTACATGAAAAGTTCAAACCACCCTGTCACATTAATTCCTAAGATGACAAGGGCTTTCCATGAGCACACTTTCTTGTCAATAGTCCAGTCCTTACTGAGGAGAAAAGTGTGTATTTGGAAATACCCTCAGCCCCTCCCCAGCTCAGTATCCATGTTTCAACTAAACCATGACCTGGTGACACTGAGAGCTTGCTAACTTCAAGACTTATTTTTACACCTCATGCATTTTTAACCTTAACCCAAAGGTAGTCCAGACCAACCACAACCAGAAAAAAATGGTGTCTTCAAAGAATAACCACAGTCATACTTAAAAATTCTGAATAATATTTTCCATCCCTGATGTTAGCTGTATGAGGTGTTTAACCGTGTTGTTTCTGCAGATATAGATGTGAGTTCTGGAAATTTTGGAAAATGTTGACTGGTAACATCATCCATTTAAAATGACTCGTTTAAACTTAAAGTATTGTATTATCTGGGTCAGTAATTCTGTAATTTATCTAAAGTAGGCCTAATCCCTTATCCTAATTAATTGCCTATTGTTTATAGTGTGTATAGACCATTTCGCGAAATGTAAGCAACACTGGTCCAGAAGCACTTCCTGTTTTAGTTTTTTAACACTATATAAACGTTGGGATAAAGTACAACCTACAGAACATATACAACTGAATCAAAAAGTTAAACCAACATCTTTAAGATATTTTCTTTACATTTGAAATTAAGAAACCCTTTACAAACTGAAACAGGAAGTGCTTCTGGACCAGTGTTGTTTACATCTCGTAAAATGGTCTATATTATCATTTTTAAAAAGGTATATTTTATATTTATAGTGTGCATTGCTTTGTGTAGTGTATAAAGTAAAGTTAAATGGTATATTTACAATGGCCTATACCAGCCATAAGGCAGCTCAACTAGGCCATTCATATACTTGTGATCCATGAAGCAACACGTTTCAGAGAGCATGTGTGTGGGTGGTTGGTTGGACCCTGACTCATCCGTATTTTCCAATCACCTTTTCTTAATGTGACCTTCTCACCTATGGAACAGAAATGATTGTTGGATTATACCATTCTGGTTAGGGACAGTCCTTACACACCAGTGTGTGTTTTTTTTTTTTTTTTTTTCATTCTGTGAATGGACAAATGGCACTCATCCTCTACTTTATTGTGCTCAAGCCATATTTCAGTGCAAGTGGTGGTACTTTAAAGGTCAGTGACTTGTAACTGAACCCTTACTAACGTTATATCCAGAGCATTGAACAGTATTCTGCATGAATATTCATTTTTGTGAGTGTTTCTGTTTGTTCTTCACTCCTACATGTTTACAACCACGCATTGTGCAAAGTAATTGAGCATGCACAGGAAATGTAACACATTCTGAAATGACAACTCATGGAAACTAAATTGCTTCTGCGCTTTTAAATGCAAATGAGGTGCTGCAAGGGCTAAGATATATTGAATTTATGCTTACCAATGCACAAACATCTACAAGGGAGCACAATGAATGGTGTTAAATATATATTGGATTGCAGCTTGGTCAAAGCCTGTAGTAACTAATGGTATAACTGATGCAAGATGTTCCGTAGTTTGATGTTGTTCCTGTTTTAAAAAGAAAGCATGTTGGCGAATTATAGCCAACTAAATGTTCTTCTATTAGCCAGTTGCTAAGCCCTAAAAACTCTCCACAACACTTTTGCATCAGCCTAGCAGTGCCCTATCAACCAACTAGAAAGCCCTACATTGCTTAGTAACACCCTAGCAACAAATAAATCCAGCTTGTCTTTATCTTGATCACAAGTATCACCGACAATAGTTTGTGGTTTAGTGCACCGGTTACAAGCCAGACACATGTATCTACAGTCAAATTACTCTGAAAGAGGATGTCTCAGCTCATTTGTGTTTGTTTTTTGGTTTCATGATATGCATCAATATAATTTTCTATTTGAGTTTCTGATCTTTATCTCCAAACCACTTTGTACCTGGCTTCCGGAACGACTCTTGCAGGATGTGGATGTTGACGAGAGTCTAATTATTTTGAATGAGTTGTTTCAATATCCAGATTTTATTTCTCCGGTATACTTCCAAATTGTGAAAAATACACAGTCACCTTGAATCCGTTGGGGGTACTGGGGTCAACATCAGTGACATTTCAATTAAATGTAGCTATGGATATGTTGTGAGACTTTTAGGTGTTTTACTTGATGAGGATTTTACTCTTGACCTTTCCAAACATGGTGTGCGATTGTCTGTAGAAATGTGTTTTGTAATAATACTATGAAAATAAATATCATTTCTTCTTAGCATGTCTCAATGCACATATGTATGACAGCGGAACCTTTAGAAATCCTCAACCTACACAATGTGCCAGTTCCTGAGCATTCTCCCCGAAACTTTAAGCAGCGGTGAATTTCAATGATAGGTGGGTGAATTTCGATTTCGGAGGGTAATGCGGTGAGGAGAACTGTATGACTTTTTGCGATTAACTAAAGTCATGACTTTTTGTTCTGACCTGATCAGTTCTTTCTCATCTTCCTCATTCCATCACTATATAATATATGTTTGTTTATAGCACATATTATATTTTCATATATGTATACATGTATAATGTAATTAAGATTGCAAAACAATATAATTTTGACAATGTGTGTGTGTGTGTGTGTCTCTCTCTCTCTCTCTCTATCTCTCTCTCTCTCTCTCTCTCTCTCTATATATATATATATATATATATGTGTGTGTGTGTGTGTGTGTGTGTGTGTGTGTGTGTGTGTGTGTGTGTGTGTGTGTGTGTGTGTGTGTGTGTGCTTAATGATGATTCCACATAAGCTTTAAGTGTCAGTGATTCAAAGAAGAAGCCTCTAAAAGCTGATGTCATTAACGTGTGTAGCAGAGATGCTCATTGCTCAAGGTGCATTTTGGATGCAAAGCATGTGAAATGAAAGTGCTGATGAACACCCACTCATATTTCAATATTTTCACACATATATAAATATACTTTTATTTTCAACTTGAATGCTTAATGACAGATAACTTGCTGACTGTGTTTTTCTGGTCTTGTTTTCAACTGGCCCATGATCAGGTAACATAAATATTCAATTTTCAAAGGAACTGCAACAGTTGAAAGTAGATCCAACAATTCTATAGGAAATAGTAACACTGTCATGCTTTATTTCATTTATTTTCATTTGTCGCCTTTAAGAAGAAAGCCAGCAAGTGATGTTTTCCTGTGAAAAGCACCTTAATTGATTCTCACCAAATTCTTCAGACTGTCACTGTGTCTTACCCAGGTACTCTCTCACTCTATTTGTGTTGTACACAACCCTTCAGTAGAAGGATGAGTCTGTGGTCTGCTCTGCGCTACTTATCGTAAGCTTCACAAGCTCTCGCTTACCAGAAGTGACGGGACACGGGGGGTTTCTCAGTGACATCACTTCATGCGACGAAGCTGAGCACCCAGACAGGGCTGTTGCAACCATGCGTTCGTGAAATAGAGAAGCAATCACAAAGTGTTTAATCGTCCTATTAGTCCAAGAAGATGATCAAAGTTAGACCTTTAATTTATTCATTACTTTCTTTATTTTCTTCACATTCATCCTTTCCTTACCCTGTCATAGTTTCCGTTGGGGGCGGTGCTGTGTCTTGTCTGTCTCTAGCTGTTTTTCAGCATGATTCAGATGAGATATCATCAAGATCTGAGAAGCTGTTGGCACCTAAGTCACTGTTGTTTTAAAGCTTAGCAGCAATGAAATCCTGCCCAGCACAGTGTGTAGTCCGGCCTTTAATTTCTTTCTGTCTTTCTTTCTTTTTTAATTTTTTTATTATTTAGAAAGACATGAGCAGGCAAAAAATGTCAAGAATTTAATGAACTTGAACAAGCACATCACTACTTTAGCATTTGTTTGACATAAAAAAATCTAACCTTCTGACTAAATATGTATTCCATTGATTAATAATTGATGATGATTCAAAAAGGAGGGTGAAATAATGCTATAAATAAAATTATCATGCTTAGTTAGAAAAGCTAAATATAGGTCCTCATAGGGAGGCGAAAAGGAAAATATCTTTGTTGTGCATCCTATCAAACTCTAAATGTGATTGTACCTGTTGCTGGATCAAAACAACATTCCAATTAACCAATCAGATTTGAGGGTCAAGTTTGCAGTTTATGTTAAGATTAGGTTTAAAAATCTATGGTATTGTGATGTTACAGTTTATTTCACTCATTTTCTCTCAAAACAATAAGTTCAGATCTCTGAACAGTTAGTTTCTTGTTTACATCAGATTTGAATTTCATATTGATTTAAGGATATTGCATGTGTTTTGGCACATGTGTGCAAAGTACACTTGTCTACGATTTGCACAATAATACACATAAAAACTGATGAGTTGATTCTCAGTGAAATTGTCAAACTCTTCACAACTTGTAAACATTCTTCCATCGTGTGAGCCTTCGCATGCAAAATGATCTGTTAAATGATCCAAATCTGTTGGACATGCATGTATATTCCATAAATACATTTGAGATGTTTCTAATATCCGCTAAAATGGTAAATTGCATGCCATTGTAATGAAATAGGAATCACAGTCACCAATCAACCAATCAAGTTACATGTAAAAATGAACAAATTGTGAATTTTCAGTTTGCATGAAACTTGATTGGTTGATTGGTAAGATTGTGATTCATAGTTCATGTGTTAAAAATGTTTGGTCCCACTTTTACTGTAAATGAATAATTTTGTACAATGCACTTTTACATTGTGTTTACATTTATCAATGATCTGCATGTAATTATAGCTGTAATTAATTATAGAATGACACTGTTGACCCTTTCCTGAACCATGAAACCACCCATACCACTAAACCTGATAAGGTAACCGTAACTACATAGGTTAAGGTTAGGTTTAGGTTTAGAGGTATAGTACCTAGTTATTACCAAGATATTGTATATGCACATATATGCGCACAGGGAACATGACTGTAAAATAACGTGCTGCCAAAGCATCTAAACATTTCAACCAGTGTGGCTTACACAAAGACAAAAACACTTTTTATTTTGGTGGCGTTGGCCAATTTACTGACAAAATAGGTTTTGAAGCATGAATTAAGTGTTTTAGGTGAGTAACTACATTTTGCAGACTTCCAATAGAGTTCAAGCAAACAGTTGTGATAATTAAGCTTACAGTTTAGAGAATGTTAAGAATGTTTAGTCTAATTTTAAAAATGTACCAAAGCAAATGAGAAAAACTTAGTTACAAATTAGACAGATGCCAGCATGAAAAGGGTTGCATGAAATGCCCTCATTCTCAAAAAAAGTATATTTATTACAAAATTACACAAAATTAGCATGTCATAGATTACATTAGAGATGGGTTATGGGTTTGGCATTGTGTTAAAAAACCACTATCTCACCATCATAAGTGTCACATACATGGTTTGCTTCTGACTTGCATGAGTTTTGTGCATGCATGCCATCAGTCGCAGGAGCGAGTGTCAAATGCACACGAGACAAACAGTTCTGTTAGAGCTCGAAGTTGAAAGAAATAACGAAAATAGACAAACAGACAGACATGCAGACAAATGAATAAAAAAAAACAAGGAAAACATTTATCTTGTGTTTTCATTAACAAAAATATCTATAAATGGTCTATTTTCACACCTGCGTTTATTGCAGTACACTCAATCTTTCACCGAAAGTACGTAAGCAATATGCATATACTGTTTAAATACTCATTACTTAAAATGAAGCAAAAAAGGTATGTGCACTAAAAGCATAAACAAGCACAAAAATTCCATATTAAAAACAAAAGGTAAAGAAAATGTGGTCTAATTTCGAAGTGATAGCTTGTTATTCTGTCCCTTCTTAAACTGTCACGTCTTAAAGTGATCGGGCAGAGATGTTACATAACACATTGTTGGCTGCAATTCATGGAACTCTATTCCTCTCCATAGTCAATCGTATTTTTACGGAAGCCTTTTCCCCGCATGTATGAATGGAGGGTTTTTAGCTCATCCATGACGCTCTGCTGGATATGCACATCACTGAGCTGTAAGTTGTGAAGATAGAGTTTATAACACATACACACACACACACACACGGATAAATTTAATCAGTCTTTCAATAGTTCAATACTTACATTCTCACTGGCATTCTTCAGTTTTTGGAGCTGCAATATAGCAAGCTGTTTTGGTTTCATTTCTTTCGCCGGAACCTGGATAGAAGAAGTGTGTTTGAATTTGAATTAGTAAAATTTACTAATATTAAATAATATATATTTATTTAAAATATGTACAAGAATATTTACGTTTATGGAGGAATTTGCAGCCTTTTCATCTAGCTTGGTACATTTTATCTGAAACAATGAAGAGGGAGTAATGAAATTAGTCAGTTGTTCGGTGCGGCCTAAGTGATATAATCACTCAAAGGCACAGTGAGTGACGTAACATGACATGGTATAATATCTATTCTGAAAATAGAATGTGCTGACCTTATAAACACAGTTTCTGAGTTGATCCAAAATGTGTATAAGCTCACGATGGTAGTTCATGTCTGTGTGAGGGACAGATAACGTCTTCTCTGTCTCAATGAGAACATTTTGAAATAGGTCGATGATTTTCTGCAGGATACAGCTGTGAAGATTTTTCTGATGAATGAGAAAGATACAGCTCAGTTTACATGAAATGTGTGAAACCGGATGCCATTCGAATTGTAGATGGCATGATAGCCATTCCACGTCTTGAAATTAAATCATTGTGAAGCTAAAAGACTGAAAATATGTGACATATGACATAGAAATCAGTTTATTTATAGGTTTATCAAGATTGTTGCTAATATTCATGGGGCCCAGGACAACATTTGCATGGGTTGGGCTTCCTGGGTTAAGGCGCAATTGTGTATCATATAGGACCTGATTGAGCCCCACCTCATAACACGGCCCCAGATTGATTTCATTACATTCAAATTACTTTAACATTGATTTTTTTCATTCAGTAACTGAATTTCTGCACCACGAGTATGAGAATATGATATATGATGACTTATAATATGAACTCAGACAATGCCTCTTACCTTTCTCCGTATTTTGTCAAAGGAATTGTGCCTCAGGAGGATCTTCTCACCATCTGCAGCTACCTAAAAAGGAATATTCAATCCATCATATATTGAAGTATTCAATGTCTCCAGGGCATTTTCAAAAAAAGTTTTAGTAAACGGATTCTTCACATGAACACCTGCCTTTTCTTATCGAGTTGCAGCACTTTGTTGTCATGCAAGATTATTTCAATGGCCATATCATTCTTGCTTTGTATTGATTTTGTTATATTAAATAATTATATAGCCTAATAGTTATTTGGCAATTAACAAGACTGATAGTAGGATAAGAGTACTCACCACATCTTTGCTGACATGCACGGCTATATTCGCCAACAAGTTCAGATCAAAACAAGGTCCCTCTTTGATGCAGTTTTCATTTTGGAATACCACCGTGCACTCATGTATCTGAATGCCAAGAATTAGGACCAGAACCAAATATTGCAAAGCACTAGCCATATTCTGTCCCCAAATGACTAAATGAATGTTTTTGAATGGAGGTCCTGCTGATACACCTGTCTCATTCTTGTCTTCCTTCTTTTGACTTCGCTTTGGTCCTCACCTTTATATTTTTTTCTAGTTTCCTGGTGACGTCAGCATAGTCCGTTCCTGATTTTCTACCCTATCCGTTCAGATCAAAAGATGATGTCAGACTGCCAAACCGTAACGTAATCCATGTTAGGTTGTGCATCCAGTGTGGATCATGTCTGGGCTTAGATTGTCACTGCAGAATGCAATGTTTTCTGGCAGCTTCATGCTATTCGAGGGAGCTTAAATAAAAGAAAGTCACCACAAAATTGTAATACAACTCTAAAACGAGGTCATGACATTTGTGCGGCTCGAGGATGTCCCAGATTCTAAATATTTACACAAACCACAGTCTTGGTCAAGGAAAGTTCATTGGCAACATAAATGGCACCATGATAATGATATTTAAAGACAATTAGAAACAATTTAATATTGAATTTGCAGGTTTGAGAGGCTAAGGCTAGACTAAACTAAAAACAGAAATGGAACGAGATGACTGATCATCTGATAAGGTGATAAGGGGTCACCAACGGAAACTTAGGGGGAATTGAAATCTAGGCCACTTTCCAGCATCTCATCTCAATCTCGTTTCTTTTTTGAGGTCAAACGAGGCTTTGGTTATTACTTTTTAATGTTATAACTGATTTTATAACAATATAACTACATTATAACTGAATGTGATAACATACTTACTCTTGTTGCTTGTTGTTATACGATGGTTCAGTTGAATCTGTCTTTGAACCAACAATTTTGCCAGAAATAAAGGTTTTAAAAGTTAGTGTACTTAATTAAACTCAACGCTTGAGAATAAATAGATGTGACATAAAAAAACAAGGAAAAATCAAGGTAAACATCCCTTGTAAACATTTTAATTGTGCATCTTTTCAAATGATTTAACTCTATTTAGGGATGAAAATTGCTTTGAAATTAGCCTTGGCAAGAAAGGAAAGAAAAAGATGTCATATATTTTAATTTTAAAAAAATCAGCTTGTTAGAAGACAAATTAAATAAATATGTTTTGTATTTATCTTATTTCCTCGATTAACACAGCAAATTCCAACTAAACTTTCAATTATGTCTACTTGCCCTTAAAAATGAATTTCCAAAAAGCAACACACTGGATGATGTGGTGTGCAATCCCCACACCCAAGGAATTTCCAACTTCTGTTTTCATGCACTCAGCATATCTTAAATAAGAAGAGACAAAGGAATACAGGGTTGGGGAGGTAAGAGGAAGGGGATTTCCAGTGAAATAGTGTTTGTCTTATCCTCAATTCATCAGTGTTTACCCTGTATACCCTGTTTCTTCAAATGTAGGTACATGTAAACAAGAAGTAATTTGAGCTGCTTAAAAATGAAAGAAATCTTAAAGTTTATTTTATGTACTGGGCCATTTAAAAATGCAAACATACATCATAAATCAAGTCTCACTGGGTTTAGTTACATCCCAGGCATAAACCATTATTTGCTATTTGATAGTCAGATGCAGGTGGTTTTAGAGGGTGGGACATTTTTATTCTAGCATTTGATTGGACAAAAATCAGAGTAGTGCAGGATGAGTCATCGATATGTTTTCTGTTTCTGTAAGGGAAAGGCTCTTTATAAGGAATATAAACATGTATATCAATCTTTAGTCAACATTTAGAAGTACAGTAGCATACAAGTGTCTTGACACAATCCTGTCTATGAGCTGCAGGCAGTTATTTTGCCATCATGTCTTGGTTTTTGCTCTGATATGCATATTCAGTTGTTAAAGATAAAGAAGAAGCTGTTAGACCTTTTATTGAGAGGTGTGTAATTCTAAAGCATACCTATTCAGCAGTTTTTAATTTGCATAGTACACTCTAAAAATTGCAGGGTTGTTTTAACCCAACTTTGGGTCAAATATGGACAAACCCAAACGTTGGGTTGAAAATGTAATTAAAAAATTTAACCCAATGGCTGGGTTTGTCCATATTTGACCCAAAGTTCGGTTAAAACAACCCAGCAATTTTTCAGAGTGTATGTGTAATCTTATAATCTTATATTCATATTAAATATGTATAATCTTGAATAAATACATTTACATATGTACAGTATAAGATCATGCATATGAGTTACTTTGAAATACCCTATTTCTCCGAAAGTTTGGAAAGTCTGTTGCCGTATAGCACTGTTGGAAAGCTATGCAACACCTCTATATGCAGACAAACATATATATGTATATATGTATATATATTGCTCCAACACAGATGCATGCAAATGGGTCTGTATGTATTTGTCCATTACTTTAAAAAGGAAATGAAAATGACATTGTATAATATTTAGTATGTATTTTGTTTTGTGCATCTGTGAGAACCTTTGATACTGTTAACCTCATTAAAGTGAAATAAACTGGCTGGACCGCAGACAGTCTGCAGATTTTTTTGAAACTGTGGTGAGAGCTGGCAAGCGTTGAAATGGGTAGTTTCATGACTCTTAAAGCAAAAGGAAAATAAATAAATAATTATGCTTAGAGCCAAGAGATTTTCTGTGCAAAGTGCAAAGGACATCTCTTGACAGCAGTAAATCATGAATGCTGTTCAAGTGTGAGTATGATTGTGATCCATACTCTCATCCTGCTGGTTTGTGGTGAATGCATCATCAACAGTTAAAAAAACCCTTTGCTGAGAAATAACACTTGCATCATCATTTCTTCTACAGTGAAAGCTGGTCCTCAGTGCAAGGTGCTGGTGTCATCACACAGTATTTAAGCTTAAATAGCAAGACTGGTCAACTAGCTTCACCAAAAAAGACCATGCTGGTTGACCAGCTTAATGTTTTGCTGGAGAAGTGCATTGCTATGCTTGTCCAGCAGTTAGAAAAGCACCAAACCATCAAAAGCATAAGCCAGCTTGAATCAGCAAGAAAATTCACTGTCACATGCTAATTGTAAACTTGAACAGTGTCTGTAAAATATACAAAAGCCGGCCGCTTTCCCCACCCCCTTGACATAATAAGGACTCCTTGCAGTTCTTTCCTTTTCCTGGCAGTCGAACAATACATAAAAATTCCAACTTTGCTTTTTTTTATGAATTTATTGTTTGCAGTGTGTACTTGCAATGTGAAATACAAGCTTTGCTTACATAAACAGAAGGGCCCAAACCTGTTTAATGACATGTTTCTTTTTGCCTGGAATTCCCATAAGTATTGTATAAGAGTAGTATTACATGTCACATACAGGTAGGTCACTTGACTGTCTTTTAAATAGAAATGAAATAGTGAAGGAGGAGATTGTGCTATGTTAACATGACCACTAGTGCGTAACGGTAGTCTTAAAAGGTATTCAGATAAATGTCAAATCAAATGGCATCTGCAAACAAATGATTGCTTTCTCGAAATTTACTTGATTTATCTTATAACCAATGAATGTCAAGGTTATCTTTATGTTTTTGTTTTATTTTGCTGGAAAAGTGTGCATGGTCAGCTGTCTTTAAAAATGGCACTTGGTTTGATATTTGTATCTAATACAATGGCATTCTTCCATCTTTAAATGCGACATAAGTGTACTTTTTCTCAGGGCTCTCTATATAATGACTTTGGTGTCTGATTTCAAATGTGTAATATGATGAGGAAGTCATGATTTATTTTGCTTTCAGTGGCAGTTTAGTCTGTAATGTGACATTCAGAGACATGTATGGGCTAAGTCAAATTTCAATCAATGAAACTGATGACAAAGGGGAAGGACTGGAGACATTACTGTGTCAAATAGAAACATGTCTTGACATGTAGACTGGCATATCTTAAAAAGTGAATTAACTCAGCACAAGTATTTTTTTAAAAAAACATTTTATTTAGTTAGACACCTTACAACTTTTGCTATGTAACTAGCAAGTGGTTTACAGTGATCCTCTCAAATAAATAAGAACAAATAAATACTGTCAGTTTGAACAATTATCTCTTGCGCACAACATGAGCTTTATAAATAGAATAAATAACACTGATTTTCCACCATTTTTAAATAATGATTAAAATCTACTAAGACTTCTGCCTCCTGATGCTTTTGGCCTGTCGTCTCCTGCGGTCTTTATTCTTCAGGTTTCTCATCTGTGTTGCTTCTCTGTAGACACGCTTGAGCTCAAACAAGGCTTTGCGCTGGATGATTGGGTCATTTTCCTGCAATTGGAAAGCATTTAATCAGTGATATGTCTTTATAATGGCATCTGAAAGTGGACGCAAAATGAAAATTACGCTCTAAATTGTATGTTTTTGAATTTTATCAAGTATAGTATCTAGTGTGCATTATGGCAAACATGGTTTCAAAAAGCCTTGCCACAAACCTTGATTACGCACTTTTAGAAATAAGACTCCTTTCATGTGGTTACCAAAAGTAGCAATTTAACCAAGGTCACATTCAAAATGTCGTGAAATATCAGTTCAAATTAAATGTTTCAAATGTGATGGATAATATGAGGCAGATATTCATATATATATATATATATATATATATATATATATATATATATATATATATAATCTGCTTTGATGAGTAAATAAAATGATTTCAAGGAACAATTTATTATATTTTTTCAAATATTACTTTATATTTGTTATAGTTTTATGACCAGTTTATTTAGGGCCAGTAAAGTTTCTCAGTGACCTGGCCATTGGCAGGTGTGAAAAAAAGCACACTTTTATATCAACGCAGAGGAACAACTGCTACATATAGCTCTAAAGTTTTGGTGTTCAGTGCTACTTGGTGTCAAGTTAGATTTCACAGAATCTGAAACTGCCATCTCACCTTGATCGCCCATAAGGTTTCTGCATATGTCTTGAGCTCTGCACTCTTGCCTGGGTAGTAGTTTTCTTGCAGTTTTTTTAGATGCTCTTGAACATGTGCCAATCTGTCTTTTGTAGCTTCATCCAGGGTCTCGTTCTGCATGCGAGTGAATATCCTACTGTATGTGTCCATAATGATGCTCATCAGTAGATTCTGTTCACTTTCCTGCCACACAAAAACAACACATATGAGCACAACGTGCAGTCAACACAGGATATCCCATATAGGATGTATCAAAACAACATGCCCTTTGGTTTAGAAAGGCTACACAGGTATCTTTTCACCATTCTGCCATTTTGAAAGAGGCTATTTACCTCAAGATTCACCTTTAAATCTTTCAGCACCCGCAGGAAGACAGGGTGTGCGTTGTGTATCTCACGGTCATCTTTTATCTGGAAGAAATGAAAAGGTCATCGTTTATATTGATTACTGTTTTAGACTTCAGATGTCATTTTGAACTCTTATCTCTTCTAACTTAATCAGATGAATGTGTTAATTATTATTAGCATCTGAAACCCAATGTCAACCTACAGACCAGATATTTTCCACCATGCAAGAAAGGCCTGTAGGAGTTTCAGTCTGTATGAATGGTAGACTATACTTCCTGTTTTGTATTAAACTACCTCTTAACCACCCAATTTAAGTAAAACTTGACTAGTTTGTAAAGCCAGCTCATTCAAAACGGTTTGCGGCCCGTCTTTCAATATCCGCCGTATCCTGGAACAGTGCACCTTTATCTATTGCCTACCTAATAGTTACATTTTTGAACTCTTTTTTTCACTTTGTGCCAATGATGTGACATATGAAGGAAGTTCGAACTGGTCTACTTACATAGTACGCTTTCAGCTCATCAATGTTCTTGTCCAGGTTCTCCGGGACGCTGGCCTCGGCATATGTCATCCATCCCAAAGTCATCAAACATACTCCCCAGACAAAGGCCATCGTGTGTTGCGCAATCATAGTCCTTGTTAGTTTCAGGTGTTCGCTGAAGTTTGACTTGTATTCCTTTCTTTTAAAAGTTGAAGTTGCCTTTTACAACTGTTGCGCTACACCCGACTGTTCTCGCGTCCTGGTGATGGTCTGAATGCATCTGTTCAAGTGAATGGGGTATTTATAGTTATGTGTGAGAGCAAGCGAGCGAGCGAGCAATGATCTAGGTGTGAAGTTGTGTGGCTTTTACAGCCGATGTTTCCTATAAATCACAATGCACCATGATACTGCTCTGCACCATTGAGCCCACCACTCATCTTCTCGGCTGGAATCCTGTGGATGCCACTGGGCGGGGCTGTTGGTGGTTTTGTGGTCTGGAATCTTTTTGGTGATTCTGCAAGGTGTTCGGGCCTCCTGGGCCTAACGTAACGCAGGTATGGCTTCTCCAATGACGCGTGTGCATTAATGACTGACAATAGGGAAGGAAGTAGTGTATTTTTCTGATCCTGGGGTTTCGAATAATGGCCTTGCACCAAATTTAACAGCTTTTTAACTGATACCCACTTGCATAATTGTCTTTTCTTATTCCATTTTCTACATGCATTGGCATGCAATGAACAGTTCACAGAGCTCGTCTGTGCAATCTGAAAGTTTGCAAAGTTTATGTTATTTTAGTTAAGTAAGACTTGATGTTATGAGTAGAAGACTGATGCTTTATCTCTCTTAGATGCAGATGGTGGAAAAAGTAACAAAAGTGGGCTGAAAAATTCACTAGAAGTTCCTCGGAATCACACATGTGACCTGATATTTACAGGGCTAAGACGCTGAGAAGAGATTATACAGAGAATGGACTTTTTTGGCTTTCTGATGTCAGAAGAATTGAGTTGCTCTGTTGCTCATAAGGAGATGCAACCAGCGTTTGAGGTTTTAACACTTCATCTGCTCAGCCTTTACACGCAGAGAAAGAGAACTAGAGGAAGACAGATTAAAGTGATGAGTAGTGCGAGACAGGTATGGTTACGTCAAGGGGGAGCTACTTTCCTAGTAAGTCAGTTGAGGTGATGCTACAGCTATGGAAGAATATGTATCTAGGAAGGCCATCTGAAATCTGAAGAGCGTGTCTTGACTTGGCTTAATTTTAGATTGCTATTTTTGTCATAATTAAAACAGTTCCTCCTCCTCCAAACAGTTTTGTTATGGTTAAACCAAAATTGTGAAAGACAGAAAATCCCACATTCACATGTACGTCATTAAAAGCAGGAAAAGTGTAACTTAAACTCTTATCAGCCGTCGCTCAGAAACTCCGGACTTCAATGTTGGAGGTATGTCTAATTTTCCTGTTCAGCTTCATCAGCGTGGTTGATTTTCCGCGGCTGTGGTTGTAGAGAGGTGTTACCCCAGACTCCTCATCATACATCATACAGACCACGTGGAAACCTAAAAGGATATTCCTTCTAAGAACCGTTTACTTGTCATTTTTGTACGGTGTCATTGTTGTTAATCGTCAGCTAAAAAAAAAAAATCCATATTTTGACAAATGTATTCAATAAGAAATCCTGAGTGTATACCAGTATAAGAATTAATTGAAGTGGTGGTTGGATGGTTTATCAAAGATAAATTCTTACCATTCAAAATTTATCCTGTAAGATTTTTTTTTTGTGTGTGTTAAAATGCCCCATTTGACAATGACTTAAAAGGGATACTTCACTTTTTTTTGGAAATAGGCTCATTTTCCCACTCCTCCAGAGTTAAGCATTTGAGTTTTACCGTTTTCAAACCCATTCAGCTGATTTTCTGATATTTAGAAGAATATCAGTAACCAGACAGTTTCTGGTCTCATTGACTTCCATAGTAGGAAAAAAAAAATACTGGAAGTCAATGAAACCGGAAACTGTCTGGTTACTGATATTCTTCTAAATATCAGAAAACCAGCTGAATGGATTCGAAAACGGTGAAACGCAACTGTTTAACTCTGGGGGAGTTGATTTCAGACATGGGGACTTGACTTGGTGACTTGGACTCGAGTAGACTCGAGTCGCTATTTTTATGACTTGTGACTTGACTTGACAAAAAATAAAATACTTGAGACTTGACTCGGACTTGGAAGTTAAAGACTCGGGACTTGACTTGACTTGAGACACAATGACTTGAATGACTTGAGTGTTAATCACATCATGTTTTCAGTTTGAATATAAAATATATAAATTATGTAAAAAAAAAAAATAAAGTTGATCCAGCTGGAGCGCAGGCTGAGAATAGCGCTGTCATGACTGGATCACGAGATCATCAGTCATAGGCCATAAGGTGAAGACGTTTTACGTTTAATCCCGTTCCCATATATGAATCCCGTTCCCATATATGGGGCACTAAATTGTTTTAGTTGTAATAAAATTACCTAGTGTTTCTGGACGAGAAAATAAAAGTTCTCCATTTGTAATCCTGCAGTTTATTTTTTATTACTGTTTAAAGTCGGCAATAGTTCTTTCCTTGCGTAGTCATATTTTGATCATCAGTGATGAGGCTTCGCGGAAGAATCATCACGTGCTTCCGGCTAGACCAATGAGGTGGCTGCTTTTTTGGGATGACAGGTAAACATTAGTTAATATGTCTGCGCATGCCCTCTCGTACCTTACGCACACCACGCCCACTAACATCAGATATCACATCAACATGTCAGCGGGATACCGAGGGTCGTCGCTTTCGGCTTCAAGAATTTTTCTCAACAAGATGGCAAAAGAACAGCGCTTTGCAAGACATGCAACGTTAAAATCACGGACAGCCAGACGACAACCTCCAATTTCGTCCGTCATTTGAAGAGCCATTCTGCAGTAAGTGCTTATCAATTTGTTAATGTTATCTGGTGAGCTCGTTCGTAGTTAGCTAGCTAATGTAAGTTAAAGGAGAACTCCGGCGCAAAATTACACATTGTTACCTAGTCAACCGTTATCTGAGATTTGTTTTCATGATTGTCGAATGTAAATAGTTTTATCTATAAAAACAGTTTAGCCTATAACGCTAGTATAGAGTAATGACAAATAAAAATCGCTTGTTTCTACCACTAACAAGGCTCAAAATAGCCCCACACTAACATAATAAGGGTCCCTATTCAAAACGAAGCATTGAGAACTTTGTCAGTGTCCATACAGTTTAACAATAAGATATTTTATACACACAGTCAACTTCGCGAATACAGGAAGAAGCTCAGAGAGTTCAGTTTTCCTGTCGGAACCCCTAGCAATACTGCCCTACAAAGGCAAAGCACAGTAACTACACATTTGGTCAAAAATGAGTTAAGACTTGTAATGGGCTTTATGACATGTGTTCTGTCTTGTGAAAAAATATCTGGGTTAAATTATGTCCCATTTCGGAGATGCATTACCACATAATCTACCCATAACATGTTTTAATGGCTGGTATAAAAACTTTAAAGACCTTTTCCTCTCTATTTCTTTGTTTGTGTAGTTAATGCACTTTGCCTTTGTAGCAACCTATAACGTTCCGGAGGGAGGATTTCTACAACTTGCTTGAACAGTTCCATTTTATTCTGAAAACAAATTTTAAACACACACCAGTCAACAATAAATCAGGTTTATATTAATATATTTTCTTAAATGCATTTTAATATAATTTTAAATTATTTTATTTTATGTTTTTATGTAGTTACAATTTTGTTTGATTCCATGATGTATTTTACTGAACATGAGTATTTACAATGCAAATCCAAATTATTGTAATTTACTGGCAAATACTTATCTCTTGTCTTTTCACTTTATTAAGATCAGATTCTGCATGTAAAATTACAATAACAAGGTGACTTGACTTGCACTTGACTTAACCTTCTACAAGACTTGACTTGACATAGCCTGTGACTTGACTTGACTTGACTTGACTTGCCCCCCCCAAAAATACTTGGGACTTACTTGAGACTTGACGGTTAAGACTTGAGACTTACTTGAGACTTGCACATGTGTGACTTGGTCCCATCTCTGGCTGATTTCCAAAAAAAGTGGAGTATCCCTTTAAGATGCAGCCGGAGACTAAAGTGATCCATCACTAAGGATGTTTTAAACATCTGTTGACATATGAGGCTATAACTAAATATGCAAAAATGGAATTACATATAGAAAAGACTTGAGGGTAATGTAATTGAGTCACTTTTATTTATATAGCGTTTTTTACAATACAGATTGGAAAACAGGAAAATAATACAAGAAGTTGTTTCTAGAAGAAAATTGCTCCTGAAATAAGGCAGATCATTTATATTGTTGAATATTAAATGTCCCCAACTAAGCAAGCCAAAAACCAAGACTATAGTGGCAAGGAACCATCAGGTGACAGAATGGAGAAGAAAACCTTGAGAGAAACCAGGCTTGGTTGGTGGGCTGTTTCTCCTCTGGCAAATGAACAATGATTCAGGCAACATAACAGGTCAGAAGTCAGATTAGATCAGAACATTCACAATATTTATCCAGATCCATCTGGTTGGAAGTCGGAGTCAGCACGCCCATGTGAAGACAAGTTTGTTGGGGTGTCCATGAGCCATCACAGGGCTGATAAGGCTGGCCGTTGTGGCCGTGTCCAGGCGCAGGCTCACCATCTGACTTCACTAAACCTCAGATTAAATGGAACGTGTCAAGTAGTTGGGGAGGGAATACACTATAGCCCACGTCACTTTTAAAATCTGAAACACTCGGCATCATACACTTGCTGACTTTGTAAATGAGACAAACTGGACATCATACACTAAACTCAGAAACAAAACACACTACCAGACTTTTGAGTCACTCCAAACTATAACATGTAGAAACATTGCTAGGTGTTGCATAACAAATGAAAATAATAATAAAATGGTCTAAATTCAGCTCACAATGTCAAACATGTTTGATATCCTCCTACATGCACTACATAATTTTCTCTGAACTAACCAATGTTTACAGACTGGCTCTGACTTATCCTATATCTGACTTAGCCAGTCTGCCAAAAATCTGTGCTAAAACCATGGAGTGTATTCCAGCCTTTATCTGAAGATTTTTTGTATTTGGTGTGCAGTGTGTAATGTCATGTAAATATACATCGTAAAGTTTGTTATTGAACAAGCCGAGCCGTAATTAAATGCAAAATAATTTTATTGTAATTAACCATTTAGCCAGTGAAGCTCACAAAATATTTCAAGCAAATCCAGTTAGAAATCAGGATTCACCATTTCTGTACACTGTAAATGACGTAAACACACTTGCGATGAGAATAAGTTAGATTTTAATTTATGGAGGGTGTCGTAAAGTACATTATAAAGTAAAAAAAATAAATAAATATTTCCACATAATTTATAAATAAATAGGCTACTGCAATAACAAAGCACAAGTATACTAAATGAAAGACGGGACTTTTTAATCTTTTGATTGAGGTTTTTCTGTAGAGGCCCGATTTAACACCATAAGAAAGTCATTCAATGCTCCTCGTTGGATTGTTCCATTTTTCACCTGAGGGAGAACAAACATATGTATTAGATATCATTTCATATATATGGCCTGATATCATACTATATCATAAACAGCAAATCAACAACTAAAAATTTACACATTTCACAATCAAGACAGGAGATTCTCTTTATGTTTACCTTGACTAAGTCAATGGTCTGAAGCTCTTTCCATACTTTATTTTCTGAAATGTACATGTTTCTCAGCTTTGTCACCTCATCCAAAACATGTGTTAGATTGTTTTTCACTTCTTTCTTCTCAGACTTGCTCTTCATGTCTTTGAACATATCTTCATAGATGTTCAACATTCTTTCAAGGAACAGCGCCTGACAAGTGCAGGAAGACTTGGACTAAGAGAAACAAATATCATTAGCACGGAATATACAGAGGTATATATATCATTCAATGGCATTTTCATATTTTCACAGTAAAAACTTACATTCAGCTGGTTCAGATGAGACGCAAAAACAGACTTTGTTACCCATTCTGTGCCAAGTGTGTTCTAAAGAAAGCGGGCATAAAACAGCGACAGTTATGAATGAATGTGCATCTCTTGTGAATCTTAAGCCCTAATCTAAGATCAAAGCGTCACAAAGTTTAGTGTGCAACAGGTCTCTTCTTGCTAATATTAGCTGCAAGAGCTAACTATAGCATACAGATATGAGTAGGATTATCAGTGATTCATCTTGCATACACAGACTGAATTGCTTCCGAACCCGCTGCAGAAGTTCATGACAGTAGATATCACTTACATAATCTTTTTGCAGATGGTGGATATTTGTCTCAAGGGACCGTCTTAATCTGAACGAGTTGGTTGTCTGAAGAGATGCTATTAACAGGAGTCCACACATCAGCACCATGTCGAGCCAAGAATCCATTCTTTGTGTTCGTGTTTCAAGCGACTTTAAACAAGAGGTTGTGAACTGATGCTAGTCAGCAGGTGAGTGTTGATGATCGGAAAGTGGTGAGGGGTTTATATAGGAGCACAACCTAAAAAGAGCAACGTTATGAAGGCGGCAGTGGATGCGCTTGGGGTTTTGGGGTTTCTGTGGGCTACTTTTCTATGAAGGTTTCCTATCAAAGATTAGATGCTCTCAAGTAAGTGACGTCACATCACTAACCCCGTACCCCAGGAGCAACTCGAACAATTCACAAGGTCGCAGTGGCCTTTGAGAATGGCCATGGTTGCCCACCGCTTTTCGGACTGTTAGAAACTAGGTTGGGGGTTTGCTGACATGCGCTCCCAATGAGTCAATAGCAAACCGAAAGTTTGCTAATGATCAGATAATGTTTAATGTTGCAGAAATTTGTTTTGTGTGAAATCGAAACTTGTTATCAGTGGTTATCAGCTGGGTTTATTTCCAACAACTATATCCAATAGCACCATTTCCTTGTTAGTTTTTTTTAAATAATGCATGTGTGCACATATGTACCTGCATGAGTCTGCATATGTTGCATATGCATTTTTGACCACAAGTGTTTTTCTACATGTGTGAAAGTGCATATGCTGCAAATGCATACTGAAAAACATTCTATAAATCAACTGCTAAATTATCACTATAACGTGTTAATCCCATGTGCATTACTTTGCATTGGTGGTTAATTTGTGGTGATGTAAATTTGCTTAAGCTTCAACTTACTGCCTGTGGCCACATAGTTTTTCAGTTGAATTCCCCTTCAAACATACTGTGGTGTAGCAACAAACATCAGTTCTCTGAATATGTTGATTGAAATGAATTTGTGCATAGTATATGTGGTATGGATTGTGCATACAGTGCGGTACAGTGCAAGTTTTCGCAACTGTTTCTCCTAAGTCTGGGAGTTCCTGTAGCTCAAAAAATGGACCGTTAACAGTTTTAAGGTTGTGGGTTTGATTCCCAAGGAAGGCATAAACTGATAAAATGCATATCTTGAATGCAATGTAGATTATTTGGATAAAAGTGTCTGCAAAAAGCATTCAGCAGTTCAGCAGATGCATGCAGCATTGAAGTCTTGGTGCCCATGTAAGCGATATAGGTTTGAGTCTGACTAGTTAAGACTAGTCTGACTATAAAGTGATGTTTCCCAATCTCTCACTCTTCCAAGTGGTTATTTTATGTATTGATGTCCAGGTTTCTGACCTCTAATGGATATTGCTAGCTTGAATTTAAAATTGACAATTCTATGGATGCTTTGTATACTAGTAGTTCATGCAAGATTTTATCCAGCAGGCTTTTAAATGACATTGCATGTGGTGAATTCAGGATGATTGGAACACTTTTTGCTATTGAGTGCCATTGTCAAAAAGAGTCCTAATTAACCTCAATTCACTATGATTACACAAGATGGAACGTTTAATGGAACATTTAAGTTCTATTAGTTTTGTTAAGTCCAGTGGGATAAATAATTGACAGGGGCGGGGGATGCCCTTTTGGTTTTTGGGTTAGTTGTTGGATAATTTTATATAAAGCTTGCATTACAAGGATGTATATGATATGGTATTCATTTGGTGTTTATTAGATGTTGCCATGATCGCAAGCCACCCAACAAACCTTCTAGAAACTGGTTGAGGTGAACTATGACTCAGCAAACTGGGTTTGATTTGCATCACTGTCCCATATTGGGGCCTATCTTACACCTGATGCAATGCCGCTGCATTGTTGGCCCGTTGCTATTTTGAGGGAACATAAATAGACTGCGCCATTGACCAACAAAAACCTGCTCTAAAGTCAATGGAGCAATATTTTTTTTGTTATTTAAAGAGCACATTAGTAATGTGCGCCTAAAAGTGGGTTCTCAACGCTTGTACACTCTATAGAATTGGTAGTTGATCTCTGGTGATGTACATTTTACTGCCTGTGGCCACATAGTTTTTTTTTAAATTTTTTTTTAGTGGAATTCCCTCAGACGTATGTGGTGTGACAACATCAGTTCTCTGAATCTGAAGCTCAGTAATCACTGACAAATTCTTTCTCCTGTCTCTGCACTTAAAACCACTGTGAATAAATGGATTGGAAAGAATGAAAGAATGAAACTGCTATTTGACATCACTAAATGGCATCACTGGGTGATAGTAGCCAATTATGATTTTAAAAGCCGATGAAACTATAAGGGCCTAAGATGTATCACACACAGACACAATTTTGGATGTTACTCAAGTCCCTTATTGATAAAGTTACTGCGTCACTGCAGCTGCCTTTAGAAGCTCCAGTTGCTATAGGGAAACGTGAGATACCTTTTCTGAAATGCATCCTGTACTGTACGCACATTGGCTGGTTCAGCCTGAAAAAAAAAAAGATTATTTAACTATAAGAAACAACATTTATGGGACAGTTCAAGGCAGATTTTTTTTTTTTTTGCTGATTTGAAATATGTTGTTTAATTGTGAGTTAGCAAGCAGTTTTTGAGATTTCAGGTTTCCCCCATTCAAGTATAGGACTTGGTCTTGGATGTCCAAATAGCTTCCCGAAAGTGTTGCAAATATGGCCGCCATATAAAACAAATGATATGTTGTTCAAAATGATGACAAAAAGGACATTTTCTGATTGTCAACTATTTGTGGATCATGTTCATACAGCAAATGTGATGAACTATGCTTAATGAACGTACATACATCCACTAGTAGAAATCACTTTGGGAGCAGCTGGATGTAAGTATGAAAATCCTCAGAAAAGTAATGTAAGTTCAATGAAAGGGGAAACACTTTAGAATACTGATCTGTCATTAATAAACAGCTTCACAGGAACACATGAGTTGAATTCTAGTAACTACTACTAAGTGGAATAGTGGAAACTTTTTGTGGTCTGATTGGCTGGTGGTTGTGATCATAATTGTTTAAAAAATTCAGCAACACTTTATAATTACTGTTCAGTAATTAATAAATAACTTCACATTAACAAATGAGTAATGCAATAAACATTCTAGTAAATCAATTAAATAAGTATGTGATTAACAAATTAGGAAGTAATAGCACAAAGCAGAATGCAGTAGTTTAAACCACTTGTCAATAACTAAAAAAAAACATGTCTACCAGAGAAAAACTAAGAAGCTATATACAGTTTCAAAATTAATGTGAATAAAATGTGAATAATGCATAATCAATTCTAAAGTGAAGATCATGCTAACCTACTAGTAATGATTACAAGTAATGAATATTGTGTAACTCATTTGTTCGTCACAACTCATTTTTTTTTTGTGTATGATTCATTAATGACATTAAAGTTTAAAACAATAATCACTGAAACCACCAGCCAATCAGACCTCAAATAGTTTCAACAAGTGGGCATTTCTGTGACTGTGACACACAATACACACCCGACCCCAACATTTACCATCCACATGGCAAGATAGAATGAAACTGTGTCACTGCGAGGTTTAACCATGTCATTTTATCAGACGTGATTCTGATCATTTATTCTGACTGAGGAGTATACGTTTTTGACAAATAAACGTAACTATTGGACAAAAACGTAACTATTGGACAACCATAGAGAAACTGAGGTAAAAAAAAAATGCAGTCAAGGACTCTCCAGTCTCCACTCCTTATTGGAAAAGAGAGTGATTTAGCTAAATAGTAGACTGAGTCACTGAGTCAATGACCTAACTGCTTCCTCCGCAGCCTCTCCATCTGCGTAGCAGCTTAACTGTGAGTTTCCAGTGAGCATGCTGTGGTCGGGTTAGCACTGCTGCTTCTGAGCACTGGAGTCACAATTCATCCGACTTCTCTCACTCACCCCTTTTTTCCTCTTTTGTCAGGAGGATTTGAGGTGGCAATTTAAAATTTACATTTACGTAAGCATATATGGTCAGTTTTGGAGTTTTATGCTAACGTTACTGGGAGAGCAGAATTTACCCATTCAAATAAGGCAGTTTTAATCAAATGAATGTGTGGTTTGACGTTTAGGAGTCGTATAGTTTTTATTTCGCTTTATTTCTTAATACTTATTTTATTTCTTTATCAAGTCAATACAAAGCTACAGACTAATTTGTGGATATTGTATTGAAGAAAATGTATCAAAACTCAAAGGGATAGTTCACCCTAAAATGAAAATTAAGTCATAATTTACTAACCCTGGTGTTGTTTTAATGCCGTATGCCCTTTTTCGGTTCACTGAAGGAGAATTTTTCATTTGTTGCAGTTCACTCCGAGAGGCTCTGAAAAAAGCACACAAGTTGTGAGAAATAAATAGCTTACGTCACATGAATAGAAACCCGTGTATTTCTTCACTGAGTTAAAATATCTCAGACCGGGACTCCGTTTGTCTGATGACTGTCAGAATGGTGGTTGACAGATGTGAACGTGATAACTTCTAGGTACGACGAACACCTCAGAGAAGAAGGTGCTTGTTACATGGATTATATTAATCTTAATTTCTGACAGCATGTGTGCTTTTTCAGCCCGTTCTCATCCCAAGACATCATCTAACTGACACTTTTGACCATACAGTATGTCAACATCCGACATTTTAGGGTACCCTTTAACATCAGTTAGATGACACTATCTAATCCTAACCCTTCCCCAGACCTAAACCTACAGCTAAAGGTAAAGCGTCAGTTGGATGACGCCCTAACTGACGTTAAAGGGTACTCTAAACGTCAGATGTTGACGTATGGTCAAAAGCGTCAGTTAGATGACGTCTTGGGATGAGAATGTGTTGGCTTTTTAATGGTAAGACAAAGTGACCTGCAGCGCTAATAGTCTCACATATGCACACGTCAGCCGTATATAGAAGGCTACCGGCCAAAGTCAGAAGTTTAGTTAAAAACACATTTCAGTTTGTTTTCTACCAAACCCTATCACGCAGAAAACTTGTCGCTTGGGATCATTCTGTGACACTTTTGTGTCTTTTTTTTTTTTTTTTAAAGCTTGATGCTGGTCGCTATCCACTGCCATTAGTATAGAGAGCCTAAGTCCCTCCCCTTCCGGTCGCCCACCATGGGACCTTATTTCGGAAAAATATTGAATGGTAGTCAATGGCGAGAGACAACAAATATTTTGATCTGGTTTGAATTGTGCCCTCAATTACACATATGATGTTTGTCAATTTAAAAGATACATTTTAAAGTAAAGAAAGTCGCAGTTTGATGTAAAACCGTTGAGGTATAAGACTGTGAAAATACGTATTTACAAAGACTACAAACCCCAAAGGCGCACATTTTCTGTCAATGAATGAAGCTAACTTTACTGAGGCTGTTTGTCATTGTTTCTACAGTCTTACGTTATAATCGTAACGTTACACCGTCCTACCTGAGTGTTTTGTACCAAACTGCACACACGAGCAGCGGATATCGTTTCTCTTCCTGGGAGATAGTTCATAGAGCGATTTTCACTTAAAACTAAATGTTACTCTTCTGCTGTATGACAAACTGCGACGTTTTTGACTTTCAGAATCATCTTTTAAATTGACAAACATCATATGTGTAACTGAGGGCACAGTTCAGAGGGAATAAAAAGATAAGTTGTCTCTCGCCATTGACTACCATTCATATTTTTTCCGAAATAAGGTCCCATGAGCCGGAAGCGGAGGGGCGGGACTTAGGCTCTCTATATGGACGAATGTGAGGTAGATGTTTGTTTGTTTGTTTTTTTCTTTTGTGGTCCATTAAAGAAAGAAGGGCTTACTGCATTAGAACAATACCAGGGTGAGTAAATTATGATTTCATTTTCACTTTAAAGAGATACAGTAGTTCACCCAAAAAACAAAAAAAGTCATTATTTACTCACCGTCATGTCATTTTCTACTTGTATGCAGCTTGGACATTCTTACAACTTTCTCTTAATGTCGCTATCTCGTTTCACAGTGATAAGTTTAAATTTTTAAGTTAATTATGGATTCTAACACAGGTAAATGTGTCTATACTTGGCTGGTTGTTGTGAGTATAAACTTCATTAGGCAACCTCTCGAAACTCCAAGCTTGCAGTTTTGATAACCAACATTTGCAGCAGTTTCGTAGTGAAGCTTTTGTGTCTAAGAAAGACAATGGTGTATTTTTATAATTTTTTGTATCTCTTTCTCTCTCTGTGTGTGTGCACGTGTGTGTGTGCATATGCATGCCCTCGCCCTTTCGTTGCACCAGAACTGAGCATAGGTTGGGTTGTTTGGTGGCGATGCGAGAGAGACGTTTGTGGTCGCGCTTCATGGTGCTACAACTTCCAGGAACTGCAACTGTGTACAGTGACAGTGATGGTAGAGTTTGCTTTAGGATTGTTTGCATTTATATGAAGAAGAAAAACGTTAGTCATATATATATAAATATATATTTTTAAGTATTTTAAACATGATTGCAGGCTAAATAGTCTTGGTTATTGCGCAATAGTCTATTTTTAGTACGAATTTATTGTAAACCTTTAATCATTATTTGACTATTAATGAACTAAGATGTTATGGCTGAATGCTTTGATTGCACATAGCCATCTGTGCTTACCAAAGTTGTCAAATAGTCTACTTCAGCAGAGAGCGCAATACCTAAAAATGAGCCACGAGAGGGAGCCAGTAGTGCAGTCTAAAATCTAAAGTGACTGGGCGAATAATACAGTTTCAGTATGATTCTGTCTTCTTGTGTGCCAAGTGTGCAGTTCTTATGTGCAGTGCTTTGACACTGTGTTGATACTGTGAAGTTAGTTACATTTAGCACTCTGAACAGTAATTAGAGGCAACCGAACACCACCCGTCCGAAAGCTGTATAATTTACAGTCTACACTGGGGCACCATTGAAAAGCTTTGGTCATGGAAACAAGACAAGCACAATGGGAACCTCTCAAGCTGATTTAAACTTTATTTAATTTTAAGGTTCACAAACAATATCCCATTACAAACAGCAATGCACATTAATGAATTACACAGCTAACCTTGTTCATTTATGACACTTACAGAATACTCACTTACACAAACTCACAATTTGAGAGGGCAATTGAACGTAAGGCTTACACCTACTGCATGATCATAACTTAATAAAATAAATATTAGATATTTTATAAGATATATATAAGATCTCTCGTTTCCCCTAACGTTCCAAACTGCTCAAATAATACTTTACACATAACAAACAAAAATAAAACACAAAAATAAATTACGTATTTGAAAATTAACAATCACATAAAAACTATAAATATGCCTTCAATTATTCTAAATGATATCATTCTGTATTCACAATGCGAGTTACTGAAATATTTTTGCAAAATGTCTGTATCCTTGGCTTGTCTAACCAGTGCATGTAAGCGTGGGGTCTTTTTGCTATGTAAGATGAGGTGCTTCCCTGAGATGTATCGGATTCAACTAGAATTTGGCTTGTTCAGTGCAACAGTGAAACTTTCACAGGATGTCAAACTTCTCTTTGCAAGCAGTCTGTTGATAATTGATAGAAGGAGTGATGTTTTTAGTGACTCAAGCCACTGTGTTTTTGGTCCTCCACTGCAGGGTGTGTAGCCTATGGATAGTGATAGCATGCTCTCCAACTGCATCCTGAGGTCCTCCGTGCCAGTGCAGAGAACTACTGACTCTCCTTGTGCGTTTTTTTCTTTTTATCCATGGGTAAACTGATCCAGACCAAAACATTGTGGAACTCTCTCATTGCTTTACTTTGAACTCTTGGCTCAGACTGTGTATGAAAAATAGAGAGGAGAACTCGTAAATCACAATGCAGATGAGTATCCACGATAAAGAAAAGTGAAAACATGTATCATCCATCCATCTAACAAATATCATAAATTATTCACTAATAAATATTACATAATGTCACTCTACGTGATATTTTACAACCTTAACTAAACTTTTATTGTCAAAATGTTTTAGTGCTCTCAGATGGATTAATTGCGACACAATTAATCGCAATTAATCGATCTGACAGCACTAATAATTTTTGACAAGAAGAGAAAAGACAAGAATAATTTTTTCTTGATTATGATATAAAAATAATTGCATTACCCTGCTCATTGTAGAAGAGGTGTAATCAAGTCAATAAATGTGTGAATTTAAATATTTTAAAATATTTTTGAATAAATTATCATAAACGTCATTGGCCCCTCTCTCACAATATTGTTAATCTATTGTATTTTTATCATTTTGAGATACCTGGCATTGGCTGATTACTGTGCCCACTTGGCAGATCTACCAATAATCGATTTCACTCTAAAAAATGATGAGTTGTTTTAACCCAATTTTGGAATATGGACAAACCCAGCCATTGGGTTACACTTTTAAATTACATTGTTAACCCAATGTTTGAGTTTGTCCATATTTGACCCAAAATTGGGTTAAAACAACCCAGCATTTTTTGTTTAACGCACAATTGGTTTACAAATATTTTGAATGTGAATTTTAGGTAAATGTGTGTGTTATAATCGTAATCGCTTTAACTAAATTGTTTTATCCAGCCACCCAACTAAAGTTATTGGTATTAGCCACTGAAAAACGTTATTGGTATTGGCCACTGGTTAACTTCTAATAAAGCGAAGGATGCAAACAGATAATAAAGTAGTCTCTTACCATCCTAAAAGTGTCCTCAATTTTTTTAAGTTTTTCTCTTGCGCAGAATGACAGAGTTTGTTTGCCTTCAGTCTCCTGTGTCAAGGGGGGAAAAAACAGGTAAAAAAGTGTTAATGAAAATGGTTCTTTGTTTATGGCAACATAATTCATCTGTTATTGCCTTTTAGTTTTGATTACTTCCAAAAAGTATATTTACTAAGTGGTAATTGTTAGTGATGTCTTACTTACACAGAACTCAATCTCTCTCCTCAGCCTTTCGAAAACGTCCAAAAACATTTTTGTTGTCTGATGATGAATGTTATTCTTCCACAACTTTTGGAACACATGTTCATCATAGATTTCCAGGATGCGTTTTAAGTCAGCGACGTTCATTCTCCGTTTCTGTGGTGTGCAGAACAGTTTATTTTATTTTACACAACATATTTTGTTATTCTGAATGGCAAATGAAAATAGGGAAGAGCGGGGCTAGTTGTATATATGAAGAGTTCAGATGCAAAAGCCTCTAAATGCCATTTGAAATTTTCTTCTAAAATGATCATTTTTATCAAGCTTGTGTATTTAAGTTCAGTAATTTCACTTAAATGGCAATGAAGATTACCTATTAATTGTCATTTAAGTGAAATTACTGAACTTAAATATACAAGCTTGATAAAAATTGTCATTTTAGAAGAAAATTTCAAATGGCATTTAGAGGCTTTTGCATCTGAACTCTTCATATATATATATATATATATATATATATATTTAAACAAAAACACACATTTTTATATATTTTAGAGCTAAAAAAGTACTTTTATTATTTATGCTTTTTGCAAAATAGCTATTTCTATATAGGTTCTGGTGTATAGGTAAATAATGCACAGCTATTATCTTACCATGTAGCATTTTTTTAGTTGTCCTAAGATTCGATGGAAGGGTTTATCGTCCCTCTGCAACAACAAAAGAACATTTGTGATGCATGTCATCCTCTTAAATGCACATATCATTACTGTATGAATTAGGATACTTACATCTAGACGTTCCTGGATGAATTTTGAAGCACTGATCATTTCTTTGATCATATGCGGTGGGATAGTCTTGTTCAGGCACTCTTCCGGCATCTGGCCTTGAGAGCAGCACAGGAGAGCACAGAGGGCGAGCAAGGTTATGATCCGCATCCTGGTTTGGTTTCAGAGAGGGCTGAAAATTGTATTGTACAGTCTGTACAGTACAGTGGCTCAGTGTGCTTTCAACAACCAGTGACATTCATAGCTTTTATAGCTCCATCCTTTGACAAAAAAATTCCCACACTCATCACAAGTCAGATTTTTTCTTTTTGATTTTTTTTAAACGCTTTGGATTGCATGCTTAGCCCTCATTTTTCCTTGTGTGGTCAGTCACCTGCCTTATGTGGTTTTGTATTCTAGTGACGAAAGCCTCTCGCATATTGATTACTGGACGACGAAATCTAGGTTGCAAGAGCGTTAAATGTGTTGCGATGCATTCAAACCTACAGTGTTTCCTTTTGATGTGAATAGTGTGAACTGTGTCTTGAAACTGTTCAGCCATTGGAAAAAATTTTGAAACATACAGAAAACAAAAATTATGATGTCAGTGTTGTAGAATGATATATTCTTAGTTTCTTATAGGGTAAATTATGGCAAAAAGTGGCAAAAAATGGCAAAAAGTGTTGCACTCACCCTGAATTACCCCCAATACTTGAGTTATATGTGTGTGTGTGTGTGTGTGTGTATTCCTTATTTAAAACAATTGAATATATATATTCAATTGTTTTAAATGAAGAATGATATTTTATGGATTAAATCACAAACTTACATGTATATATAGTATATATATATATATATATATATATATGTAAGTTTGTGATTGTGATATATATATATATTTATATATATATATATATATATATATATATATATATATAAGTTTGTGATATATATATATATATATATATATATATATATATATATATATATACATACATATAAGTTTGTGATTTAAGCCATAAAATATCATTCCTTATTTAAAACAATTGAATTAGGCCCCATGATATCAGACATGCATTCATCCCAAATAAAAGGGTATATATATAAAAAAAATATTTAAAAAAATACTTTTTTCAGGTCCCCCAGCAAATTTGGGTCAGAGGTTAGTGACAACTCAACTTTTGTCGACATTTACATTTACCGAAACATGTTTTACCATGACAAAGTATAACCCCCTCTTCCAAAGGGCTTAACCACCTTCTCAAACCAGGTCAGCACTTCAAGACTCAGCAAAGAACTTAACCTGACCCAGAAAGCATTCTCAAGAGCTGCCGCAGTATAAAAATATCTCTCTAACCATCCAAAGCCAAACAGTTACAATGAACATTTGAGTCAGAGGGGGGGGAGAGGAGGTTAAACGTTAAAAACATGCATTTATTGACGGACCACTAGCCCGTCGCAGTTACATTGCTCAGTTCAGTTGAGTTGAATCATGATTCATGAAAGGGATAAAAAGCTTCCCAATATCACTGTGGCAATACTACTCTACTTCAACCACAAGATCTGATAAAATCAGAGGTGAAAGCTAAAAATTACCCCAGCTCATTGAACAGCTTTGAACAACTTTCACTTTTGTCAGTGCGTAATGTGCTTATGTTACACACAGACAAACATGAGGAAACAATAGACATGAGGAAATGAGCCTGTAAATTTCCAAGCCTTTCATTATCCTGTGGATTACGCCATTTTATTGTATGTTTGCCTGTCAAATTGGTCATGTTAAAGTTTTGAAATATTTTAAAGGTTTTTGTAAGTTTTGAAAAGTATCCCAACAGTTTGGCACTTCTTGGGAATTTCACAATTCCTCATACCTATAGAATGGAGCGTATAGTATGCATGCAAATCTTTTGTTGTTGTTGGGTGATGCAGTTATGACATACACATTGCGTGTGTGCATCAGAGAATTGTTCAGACAAAATTCATTTTAAAAAGTGTTTGTATACCCAGCTGGGGAACATTTCTAAAAACTCTCTGACAAAGTTCTCTCAAATTTATGAACATATATAGAACATTGTTCAAAGTTATCTGGTCTGTAAAATCTTCTCAAAACATTATTTATAAAAAACATTGGCAACAATTGCCAATCCTAAACTGATGCTTCTATATAAATGTTGAGTAGCGTAGAAGAGAACGCACAAGGATACAATTGCAGAGATGTTTATAGGCCTATAAAAAAACACCGCATGAGTTACTGGATTAGTTTTGAGTTGACAAAACCAAACCAATCCATCCAGGCTTTGTTGGTGTGACAATGCTCATCAGATGTTTCTGTCAACTCAGGCTTTGATCCTGGGTTTATAACTATGGAGCATGTGCACATGAAAGTTTGATCACATCCTGTGAAACACTTGAAACGAGACGGCGCATGGACAGGCAAAATTGTGAAACTTATGAAACTGATTTTGGACAGGATTCTTAGGGAGTTTTTAATGAAAAAACATGAACAATGTAAAGTGAGCTTTGATGATTAAGCAAATATTTAATAGTTCATTTTGCTCACTAGGGGGTGTTTCAGCATCCCTCTTAATTAACACACAAATGGGAAAGAATGATGGGTTTCTTCTAATTAAGACTTTGATATTAAGACATACTTTGTATATGCATGCTGTGAAATAAGCAGAAACAAGTAAGAGAAGTAATATATAAATTTTATTAGAAAAAACAAACACACATCTCACACTGTATGCAGAAAAATAAATTAATATATTGCGAAATAAATATATTAATAGTCTTTTTTTAAACTTTGAACTTTAAAAATGCTTTTACAATGCATTTACTTTGTAGTGAACTGTCTTAGGATGTTTAGCCCAAGTCAGTCACAACAGCAGCCACTAAATGTGACTTTAAAACCAAAGCATGAAACAGTTCCCATGCCGTTTGTAAAACTTACAATAAATATCCAAAATAAATACATCCATAATAAATAATTCTTTGACTACTGAAAATAAATAAAAATTCCAATACTGCCGAGGAGGGTTTCATTCACATCCTTGCAGAGCAGGATTCAAAAAGGTAGTGGAAGAGAATAATCGTCTCTCCGACTGCTTTGTTACGAGCTAGTGTCAAACTCTGCAGAATAAACACAATGGATATTAAAGGCATGTAGAAGACCACTTTTATCTCTGATTTAACACTGAACAAAAACTTCAACTTACGTTACGTCCAAAGGCACTAAATCTCTCCTTGTATTGAGTGACGTGTACATGTTCTGCACTGTCGATCTGTAAAAACAGAAGTTTAACTACAGAGCACATAGCAATTGGTCAGCTGCTCAAAAATATCAAAAAGTTTCAAACACTTACACAGTGTGGTTTCAAAATGCGTGCGACCCTGTGCAGGTCAGACCTCACAAAATGAATTTGAGGGTATTTCTCAACATGCTCATGATCATCTGCATGCAAGATGTGCTGTAGATAGTAATCCAGAATCATGGTGTTGATGCAACAAGCATCCTCTTCCTAGAACAGATATTATCATAATGTATTAGTTATGCCATAATAGTTTAGAAAGAAATCTAATTGAACTCTGAAATGTTTGATAGTCAGTATTTCATTGTTACAAATATCTGTTCCATTGTTATTGGTAGCCTAACTAACTGCAACATTTTGTTACATTAATTTCAACTATTCACTTCCAATTAGTACAAGTCTCAACAATAGTGACTTAGCAAAATAATAAGAATTAGTAATTAATAAGTATAGTAATGACTAATTGAGTAGGCTAGATACATCACTTTAATCCAATTTAGACTAACTAAATAATGTATAACTATATAATATATAACTATATAATGTTCAAGAATCTAACAGATATTCACAATTAGAAAAAGTAGACTATCCAGTGGCAATAACAGTCAAAACTGGATTGCTTAAGAGTAAAATAATTATTACTTAATGATAATTATCACACATACATTTAGCATGACCTCGGAGAAAACTGGAAGCAGTCGTGTTTCGTGGTCTTTGTCGTCCTTTTGTGCCTGCAAGGGTTAATATAATGTTATACATTGTATTTTCAAATTACATAGGCTAACTATATAAAAATTCAATTAGTTAAAACATAATATATATTTTATGTATATAGCATATAATTTGCAGCTGAGGCGTTCAAACGTACATGTTCAGCCATCACACAGAGGTCGTTCCAGGTGACGGGGCTGTCTAAAGGCTCGGGCCGAGGGCGCATGAGGTGCATCGCCTGGCCTCGCACAAAGCACCAGCACATCACAGCAAGCAGAGTTAGGAACTTCATATTGCAGGTAGACGCCGGGTGGATTCAGTGATGTATGTCCTCTTATGTAGACTGATGTTCCCCGCAGACGAGATTTGGAGAGCATGTTGTGACTAGAGCTTTTATATTCTCCAGATTTGTCCCAGTTATTACCACACACGTCACTGTGGTATTGTCTCTTTACCTTTGGCGTATATCCCCCAACCTCTGCTGCACCTGAAGTTTATCAGGTCAAACGATTCTCTGAGAAACCTCGCATGCTTCATATTCGCTGACTGTTATGATTGCATCGGAAATTCGTCTGACAGAAATAAATCTTCCAATAATTAGCCTGCAATAAGGACATACAACGGGGAAGCGTTCTGAAGTGGACAGTTCCTGTGAATTCCCCGCACTGGCGAAGAATAGTATTAGCCTAATAAGTGCGCGACAAAAATAAAATCTTTATTATGTACATAAAGTTATTTCCACTTAATGTTGCTAGGTAACCTTTCAATAACCCTTTTCCTGATCTGCATGTCATGAGTTTGAAAGCAAGTGCGACAGGGAAAGTATTGCATCATAAGCCAAATATTGCTAAAAAATCCCGTCAGGATGTTTGGGGAAGCTGCATTTCAAACGTGTGACAGGAACAATAAGGACCACTAAAGCGCATTTGACTGAATTCATTACGTCAAACTGTGCAATATTGCCGGAAGTGACATTAAAGTCTGTGTTTTTATGAATTTATGAATGTTATGTAATTTACGGACGTCAGAAGTCTCAAGGATCTTAACTTTGCGAAATTCTTTTTACATAGTTCTTCATTCATAAAAGTTATATGGGAAGGTTCTGTGATATTACATTATTCCAAAAAATTTTTTTTAAAACGAAACTTAAAAGATGTTAATGAAGTTATTTGAAAAGAACATTTAGGCCATTTGAGGCATGTATACACATAGAAAGGTAACCCTTAAAAGTAATTTTTATTTTTTAATTCTGTGACTGTCCCAATATTAACAAAGGCATGGCTGTGAGGTGGACAGATAAAGAGAATTTTACTTTTTTGGTGGCACAGCAGTCATATTTTGATTCACAAGTCACTGGATTATTTGAGTTTATCAAAGGCTTAGACTAACTCAAACTGCTAAAGTTTTACAATGATAATTTCAAAAAACAGTTCATAAGAGTTACTTATTTGTGAATCACGTGAACTGCAAGTAAAATCTGGTGAAGAAAATACTGACGTGCGACATGCTAAGCGTTCTGACAGAAATATGTGAACAAATCAATACAGCCAACAACAAATTTGTTCATTGAATTTAAACAATTCTTTTCATGATTATGACATGGTATGAACATGCCCTTGCACTTTGCACTTTGTGCAATCCCTGATATGTAAGCCTGAATGTAATGCTACTGTGGTATTATTGAGTTCAATTGCTCAACCTAGAGCTATGAAATATTAATATTGATCAGATTAATATTGTATCAAACAGAAATATACATCATCTTTGTATCTATCATTAAAAAATGTATTACTTGTTTGCAGACTGAGTATTTAATTAGCAGCAATTAGTATTTAGATAGCATTTAATTAGCAAAATCATTTTTACTGATAAAATAAATATAACAAATCTCTTTTCTCCATTTTTAAATAGCAGACTATCACAAAAACGAATCAGATTTTTAAAACTGGGAGAAAGAATTTCATGTATACATCCTGAGGAGTAAATGTCTATTTTTCAGTCAATGCACAGCTGATGAATGGGCTTTGACACATTAGCGCTTTCCCCAGAATTCCTCCTTCCTTCTCTGAGCGCGGCCCAAGAGCTCAGAGGCCATGGAGCATGAGGCTGCTGATCTAGATGAGATCTGGGACATCTTATCATCTGGATTTAATATGAAAAAGAGATTTTAAAAATGTCCAATGAGAAATACATAAGAATAATATTTCATATCATTATAATTATAAAACATAATCCGTTCATAGAAGACATTACTGTTTCCATAAATGAGTAATTAAGGGAAGCATATGCACAAACAGTGCAGACATGCAATCAATGAAACCAGTGATATGAAATGCATTAGCTGTTCTTGATATGTGCACCACATCAAAAGACGCGTTGATCTAATTTCTGTTCCAACTAAAAATGCTAGACAGTCATAAAAGCATGAAGTAACGGTCTGTAACTGCTTATGGCTGCTCATATGTGCAAATATTAAGAAGATGATTTTACCATTCTCTGACACACCAGAATCAGATTCAGGAAACTCTGGATCTGGACGAAAAATTCCCAGGTTACCTATTAACACAAAGAGGATATTGTAATAACGTATGGGTGGATTACATAAATGAACGTAACATCATAGGCAGTGAAACTTAATCACGTAATTTCCACTGTCTACACTGTACATGTTTTGTAAGGTTGACTAGACGTACAAGTCAACGATATCTTGTTTAATTTGATGTAATCAACTTAACTACATTAGGTTAGAGTTAGACCAATGGTCAGATATAACAACTGACAATTTCAGACATTTACAGTTTTTCAGTTCAAGTTAATTACATTATGCTGTATGTAACACTGAATAATTCTCAATACTGGCAGGGAAATAAAGTCAAATTTGGCAGTAGTTTATAATGATTTTACAAATGTACTACTGATCAAACCAAGCTGCATTCAGTAAACATTAACATTGTGAAATTTTATTGTGATTTTAAAAATAATTAAATAAAAAGTTTTCTGCTTTTATAAATTTGATGTAGTTTATTCCTACAATGGCAAAGCCATTTCCAGTAGCTATAACTCTTCAGTCATATTAATGATCATAAATCATTTTAATATGCTGATTTGGTGCTTTTTTATAATTATCACAGTTTTAAACAGTTATAATATTAATATCTTTGTGTAATTTTATTTGAAATATAAATATTTTGCGAAGGTGTCTTTAAAGTCACTGTTGATCAATTTAATGTCTTTGATGAATACAAATATTATTGATGAATTATTAATAATTATTAATGTCATTGATGAATAATATTAATAAAAACATACTTTGTTGTTAATTCTCTTTATCATTTTAGTGATTATATGACTGTTTTAAAAAACTTTGTCTATATGTGTTTTGAAAGAGACTTTTCAAATAACTAATTAATTTCAAATGCCTTCAAGGTATAAATTCAATAATTTAAATTATGATAGTTCCCTTGAATTGTCATAATTAGGAGATAAGCACGTATACATCAATAAATATGTGTATTAACTACACTTGATAAAAGTTAAATAATCTTTTGGAATAAATGACTCCAGGGGGACCAGGGAAAATCTGACCCGGTAGCATGAGGACAATACAGTTGTACCAAACTAATGCACTGACGTTAGTGGAAAAAACTAAAGACACAAAAAAGACAACAGGAGACTGACCTAGATTATTCTCCCCCTATTGCTGGCGGTAACCTAACCTCCCTCTACTCCTTCTGCTGGTAAATGACTCAGTCACGTTTCAATTGCGTGCTTATAGAGTGGCGTTTTTTCTTCCTATGTATGGATTAATGATCACGCGATCAAATAAAGCCATATTTTTGTAGCACAAACTAAAATGTTCACTTCTAACGTGCATAAATGTCTCTACAGCTTGTTAACGCTAGTGTGAATTCATAAAAGCTGCGATCGGTAGGCTTTTCATAATAAAACTCCCATGGATCTACATCAGTGGATGCTAAAAGGAAGCATACCATTATGCTGAAACTCCGGGTTTCTCATTGTGCCCTGAATTCTGTTGGGAAGTGGAGAGACAGCAGCTTTGTGAAAGTGGCTGGTCTGTTTTTGTGTTTGCTTGGGTTGTCTTGGATGGGGGGTGTAGTCTGCCACTTTCGCTTCCTTATTCTCAGGCCAAGCATCTTCACGCATGGGAAGTAGATCTACTGTGGTCAGGCCAGCAGCCGGTGGGGAACGTGGCAAGCTTCCATTCTCAGCCTTCGTAATACAATGGAGATTGAAATCTGAAGACAATGTATGACATAATATTGCACATTTGAATTAAGAATCATGTACCTTACTGTGTGGCTGCTGTGGAGAGCCATCTATGATATGTTTATAAGGAGAGTGAGGTTTTCCTAAAGGTGGCTCACTCCTAACTTTCCTGGAGGAATGTTTGATCTTCGGAGGAGAGACCAGCAAAGCTCCTCCTAATAAAATTAATACATTATATATATATATATATATATATATATAATTCTTTTCCCCCTTAATTGATTACAAAGTATGTCTAACGAATGAGAGGCTTGGAGTCATTCTAAATGCAAACCATTAAATCAAATTGAAACTGTTGATGGCAAAAGTAAAGGTTAAGTTAACTAAAACATTAATGTTAATAGGTCGATGTGACCTAAACTTTTGAAAGTATTGTTAAGTATGTTTGTTACCAGTGGCTGGAGTTGTCCGATCGTGATGCGTTCTTTGTACAATCTGCATGGTCTTCAGTTTGGGGGTTGGTAATCTGCCCGCATCTCCAGACCCCTCCACCGTCACTGATGACTCAGTTTCCAATAGCTGCAACCTACAGCAGATTTGAGAAACGTCTGAATGAAAAACAATGAGAGTGTCGTGTCCATGGTTCTAGTGTTGGCGGGTTCTCTTATCTCAAATGCAACTGAGGTGAGGTGACAATTCAGAGAAACAACAATCACATACCTGTCATTTCTCTCCTTAATGTTTCCATGATCATCTTTTGGATTCCACTGATTTTTTTTAACTGGGAACTCTTCCTGTGAAATCTCAGACTCATTTCTCTCTCCATGTCCCTCCTCTTCATCCCAGGCCAACTTCCTCTGGACAGGGAGGGTGGGGTCCTCTCCAAGAGAGCTTCTCCTGCTGGCTGCCACAGAAGCAGAAGGTCCAGGGCTAGAGCTTGACCTGGTACTGCCAGGCCTAAGTAGACATGCCAAAGAGACCAGGTCATTAATAAAAGAAAGCTCTGAACTGACTATAACTATGATCCCTGAGCTCTGATCACCTGGCCAGGTCCAGAGCCTCAATGATAGGGCTGCTACTGGTGCTTCTGCAGGCCTCAGATTCAATGGAGGATGAGGAGGAGCCATTTGAAGGCTCCCACATCCAGTTGTGATCTGACAGGATCTGATTCAAGTGTTGCCTAGAAAAGTGAGTTCCCCATGCCCGTTTCCTGTAGGCCTCTGCCTTCTCACGTAGCTCCTGCACCTGTCGAAAAACAGCAGAACTTTAGAATTGTGATAAATCAGAGCCTGGAAAAATAGGGGAACACAGCAGATGATTTGTCTAGACAAGACGACTGATAATTCACAGCAAGCACAGGCAAAACACTGTTTTAAATATTAACGACTCAACATTTTTCAAGATTTCGACTCAAGACTTTGGGCCAGTTGACGAAATGTTTTAAAAATCATTATTTAATTATAATATTTTATAATATAGACATTTTAAAAGTAGTAAACTTTTTTGTCATGAAAATATATTTCATTCAAACATGTATAAAAATGTTTCTGAGGGAAAATTTATTGTTGAGCCCTGATATTATAATTGTACATGCTTAACAAAAATTTGATGAATCAATATAAATTCACATTATGCAAGATTGTCAGATCCGCTTCGAAACCCGTGGAGAATGCGTGTAAAAGTGGAGGCAGTCATCCTCCGCTCCTAAAGAGCTGACTCAAAAAGACACCTCTGTCCCATATGGCAAGATATGCATAAAAGTTGCATAAAAGATGCATTGAAGCATACTTGACACCATAACCTAAAATCTAGTACTTCTGTCTTACAAAAGTTACTTTGTTTTTACAGGGTCAGCATGATACGAAAACCATAGTGTGACACTCTCATACAAATGAAGAAATTGGTGATAAATTGTATATTATGACAAATATTAATTATACTATCTTTTTTACAAAAACAAAATTAGTTTTCACTGTCAATTTAATAATAAAATAAATAAAAGTACAATCCTTAACGTTTAGCAATGCGTTTATAAAATCAGTGAGCGAGCCAAAAGTCAATATAGGGTTACACCTGAAAGCAAAAAAAAAAACAAAAAAAACAGCAAAACCACAGACAACTTCAAAGTTCCAAGTATGCTGACAGATAACATCTTGATGATTGATCCCACATGCACACACACACACACACACTTAAGATACTTCGAGTCTAGGTCTATATGAGATGATACCATTTAGTCGAAGTTTGAATGATGTCATATATTTGATGTGGCAGCACAGAACAGATACACACAAGCAAATGAAGGTGTCTGCTGAGACAGCAGCAGCAGCAGCAGCTAGAAAATGGATGTAACAGGCGGTAGAGTTACCTCACGATACCACTCGTGAAAACCATCACACTCCTGCAAGATTAATCACACAGACCAGTGATTAGAGAGATTATATACAGTAACGGTTTCCTTATAGCTCTGCCACTATAATCAACCACAGCTCAAGCTTTCATGTAACGGGCTGTCAGAATTGCTCTTGAATTACTATAGTAGCCCTCATACCCTCTGGTCATTTTTTATTTGCTGTGTTTAAGTCACCCTTGTGAACATTATTTAACTGAAGTTCTAGAAATATTTTAAGATTTAAAATAATTTAGAATTTTTTAAAGCTGCAAATTTATAGTTGCCAGGACTTTCAATGGAGGGTCAGAAATCTCTCAGATTTAATTTAAAGTATCTTCAAGTCTTATGGGTTTGGAACAACATGAGGGTGAGTGAATGATGTCAATTTTTGAGTGAACTAACTCATTAAATCTTGAATTTTATATTTTATTTTAGGCCCGCACTTTTGTTCCCATAGATTTGCTTTCTTTTTCCAGAAGCTCACCTCCTCCTTTGCAGGTCTGACCTTCACCCACTCTTTATCTCTGTAGCTGTATTGGATGGGAGAACGAAAGTTGGATCTGTACTCAGTTTTCACCTTCCTGCCAAACAGAAAAAGAGGGAGACTGGTAAATACTCTTGTGAAATAAAAAATAGACACAATTTGAATAATTTATAATTGTAAACTGTTGAAAAAAATACAGGTGTCAAAATAAATATGTGCTTATGTGCTGCTTAAGCTTAATGCATGAAACGCCCATATGAAATTAATTTTCCGTGTTTTTTTTTTTTTTTTACAGGACTTAAAAAAACAGTCACCTGATAGCCTTGGGTGAAGGGTCTCTTGTGGAAAAAGGTGACCTCATTTCCTGTTTCTGTAGATAGGTGACTTCCTCTTCGGGGCTTGACTTCCTGCTGTGTTGTCGCTCCTTCTTCTTCCTCTTCCTCTTACTCTGGTATGGTGGACATTTAGGCAAAAGCACAGAGTCAGGGTTTGATCAGATGGCCCATACAGGTGCCCTAACAATAGGTTGATGAAACTAGTTTATCCAGCTACATACTGATGCTGTCATACTTGGAAAATTTGATGTATGTGACTAAGCTGAATGTATGTGAATGTACAGAACTGAGTGACGCAGAACTAAGTAATTTTCTTTGAATGTGTGCAACTTCCCATTTATTAGCAACTATAGGGAAATAACTCGAAGAATGACAAAGGGCAATGAACGGTAAATCTATTTGCACTACAAAGAGTTTGTTTATGATTATGATAATTAAAATAGTGTGACAGCAAATACCAAATTAAATTAAGTGGAAGCGAATGACACTGGAAGCCTTTCAAGTTACAAATGCTCCCAAACGTTTTTGTTCGAAATGAGGTGCATATGTCAATGTACCTTCTCTGGGGTTGTGTTCTCTGTATGAAGCAGAGGGACCTCATATTGTTCCACATCTCGCCTCAAGCGCGGTGGTCTGGGAGGAGGTGATCCTTTGAAACTTCTCTTATACTCGCTCTCAAAAATTACAGGGTTTGATTTGAAGGGTGGGATGGCTCTATTGTTACTGTACAACATCTAAAACAGACATGAAATTATCCAGAACAACAAAAGGTCCATATTAAATAATAAATAATAGGAATAATTACACCTTTATTCATTATAAATAAATAAATAAAATTCATAATAACACAATTATCACACACACACACACACACACACACACACACATATATATATATATATATATATATATATATACATGCATAAATATTTATGTGTGTGTGTGTGTGTGTCTGTGAATAAAATAAACAGTTGTGGCATGCAAAACTGTACTGCCATCTACTGGAAGAGTGTTTTTATAGGTAAGAAATGCACACATTTCTGATAAAATTGCAAAGAAGTACCTCGTGTGCTGCAAGCAGGGGCGAATCGGCCACCGGCGTTTTCCACATGAACTGTCGCTGGTACTCTGAACTCAAACGGCCATTTCTCTGTTGCTCAGACCTCAGTCCTGCTTTTTTCCGCAGTGCATGGTTAAGCTAATAGACAATACAAACTCTGAATTACTGTAACTGCATTGATGGTGGTATTGTAAGTTAATAATACAATTCAAATAATTATACACCAATTATGGTCATAAAAATGTAAAAACTATATTCTAATATATATGAAGACTTGGCCTTTGAATATGTAAATATTCATGATATCATGAAAACCCAAGACTGGATGCCCACTGAAGCTAAGCAGGGTTGACCCTGGTGAGTATCTGGATGGGAGACCTTCTGGGTTGCTGTTAGTGAGGCCAGCAGGGGGCGGTCACCTGTGGACTGCGTGGGGCCTAATACCCCAGTATATTAATGGGGACTCTACTCTGTCAAACAGCACCGTCTTTCGGATGAGACGTTAAACCGAGGTCCTGACTCTATGTGGTCACAAAAAAATCCCAGGATGTCTTTTGAAAGAGTAGGGGTGTAACACCGGCATCCTGGCCAAATTTGCCCATTGGACTCTATCCATCATGGCCTCCTAATCATCCCCATATATACCAATTGGCTTCATCACTCAGTCTCCTCTCTAACATTAAGCTGGTGTGTGGTGGGCATTCTGGCGCACTATGGCTGCCATCCCATCATCCATGTGGATGATCCACATTGGTTATGGTTGAGGAGATTTCCAGATTTGTGATTGTGTGAAATTAATTGTGGTATAGAAACACAAAGGAATCTTCTCCTCAAGGGGAATAACTTGTTACTTTGCACCAATATACACTTTTAACACTCACTCCATTTAGTCTCTGCTGGTCTGCAGCACTGGTGGATGTCTGAGCTGCTTGCGCCTCTGCTTGTAATTGGTGGGATGGTGCAGTGGTGCCCTCTGGTGGCACGGGGTCTCTAGGGGCTAGAGGGGTCTCTTCTCTTTCTGCACTAGAGGCTCTGAGCACAGGTGTGACAGGCCTGCTCTTCTCCTGACGCTGTGGAGATGAAGCATGCCCTTCCCATTGGAAAGAACTGGATACCTGAGGTGGATAATATTGCCCTTTCTTTTTGGATGTGAATTGGGGTTCCCGAGTAATTCCTTTAAATGATAGAAAAAGATCAATCAGTTTAATATTAACCAAGTTATTAATGCGATAAGCTTATTCATTTTTTTGTTCCATCAATTTATCTATCTATCACATACTTGACTGGTCAGAGGACAATCCTGCCAGTCGCATCCTGCGATGTGGAGAATCGCTTCTTGGTCGTGTTGTTCGACTCTTGTATTTACTTCGATACTCGCTGATTCCCTATTAGAAGAAGAGCATACAAAAAACAAGTACACTTTATAGCACAAGTAAATCGGTAACGTTATATTTAAATGGGCGCCATGATTAATTACATTTCTGAATTATCAGAAAAGCCATGGTTAATAATAACTAGCTCTTAGCTGACAACTGGATAATCTTGATGCCATTGTCCGCGCACAAACTTAAAGAAATAACAGGAAGTCCCGACAATAGGTTGTAAAGGGTTTACCGTTTAAGTTTAACATTTCTTAAAACAGTCACGTTGTTTATCTTTGTTTTCGGCAAAGCGTAAACTATACTTTACTATTATTCATATGAATGTTTATTTGGTTACCTAAAAGTAATGTTAAACAACCAGACTAAATATCAAAACTGAAACCATGTCTTCTGCAGCGCGCGCTCTATGTTCCTTAAACAAATGACGTCGCACAAGCGCGTGCACCTTCAATCTGTGTTAAAAAATCGTTTCCAATGGATAATTTAAATAACTCACCTTAAAATGCACAGTCATTTTGAGTCAGAGCTAATGGCGACTAGGGCACAAAGAGGTCCGTGAACAAAAGAAGTGTTTTATTTTTTTTGTAACTCTGGTGTGAGATTAGATTCGGTTGCAGGCTCGAGCTGTTACCTTGGTGAGGGCTGCAGCGTCCCGCGATACGCGCATGCGCACGGCTGTAAGCCGCTTTTGTTATGACGCTTTACTGCACCATGTGTTTGTGTAGTGTAATAACTATCTATATAGAATGATGTTATATAGATTAGTGAGTGTGAATAATTGTGGTACATCTTGTGGTCAATGTTTTTTTAATCCAAAACAAGATTTAAATAAAATAAGATTTTTACTTCTTAAGCATTTCAGTTAGACTTTGTTTTCTTTTTGGAATAATTTGTTTGAGAAGCTAAAGTGTAAAAATAATGTGGTCTTTAATGCAACAATTCTTGCTCAGAAATAAAATAAAATGGTTGAACCTGGAGTCAGTTTTCAGGTAACCCACCCAACCATTAAACATCGAGGCTGATATACTAATTACTTTAATCGCTTTTACAAATATCTACCGCCATTTCTGTTTGGTTTATGTGGTTACAACGAATGGTAGCACCTTTCCATGAGGATTTGCGGGTCTCTCTCAAATTTGGGGACGTGGCAAGACAATTCACTGGACGAACAACGGCCGGAGCGACGCATCAACCGATTTTGTAGTATCTTGTGCTGATTGGTTTTCCGTTCGACTGTAGCCAATTAAAAGAGAGTGCGTGGAGCCAGCGCATTATTAAACAACGGTCTCCGTTACATCCGGGGTTTGTAGTGCTGAAGTGGCCCAATGGCAGTGGATGGATTTCACTTCTCGCGCTGTGATTGGATCGCATCTTTGCTCTCGTCCGAAAAACGGTGTGGCACAGGGATTTGCAGATTGAACTAAAGACCCCCAGTATTGTGTCTGAGATTTTCGGCCTCGTACTAAATCTAGGTAAGTTTGTATTTTTATACGCGTTTATTTGTTCTATAGAAATATGTTTGACCGTTGCATTGCCTGACCGTGTGCGTTGTAACGTTAATGACGACTCACTTAAAGGGACAGTTCGTATTGATAATTAAAGGGATAGTTTACCTTTAAAATAAAATTCTGTTATCATTGTCATACCCTAATGTTGTTATAAATGTCTTTCTTTCATTTGTGGAAAACAAAACTAGAATGTTAGAGGACAGACGATCCTAGTCACCATTTGCGTTCATTGCATTCTTTCCATACAATAAAAGTAAATGGTGACCAAGACCCCCATAATATCTTATGTGCCGAAAGCCAGGTAGCATGTTGGCGTCTATTTGTGCTTTTGGATAATATCTGTCTTAGTTTTTGTTTACGTAGCAGCTATATGTTAACCAGTAGTAAAAGGCTTTTGTGTTATTTTTGTATTAGACTAATACATCATCATAACCGTTTTTCATTTTACTGTGTCTAGTGCCTACCAAAGTCCCAATGAAACTGCTAATGCAGTCAACATGTAATTTATTTCTGGTGTGACGAATAATATCTGACTGAGACTGAAATTATTTAAAGGCATGCCGGTCACTGTAATAACTGTATTATTGCATTTTTATTATGTATTATTGCATCATAACTTTCACATAGAAATATGTTTCTAAAATGTCCCATCAGAATTTGTGCCATGCCCACCAGTTTAGATCAGTTGATGTTCCTTGATGTGTCTTGGATGCTTATATTGGCTGTGCTACTTCTCGTTTTTAACATTTTTATCACATGTTATTTTTCTTTTCTTCTTTTTTCTCTGGAAAAAGAGAGAAATCTTTCTCTTTTTTCTCTTTTTGTCTATTTTGACTGTTTCCTGTCAAAGGTTCTGTCTGATAATTTGCCAGTCATGATGTTTCTCTTTCCCCTGCTACACACATTTATACTACCGTTCAAAGGTTCGGGTCAGTATTTTTTTTTTTATTTGTGGAAGAATGTAACACTTTCATTCAACAAGGACAAATTAAATTGTCCAAAAGTAACAGAAATCCTTTGTAGCACAATAAATGTGTTTACTTTTTCAAATCAATTCTGTTCTTTTGAACTTTCTATTCATAATATTTATGAATGATCATATGACACTGAAGTGATGATGCTGAAAATTTAGCGTTGCCATCACAGGAATAAATTAAAATTAAAATTTTAATAATATTCAGTAATATTACTGTTTTACTGTATTTTTGACCTTATAAATGCAGCCATGTATTTCACACTTACCCAAACACACACGTTGTTTACACACTCTGATTCAAACAGACCTTGTTAACTCACTTAGTTATGTTTGCATAGTGGTTTATTCAAACATAGCCACACTGGAAATTCTTCTGGTCAGTATTATTTTAGCTTAAAAGGGATTTGGGACATATGTTAACATTTGCTCTCTCTTTCCTCAGAGCTTACAAGATGAAGATGGAGATTAGGCCTCTGTTGATGTGCTTTGCTCTGTGTGTGGTTTATGCCACCAGCAAACCCACAGAGAAGAAGGACCGTGTCCACCATGATGCGCAGCTCAGCAGCAAAGAGCATGACGATGGTGCAAACTTTGATTATGACCACGATGCATTCCTTGGGGAGGAGGAAGCCAAGTCTTTTGATGACCTGACCCCAGAGGAAAGCAAGGATAGGCTCGCGTAAGGATTGTGCTGTGTGTTAAAGGGCATTTAGCAGTGATTTTGCTGCAACAAAAACATTTTCTTTTGAGAGTTTGTGGTTTCCAGCAAAATATGTGACTGTCCACAAAAATAATTAAGAGAGGACATTCTTATAATGAATTTCATTTTGTTTTTCTTATTTTGCCTTTCAGTAAAATTGTGGATAAGATTGATACAGACGAGGATGGTTTTGTCACAGAGGCTGAGCTGAAAGCATGGATCAAAAAGGCTCAAAAGAAGTACATCTATGACAATGTGGATAGGCAATGGAAGGATTTTGACATAAATAATGATGGCATGATCTCTTGGGATGAATACAAGAATATCACATACGGCACCTACCTTGGTAAAAATGCAGTATCTTTTTATAAACAACCTTAAAAGATTGTAATTCCAAACTTGAATGAATTTCTTTCTGATGTGGAACACAAAAGATGTTTTTTAAAATGTCTTTTCTTATCATATAATGAAAGTCAGTGGCATCCAATGTTGTTTTAGATCCCACTGACTTTCGTTTTATGAACAAAAACAGTTCTTTAAAATGTCATATTCTGTGTTCCAGAGAAGAAAGTCAGTCATACAGATTTGGAACAACATGAGTGAGTGAATGACAGAATTGTCAAGCTGAATTGCACAAATTAGTAGTTTAATAATAATGTGTGGTGTCTGTGTTTTTCTAGATGATCCTGAACCTGATGACGGCTACAACTACAAGCAGATGATGGCCAGAGATGAACGGCGCTTTAAAATGGCTGATGGAAATGGAGACCACATCACTGACAAAGAAGAGTTCACTGCCTTCCTACACCCCGAGGAGTATGAACATATGAAGGACATTGTTGTGTTGGTGGGTCTGTTTCTATTATATCAGTTCTATCCCAGGCTAAAATTATTGCGAAACCTGTTGGCATCCCATTTTACTTTTGTAATTTGACGTACACACTACCGTTCAAAAGTTTGGAGTTTACGCCACTTGCGGACAAAATTCCTTCCTTTTTTAACTAAACAAGGGAACAAATTATTACAACAAGCCCACGATTTGGGAACATTATGCATTAGTAAATCATGGGAACGAATTGTTAACTTTATCCCATGCGCTGGAAGTCTGTACAAAACGACAGCTTTAATTTGAAATCTTTTTTTTTGTGATATTTTAAATGTCTTCGCTGCCACTTTTGATCAATTTTAACCACCATTGCTGACTAAAAGTATTAATTTCTTTAAAAAGTAAAGAAAAAATACCAACCCCAAACCTTTGAATGGTAGTGTATTTCTGAGTGAAATGTGGAATTCAGTGAGAAAATAGAGTGTGGCATAATTTTATCCATTGGGAATTGATTGGATCATAGAAAGTGGGTGTTCATTCCAGAATAGATCTTGGTATTTTGGTAGGGGTTTAAAAATAAAAATACTGTAAAAATAAAAAATAAAAATAAAAATTCTTCTTTATTATGTGCACTGACGAATTTCGCCCATCAGCACATTTATAAAGGAAGTTCATAGAATCTGCTTAGGATGTTTCCTGTTTTAAAAGTACTTTTCGCTAGCCTAGTTCACTGATCTTCCTCCTTAAATTTATCATCAGGAAACAATGGAGGATATTGATAAGAATGGTGATGGTTTTATCGACCTAGAGGAGTATATTGGTGAGTGGAATACAGAAAACTTTCATATGTTTTTATTAGGGCTGTCAAACGATTCATTGCAATTAATCGCATTCAAAATAGAAGTTTGTGTTTACATAATATATGTGGGTGCACGGTGTATAATTATTTTATATATATAAATACACACACATGCTTGCATATATTTAAGAAATATTTTCATGTATATACTGTACTGTATATAGATTTATATATAATTTATATTATATATCTAAATATTTTATATATAAATATTTTTTTTCCTTAAATATACATGCATGTGTGTGTGTGTATATATATATACACAAAATAATTATACACAGTGCACCCACATATATTATGTATAATCGTTTGACAGCCCTAGTTTTTATACATTGCATAAAGAAGTAAATGTGTAGTTATAGCTTAAAATCAGTTGTTTGTTTGAATGTCAGGCGACATGTACAACCATGAGGATGAAATGGATGAGCCAGAATGGGTGGCGACAGAGCGAGAGCAGTTTTCAGAGTTTAGAGACAAGAACAAGGATGGAAAGATGGACAAAGAGGAAACCATGGACTGGATCCTGCCGGCCGACTATGACCACGCAGAAGCCGAAGCGAAGCATCTGGTGTACGAGTCCGACACAGACAAGGTAAGCCCACCATAACTTATTTTGTCAGCTTTTGTAAAGTTATCATTGAAATCATTTAAACTTGAGTTGCTGGTCACACTGTTTTTCAGGATGGCAAACTAACCAAAGAGGAAGTACTCAACAAGTACGATTTGTTTGTGGGAAGTCAAGCGACTGACTTTGGGGAGGCGTTAGTTCGACATGATGAGTTTTAATTCTTTTTTTTTTTTCTAGTATAATAGGAAATTACTTTTGAACTTGTTTTGGTAAAAGTATATAATTTATTTTATATTGATTCATCATAATACAACACTAAATCCTCAGATTTAGTTCACTCGATAGATTGTTTTCTCTTTTTGCACATGGAAATGCGTTCACGACATGCAGTCTTATTTAGTTTTTTGTTTTTACTGTAAAGTGTGTTATGAGTGTTTGTTTGATCTGTCTTTGGAATTGTGGTCCATGTACACCATTTTTATCATTTCAATTAATGTTTATATTTGATATTGCAAAGGTGTTTATTCACAACTAAATTCAAGGCAGTTTTATACATGTTACTGATCTATGATCAGCTCCCCTTGCTGTTCACAGTCCTGTTCAGTAGGATACTGTACTGAAAGCTCTCAGATTGATTTCTTTCGAGGGTTTATACAAATAGGTTTAAAATATATGTATATATTTACACATTTATGTGAATATGTTTATAGCTTTATACAAATAATCTCACATGTCTCTCCGGTGTGTATTGACACAAACATTGATTGATGTGGACCCTCTCTGTTTCTCTCTAAAGGCAATATACTGTTTTTTTTTTCTGTTTATTTAGGAGAAAATCTTCTTCATTCACGCATCCCATGAATTTCTATCAATATTAGATTTGCATATTCTCCTAGATTCTCAACACTCATCTCTCATTGTGCCTGTCACTAATTTTCTATTTGATTTGGATCTTCAGTTTGAGCTATGTGTCTAAAACTTCAAATAATTTTGGTTCATAGGGTCCAATCGAACACATTGCTGAATAGTTTGTTGTTTGTTACAAATTTGCCATGTGACAAGCATAGCAGCATCCTTTGTGGTCCATTTAACACATTTCTTTCCTATATAAAATGTTTCAGCACCTAAGGTTTTCAGGTGACTTCCTTCAAATGGTGCTGTTTTAACTCAATAGACTGTCTCTTGAAAAGAACAAATTGTCAATAAAGAATTAGGACTGATTATCTTTTTTTCAGTAATTACTTTCTGTCTTTCATTTCGTTTGAGCTTCCAAATAATAGAAGAAATATGTAATAGAAGAAAATTAAAATAATACTTTTAATGACGCTTCAGATTCTATTAAACAAACCAAATATGAAGAGAATGTTATTGGGAAGAATACCTTATGGGTTTTATTATATTATGCAGACAAAGCATTGAAAAACAAAAGGCGTGGAATCGAAATATACATTAACTACAATGCAAAAAGTAAATATTTTGTGGGATCTCCTTTGTTTTTGATTACAGCAGTCATTCTGCTAGGCATTTACTCACTAAACTTTGTGCATGTCGTGCTTAACTTCTTTTCCAATCCTCATTAAGTTCTTCCCAAAGTTGAGGTTCATTGGAACACGCACATTAGTTTTACCAAGTACAAAGTTTCAATAAAGTGCAAAGAAGCCAATTTCCAAGATCGGATATCACTTTTGGCCACTATACTGTCTATATTCTAACGCAAAATGGATTTTGCTCATGCATTTATGTTTTTCAACCTATTGTACCTACTTCTTGTAAGTTAATAGATAAATATATATATATATAGATAATATAGAAATATGAAAGTAATATGTTATATATTGACATGTTTAAATCTATCATCCTCGATTGATTTGTTGATTTTAGTCATTCGGGCAATGGGATAAAAGGCATTTCAGTTGATTAATAGAAACCAACAGGAAGAGAGAAATAAATGCATCAAACAATATAAATCTTTATTAATTCTAAAAAACAGTGAACATGTTCAAATTCATGCACACTGCATGTCTAATTACAACAGAACATGTACAGAGGTAATATAGATACAGATATTACAGATCCAACGTCATGAAGCCAGTGATTGGACAAGAGCTGTCGCTCATTATTTGTTACCAGCAAACTTCCAATGAAAGGTTCCTCAGCTGCAAACAAGCGGATGGACTCGGATAATTCCTTGTGATCTTACTTATCTTGGCTAAGCCAGCCAGAAAGCTGGGCCTGAGTAGGTTCTTTAGAGGAGAGGAAAGTAAACCGCTTAGTTAAATTCTGCTCTTTTGTCAAAATAAGCACTTTTGATTGACACGGAGAGTTAGAATATTCTCAATGCTTAGTTTCCTTCAGCTCTCATTGTGATTGAATAAAAAACGCCATTATAGTGCATCGTGCCTAATGGGTCAGTCGAAGAGCATTTTAAAGACAAAAAATCAGGAATTTCCATTTTCAGTTTGCCTGAGTCCATTCATACAAGAGATTCTCCTTTCTCAATTATTATCATTTTTTTTTAGATTTTCTTTTGCAAGTTAATTATTCTACTTCATCATCAATGCATAATGCATTGTTTTAACATGAAATAGCAATGTTTTTCATTACAAAAAAATAAAGAAAAGATGTAGTTGAAGAGGTACCAGTTCTGATAGAAAGGATAGTTGGATATCGCCCCCGGCTTGGCCATCCAGTGGGCTGTGTCTTCGGGACAAAGGGGCTCCCTTGGCCCTTGACAATGTGTTAAGGTACGGGATTTGATCAATCAGGGGGAGAATAACAGGAAAACAGGTCCTGAGAAATTTTAAACGTGGTATGGAATAATTTATGCAGCCACAGAAGAGGTTTCGGTCTTGCTGGAAACCTCTGAAGCCTCATCAATCTTCTTGCCAAATACTGTCTCCATGATGCAGGCATTGAACTGGAATACAAAAATGGAAGATTAGTGTTTGTCTGTGTGTGCACAGTTATTATTCAACACGTGTGGTGTCCATCTCACCTGTTTGTTCATGAAGACGTAGATTAGGGGATTGTATACGCAGGAGCTCTTTGAGAAGAAAGCTGGGATGGCTACCAGACGGTAATCTTTGTTTGATTCATCAGCGTTGGCAAACCACATAGCAGTTGCGGCATAGGGGGCATAGCAAAGCACAAAAGAGCCGACCATTACAATAACCATCCTGGACACTTCCTTCTCGGCTTTCTGGGTAGAGGCTGACTCAGCTTGTTGGGCTGCAACCTATGGATAAATATTGAAACATTTCCAGCATTTCATTTCATAGCTTTGGAAATATCCATGCTAATTTTGATGAAGTACACACACACACATTTATATATATATTAAATTATTCAAAAACAATATCATTATTTTAATATATATCTGATTGGAAAAGTCATGGAAAATTCAGTGTTATTAATAAATGCTTAATAGCTCAATTTCTAATGCTTTTAAGAAATTAATTGAAATGAAATTTCCATGAAGAAAAATCTGACAGTTTGAAAAAATTTACATTTATTTTGTTCTGCATTGCTTTCATGCAAGAACATAATTGAGCCTGATTTAAGCATGGCCAGAAGTTGAAATCAGAAGCAAATGAATTAATTAAATAGTTATTAGATGCTTATTAATATATTTATCATACATAAACCATACATATTGCCTGAATAAATGCATAAAAATCATAAACATCAACAAATTTGTATCTATTTCTGTCTACAAGGGTATATAAAAAGCAATGAGTTGGAACGCTCACAGCACGCAGGGCTCCCAAGAGCTGTGAATAAGAGAAGATGATGATGGTCATTGGCATGATGAAGCAGGTGACGATGAGGAAGTAAGTGTAGCTCTCCGAATTATACTCCTCGCTTTTTGTGTACCAGTCAGGTCCGCAGGCGGTGCCGAGACCCTCGGGAATGTATCTGCACATTCAAATGTAAATTAAAATCAATCCGTTAAATTATGAGTGTGTGTTTCCAAATATTTCACCAAGAAAATTTCCTTCACCTGCTCCATCCCCAGAATGGAGGAGTGGCACAGCCGGTGCCAACGACCCAGGTGAACGCCACGGCACCCATGGCCTGGCTTTGTCCGAACTTGAAGCCTCCAAAGGGTTTGCAGATGACCACGTATCTCTCGAAAGCCAGAACGGCAAGGGACCATCCCGTCACAAGACCTGCGAAACAAGACAAGCATCAGCACACCAATCTGAATGTAATGTCTATGCTGTTCAAACTCATAGACTCTGCCTCTTACCAGCAATAGCTCCCATTGCCGCTTCCAACGCGCATAACGTATGACCGAGGAAGTAATAACCTCTAAGAGCGCTAACGAATACTTGGCTAACAGAGAATGTGTCGAAAATGAAGCCTGCTAGGGAGATGTTCACCAGGATGTAGTTGAGAGGCTGTCGAAGCTTCTTGTACTTCATTGTAACGAAGAGGACGACGGCGTTCAGAGGGGTGCCCACGAAAAATACGAAGCCCATGAAAGCTGCCTGCAGGTAGAAAGCCCACTTGGGGGCCAGGTGGTACTGTGGGCCCTCGAAGGGGCTGACTTTGGAAAGGTTCCCGAATTGAACGCTCCACGCGTCCATGGTTGCGCCGTATGGGGGCCTTGTTCTAGCACGGTGTCCTGGTGGAGTCAATGAGCAGCCTGACTGAACGAAAGTGGACAGGATAGCCTTTTATAAAATCCTCAAAGTCTTGCCTGGTGTGAAAAGTTGGGGATGAAGGGGAAGATCATCCTCCGGGGGATCTTCCGGACATGTTGCCGGGATAATCCGCCCTGTCCATGCTAATTACACTCAACACTCTCCCGGAATCTCTAAGCACATGATTAGGCAACACGTGTTGTTCTATATATGTTTTAGGTTAAATTACAACACAAACAACAGTAGTATCGTGTATTCAACATCTATAAAGAACATTTTAAAAGACAATTAATATTCAAGCTTTTAATTAACTTGGACTGAGTTGGATAATGACAGTGTTGTCTTCTTTTGAGCTGCTTTAGCCTAAGCTTAATTGAATTTGCTTCATAATTGATGAACTTTGCAAAGTCCACACTGTTATTGAACTGAACCGAATCAACATTTACTTGCTTGAGCTGAATAATGACACTCATGCCTTCAGTAGTGCTGCTTTATATCTGAATTAAACTTGTTAAACTAAATTTAATCAGCAGTGAACTGACTTGAACTGAACATCATCCGAGCCGGACAGTATCGGAGTACGTTTACTTCAGTACAGTCCTTAAATATAATTTGGAGGGATCTGTACTTTACCTGAGTATCATTTTGAGTACTCATGACTTTACTCAAGTACATTTGAGAGGGAAATCTTGTACTCTTTAATATTTCTATCCATACCCGTGAGTGAGTAACTGTTACTGAACAACTTCAATTTGTTGTTTCCCTCTCAAACGTGGTTGGATTGTGCAGCACTACTGATTGGGAAAGCCCATCACCAATCACCTTCTGCTTTCCCCAAAAGTCAACTTAATGGTCCGTTTTAGATAACAGACAAAACCGTGGGCACAAAAATGGATGAAGACGCTGCAGGTCCATCTCGTGAGTGCCAACCTGTTGCCCTACCTCACCAGACTATTTAAATTTTCTGAGTTTTCTAAAATTTTCTTAAATGTTAAATAAAGCAATGTGGTAAAAAGATGAATATTACTTGATTTTACGTTCAATTCCTTTTACATTCTCCAAGGTATTAACATTACAAGTTTTCATAAGTCCATGTATAGGGCATTTAAATGCAGGCACTGTGGCAGTAGAAAATGTACTCTTGTACTTGTACTCAAGTACTTTTAAAAACAAGTACGTCAAGTACTTTTACCAAGGTAGACATCTGACTGGAATACTTGTACTTGAGTAAAATGTATCAAGGGGTATCTTTCCTCGAGTAATAAAGCTGTGTACTGCCTCTGAACCATATTGTCTTCCGTAAAGCAACTTTATATGAGTTTGAGTCATTGACACAGTTGTTGAATTCAATTCAATCAAAACTGAGCTTAATTGAGCTGAAAATGTTGTCTTCTTTAAAGCTGCTGTACAGCTGGAATAGAATTTGTTTCATAATTGATGAATTTAGCAAAATGTACACTGTTATTTCCGTTAATTATACTTAAGCTGCTGTGAAACTATCTAAATCGTATACAACTAAACGCCCTCAACAACCAAATAACCCCACACATTGCTCCACACTTTGCTTTCCAATATCTTTAGAGGTTTCATGTTTATAATAAATCAAGGGACTCGTTTATTAACAACATATTCAGTACTTCTATGAGCTTTTTGTTTCCGCCTTAAATTAAGACATTGTCTAAATTAATAAATGTGTGATGTGTGTACATTTGTGAAATGCTAAACTTGGATACAGTCTCCTTTGATGACAGAACGCTCTGAATTGTAAAGTAGACATGCATTTTCTGTAAAGATGTGAAAAGCAGCTTTTCAAATAAGTGTAACTTGAATTAAATTAAAATTCTCTTGGTATATGCCCCAGCTAACTTTGAGGTTGCTCTATGTTTGTGTTCTGTTGAAAAAAATTATACACATTGTATGAAGAGTTCAGATGCAAAAGCCTCTAAATGCCATTTGAAATTTTCTTCTAAAATGATCATTTTTATCAAACTTGTATATTTATGTTCAGTAATTTCACTTAAATGACAATTAATAGGTAATCTTCATTGCCATTTAAGTGAAATTACTGAACTTAAATATACAAGCTTGATAAAAATGATGAAGAAAATTTCAAATGGCACTTAGAGGCTTTTGCATCTGAACTCTTCGTATATATTTCCTAACTGGCCCATAATTTTAAGACACTTTACCTAAATGGTTTTGTAAGCATTTTCTCTGTACTAAAAACACTGTCCTAAATCACTGGATCTTAATAGATTGATTTAAGGGCACTAATTCACATGAAGGTAATATAACAGGTAACTTAAAGTATTTGACCTAGTTTTTTTAGGCCAAACAAGCTTATTAGCTTGGCTTCTATTGCAGCAGCGTAGGTAGGCGAAAGGCAAACCAAACTCTTAAGGTCCCGAGCACAAGGATGAGCCGTAATCTGGAAACCAGATTTACCTAAACCAATCCCTAAAAATCCCCACAAACTGCACTGATGTAACAGAGGGATTACGTCCAAACTGGCAGTTTATCTTATTAGCTGAGACTTAAATTGTGGGTAAATTTTGATAATCTGCGGAGAGATAAAGAGAGTTAAACTGTAAATCCGGCCTCTTTTTATACACCTCACTTCAGTTCCTTCATTTCTCCTTGGAGACTCTTTCCCTCTTTTTGCCATTTCTTTTCTCTGGTTTTGACAGGTAAGTATTGTCTTATGGGTTGGGAGCCTTTTACAATGTGAATTTTGCTTATAGCTAATGAAATGTAGCATGAGTTTATTAATTTGAAGTGTGCCTATTTATTTATTTTTTTTTAAATTGAGTTCTTTACTTGCACAGATATAATCAAAATCAAAGTTACTTTTTTAATGTTTAAGAAATGTGTTAAGAAATATACTTTTTTAATGTGTTAAGAAATATATTCTAGTTGTATATGTAGATGTACATTCTTATTATTTACATATTCTGTTCATACAAACATAACAGTATCAATAACCTGCATGTTTGACAATTATATTCAGTTTATATTGTATTGTGCTACTTTTTATATCCTCTAAAATTCAAAATTGCACTGCATGTATTAGATCTGTATTAGATATTTTGTACTGTATGTTGATTTTGTAGTCTCTTATATTAAATGATCCAATTCACGAAAGTCAGATGCCATCCAGTGACCCGGGGTTGTATTGTAACCAAGCTATGTATCTGAGTTGCATGGGTATGATACGACCTGGGTTACAGGACGGTGATGGACATCATTACAGAAATGAACTATGTAATGCACCTTTATCAATAGCATATCAATATGATTACGGAATCTGATGCATATGTTTAAATTCATTGGATGTGTGTGAATAAAGCGGAAGATTTATTTGTTAAAAATTGAAATATAGATTCATGTGTATTTGAAGTAATATGGAATTGTGCTGTTTGGAAAATCTTTTCATTTTAGTCTGTTACACAAATTTGTGAGAGATAGATGTGTATGAGTGAAAAAGAGAAATATAGAGAAGAAAGAGACAGGGTAAGACTGAAAGACTTGGCTGGCTGAAGAAGTTGAAACTTGTCTGGAAAGCAAAGAGGATCACATTCTTATGATTAACTATTTTTTGTAAAATTACACATGTATGATGTCAGAAATGTAAAAGTGTTAAGTGTTAAATGTAACATGTTAAATCTCTGTAATAAATGTAGTAAACGTTAACTGTATAGTATCATTTTTGTAAATGCTAAACTTTTACATTTTCTCATAATGAAGCTTTAAAGAACAGAACAAAACGGAAAAGAATAATTGATTACTTGTTACACAGTTAAAAGTAATTATTATAAATTATAGATTATATCAGGCAAAGGGTAATTTGTGCCTATTTTTCATTAATTTAACATATATCATTCAGAGTACCAGCCAGGGCTGTTGAGGTCGACTATAGGGATGTGCACATCTATATCCCAATATTCATATTTTTGTTCAGCAAATAGGCTATACATTTTACAAGGACTGATTCTGAAACTATGTGCAACTTGCACAAAAGCCAAATGGTAAAGTAAATAAAGGCAGTCTCAATAAAGTACAAAAAATATCAAACTATTGTTTAACAAATAACAAATTGAATAAAGTGTAAATTATGGTATAATTACAACAGTAAAACACACGAATTAGTGACTTTTATATTTGTTTCTTAACATCCTGTGCGAACAGTGTCAACTCAACTACTGAACTGAAAGTAACTCATTTGTGTGGTCATCATGTGTGACTTGAAATTAACCAAGAGCTGCTAAGGTGTTATACAGCGGTGGACAATGAAACTGAAACACATTAGACCACAATAATTAATTAGGGCCTCCTTTTGCAGCCAACCAGCATCAATACATCTTGGGAATGAAAGATGCAAGTCCTTCACAGTGTCCAAAGGGATTTTGAGCCATTCCTCTTCCAGAACAGTGTCTAGGTCATTATATGATGCTGCTGGAGGAAAATGTTTTCTGACTTGCTCCTCTAAAATACCCCAAAGTTGCTCAAAAATATTTAGATCAGGCGCAGGCCATGGGACATGTTCAACTTCACATTCACATTATTCAAACCATCCTTTCACGAGTCTTGCTGTGTGTATTGGTGCATTATCATGCTGATACATGGCCCATCCTTCAGGATGGGTGCACATGGTCCTCCAGAATGGTTCAGCAGTCCTTAGCAGTGATGCGTCTATCAAACAAGGTAGGGAATGTTATGAAGCAGGGCAGGCCAACCATCAATGATCTACCCTTTACTTCACTCTGGGCAGCAACAGTCTGGGTATTAAGCCTCTTTGGGGCTTCTCCATGCCGTAACTTCCATGATGGACTCATCAGAGAACAATTCATGTTTCACATTGCCCACAGCCCAAGATTTGCACAGTTGGCACCAATTACGAGGCAGCTTCCTCATGCTCTGACAGTACTATCTGTTGGATGTAGTTCTTCCTACGTGGCGGTATGTCGACATTACCCTGGATACCATAGCCCTCGATACACCACAAATACTTGCTGTCCTGGTCACAGATGAGGCAGTAAGACGTGCACTAACAATTTGCCCACTTAATTTGAACTCTTAAATGTCTCCCATTAGGCTATGTTGTGTGGATCGCAGTAGCTTATTTTATCTACAGCTGTGCTATTGCTCTGCTGTCTGCACACTCTGCTGTTACAATTGGAATGTAAAATCAGTGATTGGCCACCAAGCCACGTATATTGTGTCAGTTTCATTGTCCAACCCCTTTGTCTTATGACTTATTCGACTTAAATCAGAGAAGTCACTGACTGCTTTTCATATAAAGTGCCGTAAAAGTGTTGTTGTAATCATTGGTATTTTACTGTATAAATTAAAATATAAACCTTAATGTTTATATTTAATGCAATATACTAATTAAACATATCTCCTGAACTAATAAATTCTTGTTTGTCAGTTCTGTTCTGTTGGAATCCCACAATAATCCCACAACTAACCATAATCGATTCCTGACGAATCCAATTTGGGACATTTATTGCTCCGTCACTGTTTCGTGAGAATGAATGTCACACTCTCAGTGGGTGTGTCTACAATGAAATTATCTTCGTAGTAAGAATATCTCGTAATACGCTAAATCCACAAACATTAAAACACATTCAAACCTGTGGCATTCTTCGTCATAAGTGGATATTTTTCTAAAAATTGTCCGAGGAGCGCGTTGTTATTTTAAAATAGCTCTGGTCTGGACAAATTAATAGTTCCTGTTTCTCGGTTTCCACACGGACTTGTTTGACAGGAGCGCCCTGTGTCTGCTTGAGATGGCGGCCAGATCGGAGAACTCGAGGGCCGAATAAACAGTAAACCTGCGCGTCTACAACCTTCCGAGAAGCGCAAGCCGTGTCATTTATCTCATATCTACATCCTCTAGAAACAGAAGAGCGCCATGGAAGGCGGGAAACCCACCCTGCCGCTGGTTTACCAGGCCGTGCAGGCGCTGTATCACGACCCGGACCCTGCCGGCAAGGAGCGCGCCTCGGTCTGGCTGGGAGAGCTGCAGAGATCGGTGCGTTCATTAGCGGGCCTACTGCGCCACAGCACCCTCACTCACTAATTAACATTTATAATAATGTTATCCATTATAAACAGTGTCCATTTAGACCGTAATGAAGCTTTTCAAAACATCAACATTTGCTGTGTTGGGAAGTGGAGGTGGTCACATGTGTTTGGGCTCTTGTGGGGGTTTATTTGTATCCATTGCTAAATTCATCTAGCTTGTCTGTGGTTGGATAATCGAGTTATGGGTGGATTTAAGCAGCAAGTTTCGCGGAAATAGTCATTTTAAACATAATAGTTTGCGGAAATCAAGTTTATCACCTAGACTGCCCTATTAGAAAGATGGTAGTTGTGTTTTGAAAGCATGGTAGCGAGTTTGTAGCTGGGCAGTAGCTGGTTGACCATGTTCTAGAAACCAGCTTGATCACCTCATTAACAGGAATGACCAACAAGTAGTGTTTTTTCTTTCTTTCTTTTTTTACTGGTCCAAAATGCTTTACCATCTTTTGCCTGCTAAATACCAGCTATCATGTTCCAAAACACGGTTTACTGATATGGTAGGCTGAATTCAAACTGAATTGGCTATCTATTCTAGAGCATTTCTGTGCATCATAAGTTTAAATATATATTAACTCTATAATGTTATAACATCAATGCTGTGGATGTAATTCCATTATATATGCATTTATGCCACTTCTATGCAGGATTAAACACCATTAGTTTGTCGTTTCACCCTTTCTGCTTTGGGTTACTGGTTCTTTACTTAGTTCCGCCTCAGCAAACTGCAAAATCGATGAAATGGAAGGTGTTAAAATTACAAACCACAAACCAGTGAGCAAGATTTTGCAAGACATATATTGCTTTTTTGCAGAAGAATGTGGCACAAGACTAAATTACCTCATAATTCTGTAAGAATCAACTTCTCCTGCAATATGTTGCACAATATTATGATGTCATAGTATGAATGGGATAGTTCACGCCCCCCTCCAAAAAAAAAAAAAAATGCCATTAAATTAATTCTCACCTTCATGCCATCCAAACCTGTAAGACTTTATCTCCTGAATGTCTTTTTGATAAAATGTGAGTGATTTCTGTCCCTTCATTGACAGCTACAGTTCATAAAGAGAAACTAATTCATATGAATTGAGTGGTTTGTCAATTTTATTTCAAGAGACTTGATCTTATATGATAAACATATTTAATTCACAATATAAACATTGAAAAGGGAACAATCAAGCTTGACCGAACCTGCTTGATGCACAAAAACAAACCTCATTGGTTCTTCAGAAGCTCGAATGGGCTGCGAAACACACAAGAATGAACCTCATTGATTCTCGCACGTCAAGTGATCAAGCTTGACCACAAGTTGATAAATAAATTGAATATGTGAATAACGGCCTAAATTCAATCTGTTCGTCATATAAAGTGATCATTCTCTTCAGAACATTTTTACTAAGCTGATCAAATCCTATAATATGGATTAGTTTTATGATCTCTTTGTCAAAGTGGTAGTTGAGTAGCTGTCAATGGAGGGACAAAGCTCTCAGATTTAATCAAAAGGATCATTTGTGTTCAGAAGATGTAGGAAAGTCTTACAGTTTTTTTATGATATGAAGGTGAGTAATTAATGACAGAATTTAAAATTTTTGGGTAAACTATCACTAAGTTAATCGTCCTGCTCCTCACTTGTGCTGATCTACCAAGACCGCATGTCTTTTCAGGTTGTATATTAAGAGTTTACACATAATGAGTTCCTGGTTCCTGATGTTTCCATTTATTTGCATTAGTAATGCTTATCTTGTTGTGACGCATCTGATGTCTTAGTTTTGCTTTTACTTGTTTATGCAAAATACAACTGGTCTGACTTGATACTCAGTGCATTACTACTAACGAGAGAGTGGGGTGGCTTGTATAATGCTGATTTATATAAAATGAGTTAATACAGGTTATTCAAGGCTATTAATGTAAAGTAATAATATCTAGCACTATTTAGTCATTAAAAATCCTAAAACAGAAATTATGCATTGATGAGGGTGGCGAGTGTCTCATAATGGACAAATCATCAGATGTTAATGGCACCTCCTCATTGAAGTTGTTTTTCTGTCCTGAACCTTTCAGATGTACGCGTGGGAGATCTCGGATCAGCTCCTGCAGATGAAGCAGGACGTGGAATCGTGCTACTTCGCAGCCCAGACGATGAAGATGAAGATCCAGACGGCGTTCTACGAGCTTCCCCCAGAGACCCACACCGCACTGAGAGATTCACTCCTGTCTCACATCCAGAACCTCAAAGACCTGTCTCCCATTATCGTCACACAGGTCTGTTTAATTATCATCACATTACGCCCAGTGTCTGTTGGTCCAGGGGTCGTGACTTCTAAACATAGATGATTTGTGTCCTGTGATTGTTGAATCAAAATGCAAGTCAGTGCATTAAACATCTGCTGTTAATGAGTGTATATTGAACATGCAGTGTGAGGTGTTGATAGGGACCTGTTAAGAAAGTGACGCTGGTACTCTGATGTCGTTATCTCCCCAGCTTGCATTGGCAATCGCAGATCTGGCTCTTCAGATGGCCTCGTGGAAAGGCTGTGTTCACACCCTCATAGAAAAGTAAGAATCTTCTACAGAGCCAGAATTAGATTAGCTTGGCTGTAAAATGAACTTTATAGCACTGACTTAATAGTTGTTTGTCACACCTTGAATTCTTATCTACCCAATGCTCGATTTTACTCCTTCCAGGTACAATAATGACGTGTCCTCTATGCCTTTCCTGATTGAGATACTCACGGTTCTGCCGGAGGAGGTCCATAGCCGCTCTCTGAGGATCGGAGCTAATCGACGGACGGAGATCATTGAAGATCTGGCCTACTACTCCACCACAGTGGTCACTCTTCTGGTGCAGACATTATTCTATCTACAAAGCAGTTTCTATCATTTATTGTCCACTTCCCAACCTAAACAAGATGCCTTACCTGTCTGTTCATAGGCAAATGGTAATGTTGCTGATGCAAAAGATGTGAATCACCATCATATTATATCATCACCCCTCCAGTTTAGCTATTAGCAAAATTTTAAATTAGCAGTAATACAATTGCAGGGAATACAAACATTTCTTCTAAAGGTCCTTCATATGTCGCTTTTACTTTATTATCCTTTAATAATGCCCAACTTGTTCTTTGCTATCATTCCCTCCATGCAAAAGCATAAGCATTTAAATCAGGGGTTTCCAGACTTGGTCCTGGAGGGCCACTGTCCTGCAGAGTTTAGATATAACTTACCTCAACACACCTGCCTGGAAGTTTCCAATATGCCTTGTAAGACCTTGATTTTCAAGTTCAAGTGTGTTAAGTTAGGGTTGGAGCTAAACTCTGCCGGACAGTGGCCCTTCAGGAGCAAGATTTGACACTCTTGATTTTTAAATGCATGATTTTTGATGCTAAACTAAGCTTGGCTAATATTGTTGCATTTCCATGATCAGGTGTCATGTGCGGAGAAGTCCGGACATAATGAGAAGATGCTTATCAAGATATTCCGGTGTTTGGGGAGCTGGTTTAATTTAGGAGTGCTGGACAACAACTTCATGGCCAACAATCAACTGCTGATGATTCTCTTCCAAGTGCTGGTGAGATCAGCAAATGTAATCTGATATTCAGTTCCGTTCTCCTTTTCTCTTGTATTTAAAAACCTTTTTCTCTTTTATTGCAGCAGAGAGATGAGACGTCTACAAACCTGCACGAGGCGGCGTCAGACTGCGTGTGTTCAGCGCTGTACGCGATTGAGAACGTGGCCATAAACATGCCCTTGGCCATGCAGCTCTTCCAGGGAGTCCTTACCCTAGAAACGGCCTACCACATGGCCGTAGCCCGAGAGGACCTCGACAAGTACGTATGGCATTGTTTATGATCCATGTATGCAGTTCATGCTGACCTCTAATACAATGGCACTGTTCCCATACCCAGTGAGCTGCATGCTGCCTACATGGATGTCTTATGAGGCGGTATTTTGAGTCACATGCTATCATAAGTGACAATTTGAATGGTGTACTTCAATAGCTACAACAAATGGCGCTTGTCACGCAAAGCCTACTGGAGACTCAGTTGATTTCAATAGAGTTGATGTTAGCGTGTTACTAAATAGAGGATTCTACTTTTTAATTGATTTGAATATAGTTTGACATTAACATGTTGATATGCTAAGTATTCAAATTAGCTGCTAATAGCTAAAGTGGAGAGTTGACTCACTTGATCAATAGAGTTTGCTGTTGGCATGTTAAGCTAAAAGCTCCAAAAGTGCTATACACAAATACGCAATGTTGACTCACTATTGATTTTTTTTTTTTAGTATATATAGTTTGACACTAGCAGGTTATGTTAAAATCTCATATTGCTAAATTCATTAAATGGAAGATTCAACAAATTTGATTTCAAAAGTTTGATTTTAGCATTTTGCAATGCAAAAAGTTCAAATTGCACAATACTTGAAAGCAAAGACCTGACTTGAAATTTATTTCAATAGTTTTATGTTAGCATGTTGCTAACTGCGCAATACTCTAAACATGAAAATAAATGGCATGGCACACAAATATTATGTGAATTAGTATGAAAAAGTAAAACTTTTTTTAATCAATATTGTTTGGCATGGAAGTGTATTGATAAAAACATTACTCTCGCTGCTTCCATGAAGGATTTTTTTATTTATTTAAACAATGCGTTACTAGCTTTCTTTCTCATTGAAGGAAACCTCACTAAGCCTTATGATTTGGTCAAAATAATTTAATATTAAGCAGTGTATTCATGCTCCTGATATAAGAAGCTCACTAGATTTTGGGATGGTTTTGGATCTTGCTTTCATGTTTCCACCACAGGGTGCTAAATTACTGCCGAATCTTTACTGAATTGTGCGAGACGTTTTTGGAGATGACAGTAAGGACTCCTGGTCAGGGCATGGGAGATCTACGCACGTTAGAGATGCTGCTTATTTGTGCTGGACATCCCCAGTATGAGGTGAGTGTGCAGGCTGACAAGTATTCAATCGTCTGCACCCATAATGTCAGGTGAGCATGTATATGTGTCTTTCAACAGGTGGTTGAGATCTCGTTCAACTTCTGGTACCGTCTGGGAGAGCATCTTTACAAAACGAATGATCCAGCACTTCACAGAGTGTTCAGGCCGTTCATACAGAGGCTACTTCACAGTCTCGCCCGCCACTGCCAACTTGACCCAGACCATGTGAGCATTCATTCAAGTCTAAAAAGTCTTTATAAGAAGTACAGAAAAAAAATACAATGTTTGTTAATAAAAATAATTTTATGTATACATATGCAATGTAATGTATAATAATTTTTTTTCAAATGAATTATAGCATCTTAAATATCTGCATCTGGCAAATTTCGCCATCTTTTTTTTAATGCATATTCCAGTGGATGGAAACTTGGCTGTTGATGGCTTTTAGCATGTGCAGTAAAAATGAATGAGGTTCACGATTTCCAGCTTTTTTACGTCATTTCTTATTTTGTATTTCCTTTACAGGAGGGCGTCCCAGAGGACACTGATGATTTTGGGGAGTTCAGGATGAGAGTGTCTGATCTTGTGAAAGATGTGATTTTCCTAGTCGGCTCCATGGAGTGTTTCTCACAGGTAGAATTTATAGTTTCAAGAATAGAAACATGAAGTGAAAATGTTTTGAGAAAAATAACCCAAAGTGATTGTATAATTTAGCATGGTTTCCTGAGAAACAATAGGGAATATTCAGTGTAAGAAAGTTAAATGTTCTTTTTCTGAACACTTTGTGTCCTCTCGTCAGCTGTATTCGACTCTGAGGGAGGGAAACCCCCCATGGGAAGTAACCGAGGCTGTACTGTTTATCATGGCTTCCATAGCTAAGAGTGTTGATCCGTGAGTATCACTTTCAGTCATGACTCGGCTACTTCATTTTCCTGCGACTGGTGTAGTCCTTAAACCACAAGCATTGAGTTACATATTGGCACATTATATATATTTCAATATCATCTTGTCCTTGAATTTTAAAGCTAAAATGTGACTAACTGAAGTTACATAATAATATAAATTCTTGTCATTTGTAGGGCTGGGAATTGAATTTATACAGATTTTCTGATTCATTTCGATCCTGATTCACAAGCTCTCTATTTGATTTTTATTTGATAAGATAAGAGTGAGTTGTTTTTGAGTTATTCTTCTAAAGAATCTGCTCAGTCTTTTGTTTCAGTAATCAGGCTATACTGGTTGTTCTGTTTTTTGATGAAATATTTAAAGAACAGTTGCTTGAGTCATTTGTTCATGAATCATTTTTTCATGAATAGAACCGGCTCATAAGAATCTTTTGTGAATGTTTGTTTTTGCATGCATCTCTTGAAGACAACTAACTAGAAAGCCATTAACTTGCAGGATCTTTCAAACAAAGATTGCAGTTAATCATGAAATCTGTATCTTTACCCAGTCCTAGTCATTTGTCCCAAACACTTTTTCCAACTGGTTGTTCTGTAGTACATGATGTTAGTGTTTGTAACGCTAAAATGTCTCCCTCTGCTCATTCCTAGTGAAAACAATCCCACCCTAACGGAGGTGCTGGAGCAGATAGTATTGCTTCCCGAGACCGTCCATCTTGCTGTCCGCTACACCAGCATTGAGCTGGTTGGAGAAATGAGTGAAGTCATCGACCGGAACCCTTCCATGTTAGGTGACTGCCACAGTCCGGTTGATCATCTCCTGCAGGATGTTTTGTCTCTCTCTCTGTGTGTTCATGATGTATGTATTGGGTTGGCAGATCCTGTTTTGAACTTCCTGATGAAGGGTTTACGGGAGAAGCCGTTGGCCTCTGTGGCAGCGAAAGCCATTCACAACATCTGCTCGGTGTGTCGAGACCACATGGCGCAGCACTTCCAGGGCCTGCTGGACATCGCCCGGTCTCTCGACTCCTTTGCCCTGTCGACGGATGCTGCCGTTGGGCTGCTGAAAGGTGAGGTGCCCTTATGTTAATTGTAGTTATGTGTTATTTCTTGATGGATTGTAAGATGGTTAGCTGGTCTACTCGGTTCCAATTTAAGTAGCGTTTTACGCATTTCTGTTGGTCTTAGTCATGCTCTTGTTCTATGGCTGGTTTTGTTCAAGTGGTGTGATTGGTTTACTTCAGGCACAGCGCTGGTGTTGGCCCGACTCCCCCTGGAGAAGATCGCGGAGTGTCTTAGCGATTTGTGTGCAGTTCAGGTCATGGCACTGAAGAAGGTTAGATGCTCGTCACACTGGTCTGTATGTTTACCCTCTGTGTTTAACTCAATAAAGTAATGTGTTGTCTTTGTGTCCAGCTGCTGGCTCAGGACTCCAGCAGTGGGAAGTCATCAGACCCCACCGTGTGGCTTGACAGACTGGCTGTTATCTTCAGGTAAGACTCTCAACCTCTCCAGCAATGCGCTTTATGCCAGAGCTCACTGTTTGTGAAATGTTTTAATGGCTTGTGACTATTTGTAGTCCTCGAATAAAATCGTTGATTCCTAATGAAATTTATTATGCAACACTCTTGAAAATTATTTTAAAGGCTCACCGTGTAACTTTTGGCCAAAATAGTTGACGCATAGGAGGTATTTTAAATGATTCCTCTGGCCAATATACAGCGCTTGACACCATCAATGCTCCGAGCGGGGCTGCCCTCTTGAAATACCGCCTGTGTAAGCTTGGAGAAGTCTTTGGCAAGGTCATGTGACCAGGAGAATGCCTGGAGAACGTATCGCTTTACGATCGTCACCTGACCACAGCCTCTGAAGAGTCAAGGAAAAACCGAGAAACTGACCACGTGAGAACTGGATAAGAATCTCACTCGGTCAGGCTTCCGCTTAAAATAGGATAAGAATGAGCGTCAAACAGAAATAACCCGGCGCCACAGCTCTTAAAGGGGCCACACTCATTATTTACGACAGTAAAAGTACTCTACAGCGACTCTAGGGGTCGCTGTTTGACAAAAGTGGAATTCTTACACCGTGTACCGTTTTAAAGTCGGCGTGAAACGAAATCGAGTATCATTTTTTCCTTGCGACGTATATCCGAGTGAAACGGCTTCTGAAAAGAGAAAAAAATGTAAGGCAGGGCTTGATTTCATCCTCCGGGAATTGATTGGAACGTTGGAGGTTGGGCATTGCAAACAAAATGGAGGCAGATTTGAATGCGATTCTCTGAGAGGGGGTGCACCGATAGCCGCACCCTCTTCGGATCTGGCCGCACCCTTCCGCCATTGCACGTGACCGAAATTGAAGAGAGGTCATTTCGATGCATTAATGTATAAAAATCTATTTAGATCTCTTTAAATGTTAAATGTTTAAATGTTTTCATTTCCATTAGACACACAAACCCCATAGTAGAGAATGGACAAACACACCCCTGCCAGAAAGTCATTCAAGAGGTACCCTTACATGTGCGTTTACTGACACATTATTTGCGTCTGTCTTTATAGCAGTTTCTGTCTGATCCTCATCTCTGCCTTTTTTGTAGATCTGGCCGGTGTTATCAGAGACGTTGAACGCCCATCAGGGTGATAACCGGATAGTGGAGCGCTGCTGCCGCTGCCTGAGATTTGCAGTGCGTTGCGTCGGGAAAGGCTCTGCTTCCCTATTACAGCCACTCGTTACCCAGGTGTGTTTGTGCCCTAAAAACTTATGTCCTCTGATCTGTATCTGTGTTTTTGGAATATAGAGCTGGTGTAGGTTTGAAAGAGTTTTTTTGTGTGTTTTAGATGGTGAGCGTGTACCAGGTGTACCCTCACTCCTGTTTCCTGTACCTGGGCAGTATTCTAGTGGACGAGTATGGCATGGAGGAAGGATGTAGACAAGGCCTTTTGGATATGCTACAGGTAACGTGCACACAAACATACTCCAGTCTGGTCTAACAACCTATAAGCTAGGGACACACCGTAAATGAGTGTTACGTCTCGGTGTTACTGATCAGTGGCTCTGTCTCTCACCCTTGCAGGCTCTCTGTATGCCAACTTTCCAGCTGTTAGAACAGCCTAACGGACTGCGCAATCACCCGGACACAGTGGATGATCTTTTTAGACTCGCCACAAGGTACCAGTTTTGTGTTTTTGGACTTGTGCTGAAGTGTTAGAAAAACAAGCAACCTGAAATGATTAATCAAGCCCAAAATAAGGAACTTGTCACTTTAAAATATGCACCTATTTTCTCTCATTATTTCAGGTTTGTCCAGCGTAGTCCGGTCACGTTGCTGAGCAGCAATATCATCATCCACATCATCCAGTGTGCCATCGCTGCCACCACCCTGGACCATCGAGATGCCAACTGCAGCGTAATGAAGTTCATCAGAGACCTTATTCACACAGGGGTCTCCAATGACGTAAGTGGCACTGTCGAACCAATCGAAAGACGTTTTATTACGACGTCTATCTTGTTCATTCATTGCACATAGCTGATTATTCTCCTCCATTCAGCATGAGGATGACTTTGAGGTGCGAAAGCGTCTGATTGGCCAGGCGATGGAGCAGCACGGGCTGCAGCTAGTGACTCAGCTGATCAACACCTGCTGTTTCTGCCTGCCGCCTTACACTCTGCCTGATGTGGCGGAGGTACTCTGGGAGATCATGCTATTTGATCGGCCGGTATGTTTTCAACCTTTTTGAACACGTGCCGCTTTTTGAACATTGCTCAAATACAGATTCATAATTTACGTTGAATTTGGTAGATGCGTTTATGTAAAGTGACTTGCATTGCATTCAAGCAGACAGGAGGTCTTGCATTTGAATAGCTTTTATTTTATTATTATTAAAAAAAAAGCTTATTTTAAGTGTATTTAGATTTTATTATTTAGTCTAATTTTAAGTTTATCAGTGCTTTTCTCATCACCCAGAATACATTTTTTTTTTTTTGTGGCTGAATAGCATCTTATTTTAATTCCTTAAATTCCTTTCCTTTTTAATTGTATTATTATTTTATGTTGTGATAGCCACAATATGTTTTTCTACTTTTTACAAAGACTTTTTAAACGTTTATTTGTGTGTAGACGTTTTGTCGCTGGCTGGAAACCGCACTGAAGGGTCTTCCGAAAGAAACAGCAGGAGGCGCTGTATCAGTCACACATAAGCAGCTCACAGACTTCCATAAGCAGGTCACGAGGTGAGTTTGTCTGTGCCTGCCGTCACCTGTGCCTTCGTTAACAGCACTGCCATTAGGATAATTTCCTTACACTCCCGAAAGCAATTGGCCTGTTCCCTAATTAAAAAGTGCTTTTGTCCAGAATAAAAAGTAATAGTGCTCATCAGTGTAGATTACAGGCAGCATTTGTCTTTTGAGGTATTGCAAGCTGGTGCACATTCAGTTTTCCCTGCGATTAGCTCGGCATGGCAAGCCTAAACAAGCACCCATAATCTCATACTTCAGCAAGTCTTGACCTGAGTAACAAGGAGCCTCCCAGCGTGGTGTCATGCACAGGTGCCGAAATACATATTCTGACAGTGCAGAATGAGTCACAGCCTTTCATGGAAAGTCCAAACCACGCCAGACTGATGCAGTGTCGTTGCTTTGCTCGCCCATCCTGTCGGCGTGTTTGTACTGTGATTAGTAATAGAACAACTTATTGTTCAAGTGGTTTGTTTAAAATTGATGCTAATTTGTTCTCTCTACCCCAGTGCAGAGGAATGTAAACAGGTTTGTTGGGCGATAAGAGAGTTTACAAGGCTGTACCGATAGCTGTCTTTTACCTGCTGATGCTGCAAGACCAGGTGAGAGAAACATAAAACAATTTGTCCCATTGTGCAACAGGGAGATATAAATATATTTAGTAAATCTAAATGATGATTAAATCTGTTTCATTGGGCAACAGGGATTTTTTTTCTTAAGGAAATAAAATACATTTACTTCTCTAAATATTAAAGCAATTAATTTAAGATGTATGGATTTTTTTTTTAAATACATTTCTTAATTAGATATCTCATTCTTATGTTTGTAAATGAACATGTATACACCCAGGCCTGGATTTTACATCTCAAAAGACTGAAAGTCTTGTAAATTCAGTTGTGGGAACCTTGTAAATTATAAAGTTATTATAAAATCTTGTCCTCTGCAGGTCAGATTTTTTTTTGTTTTGCTAACATTTGGAGGAAGTGGCAAAGGGAGCCATGATGACCACTGTTGATAAACTAAAGGGAACTCTTGCATGAAGGATTTGTGGGACTTGGCACCATGGGAAAGCCAACCAATTGGTTTGGAGCTTTGGAGTGGCAGGGTTTCAGGAAAAGCAAATTGCCTTGTGGGTGTCTCAAGACCGCAGCCCCATCCCTCCCTTTTACCCCTCCAAGCACACCGATGCCAGCTGCAGCGAGAGAGGGAGGTTTCGGAAGGGACATTGTCGTCTTGAGAGGGGGTGGGCCATCAAATGGACATTGAAACGTATACACCCATTTCAACGTCTGCATCAGTCGGATTTTTGGGGATCCATCAAAAAAAAAAAAACATAAAACAACAACAAAAAAAGAAAAACAAATAAGGATGTGCCTGGTTGCAAATCATAATGCATCGTTAAAAAAAAAGACTTGTACGTTTTTAAAAACAAAATGGAGATTTATTTTCATGGACGTGTGTTTAGAGATCAAGACATGGCTTCGCTGCCAGTGCCATACAAATGATTACCAAACTAAAGATTGTCACAGCAGCAGCCTGCGCCTGTGGGACATTTGCAAAGGGGAGAATCTTGGGAGAGTTGGTGTCGCCCTTGATCTTTTTAAAGTTGGCTGGGATTTTATCCGTACAGGTTATGCTGTAAATTATGGAGGGGACTGACTGGCAGGTGCTTTTTTTTTTTTTGTTCTTTCAATATGTTGGCATATCTCGAGAGACTCTGAGATCATCTTAGGAGCGTGTCCGGCCGATTGGGCAAAATAAAATCCAACGTTGTGAGGAACAAACTAATCTTTGTCTCGTATCTTTTCGGATCCACTTGTGTTTTTTGAGAACTGATTTTCGCTCTTTCTGCAGCTCTAGGAACCAGTTTGACCAGGTTTAATTTTAAGAAAGTTACATTGTGACTCAGAAAACAGGACCCGAGTAAACTGAACCCTCTTCTATTGTCTAAGGCCCTACAATCATGTGTTGCTCACAACTGCACGTGTAAACCCTCAGGTCACTCCTCCTGTGTCCCATTTGCTGAATGAGTGCATGTAGTCACATCCGTTCAAGTCTGACAGGTTCATGTTACTGGCACAGACCTTATAGGATGAGGTCAGCAGATGTTATCTTCCTGCTCTCGTAAAGTTTGCATGAAATACGAGTCTTAAATCTATGAGTGACAGCTTATTTAAGGGTTTAATAGAGTCAAGTTATGCTAACGTCAAGTAGACGCTCAACTGTTCATTTGATGAATCATACAATGGTAACCTGATCATGCCAGCAACCATTTAAAATACTGCAATGGTATTTATTGAAATCTAACATTTTAAAAGACAAGTTAACCAAGACATAGGAAAGAACAAAACAAAAAAATATGGAGGGAAAAAAAGTCAAGAGGTCTGGTCCAATGGTGAGGGCAACTATATACTCCAGTGCTGAAAGGACCTCCAATTTTCAGCAGACAATGAACAAAATGGTGAAGATAATGGAAACATGGGTTCCTCTTTCAGTTAGTGGATGTTCTGAGGCCAGGTGGGGTGTGTGTTTTGACTCTGCAACAGTCTATGGAGCTCTTTGAACTGCTCCACCGTCTGGTCTTTCAAGTCGGGGTTGGAGATCTGCAACCGAATGCTGTCTGTAGACCACGAAAGCTCGCCTGAAAACATCTCGGTAAGGATTCTTGCAACAACTGGAACAACCTAGGAAAGAAAATGACAGCATAAATTTAGAGAGCAGATGTTGTTTATTTGTAGAAATTGATATAACAAGCTATGCTAGGTTTGACAATTGTTAAATTATAAAGCATAGTTGTCGTTCTGGATGTTGATTGGTTAATAATAGACACTACATAATAGCAGCTATGACCATGTCGATTGGCTTAGATACACTAAATTAACAGATATGATGTGAAGCATCTGTGCTATAGTGTGAAAACAATGCTGCACAATTTAGCAATATATCATATTTTGCTAAGTTTGAAGAATGCTAAATTATAAAACACTGCTCCACTATATATATATATATATATATATATATATATATATATATATTTATTAACGCCTATGATGTGAAACTTCTGTTTACCTAGTTAGCTTAACTAAATTGTGAGTACAACATCAATTTAGCAATATAGCATGGTTTGCTAGGTTTAAATGGAGGCTAATTGGCTTCTACACAGTACACTATACAAGTTATAGCTATGCTATTTTGTAAATACAATGCCATACATCATTGCCAACAACTCAATTTGGCAATACAGCATGGCCTTGTACACCTTCCTGCACAAATGATTGACTAGCGTCTTCAAACTCCAAATGAAACCAACAAACATGGATTTCATCTTCACACCTGGACAATGATGAGCTTTTTCTCCTTGGGCTTTCTGTCTGGCCAGTCCTCACCGAAGCAGAAGTAGATCTCAAAGGGTGGTGGAGTTGGTGCCTCCCCTTTCTGATAAGAAATGAGACCTGATGGGGAGAAAAAAAAAAACAATTATCACATGATACATCAAATTAACAAAATGATTCATGCATGAGTTTGGAAGTGATTTTTACAAATAGTGAAGAAAATGGAGTTGGGCAATTTCGTGTTGTCTTTCACTTCCCACCAAAGACAGGAAGCTTCTGTAGCACAAGTGCAACAAAATGAAGAAAAATTCTGTTGAATTGGCAGTTTGTGTATCTTGTGCTGCCACTGAGAATAAATGTAAATGTTTTGTCGCCTCAATGTTACATGTATCAATTGTATAGCTATTCATCAACAGTATGTGTCAATATTCAAAATTACTTCCACTATAATTCTTCCAAACTCAAATAAAATCCAGAGGTTGCCAATTGTAACATTGGGTTGGAATGTATATATACTCAATTGTTTTTTATTGCTGTAATACAATCACAATACATTTGACATCGTGCTCATTGAAAAACTGGTTCCTCTTACATTGCAGGAAGTTGTTCAGACTGAAGACCCTGATCTTCATCTCTCTTTCCATTGGATTGGGCGGCCCCTGCTCAGGCACACCTGGCCCAGACCAGAACACTTTACACTGGCACAACCTGATGGCATAGATATCCTGTCCCCTGATCTCCAAAATCAGCCCACGGTCCATCACATCCAGCAGATGATCGGTGTAGAACCTCTGCTTTTCGTTCGGGATCTCAGCGGATCCTGGAAACAGTACCTGCTGAAGAGTGACTGGACCGAACAGCTCCACCTGCTCTGGTGTGGGTGCCAGGTTACCGTAGTAAAGTCTACAACCCTGAGGGTTACTGACGGTCAAAGAACCAGCCGTCCGACCCCTGTACTGGAACTTGATATCCAGGTCAGTTACTAGAAGAGAAAAAGAGAATGACCAATTTATCATCATTCACTTCTTGGCTTGCTTTCTTTTGTGGAATGCAAAATGTGTTTAGAAGAAGGTTGATGCAGCTCTTTCCATACTTAAAAATAAATAGCAATAAAGAGCAAATAAAGTTTGACAAAAATGATCCCAGATGTCAATGATGCCAAACATCATTGTAACCAATCATGGTATGCCAAAATTGAAAATGCACATTATAGGCATAATAGCATTGACTTGGAATTTTGGTCACCATTAACTTGCATTGTATGGAAAAGAGCAGTATGAACATCCAGCCAAAAATTCTCCTTTTGTGGCATTTAGAACAACATTTTTGGATGAAGTATTAAGATTCTCAGTCTAACAAATTAAATTTAGATAATACAGCCAAGGTGTGCACCTTATGTTGTGCCTCTATGCACACCTCTTGCAAAGTCATTTAGCAATTTCTCAAAATAAGAGGGTGGGACTAGACTATTTCTGAGATTTAGGTATGTCTTCATCATAAATTGCAACATTAATCCAGAATAACAAGGCATTAGAGGCTTACAGGGCAACATGTGTGGACTGCTCAGCAGCTCTGAGATGCAGGGATGAACCTGGTTCTCCGCTTGAGATGGCACCTCCTGCATTGGGGTGTCCACTATGTTTGGAGGGCCAACAGAATGAGAGACTACATCCTGGAGAGCAGGAGGCGGAATGACTCCAGACCCCATTTCCATACCATTCGAGAGTCCTCCACCATGAATGGGATATGATCCCTGCTCAACTTTAATTGCACTGTGACTGGAAAATTCAGGGGGTCCTGTGCCGGGCTGGACGAGATGAGTGGTCATAGGGGCACCTCCGTTGGGGTTATTATGGATCATTTCTCCTAAAAGGTTCATTTGAGGGTTGTGGTGGGCAGTATTATAGCCATCAGAAGATGTGAACGGAACGTCAACTCTAGGGGGATATGCCGAGTAGCTTGAAGGGTCTATCGGAAAATATAATTATATTTTTTAGTTATAGATTCATTTTTTTTCCCCCAAATGACAAGTATTTTGAAAAATGCTTACCAATGGAGAGTTTTACAAAGTTTTGCAGCTGAAATGAGATGGGGGAAAAAAAACATTTAATTTCTATATGAAGAAAGTGGATTTTACCATTTATTTCAACAGTTATCACATCACGCTACATGCTCTTCAGCACTTACCTCCTCTTCCTCATCCTCTCCAGCAACTAAAATCAACAAAAGAAGAGATTTATTGGCTCATCCATTTTTTTTTTATCCCTCACTTACTAGGCATGCGTTCCAGGTCTTTACCTCCATTGACTGACTGGTCGCACACCTCATAGATCTTATAAGGCTGGACGGGGGTGTCCTTAGTGCCATCATAGTGGAGTCCGAACTCTCGGCTTTTGTTAAGAGCACAGCGGAGGTTAGCCTTCCATTTTGCTGGATCTGGCTCATCTACTCCTTCCTGGTACTTGCCTGTTTCCAAAGCCCAAGCCTGCATAGCAAAATGAGTGAATGAAGGGATGCTTGTGGGAAATGTCTAGACATGTCTCGTCCCTTTCTTTTTTTTAAATAGACAATGGCCTGGTTTCACAGACAGGGCTTAGATTAGCCCTTGGTTAAATGAGGATATTTAAATAGCTTTTATAAATGTAATACATTACTGGTGTGCATCTTGAGACAAAACAATGGCACTGTCATATTTTATGACAAGTCAGTGTAAGCTGCTTGCAGTTAAAACAGCTCAAACATGTATTTTAGTCTGGGACTAAGCTTAAACCTTGTCTGTAAAACCAGGCGCATGGGTCTTAAGTTAAGTTACAGTCCATTTTGAGTGTAATTCCTATTCTAGCATTTGTTAGTTCAGTATGAGTCAACAATTTTTTTTGGTCTGTTTCCAGAAAGACTAAATGTATTGATTTGAAAGCATATCCCTGCCAATTGTGTAGTTTGTTAATACACTATGCATAAAGACGCAACAAAACCGCCAAAAACTCTCTATTTTTGCTAACTCTCTATCTTTAACCTCAAGGCTCTAAACTTTTCATGACTTCCTCTTAAAATCTTGCTGCAGTTAAGTCAAGTGGAATTGAAACTCCATTTTTAGTTCTCGAAAAAAGTGGTCTCTAAAGTACTGAACACATCACTAGAACTTGTAAATACAGACATTTAATGGTTCAATGTTCTGCAATAGACTTTGTTTTTAAAAGCATGTGAGGACAGCAGTTCACAATTCAATCATTTTATGTTATTGCAAGTAGTACATTCTGAAAAGTGAAACTACTAGATATTTCAGCATATTGAAACTAAAGCATATTGAAACACTAAAGCAGCCCAAAATTTGAGCCCTAACTTGTAACTTCAGCATCTGGGCGACAATCTTGGGTTGGTGTTGAAACTGAGCTCATATTATGGGTAAATACTATTGTAACATCCACAAAAGGGTAATAAACAGCACGAGTGATGCCAAAACCATATGATTCACCTTAAAAATAGTGTTCTCCTCTTCAAGGGTAGGCATATGACGGGTGGCGTGTCTCCACGGGATCCGGAACAGTCTGCGCTCTTGATTGAGCCAGTGCAGTCCTGGGTATTTCCCACTGTTAATCTGGTGGAGTGAGAAATGTTTACTTTACTAAATGTAGAACTTGCTCAAGATATTTCAAATGATATTCCTTCTATTATTCCCTTAATTTTAGATGCTGATATCTGGAAGTACTGGATGGGTGAAAGCAAGGTGGTAGCCGGGCACTGATACCTTTCCAATCTGTTTGAAGCATTGATGATGAGGTAAAGATGATATCAAGTGTTTGAAACAGGGTACATCCCCAGTGTGGTTTTATGAATCTCTTTGTTGGTTTGGAAATATTTAGAGCTTTACCTGGTCATAATTCGCTTTAATTGTATTAAAAAAGAATCTGCTTTTTATGTTCCACATAAGAAAGTCATACAGCTTTGGAATGACATGAGGGTAAGTGAATGATGCCAGGATTACAATTTTTGGGAGAACAATCTTTTTAAAAATCTATTTCCAAAAAGTTTACAATGCGATTAATAGATCATAACTGACCTGTGCCAGCAGCCATGGCTTCAGACGAATCCTCCGTGGTTGACCACTCATGGTGCTGGAGAACAAGGGGGTCGGAGGAGGTGGTAGTAATGTGAACACTTATTTTGGTCAGCAATTATAGCACTGGGGTTAAAAAAAAAAAAAAAAAAAACAGAATTAAAAGTTAAATCTGCAAAGTTGGCACAACCAAAGAGATGCTAAGATGGACAAGCTGAAAAAAACATCCATCAACAACAAAATTAGGACAATTTTAAGGCAACAAGTCGAATAAATATTTAGCACAAAAGCTCCACAATAACAAATGTGACAAGATGTGAGCCTTCAGGCCTCTGCCAAGTAAACCGCTGCTATAAAAGCAGGTGCTCGTGGGAAAACAGAAAGCATGTGGGATGTGGCGTTTAGTTTTTTAAGAGCTCAGTAGCAGGGAGGTCATGTTACCTCTGTAAATACACGACAACATGACCGAGCACAATAACAGCCAAGATCGAACGCCACCATTACCGCGGTCTGCTTTTAATAGGGGGGAAAATGCCAAGCTGCTGATGTAATAGCTGTGTAACTGGCAGAAATGAAAAAGAGGCTGTGAAACTTTCAAGGCCATTTCTTATTAAACACACTGACAGTCATGAGACTTGATATGAGCTTTTTCGATGAGTGTTAAATGATATTGATCATGAACTTCTATAAAGGAAGTTCAAACTACTACTAAATTCATCCATTATGAATTGCTGAGGAACAATTATTAACCAAATGCTAAGAGAGTAATTTTGTAGGATAGAGAAGTAGGTGAGGTTCCTAAATAAGGGAAATCTGTTCAGTGTTCTCAAGTTCCTTTAACTCTCCATTGAACTGTTATTTCTATGGGTAACAACCCAGTTCTCCACTTTTAGAGCATATAATAGGGTTAATAATGTCCCTCAAAAACCTATTTTTTGTTATGAGAATCTTCTAAAAGTAACAATGCGTGGCAGTGTTAAACAGCACATATTTTTATTTAGATTAAGTTGTAACTTGTATCACATCCTTACTATTATCATCATCGTTTACTAGTATTTACTCAACATAAGTTAAATTTAGGCAAACCATTAAAAGTAAATTTAACTAAAAATAAATATAAAATTATTATTTAATTTCATTTTATTGTCATGTCCTTTCATTCCTAAAATATATGTTTATTTTTAATTTATCTCAATTGTTTATATAGCCTATTTACTGTTTATTGATTTTAGGAATGAGGTCAAATACATGCAAATAAATAGTCTTGGTCTCAAAGTACAAGCAAAAGATAAGTGTTAGATATTGACTGATATTATGCTTTTAAAGTTAGTAACAAGCAAATACACACAAAAGATACAGCCGATTACTCAAGAAACCACAATGTTGCCAAAACGCCCATTTAATTCCCACCTGTCCAAACATAACACGCGCCCAGAGCTTCTTAAACCACATTTTATGCGACAAAACAACCCAGAATCAATACATTTTGCAAATGTTAAACAATCCTAAGATCACTTACCTGCAATGAAAAGTATCCAAACTTTGAATCGGGCTCAGTTCAGCGTTTACCTGGCGGGCTCATAGATCAGGTGAGGTTCAAATCCGCATCGGTTCGTCCTCTCGGCTCCAGCAGATCAAATGACCGTGGACTGACTGATCACAACTCTCCAGGAGGACTCTCTCATGTCCATGTTTTTTTTTACAAGCATGAGACGACAGAAACGTATTTGCAGAAGTAGAACAGGTACCACCCTTCCGGATGACAGGGGCTAATGTAAACGGAAGTGGTGTGAGTTTCATTTTTCATACATGCCATGTGACCCTGTGTTGTAGTGTTTAGCATTTGACAATAAGAAAGTGCCATAGGTCATATCATTAGGCAAATTAAGAAAGGTAAATACTATTTTTTATTAGACTGTTAGTGCTGTTTTTAAAATCGGTATCCCATTAATGCATACTTTATTAACTTTAAACATTCCCTAAATATGCCAAATTACAGAAACACAAAAATGCTAATTTAATATAAGACTGTTCTAAAGGCTAAATTAAGTGTTGTTTAGACTTTAAACTGCTATGCGTTTATTTGTTCACTAGGTGGGTTCTGTGACTGTTGACCACAAGGGGAACGGAAGGGAGTGACGTAAGGGAGTGACAGGTTTGTTGTTTTATTCTTTTATTTATTTTTTTATTAATTATTTTTTTACTTGCATTATGTATTTAATATATTATAATGTATATTGTTTTTTCTAACTTGATATAAACACATTTGGGAATTAGAGGCCTATTTAATTTTAATTTCATTGTATAAATTTGGTGTTTACAAAACTGCATCCCACGGAACCATCCCTTTTAGGGGATGTATTTAATGTACATTTATGTATGTATGTGTATTTAGTATTTGAACGAAATAAGGAAAAATAAAAGAAAAAAAGTTATTCATAATGGATGTTCCTAGTTTGCGCAATGACGTTGTGCGTGACCTGCGTTTCCAGGGGAACGTGACTTGTTTGGACTGACGTGCAGGTGGAAGGGAGGAACGGTGGAAGTTTTCAGGCGCTTTGTTACATTCGATAAATATTTATATATATATATAGCCTATATATATATATTTTTAAACATTTGTTCTTTTGATATTAAAATGATTGTATACTATAACCTAATTTATGCGTTTGTTTTTTAATCCGGTGCATTGTCATTTTAAACTTGTTAAACTTGTGACAGAAATCAGGTCACATTTATTGATGTGAACCAGGTTTCAACCTGAAAAGCTTTTTTTTTTTTTTTGCACCTTAAATGTTGTTCTATGAATGCTGAAAAGTTTGTTTTTATATTAGACCTTTTATTTGGTTTTCATTGTTTTGAGAATGACTGGGGAAATAACAAGCTCACACAGGTTTGCTAGCAACTTCAAAAGTTTGGATCTCCAAATGATGGTCCACAATCAAGAGGTTCAGAACCTTCTGGGACCTCTTTCACTACTCTGCCACATCAATGATGACAGAATGACAGGTTAGATCATTCTTCACAAGTTTTCACTAGTTTCACTAGAGTTCTTGAATTCACTCATTACAGTATTGCTGATTTACAAATTCATCTTCAGACAGGTTTAAGCTCAGTTCAGAGTCTTCAGCTTATAAGAAGGCTAAAAGCATTCCAACCTCTTTGACACAGTTGTGCAAACAGCTGGAGGAGAGAATCATCCAGATATCACAACATTACTCCATCTGCCATGAAGACAGAGAGTCTCTGGTCAGTCTCAAACAGATATTCAAATATTCATCATCTGAAGTATTTTGTACCGTACATTAGGCCCTATTGCTGATTAAATTCATCAGATTCTCCTAATCCACCAAACTCAATCTCAAAATACTCCCAGAAGTATGAATTCTTTTTAAAATGAGTTTACATAATAAATTTCTTTTCTTTTTGCCTTTGACCTTCAGACTGCAGTGTTGACCTCTGAGCTGGGCCTGATCTGGCAGAACCTGCAAACCCCATCTGTGGACACCACACTGTCCCAGGAAGAGAAAGTGCAGCTGAAGTGCCAGATCTTCAGTGAAGTGCTGCACATCTGTGAGCAGCTGTTTCTTCACTACCTGCAGGTGATGAAAACTCTACAGAGGCGAGGTGTTTTCAGTGACTGTGCCAATCGCAGAAGAGTGGCAGCTCAGCTCGCTGTGGACTCTTCCAGAGTGTGAGAGCTACTCTTTTTAACAGGCTCTGATCCCATAAAATAGCCAATTTAATGACATATAGTTTAGCATTGCTTATTCAATGTAGATTGAGGCTGTTTCTATTTACAGCTTGAATGTTCGCTCCATAAGATGCAGGATTGTCACAGGAATCAAGGCTGCACGGAAGGCCACAACAAGTGCTTTTACACAGAAGACAACACTACAAACATGCTCTGATAGCATGGAGAGGTCCATGAGGGGCACACCACGGGAAAAAGCTGCGGAGGGTGACCTCAAGGAGGTGCAGTTGAGTGCATGAGTGTTGTAAAGAGAGACGGTAAGGTCAAATTAATACGTTTCTATGTGTTCAGATTCAGGAGAAAATCGGGGAGCTGGATCTGCAACATGTGTATGATCTCCTGCCCTGCCACACGAAGCCAATCTTCTATGAGACAGACACACGGTGTACGGCAAGAAACACAGATACAGGTAGGGATAGTTTACTCACTCTCATGTTGTTCCAAATCTGCAATGTTTTATAGATAGATAGATAGATAGATAGATAGATAGATAGATAGATAGATAGATAGATAGATAGATAGATAGATAGATAGATAGATAGATAGATAGATAGATAGATAGATAGATAGATAGATAGATAGATAGATAGATCATTTTTGAATGAACTATCCCTTTAAAGTGATGGGTTGTTGTAATTCAGGATATTAGATCAGGACACTGTATCTTTGCATGTGTCCAGGTTCCACAGCCTGCATGGGCAATATACCGACACAAGAGCAGGATCAGAGTTCCAGTCAAATTCGGTTGTTCAGAAAGAAGGTGACCAGGACGTTTTAAGTCCATATTGCATACTGCAACTTTTCAAAGTGTAGCCTGCTTCACAATTTGTCCTTCCGCCCTCTTAGGGATGTCATTCCACGCCTGACCTACAGAGGGAGACACTGCTGGAGGAGCTAGAGATAAAGCTGCTGAATCGGCCTCCATCCCCATTGGCCCTACTGTCCACAGATCCTCCCTCCACCCTGGAGAAACACATCAGTCCTGAGGAGGATCTGAGGAGGTTGGGCTGATACGAAATACCCATACAACATATAAATCAGAGTGCATGAGAAATCGGAACTGAAACTGCATTTGTGTGTTGTTGTTTTTTTTTTAGATTATTAAAAGAAAGCGATTATAAGGATGACAGTGTTTGTGAGACAGATATGTGCCCACTTATAGAGGCCACGATCTGTTATAATTCTAGCAGACTCCAAAAGCTCAAACAAAGACTACAGGTACAGAAATAAACTCACTGCAGGCATAATTGTGTGCAGTATACATACCTGAGCCATCTGCAAATGTGATTTACAGTCGTTTCATGGGCATTTCTTTCTAGAAAATGGAGGAAGAAGAGGAAACAAAGAAGCACAAAGTTCTTGTGAAGAAACCTTCACACACACAAGGAGACATGGCCATAGTGGAGGTTTCATCTCACACCATTGTGCGCACAGCAGAAGCCAGAGCGTCCGATAGGGTTCTCCCAGAGACCATCAAACTGTACCCACCAGTCTACAATGACCTCACTAAAGAGGTGCTACTCTGATATCACAGGATTGATATTTTACTATTTTATATATATATATATACAGCATACATATCCCTCCTACATTGTAGCTACGACATCTAACCTGTATAATCATTCTAAACCTCTAGATCGATTCAGCATCGGTTACTCGGATGGATCGGAACTTGGTTGGAGAAAATATAGAAATGAGCAAAGTCTTTGATGAGTTATCCAAAAGTATTTCGACAAAGTATTTCAACTTTGATGAGGTGAGCCAAGTTTTGTTAGAATATTTTGTTGGTGACATATCACACACAGCATCCTCATATCATGAAGTTGAGAATATTAAAAGCAGCTTTCTATCTCTTAAAGGACCCCAGGTTCGAGCCTGCTCTGACAAATGCCACATGCTTCTCAAAAAGAGAAATGGATGATAAATTAATCAACCCATCACTCAGGAAGCCCAGCCCATACAGCATATCCCACAGGTGCTCTCTTCTTCCTTATTATCTGTGCTTGGGGTTATGTGGTACCCCGAATGATATCAAATCTTACATTTAACAGAGAGAGAATAAAGAGGAATGAGAACAGAAAGAGGCCTGTGGATGCGACTGCACGAGCGCACAGAGCTTGGTTTCAGTGGTGGAGGTGTCAACTATCACTGGATGATTATCTTAACTACATTTCCAATCAGGTAAGTTTAATAGCAGTGTGTTTATGAGCGATAAATGCTAAATGTATTCAGAATGCAGGCTCAATTGTGGACTGTGCTTGTGTTGTTTTGAAGGACTCTGATTATCTGTCAGTGCTGTTTCACCTGTATGACAGTGATGATGAAGAGGAAGAGAGACACAAGCTGGCTCAGCTGCAGAGAGACAAGAGGAGAAGGTCTTGTATTAACAGCTGGGATTCAGTTCTAGTTTATCCTCCCTTTACTCTGAGAATGACACATGATGACTTGTTGTTTCACCCATGAGAGAAGACTTCTAATACTGGGAATGTGACTGTCAGCAAAATGTTTTGCCTCTTCCATTTATTTTATTTCTATAATTAAATCAGAGTTAGCCTGTAGATTTGGCTTCTAATTTTTATCTGACCGTCATTTCTTCCAGAAGGCAGCAGGAAAGGATCGGTTCACTCAGGAGACGGAAACAGGAATTTGTTCCTGGATTCTGGAATGTCAACACCATAAAGATGGGAGGACTGGGGAGGGAACCAGAACTGGATGGCATGTTATTGTTTTCTAAAAAAACCCAAAACATTAGTACATTTATGAACATGCATTATTTAGTGTCCAAAAAGGAAAGAGTGACGATAAATCTGTGTTTCAGAGAGACATCCAGAAGAGGAAATACAAGATGAAGTGAGTTCCTGTTCTCTTCCTCATAATATAATGCTGCACTTCTGTTTTCCATTGATTTCTATTGATTTTTAGGACAGATTTCTGTATAACAGACAGACAAGCTGATGGATGGATGGATGGATGGATGGATTGATTGATTGATTGATTGATTGATGTTCTTCAGTCTGTGGGAGGAGAGGAAGATGAAGGTCCAGCTTCTGGTCTGCAGGATGGAGAACAGATGCAGGTCAGGCTGGAAAGGGTCTGGAACGCCCTGCGTCTGCCAGAAAGTCAGCGACTTGACATGGCCATCAAATACAGCTCCCATGAATACAGGGACCATCTGCTGGAGGTAGAGATCATGAGAATTAACTCTCCTGGCTTTCCATCATGATCATCAAGGTTGTTATGTTGTCACATGGATTTATTTGTGCTATCAGGCAATTGCTGCATGGGAGGTGGCTGCTCGTTTGATCCTGAAGAGGGAGCTCTTGCTCTCCAGGTTGGAGGACTTTGAGAGGGAGGCATCAGACCCCAACAGATTTTTCCAGCGAGGTACGTCAGAGGCACAGAATAAAACATTTTGACCCTTGAAATCTTCTTTTGGGAGGGTGCATTGCCCTGCATGGCTTTATGTTTCAAGAAATTATTATAAAAGAATGTATCTAATGCAGATTCATTGCGAATAAACAGGTTATAATGGTTCGTCTATCGCTAGAATGGAGGAGGCAAGTCAAAGGGAGAATCTCAACTCTCAGATTTCAGTTGTAGACCAAGAACTGTCCAATACTCTAGGCCACATCACAACCCGTTTCAATGACAGCATCACCTATGAGGTGAGTGCATCAACGCACACCTTTGTTATCTGCAGCAGAAACTGTTCGACTGTTCTTCATCCTTGTTGCTGATTTGGTTCTCGCAGGGCCGGCCGTACAGGGAGAAGATGCGCTGGGACCGGACTGAGATGCTGTACTGGCTGCAGCAGGAGAGAAGGGTCCATTCACTGGAGATGTTTGTGGAGGGACGGACGGCTCTCCCTATTAGGCTTCCTCCTCTAAAACAAAGCCAGGAGCTTCAATCAGGCAGCCAGGAAACTCTCCACGAACAACCTCCTGCAGACTGCGAGAGAATTGGGTGATTTTTGCAACACTGTGAATTTTAAGTATACTCATGTAAGCCATATACTAGCAAATAAAGCAAGATCTGTTCATTTTTATAGAGCTGATTTTATTTTGATTATTGCTTTTAGTATGTTCTTGTTAGTTGCTGAACAAATTTCAGACTCTGAAAATGTGTGCTTAAGAGTTTAACATTAAAAATGTATTATATGTATTACACTGTACACAACAGTGTTATTTTAGTATCTCTGAGATACTGTTATTGTTTTTATTAATATTTTGAATTAGTTTTCATTTTTATATTTTTCATTTTAACGTATTTGTAATTTTGTATTTTTTATTAGTTGTTTAATGTTTTTTTTAAAATAATTTCATTTTTATTTATTTTAGTACATTAAGTCGAAAATATATTGCCATATAACAAAAACAGATTGTAAAAATTGGTAAAAACATTAATTATGATTTTGTTCATATTTTAACAGACAAACCTGTTGGTTGAATATTAGTTACATGCATTAGACAGACCAGAGTTACATGCTAGCCTTGCTTTTATCTTGCAACTCATCAGAATAGTAACAGATATCATGTACTATTTTGCTATTTAATATGCCAAAATCACTTTTTACGTAACTAAACATTCTTAACTAACTAAGTAAACATGTTTATAAAGTTTCTCATGTCATAACTGCGGATGATAATCACTTTTTTGCATGGTATGTTGTTTCACTTATTACCAGTAGTTGGCAGTGTGCTATTTCCCTTCTGTTAGCGTTGATCCTGTCACCTGAGAAGAAGAGGAGATTCGGGGCCCTCTGATTGGCTGTTTGTTAATTACGTCATCTGTTCTGCTTCTAAACGTTTCCTGTCGAATTTTCCAGTTGGGATTCATACATCTCTGTTTTCAAAATATTTCTGAACGAAATGACGGCGAATAATAGCCACTCGCCGGGTATGTAATTTTATTGTATGCTTAATTCGTCAAATTCAAATATGTCAAATGTCAAGAGTTATTTATTGTATTTATTGTACAGTGTAGGTGATCATAACAACACCACCAAGGGTCCAATAAGCAGCCTCTTAAAAATAGTAAACATGTAAACAATCAATTGTTGTCTCTATAAACATATTAAATGCATATAAAGATAATGATGTATTATATTGATAAAAGTAAATGACATTTTGCGCTTAGATAATTAAGATTAAACTGGCATAAACAGCTTTATGGTTGATGAGGCTCTTTAGAGAGGTTTCTTATTTCTATTGCTAAACGCCTGTAACGTTACATACAGTATTGCAACTTGTAAAACAACAGTTAAATCATTTTAATTGATTTCCATTTAAATATATAGTCTGTAAACGGCTCTACGGAGTCATGATGACAGTTTTAAAAGCCAACTGTGTCTATAATTAGTCCTTTGCTCTCAATGACATCCATCAGCCACTTTTCCCTGAACCTCGTTTGTCCTGGAATATGTTTGAACCTGTTGGTTTCAACGAGGAAGTGAACGTCCACAGGCAGTGTATCTGGTTTGATTTTGGAGATTTCGAAGATGAAATACACGCTTGTTGTGGCTCTAGGGATCGGGGTACTTCGGGTCGGGATGCTCCATTTGGCTTCGTATTTGTATTGCTTTTTAAACTCCAGATCTGTTTCCTGTAGAAACTTCAGGCTGTAGAGCCAGCCGGGTTGCTGTATCTCCCATGTGTCCATGTATTGCCTGATCTGCTGCTCTCCGATCTCGATTGTAAAGTCTTTGCATGAGATCCAGTCGATATTTTTGATTTTATGCTCACATTGTGCGACATTTGCGCTGTTAATCTCCATAGCTGTCATTGTTTCTGTGATGTTGACGTCGGTTCCCATGGTGATGACAGACAGGGGACGGGTGTTGCATTAACTCTGCGACGTAGCCTAATGCTTTAAAATTATTTTCATTGTTCACCGTTTTTTTTTTGTTCTTCTTATTTATTAATTAATTTATTTATTTTTTACTTTCCAAATCTTAATGGTTTCTGTAGGAAAAAAGATAACACTTTATTTGAAGGTGACGTAGTTACACATTACTACATTCACTTACTATGGTAATAACAAATTATGTATATACAAGCAGGGTTTGAAACGAACTTTTTCCCTCCCTCGGCCAATTTATCAGCCATTCAGAACTTCTACTAGCCAAAAATAAATTAATAAAGTTAAGTACAATGTAACTATGTCACCTTACAATGAAGTGTAACCACTGATTTATATAGTCATTATATAGATCAGTGAGTGTAACTGAATAAAAATGAATAATGAGCTGTATATTCTTTTCATGTAGTTACAATTAATGTAGTTTTAAAACTTCGAAAAGGAGTTTTCAAGTCAAACCATAGGATGTGATTTTTAGCACATTTTTATGTGGTTTCAATGATGTTCTATGTGGTTTCATACTTTTTTTTAATGATATTAGACATTAAGAATAACAAATGACAATCTTTCACTTTACAGGTCGCCTTTAAAATGTGGAAAGCTCCTACTTTTAAGCACGGAGCTCTTATCTAGCAGATGTGAAATGGCTAAAGCTTTGATTGAGGTCTGCATGGCTCAGTAGCTTTGATGCCAAATCCACACAAGTGTGTTTTCTCAAGGAATATTCCTGAATTCCCTCGAGTAACCTCGCCGCATGTCGCGCATCAGGAGCACACTGGACACCGTTACCAAGGCCGTGAGCGGAACGGTGAACTCCGACCTCTTCTCCAGGATCACACGCCTCAAACCCGGTGCCACCCAGGCCAAAGCTATAGAAGTTCAAGTGGAATGCGCCGAGCCAAAGGCTGGAGCTGTTATGACTGTGGCGGCACCTGATCCGCCCAGGGAGATTGAAGTAAAAAGTGACATGGAACCTCCTAAAGAAGCACCAAAATCTATCAGTAATCTTTCAAACAGCACAGGAAACACATCCAGCGGGGTTGCAAAGCAAACGCTGCAACGCTTCCAGCCCGCTGCATTCACAACCAACATGGATGAAACGTACAGTCACCTGGCTGAACATGTCAATGCCTACTTTGGAAGTGACACACGAGATGACAAACGATCACAACTGGATAGAGGAGACACAACACCTTCGACATCTCAGATCCATCCCGAAGGTAGCAAGGATCATATCCTTATGGCAGCACCTGTGTCCCATAGATCCACACCTGAAAAGCCCTCTGGTCCATCTGCCATTGACAAGGATGGCTCCATCCCAAGTCCACAAGCCCCTTCTGCTCCAGCTCAGGACGAGGACGTTTCAGCCATCCCCACTTCGCCAAGGAAAGGCATCAGTCATTACCTGTCCTACCCTAGGCCAAGCGTCCAGGCTTTTGTAGGTAACTACATCACGCCTCTGGTTCCAAAGTTTAGAATGGACTCAAAGGGTGGCACGGCAGAGAAGGACAAACCCTCTGGAGTCGAAGTGAACGTGTCTCAGGATGCAAAGAGTGCAGAAAGCAAGGAGAAGAAAGAGGCAGAGGAGAAAGAACAGAAACTGGTGTCTCAGAGGGAGAAGGTAGAATACTATCCCTGTAAATATATTACAATAGACTTAACTGAGTTCTCTTTTTTTTATTGAGTGAAAGGTTTGAGTTTCAAAAAACTGATACATTTGTTTCAGTGTGGTCAGCAGAATAGTTTTGGGGTTGAATCTGTCTATCAAAAATAAAATAAGATGTATTAATAAGATAAATTAAGCTTGTTTTTTTAATATATATATATATATATATATTAGGGCTGTCAAACGATTAATCACTTTATTTCAAAATAAAAATTTGTGTTTACATAATATATGTGGGTACACTGTGTATAATTATTTAGTAGATATATAAATACACACACTTGCATGTATATTTAAGAAAAATATTATTTATATATAAAATATTTATATTTACATATCATATAAATTATATTTATAAATCTATATACAGTATATACATGAAAATATTTCTTAAATATATGCAAGCATTTGTGTGTATTAAAATATATATATATATATATATATATATATATATATATATATATATATAATTATACACAGTGCACCCACATATATTATTAACACAAACTTTTATTTTGGATGCGATTAATCGTTTGACAGCCCTACTATATATATCTATATATATATATATACTTCATAAAATGGTAATAATAATTTCTAAAAAAGTCAAATAAAATGCAAAAACACATTGGATTGTATGCTGTTTTAGTAAGAATGGATTTTTTTTGATTTACATGTTTCATGAACGAAGCTCATTGTCTATGCAAAATATATCGATTTCTCATTGATTATAATGTTTAAAGATAAAAAGTGACTGTTCTGTGTGTTGTATATAGATTATAGCACGTGTTAGTGTGGATAACCGAACCAGAGCACTGGTCAAGAGTCTTCAGCGAGTCACTGATTTGAAGATCACCATCAACAGGGTGGAGGAACTGAGCTTCCATCTGCTGGAGTTTCCGGAGACCAGAGGAGTGGCAGTCTCTGTAAGTGTGTCCAAACACGTCTGTGAGGAGGACTAATCTCAATCAATAACGTCCTTTTTTTAATTTCTTCCTTTCTCTCGCTGTGTTCAGGAGAAGATCATCCCTTGTCTGTTGCGTTTGAGACAGGCACGAGATGTCAAGCTGCAGGCTGCAGTGAGACAGGCTCTGGCACTGGTGGGCTACAATGACCCGGTGAAAGGCAGAGGGATACGTGTTCTCTCCATTGACGGAGGAGGCACCAGGTGACAGACAGATGCTAGTTGAACATTAATCCAAAAAATGATTAACCTAAAGTTAACAGATTGTGAAAGGACTTTTAAGCTAAAAGTAGGTCAGCCCAAATGTACCTAAAAGTAGGTCATCCAAAAATAGAACTGACACAATTTTGCAATCCCTTTAGATGTTGTCTGTCATCCCAGGCTAATGTTTTAAATTTGTCACAATTTTACCTAGAATAAAAAAAATAAAACGAACAATATTAATAAAACTTAAGTAAGTAAAAAAAATACAATAATTATAGATACATAGACTTAATAATAGAATTAATAATAGTAACACTTTACAGTAATTGTTAACATTAGGTAAATACATTAGTTAACATGAGCTAACAAATCTGCATTCATGAATTCATGAACATAAACTGCGTAACAATTCATGTAAAGTGCAGTAACCAGAAAAGAGCTATATAAATGTAACAAATTATTATTAATTTTACAGCATTTATTAATCTTAGCTAACATGAATCTAAAAAAAAGGTTGAATGCATTTTTAAGATCTTAAGTTGTCTCTTTTAACATTAGTCAACACACTGTGAACTTACCGGAATATGAACATTCTTAAGTAACATAAAGGTTAATAAATGCTGTAAAAATATATATACTCATTGTTAGTTCATATTAGTTAATACATAACTAATGTTAACAAATGAGACCTTAATGTAGAGTGTTACCTATATAATTATCAATTAAAGGCCTTATGAGATATTTAAATTGAATTATTAAGTAGTGATACGACTTTAAACTATAACTGAACACTGTACACATTTGCATACATTTCCCAAAGTCTAAAAAATACATATTGTGCATGATTTTATCCGTCAACTACTCTTAAACTTTTTGTTTTTCTTTGGTGAATCGATCCTTTAGTTTCATGTTATAAGATGAACATTTTTATTCTGTATGTACAGCGACGAGTGCAGGCCTGTAATTTTATGTCAATGTTTCGTAGGGGTTTGGTTGCATTACAGGCTTTGTACAGGCTGGAGAGTTTGACAGGGAAGCCCATCTACCAGCTCTTTGACTACATATGTGGAGTTAGTACTGGTATGTTATTAAAATTACTTGCAAAAAGTATGGGAGTGAACAATCTTCTTCTATGTCTTCTAAATCTTCTCTGATTTTTCTTAGGGGCCATTCTGGCCTTTATGCTGGGTGTGTTCCAGATCCCTCTGGATGAGTGTGAGAAACTCTACCGGAAGTTGGGATCTGACGTCTTTAAACAAAACCTGATTGTGGGCACAGTGAAAATGGGCTGGAGTCACGCGTACTATGACAGCCAGATTTGGGAGGAGATCCTCAAGTAAGACAATGAAGTGTAAAAGCCTGTTTGGGGCACAATATATTATTTTATTTATCTATTTTATTTTATTTTATTTTTATCCAACAATATTTTGAAGCTAAAATAGAAATAACAAAATAATAGAGGTAAAGACGAGGCATTGAACATTGTTTTACTTTGAAATAAAATAAATAGCAATAAATAAAATCCTTAAATTAATTACAATACAATGCCTATCTCATTTGCTGTTTAATGCAATATTTTGTTTGCCTTTTATTCACCACAGAGAGAGAATGGGGAATGGGATAATGATAGAGACTTCCAAGAACCCTAAATGCCCCAAGGTGGGTTTCAAAATATATATTTGTAACAGAAATGCAATTCTCATCTTTTCACTGGTTAGATAAATCACTCAATGCTTCCACTAGGTGTCGGCAGTGAGCACAATAGTGAACAGAGGCCTGCCGCTGAAGGCGCATGTCTTCAGGAATTATAACTTCCTGCCTGGGGTTCGCTCACACTACCTGGGTGGCTGTCATCATAAAATGTGGCAGGCCATTCGAGCTTCCTCCGCTGCCCCAGGCTACTTCCAGGAATGTGTGCTAGGAAATGACCTCCACCAGGTAAACCACACAAAGTCTGGTTTGCATCACCTACTACACTCTATCTGCTCTTGCTGTCAACTTATCCTTATGTTATCTTCATGTTCATGTTCTCTGACTGTTGATCTTATCCTCGGTCAGACATCTTGCACTATTGAAAATCATTACAAACCCTTTTAAGGTTGTTGTCAAGAAGAAGGAGGAAAAGAAACACGCTCTCAGACCATTTCCTGTGCTGTCTCATCAGTGCCGCACATTCAGACTCATTAGTGTTCTTGAGTGCCGTCACTTCAGTTCGGCTGCCTTAAAGTGGCTCTCAGATGAGATTCCTCCTGTCAGAGGGTTTGTTTAGACTCCTCAGTTCTCTGATCCACATCTCTCTGAATCATCACACAAAGGACGATAACTATAACAATAAAGATAGATTTTTAAAAATCGACTTTTAAAAAATCCTAAACTGAAAAGTATAGCAGAGCCCGCATCACCACTTAAACGATAACGACACGGAAGAACGATACCGTTGGAATCATCGGCTGGAACAAAATCTTTCTAAAAGTGAATGATAAAAACATTGACATCCAATCAGAATCAGTCCTGCTTTAAAGGGATACTCCACATTTCTTTTGGAAATTCCATAGTACCATGGAAGTCAATGGGACCAGGACTGTCTGGTTGTGGATGTGAATAGGCCTGCGTACTGTAATACAGAAGGGATGCACAAGTAAGATTTGCTCAGGAAATTGTTTTATTATTATTATCATGGTCTGAATATGTTTTTGCACTACACTGGCAAGGCTGTCAGGTCTTCTTGCCTGTCTGCTTGTCTTCATCCAGCTCAAACTGGCACGGTGCCACGGCTGCCACACCGAACGCACCCTCACAGCCTGGGTTTCATCAGCCTAAAAGCGTCTCCGCCAAGCGACTGACATTAATGTTGAATCGTGGCCTGTTGCGCCATCAGGAAGGCGTCATTCTGTCCGTCTGCCTATTGACACCCACCAAGTTCACATACTGCTTTCCACAATGTCCCTGTGTTCCCGAATAGGCCAGTAAAGCTATTGGTCACAGAGCTAAATGAATGCCCAGATTCATTCAGAGTCAGATGAGAGCTGTGGTCAATAGGAAGATGAGCCTGTTCGTATATAGAAATGGTGGTATAAAATGGCATTTTTTAATTTATTCATTTATTCAAATTACATTTAAAATACAGTCAATTTCTGGATAATTCATTTTAATATTTGTTGGGGAATAAACAACAAAAAATGTCCTGATATGGCACATGAGTAAATTACACATGAGTTGTTGTTTTTTTAATTAATTAATGTCTGAATTAAAATGAATTTAGATATTGTTGATGGGCATTAAGTAAACATTATGTCGCATAGGTATTTTTTTCTGTTGATTTATACCTTAATATTTTTAATCTATTAATTTATTAAAAAATACACTAAAAATACCGTTCATTTCTGAATTGATATTCATTTTAATCATTTTTAGGGGAGGTTAAAAATAGAAGAAAAAAGCATTATTAAAACAGTTAAATTCAAGTTATTTGGCATAGTCTTGACATTTTATTCATTTAATTTATTTTATCATTAATATTTTATATAAAGATAATCGTATTTGAACAAAGTATTCTTAACTTCTTATTAATATTTTAAAATATTTGTTTATAATAATATTTTTCTTTATCCATTATTTAAAAAGATTCCCTTTCTTTATCATGGACACCCTTACACTCCATCGACCCACTTGTTGCTTTCATGCGTCCATCAGAAATAATCCTCATTCTGTGGTCAAATGTTCTTTAGGGAACAATAGAAGAGAAACTTTGAGTGACATTGCCCTCAGGTAAGGACTAATTTATTGGCGAAGAAGATGAGAATGAACTATTTTTAGATCTTCATCTAATAGTCTGTGTAGATGATTCCAATGTTTTGGCCTAAGGGCCAACCAAACCCACTTAATACACATTCATTATGTCAATCTTCCAATGATTTCGCATTCAAAGCCGCTGTGATGTGTTTTGATGTATGTTTTTGCAGTGTGGGATGAATGTGTTCTAATTAAAATGCAAATGTAGTAAAGGCTCTTGGCTCTAAACCCTGTTGCCAACAGAGCACTCGATGCCCAGACTCCGAATGCCACCAGTGGAAAAGCTCTCTCTCTCTCTCTCTCTCTCTCTCTCTCTCTCTCTCTCTCTCTCTCTCTCTCTCTCTCTCTCTCTCTCTCTCTCTTTATCGCTTTATCTCTCTTTCTTGCTCTGAATAGCACTTCAGTTTCTTCTCAACATGCCAGGCCTGTTCTCTGTTATGCATACTCTACTCAAGGGCTTTCAACCATCAAACAAGAAGCCAGTCCTCAACTGTTTGTTTGTTTTTCTTTTTCATTTGATTGATTCATCAATTCATTCATTAAAGGAAAAGTTCACCCGAAAACTACAATTCTGCCATCATTTACTCACCCTCATTGAGGAAATAGGATTTTTTATATATGTATTTTAACATTTATTTTATTTTAAGTAACAAAAAAATGTTAATGGTTATAGTTTAGTGAACTATCATAACCCTGTAACTAATTAGATGGTGACCATCAGCTGTCACTCTGCAAAAAACACCATAAAATTAGTCCATATTATGACCCATGCATTATATTCCAAGTCTTCTGAAACAATATGATAGTCTTCTGAGAGTAATGGAGTGAAACTTAAGCTTGACAGTTACGGTCACCGTTCACTTTCAATGTATGGAAAAGAGCAGCTTAGACATTTTGCCAAGCATCTTATTTTGTGTTCCTCATAAGGCTACAGGCTTTAAAAGACATGAGGGTAAGTAAATAATGACATTTTTCATTTTGGGGTGAAATATCCCATTTATGCTTTGTTAGCTTTGGACTCAGAAAGCAGAGTGATCAGTATCCGTGTCACTTAAATGTAGGGCATACTAGAGAAATAAAGGACGTTCATCTTGTATTCTCTGATGTGCTCCTTAAAGGAGACATTGAAAACGAGAATGATGATGCCAAGTAAATGGATTTCAAATGCCTCTGGGAAAATGAACACATCTACCCACATCTCCTACATCCATTATACTCAACAGTGATGATTCCCATAATCATATCAGCTGGAAATGTAAATTCACCTCTTTTATGCTGTACCTCTAGCGTTTCAAAGAATAACCCAGATTTCCACAAAGAAGCCTTGCTTTTGGACAAGAATAGATGCAGTTATTTTGAACCTCAAGATTTCTTTTAAATAGTATATTTTAGGTTCTCCAATTTTGTGTTGAGATACAGCAAGAATCTCTTCTCGTTTTCTCACAAATATGGTTAGTTGATTGTGGTTTGATCAAATGTGGTTAATGTTTTTGATTATATCCAGGACGGGGGTCTCTTGATCAACAACCCTACTGCCCTGGCCATCCATGAGAGCAAGTGTTTGTGGCCCAACACCCCTGTGCAGTGTGTGGTGTCTCTGGGAACAGGCCGATACGAAACCCTCGCCAAGACCAGCTCAAGCACTTACACCAGCCTAAAGACCAAACTCACCAACGTCATCAGCAGCGCCACAGACACTGAAGGTGAGATGATCTGGGATACATTTGTCTGCTGTCAGTGCTAGGGCCCTGTATATCCCTGTAGGATCCCAAAGTTAAAGAATTAGCAGCTCTCAGTCTGATTTTAACAGTTTTATTCAACAGTGTAATGAAAACTGTAATATGACTTTATTGAAGAGGCTGTATTATGCCCTTCTACAAAGTCTTGATTCTCTATGAAGCCTCTTCTTTCAGAAAAACACAATGTAGTCTGATTGGTCGGCTGGACCAGCGTGTTGTGATCGGTCAGCCATTTTGAGTGTGTTTCATGAATGTCACGTCCCTTACCATAACCGTGAGTTACTAAAGCTCATTATCACATTATAACGCACCTCAACCAGGCCTCGCCCCTTTCTTTTCCATATGCCTTGTGCGGGACTTATTTAAATGAGGGATATTGTGATGAGTATGCTCCCTGGAGGAAAACTATGTACTACAATCAAGGCTTTTCAGGGAGTTTGGAAAAAGAAAGATGAAAATGTCAAAAAGCACAATATGTTCTCTTTAAATGATGAAACATTGCAATTGCAACAGTTGTTTGTCACTCACTACATAAACTACTATTGATCTCTTCTTTTTGTATGGTAGAGGTCCACACGATGCTGGACGCCCTCCTTCCCCCGAACACCTACTTTCGCTTGAACCCTTACATGAGTGAGGATGTCCCGTTGGATGAGAACAGGCAGGACAGGCTGGACTTCTTGCTGGCTGAGGGTCGCATCTACCTGGAGCGTAACGAGAATAAGTTAAGGAAAGTGGCTAGTGTTCTCACTCAAGAAAAGGGCGTCGTTCAGAAGCTAGCAGAATGGGCACAACTCAAAGCTGACATGTACGATGGGTTTCCCTTTCGCTCCAAACTCTGACACTCTCTAAAACCAAACTTGCACAACCACTGACCTTTACCATTACCATTATCACCTCTAATGTATAACAATGAAAATTGTACATTGCAATGGAATTAAGTGTTACATTGCCATATAAAAATAGAGAATCACGTCTGTTGTCTCACATAAGAAGACTGAATAGGTTCATTATAGGTCTGATTTTACGTCTTTGTAGTTACTGTAAGGGTAGTTATTGTCTCTGTTGTGGGTCTTGTTTGAAACAAAGAGCCTTGCAGGCATGAAATGTAAGCGGCAACACTGACTAGCTATTACTTGCATGTGCTGCTTGTTGTTTGTTGGGATGTACTAATGCCGTTTTGATCCATTAATTTACAATAGGATAAAACTGATAAGTGTCTCCTCGAGAAAATCCTTAGTTGTTTATTCTGCACAATAATGCAGGTAGAGTCGACTGAACTAACAGTACTGTAGGTAGCATGAGGTGAGCTGGTGATGCACGGACCCACGTGTGCTTAATCTTTTCAATTTTTATTCAAAATGAAATGTTTTTAATGATCAACCTTTGTGTCAGACCGCAAAAAGGAACCAACAGCACTGTCTGATGTTTTAAAAAGTTTGCACAGAATGTTTTGAAAGCACTCAATGCAGTTGTACTATTGCTGAATATGGCTCTTAATCTTACATTGATCATTGTGGAAACACTAATGAAGTGATCATTGATTTTGTTGTATTATGTTCGAATGCCTCGGCTGCTTTTCCGTATACGTTTTTATTTGCTTCTGTGTGCACTTGGCAGGAAAATATTTGACATAATTTATTGGTTCTGTTCAGATTGAGTGTATCTAATATGCAAAATATCATAAAATTATGACAGTGTTGTAGATTCAATTTTAACAGCTTGATTCAGAAATACAATTTTTCCTAATAACACCTTTAAACTATTACTCCGTCGTGGTTATGAAGAGAAATAAAGGTTTTCAAACCTCAATTTATTTCAGTTTCATTTATTCCTTCTCAGGTAAGTAGGGCTGTCAAACGATTAATCGCGATTAATCGCATCCAAAATAAAAGTTTGTGCTTACATAATATATGTGGGTGCACTGCACTGTGTATAATTATTTTGTATATATATAAAAACACAACCATGCATGTACAGAATATTTAAGAAAAAATATTATTTATATATAAAATATTTATATTTACATATAATATAAATTATTTATAAATCTATAGTATATACATTAAAATATTTCTTAAATATATACAAGCATGTGTGTATTTATATATGTGAAATATTTATACACAGTGCACCCATATATTATATAAACACAAACTTTTATTTTGGATGCGATTAATCGCGATTAATCGTTTGACAGCCCTACAGATAAGATATGTTATCTTATTATTTTAGATAACTATTCTTTGTTCCTCTTAATATTGATAAAGAGTGCTGATCATAGGGGATATTACTTGAGGTGAAATCTATGTAAATCTGAACCACAAGCATTTTATTCCATTTGTAATTAATCTGGCAGTATTTAATAGATTTTTCCAATTGCAAAATTGATTTCTGTTTGTCTGTTGTTCCACACTGTTGGCACATTAGCCGGTATTTTAGCAGCCCGTCAAGCCTGAAGTCAAACACATAGATGTTCTATATATTTAAAATTGTACATCCCAATGAGAAATATGAACATTTATTGACTGATTTTATACAATAAAGGTCAGTGAGGTTGGTTATTTCCTCATAAGCCCTCAGTTATGTAGCCTAACCTGAAGTGAGGAATGTTATCCATGGAAATGTTCAATGATGTGTCAAATCCCACAGGGGAGTGTGAGGACAGACTATATTTGATGGAAATATTCTCAAATCCGCATTTCAGTGCTACTGGGAGCTGCCGTGTACATGTGAGACAGTGGACTGCACTGGAAATGCCTTCTTTATTTGACTATTTCTAATCTATATTGTTTCCAGTCTAGTTGTGTTACTGTTACGCAATCACTGCAGGTTTTGTGGTAATCCATAAACTCACAGATGGAAGACCTGAGAATGTCACTGGTTGTTTCTTTCATCGATCGAGAAGCTTTAGAGCAGATAGGACCATGTCTGATTCAACTCTTGCCTCACCTCCTCCCAGAATCCCCTCAGCCAGGCAATGGAAGACCAGACTAGAGCATTCTGGCACCTCAAGTGTAACCTAGATGCCCCTAAAATTATTCCAATATACTCAAGTGTCGATCTAAGAGGTGGAGCTCAACTAAATTAGGTTTAGGGGTGATCAGCATCTCAAAAAAATTCCCTTGCTGGAAAAAGAACAGACTGTAAGCTGGTTGGTTCTGGTACAATTATTTCTAGATGATATATGTTTACATAGCCATCTGCAATACTAGGAAGTGGGACATATAAACAAAGCCAGTCTGCATTACCTCAGACAGACTTGAGCTACGATTGTATTGAGAGTGCACTTTAGGTAGCCTATCAGAACAGACGTACTTGTTTAAAAATACATTCTTGTTTAAAATTTTGGTCAGAATTTAGTTTCCGTGTCTTTTATTTTCAATCCCACTACATGCTAGTCTATTTTGGTTATTCTTTAGTTCAGAAAACATACTACTTCCATATGTTTTTCTCACGTATGTCCTCATTTGTGTCTTTGTAGTCCTTAATATTCCTTGTTCCCTGATGTGTCAGGACTCTCTTGAGAACAATAACAGTTTCGAGTACAGTAAGTAGATACATCTATTCACGTTTTAAGACGTGGCCTCCTGCATGATGCTGTTCAGTGGGACGACTAACATGCTCATTTTCACTTGCATTGCCAAACCACTAAGCTATCATAAATCAGATGTCCTGCACTGAGGGGAAAACAAAACAAGAAACATCCCAAAGAAACTCTATCCATCTGCACAAAAACACAAGGTTAAATATGGCTTTGACAAAGTAATGTAGCCTAGATAATTGTGTGTAGACTGTTTTCCATGACTGTACTTTAATGACATGGGGGAAAACGGTGTTAAAACACACATGCATACAAACATACGTTTGGTGTGTGTGTAGATTTTAGTTGAATTGGTTGTTTTCCGTGACAGAAAAAAAAAAACCATCCTGTGTGTTTTGTGAGTAATTGAATGGATGAATTTGTTTGTGGATTCAGTCAGTCATTAATAAAAATAGCTATGCGTTTTTTTTTCAAAAACAGACAAACTTTGGAACCATTCTTTAAGAATATTATACAGAGCGTGGTGTCTGTTTAGTGGTGTTGTGTGTGTGATCCGCTGATTAGGCTCTCGTGTCGCTGCAGCTGCGCCTGCAATGAGCGTGCGCGTGACGGCGCTGCGCGTTTGACAGCAGCAGGAGCGCTCGAGGAGAAAGGAAAGCTGCGGCGCGCGCCCACTACACACCAAACCTACATCATTCCCATGAAACCGGACGGGTCGAGGATTCATCGCTGCAGTTGGTGAGTTTTACCTTTCATTTGTCTTGAATGCAGCGTTATTTTCTCCGAGCTTCTGTCGAGACGCTTTTCGTAAGGAGAATGCGCAGTAGGTGTGCAGTATTTGAGTCGAGGAGCATCCAGTCGTGCTTCTACCATGGCAACCGATGATGATGCGGATTTTCACGGCAATATGGCAGGGCTCACAAAGGACGCGTTTCTATGAAATACACGAAACATGTCCGTTTTATCCAAACGGCGTTTAAAAGTAAGCTTTCATTGTGTGTCGTGTTATATTGACACGATAAACGGCCCATTATGAAAGTCGTATGTTTCATTGAAATCTTGCTCGGCCACCAGCAGGTGTTCTCATCATTCTCAGGCTTCACCCTTAATATTTGTCCATAATGGCGCATTTATAAAATGTAAATATTTGAATTGGGTTTTTATTCATTTTAATTTGAGAACTAGATGGACCTGCTGACTGTCATTGCATGAAGACAAAAAACCCCAACCGGTTACAGCTATAGGGAACCCCATAAAAGACAACGGGAACAAGGCTCTTCCTTTCGTTGTTGCATCTTCCTTTCATGTCTTTGTTTGTTTAAAAAAAAGCTGTTTCCCATAAATTAAATAAAAAATATTGTCTGATCTTAGGAAACCTTGGGTGTCAGTGTTGAATCGAATGGTTGAGCATTTTGAGAAAATGAAATGAAAATATTTTCTTGGCATCCTATCATGCAGTAAAAATACTGAATATTTAATATATTTTCATATATTTAAGCATGAAGAAAGACTGAAATATTGGAAACCCACAAATGGACAATGCAAAAGGCTACACTTGTTCTTTTCTGTCAAGTGAGGAAACACAGGCCAACTGCATTGGTCTGTGTTTTTATTGGGCCTCAGGTGTAAATTAATGCAGCATTATGCTAAACCTGCCAGAATGTAGTGTGTTGTGTTTATGAGGTTACAGGCTGTTGTATGTCAAACGTGATTTAATTAGGATTGGTGATACGATTTAGAGTTATTATTACATTTGATGTTCACACATTGAACATCTCTTAAGTCACTTTAGTGCTATTTCTTTTTGACATTCACACTGCAGTTTGGTACATAATCTGATGGCTTCATAGGTGACCTGCAGGCCGTCTAACATTGATACAAATGAATGATGATTAATGAATGAGAAAACATGGGACATTTGCTTTCATGTCCCTGGCAATGGGATATTAGTATGCACGTGTGCATAACAGCTGTTACTTTGTGTGCTGCCGAGCCACAAGTCTCTTAGTGAGATGAGAATACTCTCCCATTTAGCTTTTCATAGCAATTTTTAATTAGCATTTGTATAGGACTGTAATGACAGAAATTAGTCTGTGTGAGAGCGAATGCCCGAGTAATGCAGAGAGAGACATCAGAGCTGAAGACAGGAGCAGAAATCAATTTGTGGAGCAGAACAGGTTCTTTTTGTGTATTATCATTTCTTTAAATATTTTTATTTTTTATTATTTTTAAATTGAATTTGATTTATGATTCTTCCTCTGAAATTGGTAATTTGGCATGACTTGATCACTTCACTCTTTGTCATTGCTCCATGAAATGCTCTGGAAGTAGATAGGAAATCTGAATTTGGTGCATTTTTACAGATAGTTTTATTTTAAAAAAATGAACTTTCATATTCTAATGCCCCTTTCTTTGTCTAGTTGATGAATCTAATTTATGCTCAGTCCATGGAATTGTATTCTGCACAGAGTCCAGGTGGAACCACATCAAACATTTTTTTTTTTTTTTTTTTTGGTTGGGAATAAATAGCAGTGCTAATGAAGCACAACAGGCACCAAGTACGTGCTACCAAGCCAGCTGTGCTTCATCATAGACCTTTGCCTTCTCATGCACACTCATCTTTGCCTTACCATCTGGAATGAAATGACTGGACAATAATGCAAAGAGAGGATTACAGGGAGGGAAATAAATAGCTTTTGCTGTGGTTTTGGAGTGTTTGTTTGTGACTCAGTAAGTTCAGATGCTGAATATTTACATAGACACATTGCACCAGCTGCCATTGGCATGGCAGCCTAGACATTTGCATGCTCATAATTGCTCTGCAAATATGCCACATGCACCTTGTGTCCTGATTTTAATGCATTGTAGATTCTGAGCCTGATTTAAACGCTATGAACTTTGCTACGAGACCTATCTTGCCTACTAAGTGTGGTAGTGAACAATTGTCTTTGTGACATGGGATTGTAAGCGGAAATATAGATGTTTTGCTATAGGTATCATTTGCCTCTATTTCTTTTCAGATCAGTCTTGCATGAGGATTGGGATTACAGATTAATTTATTATGGCCACATGTAACATCTCTGTTCACGTGCCTTGTCTTTATTTGTTATCTTTAAAAAAAAAAACATAAACTGACTAGTTGACCACTGGTTGACAAACGATTACTGAAGATTAAGGTCAAACATGTCCTAAGATGAATATGATTGTGCCTCTCTCTTTCAACCAGCTGGTGATTTGCATTTATAAGATGCTTACATTAGCAAAATCTTTGGTGAAATTTTGCAGTTTAATAGAGTTGCAATGTATGAAGCACAGCCCAAAGGGGTCATGCTTTCTGTTGGACCAAGAGGCAAATTTGTGTTGCACAAAACAACAGATTCTTTTACCTTCTAGTGTAGGATTACAGGTGAATATACTTTGAAACAATTTTCAGAAATTTGCAAATAATTACATAGAAATGACAAGTAGGCCTAAAACATTGAACTACATGACATTTTTAGGCAAAGACTGAAATATTTTCTTGTAAAATGAATTATATTTTTGCTACTTCAAAAAACACTGTTAACCGTGTATTTGATTGAAAAATGAAGCAGAAAATTAGTAACTACACAACTTATTGATGGGACCCTATCAGAGCATGAAAAATATTTCTTAAATGCGTTCTCTATAAGGAATAATTATTGGACTGTGACTGATTTTGCTCCTTCAGAATTGTTGGTCTAACTAAATAAATGCTGTGATCAGCAAAATTACATGACAGACTGCTTATTGACTCATTTCTCTTAGTGGAAGTGATTTATTCCATGTGGTGTATGATAAATGTGTGCCATTTAGTCAATGCAAAAGCTGAATGCTTCTGATTGAATTACATTATAGGCTAAAGCATTTTAATTTGGACGGTGAAAACGACAAGTAATATGTGGAATGCGTTTGCCTCCTATATTGGAGTACTTCAATGTTGTGCTGATTAAAATATAAGCTCTTTCTGCTCCATCTGTCTGGATACATCTCTTATGACGTATGAGCTGAGATAAATGTACTGCAAAAAAGCATTGGATGAATGTTTAAATTTGACCTATATTATGTAATGTGAGATTATACTATTTTTGATTGTCATTGTTACATGTTACATGTTTAATTACTATAAAGGTACACTCTAAAACATGCTGGGTTGTTTTAACCCAATTTTGGGTCAAATATGGACAAACTCAAACACTGGGTTAAAAATGTAATTAAAAAACGCAACCCAATGGCTGGGTTTGTCTATATTTTACCCAAAATAGGGTTAAAACAACCCAACATTTTTAGAGTGTATGCATAATTACATGCAACTAACTGTAAACCAAACCTATAAAATTTTAATATTTTTAATATTTCTCAGTACTTAATTGTATAATTACACTGTAACAAGGATACCTTAAAATAAAATGGTTTTTATTTTTATAATCAGATGAAGATGGTACATCATCTCATGCACTCTAAAAAATGCTGGGTTGTTTTAACCCAATTTTGGGTAAAATATGGACAAACCCAGCCATTGGGTAAAAAATGTAATTCAAAAATGTAACCCAATGGCTGGGTTTGTCCATATTTTACCCAAAATTGGGTTAAAACAACCCAGCATTTTTTTTAGAGCGTGAACTTAATTTGAGGGGCCATTTACACAACACTGTCTTCAACTAAAAACTTAAAATGCAAACTTTTCAAAACGGATGTAAAATTGCAAGCAATTTTTGAAAACCATACCGTTATCTTCTTTGTGTAACCTACAAAAACGTGAATTTGTGAAAACGGTGACGTCATGCATATTGCCTGTTCAGTCTTTAGTGTTTCTTTAAGTGACCGCCAACTACTGGCCTGGCTGAAGTACAACGTTTTTAGCCGTTTCGTGAGAATCGTGAGAACAGAGATCGTTTTAACAATGGTGTCATCTTTACATAAAAAATGCAAAGGAATACTTGTCTGTTTTTAGTACATTGTTGTCGTGTAAGCGTACCCTTAATTCATTTGTCCTCTTTCAATCCACTGACTTTTACACTAACCACAAGCAGAGGAGGAAATGTTCTCCGTTTGGGGTTTACTATAGAGTTCAAATCTAGGACTGTTTATAGGAAAGGAATGTTATCTTTTATGTGTAACCATTATGGAAGCTGATATGAAGGAAACAGTGAGTTCAGATGAAGTGCATTATGGGGTAAAAAAGGCATATTTGCTTATAAATGCTAGGAATGTATGAATTGCTATAAAATTGCAAACAGATGAATTGGACAACAATGTCCCTTGCAAGTTGAGTAACAATTGTCCCACTTATATCATGAGGACTGATGTGCTCTCTGCCCCATAATGCAGTGCTTTCTCAGTCCATTGATCGGATGAGGCATTATTCTCTGTGCCTGGCTAGTACTGAAGCGCTGATAATGTCCTACAGTGACTGAAAGCAGAAGCTGGTCATTTTTTTAGGATGAGGTTGGTTAGCGCCCTGTTCTCTCTTGCACCAAGAGTGTCTCTTTACATAATAGAGTTATTGGAAAATATAATGAATTGTGGATCATTTTATCATGAGATGGTTTTCAGGTTCATTTATGATGAAGTGAACCCCACGGGTCTCAGTGTCTGCGCCTGTCGGTAATTAAATTATGCTTCAGTAAATTTAAGAAAAAAAAAAAATCAACCATAGTTGTTGTATTATGAACCTCAGTAACAGTTTAACTTAAGATAACAATTATTTAATATAAGATGACTATTTCTGAAAGATCACATGACACATGTCTTATTATTTAATTAATATTAAATTAACCATTTTATATAAATTGTAACTATATTATTTAGAAGTTGTAGTTGTCATATCAACTTCAGTAAGAAGTAGCAAACCTTTTCAGACACTGGTTCTTTGTGTTTTAGCGTCAACAGATCAGTGTCATCTCAAGAACGTGCGTTTAGTTGCAAAACGTCTAACGTCCGACCAACCTAACCACGGAGAAATGTGAAATATTTAAATTGGCATGGAATCATTGTGCTTTTACCCTGCTGATTTATGGGTATTTGAGAGCTGTGGTCTGTGGTCTGCTTGCTGCTTTGGAGAGATTTGTGTTGATTTTATGACTTGGCGTAAATAACTCGGAGGTCATGGCGCCCACAAGCCCTGTGAAATTTCGCTCCTGTGGGACAGGTTTCTGTTCTTGTCCTCTTGGCCTCCTTGAACCCTGTATTCTCTCTTGTACCAAAACACACTCCAAACACTTCTGTATGCTATGATGGGGGTTTAATGTTGATCTAATGTGAGTCACAGGCATGTTTTTGCCTTTAAAAGTTTTCCAAAAAGCCTTGGCAGTTGGTTTCTGTCTATAGCATGTCTGTGAATCACAATGGAGGCCTAAAATAATCCAACTTCCTGCTTTGAAGACCTCAAACTCCCCTGTGCACCCAAGACTCACTCCAGACAGACTTCTGCAGACTTTAATGATGTTTAGAGCTTCATATCTGAGTCCCTTGTCAACTTTGAAAAGACATTCACATGAGTTATATCAAATGACATTATTTTCTGCCAGTTATGTAAGTGCATTGATATTTGGAGTTCTAGAAATATGGATAGATTAAATTGAACATATTAAGCCGTCTTTGGTGTTTTCGGTGGTGCAAGGTTTATGATCTAAACGGGTGAAAGTAGGATTTGTATTTTGTTAAAACATACCTTATTATTTTGTGTCTCCAAGTTCTGCCACACATTTATTGGAGGAAACCAAACCACCAACAATGACTAAGAAAAAACATTCTTTTAACTGACTGGCATCATGTCTGATATTGTCAGGTACTGCCTTGTTTTTGGAGGATTCAGAATTTGAGATGAATAGATTCTTGATTATTTCTGTCTACCATTATGTAGATTTGACTCAATATTAAGATCTTTGTTTATTGTACAACTTTACTTCCGTAAATCACTCTTAGCAGACTTTGACATTCACACTGAAACGGATACATACCTCAGCCTCTCTCTGTTTCTCTTTTCCTCTTTTACTAATTTACTTTTAATTAATTGAGATTTAATTGAGCCTGACTGATGTCTGTGAGTGTACATTGTTAAATACTGAGAAAGAGAAACACTGCTTCTATGCTTAGTTTCTATACTGAAACTGAACTGCTTTTAATTTTGTTTCCCCAAATTAATTGCAGTTTATAGTCTATAAATAATTGCAGTTCCTTGTGTACATTGTATTTAATGAGCTCCCTGTTATTTCCACTGAATCCAGATTGACAGGGTCTGGTGGGTGTTCTGTCTGACTGAAGAATTGAATGAACACTGGGAGAAAGAGAGGATAGAATTGACTGAACTCACCGCTGTGCGGGCGATCAATGCAGTACATTTATATTGAATAACAGTGTCAATCCTGACATATGATTTATGAGGTATAAATATCGAAAACATGTGCATGTGGGCACTCCTATACACAATATAACAAATTCATTTGACTTCAGACTGTAACATTTCTTTGTCTTTTATGTTTTTGGTCTGACAATATTAGGGCTCATTACATTTGAAGAATACAAATCTTTATGAATCCTTCCAAAATATTGTGGTTTTGGCAAAGTGCAGGACAGTGTAACAAAACAGCAAAGGATCTTCATCATGCTGCTTGGTTTAATAAACATGTTAATGTCAGCCAACAAACAAATAGCTATTTAATAACTGTTTTAGCCTACTGTTTGGGCACGTGTGCTGAATGGATGCAAAACGAATCTTGATCGATATTAAAAAGTTGCTTTCAGGTTTGCCTCCATTCTGGTATAAATTTACACTTTTCATGAACCATTACATTCCCAACAGATCAGACCAAGTCTGCCCTTTTCCCCACATTTGATATCGTTTCATTTAGATACACTTAACATTGAAGTAGTTTGTCTGTAGCTGTTTGTCTGTTCATAAACCATGACTTGAAGGGGAGTTGAAAGAAGTTTTGTCAAGCTGATGCAGATCATACATTTGACATCAAGCTCAGATTATGATTTTGTTTTTAATTTTGTAATTAAGGCAAAGGGAGAGAGTGATAAAAAAGGCGCAACGAGACATCTGGCCATGTTGGTGACTCCATCGCCAGTGGCATAAACATTTAATAATTTATCACAGTTTAGACTAATTTTGTCTGGCAGCTTCAGTACATAGTCTTTTAAATTCATTAGTCTGGTACAGAATATGCTAGAACTAGTTTTAGGCAACTCTGAAGTTCCTGAATTAAGTCTTTGGCTTGCTTTTGCTCTCAGTTTGAATAGCACTTCACTTCCTACTTCACATGCCAAGCCTGTAATCGGTTATGCATACGACCTTCAAGGGCCCTAGAGCATCAGAGCAGAAGTCAACAGTCTACTGTTTGTTTATTCACTTTTTTTTAACAAAGTAAGACTAGTTCTTGTCTTTCGTTGGAATACTGTGAAGCGTTAGTTTGAGGTAATTTCTGTCCCAGGAGAGGGTAAGTGCTAAATTATTACTTTTGTTACCATTTTCATTCATTTTTAGGTTTTTGTAAAATTTAATTTTCACTTTATTTTTATGAAAGTCTGTTTTAGCCTCAGGGTAAAAAATATACATATTTTATTTAGAATTTTGAAAATGTAAGAAATACTTTTTAGTCGACAGTATTATGAGAATTTAAGTGAAATTTGTGAGAAATGATGTACAGTTATGAGTAATAAAGTCACAATTGACATAAAGTTGCATATGAGTAAATAAAATTGCATACTTATTTGGCTTATTCATCCATGTCCATGAAATCAGTGTGATGGCATGTTAGAGCTGCTCCACAAAAGCACTTGATTTATAACACTGTCCACATGACAAACTTGAATTTAAATGCAGGTCACTCATGGTTTAATAAAACCACTTTGTATAATGGGAATCAAGAATAATTTTGCATACATGCGTCTGTTGTTGTCAGAGGCTTCAAATTCATAGACGTGCACATGGAAATGACATTTCTGCTCGCTCAAGCCTGACTGGATACAAATAATGCTAAATAGGGCTCTAATATGTGCTCTGTTGTGGACAATCGCTTTTGTCATTTTGTCAGGTAGATATAGTTGACTATTTCAAATTGGTTTTATTTTAATATATATTCAAACCCATATGCAGGTGTTTATTTTATTAGCGCGTTCTGTGACCTTAATGTGTTTGTCTGCTTAGTGCTTAGCACACAGTTTAACTCATTTTTTCTAGGAAACATTGTCATTTGATTTTATTCAGTCTGGCAGGTAGCAGTGTGAATGTGTGATCCTGCAATAATGGGGTTCTGCTGTGTACATCATATTATTCAGGACCTCCACACTCTCACAGTGTGGAGTCGAGGTATGTTTATTGTCAGTTGTCAGCCTTCATAGAGAAATCTCTTTTTGGGAATTTTGCCGCAGTACTCGAGCTAAAACGTTACGAATGCAAAGACATTTTCAGAATTATGGTACTTAGAGCTATTTCATGTTGGATATGAATGTATATAAGATATGTTTTGCATCTGTTTAAAATCAGGTGGGAATATGGCGAATTGGATTCCCGAAAGTACAGCTGTATGTGTTGAAAATTGTAGGCAAATTTATAGTGTTTTCTTTTCTGAAATACATCCTTGGGATGTTTAGTTTCTTGTTAAAATTGCATTAAATTTTTCGCAAAGTTTTTTTTTCGTCATGTACTTGAATGTATGCAAAACAACAGTAAAATAATGTATTTATATTAAATTATTTTATTGTTTTATGTTATTATGTATACTGAAAGTGACAAGGTTCAAATATAAACTTTTATGGGTTATTTTAATTTTATGAATAAAATAACCCTTTTTGTGTGTTATTTTATTATTGCATAATGTTTAAATAAAAGCTTTAGTAGTTATTTTTTGATTATTTACATTATTTTAATATACTGTGTTTTATATTCTGAAAGGTACAGTGTTCAAATATAAACTTTTTTTTATAGGCTATATTTTATATTACTTAAAAACATTAATGGTCATTACAAAAACGCATTTGACCACTGAATAATCTCTACTATTGGCTGACTAAAAAACAAGAAATGTCACTTTGGATACTCACTCAGTGAACAGGGATATGTTCAAATTCTTCACTTGGCTGACATCTTCTCTTGACTTTGCTACTGTTCAGTCTGCAGCCCACAGGGTGAGAGTGTCCGGTGTGATTCATGAGCCTCAGGGAGTTACTATGAAGAGATTTCTCAATCAGCTGAGTTTCTGGCTTAAGGGGAAATCTGTTCCTTCTAGTGTGCCTAATAATAGCCATCAAACAAGCCTTTCCTGACCCTCTCCTCTCTCATCCATCAGATGTATAGCTCCGTTCCCTATCCCTCCCGCTCTCTTTTTTTATTACCACCAGCTTGTCGTGTTTTCTTTTTAAAGAATACGCACTAAGAATACATTTCTCATTAGCTTTCTCTCGGCCGTCTCTCCCTCTTTGTCTGCTTCTTTGCTTTGGTTTGTTCTTTCTGTGCTCGCTCATTGTATGTTGCACAAGATTAGTTTCTCTCCGGAGTGCCGGCTTAATGTCGGGTGGGTCGGGGTCGCTGTGGTTGCCCCGCCGTCGCTGGGCCCTCGTTGCTGCTGTGGGTTTCCATGGAGATGATGTTGTGTGATCGGCGTGGCTTGAAAAAGAGAGTTATGTGGCCGTTCTGAGATAAGAGCTGATTCATTGTTCCTTGCATGTTTCATAAAGGGTTATATATTTTACAGAACAAATAAAGATTAGGGTGGTAATGAGCACTTTGTGTGGAAAATATTGCTAATGCATGCTGACCTTATCAGAGAGGGCTGAATGCCGTTTTATTGAATGCCTGTTTCATTGAGAACTATGGCCTTTTATATAAACAGGCAGATCAATAAAATGGAAGGCACATAAGTCATCAGCGGGTAAAATGAATTGAGAGAGCTTTCATGCACGAATAAGCGGTTAAAACGGAAGACATCTGACTTGAAAAAGTGCTAAAATACTTTTAATGCTGTGGCCGAAAAATTATAAATAGCCATTGTGAAATCTCTATACTATTTTGTGTAAATTAATGTGAGTGTATGTGTGTGTGTGTACATATATATATGAAAATTCTTTATTTCTTCTCAAATCAGTTTAATGATGCTAGTTGCTCAGAAATTACTGTAGCGGTAGCCTATCTTTACAATGAAATGTTGCACCACTGCTTTTGTTGCATATAGATGATTTCAATAGATTTTACGACCGTGAGTGGAACCCCACTGCCGTCCCATCTCTCTCTTGGCATGTGGCCTTTGCTCAAACCACATCATTAACATAAAAATCAAATAACACTGTCTTATTGCTCTGTGTGGATCCCCCCTCTCCAGGGGGGCATCATGCCAACAGTTCTAGTTCACTTCCTCCATCTCTCTTTTGTTTCTCTGTCTCCCTCGTAATGCCAGTGCAATGCTTTATATTTCAGATGAACTTTCTGTTCATCAAAGAATGCAGATTTTTTTTTGGACACAACTGTTTTAAACATTGATGATGATTAATTATAATAAATGTTTCCTAAGCAGCAAATCAGCATATTAGAATGATTTCTTAAGGATCATGTAACTGAAGAATGTGGTGTTGAAAATTCACAGGAACAAATTACATTTTCTTTTACAGTATTTTATATATATATATATATATATATATATATATATATAATCCAAAATACAGTAAAACATTAATGTATTACTATTATATAAATATTTAAATTTTATTTTAATGCAAAATATAAAATCTATTATAAAAATAAAGCAAATATATGGCCCTAAACAAGATCAAGTGGATTATGAACTTAAAAAGCTTGAAAAGAAAAGCAGATCTTTTGTTTCTTTTCTAGTCCTGTTGGGAGTCTGGTGGGAATTATGTCCGTGTATTGTCCGCTAGTGTGGATAACTTTGTCCTCAGAGCTGAAGTGGAAATGACAGAGTTCAGTGGCGACTCGTCTCAGTGCTGAAAGCCCAGCTGGTGTGTGCTAAATCTGCTGTGTGAAAAGGCCTCTCCATGCCCTTTTGTGCAGCTCTCTAGCACTAAGTCTATTCGGCCATGTGTGTGTGTGTTAGGGACCCCAGTCTGACTGATGTTAACACTCAGACAGGGTAAATTAAAGCTGAGAGCTGGGGAAAGTAATCAAAGCTTTTCTCTCTGTTCATATTTATTCTAGACTGTATCTACATGTCCTCACTCATATGATACTCTTAAAGCCACAGCATGGACCCTTCATTATTGGAAAGCTTACTTTTAGGTTACTGCGATATTGTTAATGGTAGAAAAAAATATACAACACAGAAAAGTACTGGTACTATGTGGAGTTTGTCACTTCAGTTGACATTTTTTAAATAATTTCATGGCCATTGATTTTTAAAAATATTTTTATTTGGTTTAAAATAAAACCTTTTTTCTATATTGTATGCAGTTATCGAATTGTATGAACTTTATTTAATTGCCTACACAGACACTCCTACGCTTGTGACTGCATATCAGTTGATTTGAGTTGCTATACATTGTTTGGCAACCACTATCATCCTATAGTTGTAGTCTAATAAACTATATTCCTTGCAGGCAGAATTGTTTATTATAATTGTTTATTATTAGTATTTTTTAAAATCTTATTGCTTTTCGTCATTACTGCAATTTATTCTGTTTGATGATAAGAGGTTATCTGTAGGCATTGTTATTTTGCTAACCTCGGAATATGATGTATATTGTATTTTTTTTTTGTTACAAAGTAGGTATTGTTCTGAAACTGGCTCGAAGAATATGGTCCAAAGAGATATTTTGACCATCACAGCAAGGTTCACCGCTACTAATATATTATCAAAATTAATTTAACTCCAATTTACTTTCTTAGTACATTTTCCCTTTTTGTGCACTATTTTTCAGTCTTCAAAAAGTCTTCAAAATATTTAATCAAAATGTTATTTAATCAAAACTTCCTCTGAAATGATTTTTAATTATGGTTTGCAATAGCCACTTTTCACTGTCCAATCAATAAAGCCCTGCCATACAATCTTTCTCTTCTGTTGCTTGAAAATATGTCACATTATGGAGAAGTATGGGTTTGCGAATGAGAATCATGTTGACTTAATGTAAACTGATGCCCTGAACCTTTACAATTACCATTATATGTATCATTATATCAACATTGAAGACTGTTTCATGTGCTCAGAGGGCTGTAAAATCATGTCTAG